>OW240914.1:94460959-94702867 GCA_933207985.1 Pelobates cultripes | reverse complement strand
ATGTCAGTGAGCTTGTGTGCTTACTGTACTATATATATATATATATATATATATATATACATATATATATATATATTATTTTGACTTGTAGGAATGGCATACGTTTTTTTTCCAGGGCTGCTTTGGATTCCCAGGGATTCCCAGTTTGGCTCTGCCAGCGAGTGCACTTTACCGCTGAATAATCTGGGTGAGCTGCCGCACACTTTAGCCCTGTTACACGCGCCTGGGAGCTGCTGTTGACAGGTACTAGTAGTCTAGAGATTGGGGTATATGCTCAGCTATCTGTATAATACAGATCTGTGTGTATAAAATATCCCGGGATAGTCAGTGCTTCTTGTATAGTGCTGCTCTCTGTCTTGGGATATTATACACAAACAGACCTGTATTATACAGAGAGCAGCACTATACAGGGAGCACTGAGTGTCCCAATTTATCATACACACAACCCTGTATTATACAGAGAGCACTGACTGTCCAGGGATATTATACCCAGACAGTAATTGAGAGCTGTGCTGCAAAATGTCCTTGGAATTTTTTTTTCAAATGTTGGCAACTATGGCACTGTATCAAGGGTAATGTGTTTGTTTTTTTAATAATCCCTGGTGGAAAATAATGAATCCTCCACCAGGTATTATTAAAAAAACAAAACACATTGTGTCGGGGGCGTGGCTTAACATGCGACAGGGGCGGGGTCAAACTGCGACAAGGGCGGGGTTAAATGTGCCCCCCTACTTTTGTCACTGGCCCTCCATGTGCCCCCCCGAAAAATGAATCCTAGAGACGCCACTGAACTAAATCAAGTACTGTAATATTCAGAATATAAGTCACATTATTATTATTGCCATTTATCAGAATATAAGATGTACATATACATTTAGAATAAAAAAACTAATTCAGCCAGTTCATATTTGCTATAAAATTCAGGAAATGTATATAGGGAATGTATCATGTGTGGGTATAAGGGATGTTAAGTGTGTGGATATCCCTGGTGTTCCAGTGGTGAGTGTCCCTAGCCTGCATCTCTGTTGGGTGCACACTGGGTATGTTATTCTCATGTGCAGTATTGAGCGTTGTTCTCGTAACCCGCAGCAACACTCTGAATGGCTGGGCTTCACAGGAGGAATACTCAGTGCCAAGGAGGAAATACATCAGCAATGATCTAAGAGAAGCAATTGTTGCTACCCATCAAACTGGGAAGGATTATAAGGCCATTTCCCCAAAATTTTAAATCGATCATTGTACCGTGAGAAGGTTTATTCAAAAGTGGAAAACATTCAAGAGCGTTGCCAATCTTCCTAGGTGTGCACGTCCTGGGCAAACTTAACCCAAAGTCAGACCCTGTAATGCTCAGACTAATTGCAACAAAACAAAAAAGAGTCACATCTCAGATTTTACAGGCCTCAATTAGCATGTTAGATGTTAACACTCATGACAGTACAATCAGAAAAAAACTGAACAAGTATGGTTTGTTTGGAAGGGGTGTCAGGAGAAAGACTCTTCTCTCAAAAAAAAAATGGCAACACGACTTAGGTCTGCAAAGTTGCATCTGAACAAACCACAAAACATTTGGAACAATGTCATTTAGACAGACAAGACCAAAGGGAAGATGCCACAATGCACAGCACCACATTTGGCAAAAAACAAACATGGTGATAGAGAAGTGATGCTTTGGGCTTGTTTTGCAGCTACAGGACCTTGGAACCTTGCAGTCATTGAGTCGACCAGGAATTTCTCACTATAGCATATTCTAGAGTCAAATGTGAGTCCATCTGTTTGACAGCTAAAGTTTTCCCGAAATTGGGTCATGCAACGGGACAATGATCCAAGGTGTTGAAATAGCCCAGTCAAAGACCAGACCTCAACCCAATTGAAATGCTGTGGCGGGACCTTAAGAGAGCTGTGCATAAACAAATGCCAGCAAACCTCAATGAACTGAAGCATAGTTTTATTGAAGAGTGAACCAAAATTCCTCCACAACGATGTGAGAGACTGATAAAGTTATACAGAAAATAAAAACTTTAAGTTATTGCTGCTTAAAGGACCACTATAGGCACCCAGACCACTTCAGCTCAATGAAGTGGTCTGGGTGCCAGTTCCCTCTAGGGTTAACCCTGCCTGCTGTAAACATAGCAGTTTCAGAGAAACTACTATGTTTACATATGGGTTAATCCAGCCTCTAGTGGCTGTCTAGCCTCTAGTGGCTTCCGCGCTTCTCACTGTGATTTTCACAGTGAGAGGATGCCAGCGTCCATAGGAAAGCATTGAGAAGGCTTTCCTATGGACTGGCAGAATGCGCGCACAGCTCTTGCCACGCATGTGCATTCAGCCGATGACATCAGAAGAGGGAGGAGAGTCCTCAGCGCCGAGTGAGCACGGCGCTGGAAAAAAGGTCCCCTTCCTCCCTCTTCAGCACCACGGGTGGGGGCACCCTCAGGGCACTATAGTACCAGGAAAATGAGTATGTTTTCCTGGCACTATAGTGATCCTTTAAGGTGGTTCTACAACTATTGAATTAAGGTGTTAGTTTTTCACACATGGTTTCTCCATTTTGGCTTTATGTTTTGTTAAATACATCATGACACGGTGTAATATGCCATGTGTTGTTCATTTGAGGTTGGATTTACCGAATGTTAAAACCTGCTAAGGAACAGATATTTGTTATTATGTCCTGATATGTAAACTCCAAGACTTCAACAAAGGTGCACTTTCTTTTTCCAATGTTTGTATAGCCAGAATATAGGACACATTCGGAATTTAGGATGTAGGCAGCTTTGAACCTAACATTTTGGAGTAAAAAAAACTGTGTCCTAGGCTCTGAAAAATACTGTATATAAAATCAGGTTACATACTATCCACAAGTATTTTTATTCCTCCTACCCTGCTGTCACAATTAATAGAACCATGAAGATGTACTTCCTGCATAGCATCTAATAACTTAGTTCTGGTGTGCAAGGTATGATAGAGTGGATCTGAGGCAGAAATATTCAAGGCTCATGCAGGTAACAGCATGAAAGTCCATAGCTACTATAAACTGGGGCAAAAGAGGAAAAGGAAGAAAATGCCTTTCCCTCCCTAAACATCGGGGAAAGGTAAAAGAATTAGCTATGCTGGGCTTGCCCAGTTTCTAGGATCTTGTGAGTGTTTTTGCTGGGAGAAGTTGAGTAAGAACTGAAAATTAATGACAAAGTTGACAAATTACATGGGCTTGATTAAAGCTCCACCTTTTGTCAACTTTTGACAACCTGTGATTTGTCCAAAAGGACAAGTAGTCTCTACCTATCCTTATGTATAACTTTCTAAAGCAATGTAATTTCAGAGAAAAAAAAAAGTAAGCTGCACGGGGGGACACACAGCAGCACTACAAATTAAAACGCAAAACAAAAAACAGTGACAGTCGCTTAACTACAAGCACAGCATTAAAATACAGTACATTAAGCTAATTCAAACACAGCAGTTTGTGCAGTATTGCCATGCAGTTCTTTTTCATGGTAAACTGTTCTTTCAGTTTTTACATAGGGCAAGTTCATGTTACAAAATAGAAGTACATATCTCATAATATCCATAAAACCATGTAAAAAGAGCAAGAAAGTTAATGCATCATATAAAATTTGGTGTCTTTACAATCTACATTCAGTTTATAATCGCATTATGAATAATTGGTAATATCATTATATAAGCCATAAATATTGTTGCACACAAAACAGTTTTTTTTCTTCCAATAAATATGCAAATCACAGACACTTTCTTGGGAAGAAAGGATTTTTTTTGAAGTTATTCACCAACAATTTGTAGCGGAATTTCAGCTTTTGAATGAAGGCTTTAACACTGACTGGCTTTTTAGACGGATGAGATGAATGGTCACCCTAGATCATTATGGGTCACATATGGTTCGCTGCTCAGCTATTGATATTGTAATCATGAGAACGTATCAAAGGGAAACAACTAGAATGAGATAGAAAGAAGGGAACAAGCTGATGTTAATGTGTTTGAATTTCAAAGGCTGATGGAGGTTAGATAAGTAGTTTTAAGATTAACCTATGTATTGCCAATACAATAATAATGGCATTTTTCATTACAGTCTATTAATGTCCTTTAAGAAGTCAATGAAAACTTACCTTGTTTACCATCTTCATAGATGGCTGTTTCCTGATTAAAATAGACCTCCCATCCCTCCACATAGCAGATGTGTTTCCACGGTCCATTCACCCTCTCTACAGTTCCTTCACATGTTGTTATTATTATTATTAGCATTTACATAGCACCAACATATTTGGCAGTGCTTTACAATTGTAGAATGGGGATATTCAGCAACACGTAATTGACATACAGGATATTAACAGATAGAAAGTAGAGGAACAGAATCCCAGACATCCACTCCCAGCAGTGGGGGTGTATGAGAAAGAGTGTAACCTAAAATAGTATAGTAGCAAAACCAAAATAAATTCAATGAAAAACCTTTATTAAGACTAAAACATAGAGCCACTATATCTAACTAGGGGTCCTAAATAGAAAAGACAGTGTCTGAATGTCGTCCCCATCTACCCTTTGACAGTACCTGTATATTAACCAGAATGGAGTTACTTTTGTGCCTCTCATATGTCCTACGGGGCTACCCTCTACTCGTCATTCAGACAGTCTTTCCTATTTAGGACCCCTAGTTAGAAACAATGGCTCTATGCACATTCCTAGCTTAATTTTTAGCACGACATATAACACAAACATTTTGTACTTTGCAGATTACTTTTTATATTTTTTTTATACATATACAGATTGTGTAATACTGCCCCTGACTTAGGGTGACCACATTTCCTAACTGCCATTCAGTGACACTGTCAGAAATGCATTCCATACATTTTACTACCCATCTCTACCCCTTCCATTTATATTAGAACCTCACCTACCCCTTCCATGAATATTAGAACCACCCATACCCCTCCCATGAATATTAGAACCACCGCTACCCCTTCCATGCACAAAAAAACCCCACCTACACCTTCCACGCATATTAACCTCCCTACCCCTTCCATGCATATTAGAACCCACCCTACCCCTTCCATTCATATTAGTACTCCCCTAACCCCTTCCAATAATTTTTCTTCCTCCCCCCTCCTCCCATCCATATTAGTAGCCCCCCTAACCCTTTCCAATTATTTTCTGCCTACCCCTCCCCCCATCCATATTAGTAGCCCCCCTAAACCCTTCCAATTATTTTTCTACCTTTGTCCCCCCTTTTACCTGACAAGGATTTTTGCCGACCTAGGCAAAAGTAAAGTTTGCCGCCCCCCCAAAGTGACATCACAATGCCCCACCCATATGATCTGCCATGTTAACTAACGCCAGTGCTGGAGTGCTGCCATGTTTACATTAAAAGGCCTGCAGGGACAGGCTATAGACACCAGAACCACTACATTAAGCTGCAGTGGTTCTGGGGACTATAGTGTTTCTTTAATGTGAGGTAAATTAGAGATTAGTGCCACGAATAATATACTAGATTGCCTACTTACAACCAGATGAGGATGATGATGGGCTCTAGCTGCAGTGTGGCTCCACTGGTCTGGTGTAGATCAGGCTCTCTGGAGGCTGTTTGTAACTGTGGTCACAAAAATCAGTGTTCTGGGAGAACGGGAAGCAGCTCCATTTTTTGGGAGCCCTTTACACAGCTCAAGGTCTGGGTCCCAGGGTCCACCTTCATGTTCCACCAATGAGTTTGTTCACAGGGGGTGGGGTGTGTAGGGGATGTCCTGATATGTGTGTAAGGAATGCATTGTGTGAATCTGTGTTTGTATGTGTAAGGGCTGCAAGGTGTGTTTCTGTGTATGTATGGGATGCAGTGTGTGCGTCTGTAAGGGGTGCATTCTCTTTCTCCCCCCTCCCTCCCTTGTCACTCTCTTTCTCTCCCTCCCTCCTCCCTCCCTTGTCACTCTCTTTCTCCCCCCTCCCTCCCTTGTCACTCTCTTTCTCTCCCTCCCCACCTCCCTCCCTTGTCACTCTCTTTCTCCCCCTCCCTCCCTGGTCACTCTCTTTCTCCCCCTCCCTCCCTGGTCACTCTCTTTCTCCCCCTCCCTCCCTGGTCACTCTCTCTTCTCCCCCCTCCCTTGTCACTCTCTTTTACCCCCTCCTCCCTTGTCACTCTCTTCTCCACCCCTCCTTGTCCTCTCTTTCTCCCCTTGTCACTCTCTTTCTCCCCCCTCTCTCTGTCACTCTCTTTCTCCCCCTCCCTACCTTGTCACTCTCTTTCTCTCCCTCCCCTCCTGTCCTCTCTCTTCCCCTCCTTGTCCTCTCTTTCTCCCCTCCTCCTTGTCACTCTCTTTTCCCCTTCCCTCCCTCCTTGTCATCTCTTTCTCTCCCTCCTTGTCCACTCTTTCTCCCCCCCTCCCTTGTCACTCTCTTTCTCCCCCCCTCCCTTGTCACTCTCTTTCTCCCCCTCCCTCCCTGTCAATTCCTCCCCCTCCCCTACCTTTGCTGTAGCGTGGCCGAGCCCTGTATCATTGTCCGCGGGTACAGGGAGCTTTTGTTTCCTGTACCCGGCCAGACTAACAGGAAGTGCACACTGAGTGTGCACTTCCTGTTAGTCCAGCCGGATACAGGAGACAGATACTCCCTGTACCCTCGGACCAATAGAGGGCTCGGCCATCCTACAGTGAGGGAGTGACAGGAGGGAGCGGTCCGCCCTCATGGACGCACCGCCCGGGCAAAGCTGCAGTCGCCTGAGGCTCTCTACAGAGCGCTCGGGCGGCTGCAGCATGGGGGGCTGGCGGAGCTGGGGGGATTTCCCCATAACCTGTCCCCCCCCCATCCCCTCCGGTTCCTATGCCCATGATGTCAGGAGAAGGTTGCTCTCACAGTGAAAAGAAGGAGACAGGTTTCGTTTGTTGTGTAAAGAGGAAATGTAGTAAGGAGTGGCATCATTGAGGCTTTTGTAGGTTAGTGTTAGCAGTTTGAATTGGTGCACAACGCCAATGTAATGATTGGTAAAGGGTGGGGTATGGGAGATGCAGGCAGTCAGGAAGATGAGCCTGGCAGCGGCATTCATGATTTTAATAATGTTAACTAGACATAGGCATCATACCTATTAACTTCTCCTCCCTCTTTGCCACATTGTTCTTCTTGTGTACCTTCACCCCTGCCTTCCTCCTAGATTGTAAGTTTGTTTGAGCGGGCCCTTCTTCACCTCTTATGTCTGTCAACATTATTTTTGTCTATCAGTTACTTGTTTTTAAATAATTCCAATGTGCACTTGTAAAGCTTTGTGGAAAATGTTGACGATACATAAATGCCAATAATACCGTGTTTCCCCGAAAATAAGACCTACCCCAAAAATAAGCCCTAGCTGGATTATCGGGGTGGGCTGCAATATAAGCCCTACCCCAAAAATAAGACCTAGGCAGGGCCGGCGGCTGCCGGCCCTTTAAATGCCTCAGCCGCCTGAGCGCTCTATAGAGAGCGCTCAGACGGCTGCCGCAGTGCCTCACCTCCCCTTCCCTGTAGCGTGGCCGAGCTCCTCTCCGGTCCGCGACCCGCCCGGACTGACAGGAAGTGCACACTGGGTGTGCACTTCATAATCAGTCGGCTGGCTCCTTGAGCAAGCTTTCAACCAAAGTGAAAGAATTGGAGGGAGGGAGTATTACACAGGAGGGAGGGAGGGATAATAATACTGGGAGGAGTACAGGAGGAGGAGGAAGATAATATTACTGGGAGGAAGAAATATTACAGAGAGGAGGGAGGATAATATTACTGGGAGGGAGGGGAGAGTAATACAAAACAGGAGGGGGGATAATAATACAACAGGGAGGAGGGATATATTACTGGGAGGAGAGTAATACAGGGAGGAGGGATAATACTAGGAGGGAGGGAGGAAGTATTACAGGGAGGGGGATAATATTACAGGAGGGAGGGGAGAGTATTACAGGAGGAGGAGGAAGAATATTACAGGGAGGGAGGGGGGATAATATTACAGGGAGGGAGGGGGGAGAGTATTACAGGGAGGGAGGGAAGAATATTACAGGGAGGGAGGGGGGAGAGTATTACAGGGAGGGAGGGAGGGGAGAATATTACAGGGAGGGGGAGGTGAGGGTCTCTGGGGGGTTACACAGCGCGGACACCGGCTGACAGACTGGCTCTAAGCCCTACCCTGAAAATAAGCCCTAGTGTGTTTTTTGTGACTAAAATTAATATAAGACCCGGTCTTATTTTCGGAGAAACACGGTAAGAGCAAATATGACATCTTGGGTGAGCACCTATCTTCAGAGACTTTTTAAAATTAAGACATAATTTCACTAAATATGGTAAACTCTCCAAGATCCAGAGGTGAGTAATGCAGGACACAGCCTGTGATATTTAAAATTGCATTGCTGGGTTTAATAATAACCAGTGGGGAGCAATTTTGATCTTGCACTCTACATTTGAGCGGTATCTAAACATCCTTGTGAAGCACAAATCATTCAATCTCTTGGAAAAACTTCTTAAGATGTATCCGGGTATGGAAATTATTTTCTGTAACCTAGTCCAATTTAAGATGTTTGAACTTCCCTTGCTTTTTTTTTAGGAGTTTCATGTATTGTTGTACTTGCAGTAGGTGTGTGCTGCAGAAATCACTTGACTCGTCCTTTATCCACATGAAATCAGCAGTGAAAGTGGAACTCCACATATACATACAGCTTATACATGTTTTACTCATTATTATTATGATATTTATATAGCGCCATCAAATTCCGCAGCGCTTTACAATGGGTGGACGAACAGACATGTAGTTGTAACCAGACAAGTTGGACACACAGGAACAGAGGGGTTGAGGGCCCTGCTCAATGAGCTTACATGCTAGAGGTGGTGGGGTAAAATGACACAAAAGGTCAGGTTAGTATTAGACTAGTGACAGTTGCAGAAGAGGAATCAGTCAGGAGCCATTAACAGTTTAATTGATACGCTGATACACTGATTTAATTGATACACTGATACATATTTGATACCTTTGAATAAGACCCCTAGCTCACTTCCTCCTACTCTTGATAAATCAAGTGATTAAATTTAACACCAGTGCTACTATAAATGTGAATGTCTTACTTTTTTACTAACAGCCAAAACAGATATCACCTAACATGACCTGCAATTTGCATAGCCACAAATGTAGTCTATCTTTTAAATCCTCGATTCAATTTTAGATGAAGAAGGCCCTATAACATTTAAGATCAAACCAAGGAACAATGACTCTAAAAGTTTTACAAACATTCTCTTACCACTGTACGTTTTTAAAAAAGGAACCTATATTTATACAATGCCAAAATCTTGCTGATAAACTACTTTGCAGGTAGGAATAGAGAAATTAAATAATAGCTGTGATGAAACTACCATGTTTATTCAGGACTTTTACTTTTTTTGGTTCTGTAGTTGAAACTACTGAACACCAACCACCCCCTGGCTCATTAACCTCAAAGAATAAGTGCTCTCCCTGTGTGGACGCCATTCATATAGTCAAACGCCACGCGCAGGAGAAAATGGCGGCCGTCTTGTTCGCACAAAAGGAGGCAGCGGGACTTGGTCGTCGAGTGTCTGGAACTAAAATCGGACAGTTGACTTCCCAAACACCAGTAAAACGTTACGAACACCTTCTTCCTTTTCCCTAACAGCCAGGAGAGCGCTGTTTGGTAGTTTTGTTCCCACGAACTAGGGAAACAAATGCTGCTTAGAGCCAGGGGTTACTGTTCGTGTATTTGTTCTGTTTCAAGACTTTCCGAAATAGACCGACCGTACAACCTAAACTCATGGAACTATTTCTGGGCAGGAGCCTCGTGTGCGGTCGGTCAAATTAAGACATCCATAGAATTCCAAAACCCCTAAACTGATCTGGGTGATTTTTGGATATGTTGGTCATCCAGTTAAGGGCTATCAGGGGATATAACATTTATGGTGATTTTATGTGTTTTGGTGTACTTTTTAAGTTTTATGGAAAATGTGTTTTTTTCTGCCTGGAGATAATTGAGTTATTACAGTATCTGACTCAATTATCTCCCTGCCAGAGAGGAGGGATTGTGTGATGTATAGGGGAGTGTCATACTTTTAGAGTCATTGTTGTAATTCGTTGTTAACTTTGTGTTGGAGTCCCCCACAAGGTCCATGTGGGAGCGCCCCTTGCATGGGGACTTGCATAAAAGCCAGTGTGGCAGCATTAAACTTGATTCCTGTTGTTCCCTTCATCTAGTCTAGGCTGATGTTTGGGTAACTGTCTACTTGCTGGGGAGAAACTACTTGGATGCTGCATTTGTCTGGGAACCGTTCGAATCTACATCCGAACTGTGAGCTATAATCACTCAGGCTTCAGCAGTTCGGCAGGAAATAGTCGAACGGGTATCTACCATACCAGCATTCGTAACAACTGGTGGCAAGGGGCGGGACCGAATGGGATTCCCACGGAAAACTAGTGAATGGCCCAGCAGTACGAGAAGTTAAAAAAGACCACACTAAAGGATTTCCTGGAAGCCCGGCGATAGTTGGCGGGCAACAAAAAGAGAGCTACCCTTATTGCTGGAACTGATGGACGGGCGATCAAACCAGCTGTGTGGCAAATGTAAGCCGGGAAGAAGCAGAGTTTCAGCAAAAAGTGATGTGGAGACTGAGCTTGTTCAGACTGAATCTCCCACCGGAAATGGTGGCACAAGTCTTGTCACAGGTAAGCGCAGAACGGAGTTCACAGCAGATGAACCTGTGCCAGGGGGAAACAGCATCATTGGCAGGATCTATAAATGGAGGGCAGCGGAGAAAGATTAATTATGCTGCTTTCAAAACTTTTGTTGAAGGAGAGATGGTGATCATTAGCTCTCTTTAGTACAAGAGAATTAAGCAGTATTGCATACAACTTTCTGACATTTCAGTTCTATATCAGACTTTTATCAAGACAATGTAAGCAAATAAACATTCAGAATATAGAGGCAGAAAACAGTGAAAACAAGGGTGAATGGGACAAGAGAATGTGACGTGACACCTCAATATGAGGCCAAGATCAAAAGTGTGTAATATAATTAACCAGGCAACCACAACCAAACCTTGCTGTGAGACTATGTAATGAAAAATAAGGAATATACAATGTATTCAACTGGCTATCAGATAAAGGTAGGGAAAGAGATGTATAAAAAAGAAATAGGTACAAAGATCTAAATGTATAGTATTATGTTTGTATGTTTTTGTTTGTTTATAACCATCATGGGGGTTAGAACTAGGTGTAAATGTCATAAAATAAAATAGCAGTCTTTGTATAAAAATGCAGTATTTTACCTCTCTCAGATCCAATTACCATACTGGTTAAGGCATACTTCAACCAAATCTCACATACTTCAAACTATGCCTTATACAAACTTTTCTTTCTGTAGACCATTACCACAAATATTCAGGCTAATTAGCATGTATTTATGGGATTGGTAAGATGGTCTCTCCTATAAATCTATTTCCCACTTTTATTTTCTTTCCAGTTCACACACCAATTTTCGTTTCACTTTACTACATATCTGTAATGGGTTTCCCTTTAAAATCAGTTACCATATTTACCAGCAAATCTCACAAACCTCAAACTCAACCACTTACAAACCATCAGTTCTTTAAATATTATCACAATTATGTACAAACAGATTCACGGTCAAAACACACTCTTTTGTGCTCTGTTCATTCAAAGGGTTTTTAGAATTGTACACTACAAGGCCAAACATTGAGAACGAGAGACATTTTCCTTTCATCATTGTAATAGGTTTCATAGTGAAGGACATATAAAATTGTATTATATAAACTCATTTTTTGTATCATGGAAACAAATTATTTGAACCAACTGATTCCTCTAGTCTGCCCATGAAATATCACCACAATTTTACTTATTTGTCTTCAGCTAACTTGTTGCATCTATCAATAATGTTTAAAGTAGATGTCATAGTATCTTCAAAAACTTAGATTTAATTGGCAGTGCCTTTGCCATTAGTTTTTAGTTAAAGTGACATTTCATCCTCTACATATAAACTCGATATATTCTTATCCTGTATCCTATTTATTCAAGATGGCAGCCTACGAGGAATGATCTGACTGCAGAGATGTATTAAGTGGGAAAAACAGCATTAGGCCTTACATAATGGCATTTTATATCTTGGTTCTCTTTGTAATATATCCTTAATTTAGAATTAATATAAATCAGATGTAAATATGTTATGATAAAATGCTAAATAGTCCTTATTCTTTTTAAACTATACAAATATAACAACATAAACTAAGAATGTCTATTTTATTTCATTTTGACTATTTAATATTTATAAACTGGGTGTGTTTATCTAACAAAGCACTGCATGTATTTCTGATGCATTTATTTATTTACATTAATTTCAGTGGTTATAAAAATGTCACCCCTAGCCGAGTTGATGGTTTGGCATGGGTTATACATGAAAAAGAAAGCCCTATCGGTTCTCTGTGTATTAAATCCCTGCTAGTTTTGTAAAACTGTTTTTGGTGAAGACAGTTAGAACTACTGTAGCTTCAGCTGGTGCAATAAACTTGCCTCGAGAAAGATTGCATTACAGGCTTCTATATCTATGCGCCACAAGCCCATATTTTGAAGCGACAATTTCTCCTTCATGATATACTATACAGTATATAGTTTTATATTCTTCTTATAGGTTTGATTTCCAAGTAATATGCAAATGATTTAAGGGCATGTGTTGAAGTTGCATGTATTTACATTTTCTGCTGCCTCGTGCCTGACCAATGGAATGTATCGTAACCAAACACCCTTTACCACAACTTTCATTGGTTTTAGCGCTTTTTTAAAATTTACATTTGATTTTCGATAATATTGAGAGTCTAAAACATTTTCTAAATCAATATGGTATGAGTCTAAGTTTTACTTCTGAGTATGATGCGTCATCAGTTGTTTTTTTTTTAAAATGTAAAAATATTTGTGGATCCGATAGAATTGTTAAGTAATACTTTACAAACTAGAAATCATGTCTTTCTAGATGCACGCAGTGCTCATCATCCCAAATCCCAGTTCTTATATAGCTCATTGGCAAAGATTACACTCTACATTGACCCTAAATCAAAAATAGATCATTTTAAATAAAATAAAAATGACGGATAAATGAGAGACAAAAAAGATTAAATTAAAAAATGTGAAGCGACAATGTGACGTTAATGTCACCAATTCACTAACTAACCCCTTTAATTATTTAACGAACTATATAAAATATAGGTAGACACTCACTTTCGCTGCCATTTTTCTGAATGGAAAGAAGCACAATAGTTCCATTTTCAGTTCTATGGGTAGCACTTACTCAGCATCACAAATTCACTGGGTTATGAGGGAGGCAAAAATCAACTGCTTACCCATGAACGTTTAACCTCCCAGAGCAAGGCAGCGGTGGTAAAATTTAAAGATGGAGATTTTAAATTGTTCATGCAGTCACTCTTGCATCATTCCTGAAAATGTACCACCTAGGTTAAAATATGCTGTTACTTGTAAAAAAGAAAATGTGGTACCCAGCCAATCTGATTATACATATGATGTCTATTATATTAACACCTCATTTGCTGTTTCAATAATTTGCTAATCAAGGAGTGTTCTGGCTGCAACTGCATGCACCCTCTATTTGTGTATTTAAATCATCTGGTGTTAAATGACCTGGTAAAAATAGCATATGCTTATTTAATGCAGCATTTGGATTTAGCTGTTAAAAAGACGGCGTTAGACTTTTCAGCTAAGCACATATAACAATATGCACTTTGTTCGAACAAGTGCTTATTTATGAGAAACTACTGATTAATTCACAGACTCCTGTAAATGGCTAGGTCTGGGAATTTAATTTTTTGAGACTTGTGTAGACAGCACATGCAGTGAGAATAATAATCACATTGCCCACTATGTCAAAATGCTGCCCTGTGTTGTATTGCTCACATTATAATATTGCCCAGAGATCTGTAACTTTCACATTGATTACTACTATGATGGGTCTCGGAATTAGAAAATCGCACAGAGATAAACAAATCCAATTGTATTACTTACACTGCATAAAGTGTGCATTTTCAATTCGATGGCGCACTTTCCACAATATAATTTAATTTCACTCACATTTATTGTCAATTCAGATTTCTATTAGTGGAGCTAATCTGCAGTTGGTGTTTATAAAACCCACATATATAATGGGAGAATGTGTTTGATTTTGAACAGTCTGAAAAAATAATCTTCAAACCAAATACCGAAGTTAAGACAAAGAAAAAGACTCATTTAAAGGTCTGGAAATCTGTGACAGTAAATGCACATGTAGAATGCAATATTGTAAGATGACCAGCATGGACACTACACATATGTAGAGGTAGAAATATGCAAGTACAGTGGCAGCATATAACACATGGAAGTCTTATGTATGTGTTACATGATATTACGTAGACAAAAAATGATTGATACATGAAACTTTTGTAGCATGGAAAGCCAGGTCAAAAATTATCCAACTCGAAGCATTTGTTTGCCTCTATTTTATTATTATTTTATTATTATGTTATTGTCTAACCGATAGCAACACGGTAATTAATCACATATATTCAGCCTGTTCAAGCCTAAATGTATCTAGGTACACAATTTACCCATGCCACAGTTGAATATGTTTATATGCAATTGTATGCTGTTGTGGCGCATGTAAATGTAAATGGTTATGTATTCACCTGCGCAACAAAATAAAGAATTAAAAAAAAAAAAAATATCCAACATCATTTTTCCATTTTGGCTGAATTGGTCTAGCATTTTTAATTCCCAGTTAATTACAAACAATTCACATTTTAACCAATAACGCTGTTCATAGTAATAGCAATTACTGAGAACTTCACAAATGCTTCTATTAATTTTAGGTCTTTTATCAAGTCTTGTTTTCCAAGCAATTACTATTATACACCATCTGACAAATTTCAAAGAATAAGGCATACTATTTCACAAAATATGATTATTTTTTTACATAGTCACAAAGAACTGAATAGTGAACCTTGAAGTGAACGTATATGAAGAACTAGGACAGAGTGAATGTAAAATGGTGGAACAGGGAAAAAAGAGTGAAGCAAATAGTGGGACAATACAATCTAATGATCTACAGATGGACATTAGACACACAAAGATAACAAGCGGTTGTTTGGCACTGTCATACCTTTGGGATACAGACATTTCACAGTCTAACCATGACGCAAACATCAGGAAATAATACTAAGACATAAGAACAAGAAAGAGCAAACAGACATTGGTTTCAAAATACTTTAGAGAACCCACTGCATGTGCAGTCTGGGGGACAAAAGAGGTAACATTCTTAACATCCCATCGGTGGCCATAGTCTGTCCACTGGAATATCACTGACAGTTCCAGTGTTGTCAAATAGCCAGGTGTCTCGTAAATCTGAGTAACACTATGCAACAATTTAGCACTAACAGTGAAGACCTCACTGGTATAAGATCTAATTGTTCCACAAAAATTAGGTAAGTGGGTGTAGGAAATGTCACCACTGAACTGCAGTTTGTGATATTTCCTAGAAGAACATGTGTTCTTCGGTTCCAAAATGGTTTAAAGAGAGCCTCCATGTCCAAGACCTGATGAAATTAAACTAAGATGTCTAAAGTCCGCTGATGACCTTTCCTGCTTACTAGGCTGCACGGCACAGAAAAGCTTACGAACGAGGTGAGATAGTTCCTCGGTCTTAATAATCTCAGGTACTAATCACTGGTGTAAATGTTGATAGCAGTTCAGATCTTCCAGACTATAAACCTATAAAGTAAGGTAACTGCACACTTTCAGCAGACATCTGGTGGTGGACTCCACAGTACCAAACCTCTGATGTCTCCTATATCCTCCTCCACTGCAACAATTCAGACCATCAAAATTGCCACTTCCTTCCACACCATTGAGAGCTCCTTGTTACCCACATTATAACTCGGCTATTTTCCTTTGTTGACAAGTCTCACCAATCCTTTCACTGGGATGCATGGTAGGTAAGGGATGCGCTAAGTTGAGTTTACTACCCTGTAAGAATGAGGACAATGGGGCTTGCTCAGGTGCCAGCCTCTCTTGCTCCTGTGCCCTCTTTCTTAGCTCAGGTCTCTGGGCCTGTCTGAGGAGGTTCCCAATATCTTGAAAGCTAGGGCCTGGTATAGCCAAATACCATTTTGTTTGTCAACTCATAGTGGTGGGGCACCTCAGGTGAGCAATCCGAGTTATAGAAATCATTCCTAAATGGAGAATGTGTTTTTTTATAAGAAACAATTGTTCAGTTGGGGTGTTAGTTCCGACTCCCAGAATTTAACATTTGTGATTAAGTAATGTCCACAATGAACTAAGTGAAATTAAATAAAAACACACGAAAATGGAAATTAGTTATGGTGGAAATAACCCTGCAACTAGAACACATTGCAACACGATTGAATTTATCATTCATGCTAACATATCTAGGATTTCAAGATCTGAACAAGAAAAATTAATGACTTTGCAATTGTATATATTCTTGTAACAACTAATGTTTGTTCAGTAGGCAGCCCACAATATTGCATGGAGTTTAGAGAACTTACTCAGCTAAGTCCTGTGAGATGTGCTCAGTATTGCATTTTAATTGGCACAGACTAAATCCATCAAATCATTCTTGGAGGCCATTGAGACAAAGGCCTGTATAGGCCATCACTTAACAAAAAAATAACAAAAAACAATATTATGATTCCATTCATCAGGCTGTATTCAAGGTCATCCAAGGATACTACAAGGTTCTGTCAAACTACATATTTTTTTGTGGGTCATGCTCCACAAAAAAGATATTGTATGGTGTGACACTATGCAACACAAGCTTCATCAATCTTAGGGCAGTGAAATGTCTCTCTCTTTCTCTCCACTGTTACTATGTGTAAAGGACCAGAACATGTTTACCATGTTTATGCCACATGTTTATTTATTTTTTTTTTAAACATATAAGGCTTCAAGTTCATTCGGCTTATGTTGTATGTTTTGTGGGGTGTTCATGATATGCAGTGGTTAGTACCTACCTAAAGTGGTGCAAAGAAGGACAACCAGTGAACTGGCATCAGGGTCATGGACGCCGAAGGCTCATTGATACACTGGCCCGTCTGGTATGATCACACAGAAGAGCTACTGTAGTTCAAATTGCTGAAAAACTTAATGCTGGCCAAGATAGAAAGGTATCAGAGCACACAATGCATTTTGCTGTTTATGGGACTGCATAGTCGCAGACCAGTCAGAGTGCCAATGATAACCCCTGTCCATTGCTGAAAGCATGGATGAAATCAATCAATGGATGAAGGTTGCCTGATCTGCTAAATCACATTTTCTTCAGTTGGATGGCCAGATGCGTGTATGTCATTTACTTGGAAAAGAGATGACAGCAGGATGCACTATGGGAAGGGGGTAGGCTGGTGGAGGCAGGGTTATGCTCTGGGCAATGTTCTAAGAATCCTTGGATCCTGAAATTTATGTGGATGTTACTTTGACATGAACCACCTACCAAGATTTGTACATCCCTTCATTGCAATGGCCACGGACACCTCTCCATGGCCTCTTTCAGCAGGATAATGCACCCTGCCATACTGAAAAAAAAAATTTTGGAATGGTTTTGAACAGCAAGACAAAGAGTTCAAGGTGTTTCCTCGGCTTCCAAGTTTCCCAGATCTCAATCTAATTGAGCATCTGTTGGGTGTCCTGAAACAACAAATTTGGAACTACTTGCAGCTTGAAGGACTTAAAAGATCTGCTGCTAATGCCCTTGTGCCAGATAGCACAGGACACATTCAGAGGTCTTGTGGAGCCCATGCCTCAACGCCTAAGAGCTATTTTGAAAGCACGAAGGGGACCTACACAAAATTAGTCACGTGATTTTAATATTGTGGCTGATTAATGTATATACTCTATATATACTGTCTTTCTTGGAGTATAGGTAGAACAAGCTTATAAGCCACTGTGCTCTGCAGAGATTATAAAAGGAGACATAGAAGGACTATAAGAAACATATTTTAGGAAATATCTGCAGCCTTAACTGTGATTAGGAAGAGCTTAAAGAGATTTGCTGTGAACAGAAAACCCATCTGGAAAGCTAAAATTACGTGTTAGAATAATTCAGCATAATTAACACACATATTAACACGTTGTGAGAAGTAGAAATGTTAAACTCAACCTTTTTAGAATTAATAATTGAGGTTGAACGAGAGGATAGAAATAAAACACAACATTGACATTTACAAATTTCGAGAAGGGTTATCAACTTAAGTGTTAATTGTCAGGAAGTCAAAGTGAGTTTCAAATTTTAAGCCAAAATAGCCAAAGTGTGCTATGTTTTCAGTGTTTTTATTTTGCTACTCTGGGATAATGTTTTTGTTGTGCAACATTTAGGGACAAGATGGATTTTTGTCACTTTACAGATTAAACAGGGTGTGGAGGAAGGAAGCTGAATGGTATGTTGGTGTCTGCGGGAAGGAGGTGGGAGGCTGTAGCGGTACATACCCTCTCCGGGGGCCGGCCGAGGTCCTCTGTTCCCGCCGCACGCGGTCCTGCATTTGCACAAGCCACGCGGGCTCGTCCGACGGAGTTTACAGGAAGGCAGGCACTGACCGGTCATGTGCCCCGCCTGGCTCTAAGAGCGCGCGCACTCTTAAAGGGACAGTGGGAGCCGAAATGTGAAACAGTCTCCCATTGGCCCATGTCATTCCACATTCCCCATACACTCACGTTTTGGGGGCGTGAATATGACAGAGGCCAATCAAATTGAACACTAAGGTATTTATACTCACCTTTCCCTTAGCTCCCTGCCCTATCGTGGTTTTTGATTCAGTTCCCTTTAGTGCTTGTATCGTTCAGTAGTGGGTTTTTTCGTGCTTGACCTTGGCTTTGTATCTGACTCCGTTTTTCTCTTTATCCCTGCTTTGTCTTGTTGGTCGGCTTCCTGACTCCTGTGTACCAGACCTTGGCTAGTTCTTGTTTTCGCTGTCTCTCTCTTCCCTTGACCTCGGCTCGTTCCTGACTCTGTCACTTCTCTATACTACGTCGAGTCCGGCCATTCTAAGGCCCGGTAACACATATCTGCTTTATCTTGTCTCTTGTTGGACTAAATCTTGCGTGTTGGGGTACACTACCGTGACATTGGCATAGGGATGTCTGAGGAGATAGCTAGGCAGTATAAAGGATCTGGGCAGTTTTGGGGCGTGTTTTGACACGGAGATGGGAGGTTTAGAAGTATCTAAGCATATGTGTTTAGGGGAGTTTCGAAGGCAGGCACTGTGAGGTCATGTGATTCTGGAACAGGCTGTGGGCAGACTCTGGGTAATGGTGTTCCAAGCAGGGGGGTTGCATTGATGTCATCATGCAGCCTTGCAGATCTGACGGCTTTGATGGACTGGGGTACCATACCCTATCGGCATGGGGCCCCAGTTTTGTGGAAGTAGATTCCAACCCTGTATGTGTGCATCATGAGCTAAATTATCTCTTCTATTCATTTGCAACAGAAAATTAAAGTTAGCATAAGTATACTTGTTGAGAGAGATGGTATCAATGGAGCAAATATGGATTTATTTTGCTTGTAATTATTACTCGAGATTTCATTTTGTTTTAAATCATTTTTGTTTCATTTAACAAAGCTCAGTAAATATTGAGCATATTATAGCAGTGCATAACATAGCCGTCTTAGGCAGGGTTAGAAAGCCAGAGATAATATAAAACATATGTTCCAATTAACAGAAAGATTACATGCAGTGCTCAAATAGTATGTAGTGAGCCTAAAATAGGCAAATCAATAGCGTATCCCTTAAATGTAGGTATTGAAAGAAAAGAAAAGAAAGTACACCTGTGAATTGAATAGAAGATGCCATACATGTTGCAAATATCTAGTCTTAAGTATGTGCAAGCTTAGAACGGTCTGTAATGCGTACAACATATGAATTGCCTTTGCCTTAAATTACAGTGTCTCAGATCTACATGAAGCATTGTACGCAGGTGGGCAATGTAAATTATGCAATAAAGCCTATAAATCGTGTATTTTGGTTAGGCAATATTAGGTATCATGAAAATAATGCTAAAAGTGGCAATGAAATGAAACGACCATACACATAACATGCGTGATTGTGTACAAAATGCAGTGTAGAGCATAGCATGGTACAGTTCAGCTGAATAAAATGTGTTTCAGGAGTTGAGACAGCTCAAACAATCAGACTTCTGAACCATGGTGCAGATAGGACATTCAGTATTAGAGTGTCAATACATGATCAAATATTATATGAGTAGTATCGCCCGATCAGCAATCTAATATTACTCAACAGTATATCCAGGTAACAATGCCATGGAAAAGCAATAATGTGAGCAATAATAATAACAACGCAACAGTGAAAATATTGAAAATACGAGCAGGCATCGGTTTTCTATTAGTGGTGAGTATCATAATAGTCAGTTAGAGCACTGTGGTTGGTTCGATAGGTGGTTAATTTTGAGTGATATGAGCATTTACCGTGTCATGGGGTTTGCGGGGTGTTATCAGTGGCACACTGTCTATCCCCTGGTGTTGAGTGGGGGCGTAGGTGTGGTTCTAGGTGTCATACTTCCTCGCGAACCGCGCCACTCCGGCCCCACCGTCCATCCTGTTCTGATGGGCTGTGCGGACCTCCGACGGGCGTCGCGCACACGCACTCGGGTGTGCGTGCACGTCTGGGAGCGTGTCCATGGGCGTGCGCACGCTGTTGCCGACAGGGGCGTGCGCATTCTTAAAGAGACAGTACCATGTTAAATAGCACTCTATTTTTATACTGCCCTATTCTATCCCTAGCCTATCAGATATCACCAAACCCTATTTATACCTTCTTCTTACATCACTTCCTTGCCCTGTCATGCCCTGTCATGGTTTCTTGTAACCCGAGAGTGCGTTCTGTTAACTTGTCTTTCTTTGGTATCTGACTACGGCTTGTTTTCTGGTTATCCGTATCGCTGGCTCCCTTGACCCTTGGCTTTGTTTACCGCTTACTCTTCCTTCTCTTACCCTGACCTTGGCTTGTCTGACATTTCTATTCTCTTCACGTTAAGTCCGGCCATTTAAAGGACCGGTAATACGTCTATCTGGGGTTGCCTCTCTTGTCCTTTAGTTTGCGTGTTGGGGAGCTCAACCTTGACACTAGGACTGTGGGTTATGCCAGACGGCTTCTGTCAGGGGTTTTCCCATGTTAGTCTGTGGTGAGAGGTTGGGGAGGGCCAGGATTCGGGGACCGGGGGTGGGGTAGCTGGAAGGTGTGGGAAGAGGAGAAGAGGGAGAGAGAGAAGAAAACAAAAATTCCCCATTAGTCCCACTTGGGCATTGCCCTCTGTCAACGCCTCAGCCTACCGCGCCCTGTGGGCCCCCCATGGGTGCTCTGTCTAAGTTCTCGCTGTGACGGTAGTCACCATCACTGGGGATGGAAAACAGACACTATGGGTGGGCTCCCAAATTCCTTTTGTGTTTTGTCACATTGTGCCTATTATTTGTGCAAGGTATGTTGAATGTATTGCTGGTCTGTGCATCTCCCCCTCCCCCCTTTTTCCTGTCCTATTGTTTCCCCAGCAGGGCCTTGTCCCAGGGACACTGCCAGACCAGTTTAAACTAGCTGTTCTGTCCCTCCTCAATCTCCCATCAGCCCTTGCTATTGTCTGACCCCACCCTTCCTGGTACTATAGTAATCTATGTAACCTATTGTATGTAAATGAGGCTGTTGGGGGCTTAAACTATGTGTGTTGGATTAATTAAAGAGTTGCTGTTTAACCTTCACCATGTGTCGTCTGGTGTTTGGTCCAGGGTGGAAAAGGCCCTAAGTGATCCCAGTCAAGCCTCGGCATCTGGGTCTGAAGTGTTTCAGGGTCCCTGATAGCTACAAGGAAGCAGACTTGGCGGAGGTACTCGGTTGGAGTACCGGAGCTCTGTTACATTGGTTGGCAGCGGTGGGATGGCTTCCTAGCAGCTGGAGAAACGTCCCTGGACACCGGCGCCTCTACTGGGATCCCACTGTGCTTTCTGGAATTCATGGAAATGGATAGAGCTAGCACCCGTGCATCATCCCCATCTGAGTAGGAGTTACAGCGGAGGCTACAAGCAGCTCTGTCCCAGTACGATGGCCCTTTCTTAACAAAGGATGAACTGGACCGGCGGGACTCGATCCGTCGGGATCTCTGGAACAATGTTCTTGAGGAGGTTTGTTGTCTCCGGGGAGAATCCCTACTAACCATTATGCAAAGATTTTGGGATCAAGTTGATTTGCGGATGCAATTCTTGGGAGAGCAGCCCCTGGCGGAATGGGTGTTTAAATTAGAGGAGCTGGTATAGAAAGAATTGTGGCTGGATGATTCTTACCGGGCCTTGGAGTGGGAGCTTGAACTGGATTACAAGCAATTGTTTGACTCTGCAGAGCAGCAGGTACCAAAGACTGGGGATTTAATAGACCTTACATCTGAATATGTTGGTCAGGTAGATGTGGAAGGAACCGTATTCTCCACACCTGAATCACGGGGATACTGGACAGCCATCCCAGATCTCCCAACTCCTGGCATGGAAACTCATGCAGCAGAGGTAGAGGTTGTCGGTCTCCCCCTTCAGCAGCAGATTGAGTTACGGGAAATAGAGGTAGTCGATCTCCCTCCCCAGCTGAAGTTTGCATTACAGGGAGAGGAGGCAGTTGATCTTTTTCCCCAGCGGCAAAGTGTAACCCCAGAAGAAGAGCTGGCATCAGGACAGAGGACCGCTGGCCCCTGGCCCCAACTTGCAGCAACGTTGGAAGTTAAGAGCAGGGAGGACAGCATTTTGGTGATGGTGGAACTTGAGGAGTACACCATCACCCCAGCTGAAGCGCTGGCATTGAGTCAGAGCGCTGCTGGTCTCTGTGCCCAACTTGCAATGATGCTGGAGTTGAAGAGCAGGGAGATCAACCTTCTAGTGAAGGTGGAGTTCAAGGAGTGCGCAACTCCCCCAGCTGGCTGGCATCGGGGCAGAGCTCCTCTTGCCTCTGCCCAAACCCACTGGTAACCTGCGAGCCTCAGGCATCAGACACTGCTGGTCCCACGGAAGAGCGGATCCCAGAGCAAAGCACGGCTAACCTCAGCCCTTTGCCACAAGCACTGGGGGATCTCTATCCAATACAAATGGATGGGACTCTGGTCTCTACCTGTAGTCCCCAGGAAGGCTGGACAATGAGCTCCGATCCCCAACCCCATGTCAGAAGGGGCCCAGCCACCCTGCCTTCCCTTCAGCGTCTGAGAGAGATCCAGGGAGACAGGACAGTGGGCACGCATCACCAAGTATATGCTTTAATAGATGCAGAGGTCGGCTGGGTAAGTGTTGCTCTTCCATGGGCAATTTGTTTGGGGTACCGTTTCGGTGATGGCCTTGATGATCTGGATGTAGTCACTAACTTCAGAGTCAACTCGTCTGGGGTCTCCTGTATTGGTCTCCTTCTGAAGTGGGAGAAATATGCTGGAAACTATTCTGAGCTGGAGATACAGGGTTCCAGAATTGCTATTAGGGTCTATTGGGGTCACAGTGGCCCCCTAAGAGTGGAGTCATATGGGGATAGGTTTGAGTTTGGAAGGGGGCCATGGCAGATTCACTGGGAACTCCCTTTCTCCACTTCCAAGTCCCCTCTTATGTTTAAGTCACCCAGTGCTTATTAGAGGCACAGGGTGACCGAGAAGCCCAGTCTGGCCTGCCCAAACCAGACTTCCACAGACTGATCGGCTATGAGGGATCCATGCTCCCGATCCGGACAAACTTACAAACTATGTGGAACTTTGTCGAGAAGGCTGCCAGGATGGATGGACTTTTTGGGACTTATTACCCGACTAACTCAGGCACAGACCGATTGGAGGTCTGGTACCTGGTTAGTCTACCTTTGGGGGGGGGAGATATGTGACATTAGTCACCATCACTGGGGATGGAAGACAGACACTATGGGTAGGCTCCCAAATTCCTTTTATGTTTTGTCACATTGTGCCTATTATTTGTGCAGGGTATGTTGAATGTATTGCTGGTCTGTGCATCTCCCCTCCCCCTTTTTTCCTGTCCTATTGTTTCCCCAGCAGGGCGTTGTCCCAGGGATACTGCCAGACCAGTTTAAACTAGCTGTTCTGTCCCTCCTCAATCTCCCATCAGCCCTTGCTATTGTCTGACCCCACCCTTCCTGGTACTATAGTAATCTATGTAACCTATTGTATGTAAATGAGGCTGTTGGGGGCTTAAACTATGTGTGCTGGATTAATTAAAGAGTTGCTGTTTAACCTTCACCATGTGTTGTCTGGTGTTTGGTCCAGGGTGGAAAAGGCCCTAAGTGATCCCAGTCAAGCCTCTGCGTCTGAGTCTGAAGTGTTTCAGGGTCCCTGATAGCTACAAGGAAGCAGACTTGGCGGAGGTACTCGGTTGGAGTACTGGAGCTCCGTTATACTCGCGTCTGCCCTTCGTTGGTTTAAGTGTTAGCCAGGTGTTGTACTAAATCATCCGAGGAGACGTGGCGCAGCCAGCGGAACCATCTTTGCATGTATCTTTTTTTTATCTTTTGCCGAGGTTGCTTTCAGGTCTTCAAATTTAGTTGTGTCTTCCATTTCCTCTACCCGTCTCTTGAGGGGGGTGTGCATGGTTGTCTCTAGTGTATGGGGATGATTGACTTTGTGGCGCTGAGGAGTCATGGGATCACCGTTCATTTATAGGCCAGTGTCGACATAGTAGTATGATGGAGGAGAAATGGGGCCAGCGTTTCTTGTAGGGTTTCATCCGTCACCTCTCGTATCACTCGACCGATCATCTCCCAAAATGGCCTAATTAGGGGACAGTCCCACCAGATGTGGGTGAAGGTTTCTCTCTCCTCTTCGCAGCACCAGCAAGTGTCTGGTATCATGTGGTCACAGGTATATAGGGTGGCAAGAGTTATGTACCACCTTTTGAAGACTTTAATGGCGTTTTCTTGTAGTCGTGCTAAACCTGGGTTTTATTGGATGAGGGTGATGATTTTGTCCCAGTCTTCCTCAGTGAGTGGCATGTCGAGGTCTTTTTCCCATTGTCTGATACAGGGTGGCGCCATAAGGTACCAGCCCATCACCAGGGAGGCGTAGATCAGAGAGATGGCTTTTGGTGGTACCATTTCCTGCAGTCAGATAGATTCAAAGTCTGCTCGGTCTCAAAGTAGGCTGGGTTCTTGTGGGATTGATAAGGCATAGTGCGATATTTGTTCTCTTGCCATTGTATGTAGGAATGTGTGTGGTTGTTCTGGGAAGAGGTCGATCGGGCGGACTGCGAATGGTGTAACTTACACGTCAGAGTAGTGGCTTATGTTTCGTCAGGCGTATGAGAAAGCCCTGGTCACCCACCGGGAAATTCTAGTTGCATTTCAGATGGAGCATGGTGCTAGGATCTGTTGTAAGATAGTATTTAGCGCCATTTTGGTGCCAGATTTGGAGTGTGTCTTTCACAAACGGGTTTGTGAGATGAAATTGTTTAATCGCTTCTCTCATGATCCAAGGCATGGTTCGTAGATCGCATTTGGTGCAAGATTGGTACCGTTTGGAAGACGAAGAGGAGTTTAGGGAGTAAGGTCATCTTGGCAGCGTTCACTCAGGCTAGCCAGGAGATAGTATGAGTTTCAGGTGTGTAGTTCCACCACTGCTGCCTTAAGAATGGGTATGAAGTTGTGGGTGTATAAGTTCGCCCGGTCTGGTGTGAGCCATACCCCTAGATATCGCATCCGGGTGTCGCACCAGCGGAAAGGAAAGTGGTGTTGAAGTGTCCATCGCTGTGTGTGGCTGATGGTGAGGCCCAGGATTTATGATTTGGACTAATTAATTTGTAAATTGGAGATTATCAAATTCTGTTGTGATCGCCTCTAAGGATGGGGTCGGGTCCCTCACTATAAATAGGAGGTCATCTGCGTAGTGATGTGTTCGTCCCATTTCCAGTCCGTGGATATTCTCATTGTTCCTGATCTTGTTCAGGAAGGCTCCAGTGTCAGTGCGAAGAGCGGGGACAGCCTTGTCCTGTCCCATTATCTATTTGGAATGGGTCTGAAAGAGCCCTGTTAATCCGCAGTCATGATGTAGGTCAGGTGTGCAGTGCCTCGACCCATGAGACGTATTTTGGCCTGATGCCCAGTCCACGCAGCACTCCAAACATAAATCTCCAATCCACCCGGCCAAATGCCTTCTCTGTGTCTGTGTCTTAGTAGCCAGGCAGGGTCGGGTGTTTTGCCTGCCTGGCTACTGTGATCTGGTTCATCGCCTGGATAGTGTTGTCTCAGGCCTCCTGGCCCGGGATGAATCCTGTTTGGTCGGGATCCCCCAGGCCTGGTAGCAGCGGGGCCAAGCGGTTGGTTCCAGGATGTCATTTAGGGCTGCTTGTAATTTCGGGAGGGGATCCAGTAAGAAGGTTTTGTAATACAGAAGGGGGAGAACATCTGGTCCCGGTGATTTGCCTGCCTTTGCTTTTTTGATAGCGAGTGTCAATTAGCAGCGTGGTAAGTTGGGTGCATTTGAGGAGGAGGTCTCTGTATGTGGTGGCATCCTGCGTTCGTTTGTGTTGGCTTTCTAGTGTTGCTATTTCCTTGCTCAATTCCGCAACTGCCCGTGAATTTTCCTTCTTGTGCATTGAGCAAATCGTGATGAAGTTTCCCGGATCACTGCCTTGTGTACCTCCCAACAGGTTAGGGGTGTTCTGTCACCTGTCTCGTTGGTGGTGAAGTAATCCTGGATGGTTTTCCTAGTAGTGTCAACTAGTGTGGGGTCGGAGAGGATGGATTCATTTAGGGACCATGAGGTTTATCGGGGCTGGAACAAGGGCGACTTGAGTCGTAGGCGGATGGGTTGTGAGTTGGTGGTGGTGGAGTAGTTGGAGTGTTTTTGCGTGCATGTTATCGGGTGCGAAGTGGCATCCTGTTGGTGTAGAGTCAAGTTGAGGTCTCTTCCTATGATCATGATGCCCTCAGCGAACTTCATCAGGCTGTTCAGTGTTTTGTAAAGGAATTGGTATTGTTTTGAATTTGGGAAGTAGATGTTTGCAAATGTGTATTTTTGAACGTGTGGGGTGCCTTTCGTAAAGATGTCAGTAAAAGCAAAAAATTAAAGAAACCACTGTGGTACTCCGCAGATGTGGCCAAAATAGTTAAAAACAAAAAGTTAGCATTAAGGAATTATAAAAAAACCCAGAGTGAAGAAGACAAAATGATCTATAAGATTAGGCAGAAAGAGGCTAAGCAAGTTATAAGAGCTTCCAAATCACACACAGAAGAGAAAATAGCACAGTCAGTAAAAAAGGGGGATAAAACATTTTTTAATACATAAATGAGAAAAGAAAAGTAAAACAAGGATTAGTTAGATTAAAAACAAAAGAAGGAAGGTATGTAGAAGAAGATAAAGGTCTAGCTGACTGCCTCAATGAATATTTTTGTTCTGTATTTACAGATGAAAATGAAGGAAAAGGACCTCAGTTGAGAAAAAAGGATAAATGAGTCATTTATTACACGTGAGTTTACAGAGGAAGAGGTTCTATTTCAACTGTCAAAAGTAAAAGACAAATAAGTCAATGGGACCTGATGGAATACACCCAAAGCTATTAAAAGAGCTTAGTGGTGTACTAGCAAAACCATTAACAGATTTATTTAACCAATCATTGTTAACAGGAGTAGTCCCAGAAGATTGGAAGTTAGCTAATGTTGTGCCCATTTACAAGAAAGGTAATAGGGAGGAGTCGGGCAACTATAGGCCAGTAAGCCTTACTTCAGTAGTGGGGAAAGTGATGGAAACCATGTTAAAGGATAGGATTGATGAACATCTAAAAACACATGGATTTCAAGATCAGAGACAACATGGGTTTACTTCAGGGAGATCATGCCAAACTAATCTTATTGATTTTTTTTGATTGGGTAACTAAAATTATAGATCAGGGTGGTGCAGCAGACATTGCTTACCTAGATTTCAGTAAGGCTTTTGACACTGTTGCACATAGAAGGCTTATCAATAAACTGCAATCTTTAAGTTTGGATTCCAATATTGTTGAATGGGCAAGGCAGTGGCTGAGTGACAGGCAACAGAAGGTTGTAGTTAATGGAATATATTTAAAGCTTGGACTTGTCACCAGTGGGGTACCTCAGGGATCTGTACTTGACCCATTCTCTTTAATATTTTTATTAGTGATATTGCAGAAGGTCTTGATGGTAAGGTATGTCTTTTTGCTGATGATACTAAGATATGTAACAGGGTTGATGTTCCAGGAGGGATAAGCCAAATGGCAAATGATTTAGGTAAAACTAGAAAAATGGTCAGAGTTGTGGCAACTGACATTTAATGTGGATAAGTGCAAGAAAATGCATCTTGGACGTAAAAACCCAAGGCCAGAGTACAGAATATTTGATTCCTAACCTCAACATCTGAGGGACAAAGGGATTTAGGGGTGATTATTTCTGATGACTTAAAGTTAGGCAGACAATGTAATGGAGCAGCAGGAAATGCTAGCAAAATGCTTGGTTGTATAGGGAGAGGTATTAACAGTAGAAAGAAGGAAGTGCTCATGCCATTGTACAGAACACTGGTGAGACCTCACTTGGAGTATTGTACAGTACTGGAGACCGTATCTTCAGAAGGATATTGATACCTTAGAGAGGGTTCAGAGAAGGGCTACTAAACTGGTTCATGGATTGCGGGATAAAACTTACCAGGAAAGGTTAAAGGATCTTAATATGTATAGCTTGGAGGAAAGATGAGACAGGAGGGATATGATAGAAACATTTAAATATATAAAGGGAATCAACACAGTAAAGGAGGAGACTATATTTAAAAGACGAAAAACTACCACAACAAGAGGACATAGTCTTAAATTAGAGGGACAAAGGTTTAAAAATAATATCAGGAAGTATTACTTTACTGAGAGGGTGGTGGATGCATGGAATAGCCTTCCAGCTGAAGTGGTAGAGGTTAACACAGTAAAGGAGTTTAAGCATGCGTGGGATAGGCATAAGGCTATCCTAACTACAAGATAAGACTAGGGACTAATGAAAGTATTTAGAAAATTGGGCAGACTAGATGGGCCGAATGGTTCTTATCTGCCGTCACATTCTATGTTTCTATGTTTCTATGTTCCTATGTACCTGACCTGGTCGCAGCGCAGGGTGTCTAGTTCAGTGAAGGGGACCTGTCTGGAAAACAGTATCCTCACCCCTAGGGTGCGTCATAATGGGTTGTTGCTAAAGAATCCCAGTGGGAAGTTGTGGTCTCTTAGGGATGGTGCCCGGTTCTCTTGGATGTGTGTCTCTTGGAGAAACATCATGGATGTTCCATATCGTTTGAGGAGGAGACAAGAGCATTTTTTGCGAACGTTGAGGCGATGGACATTGTAGGAGAGGAGGACTAAGTTCTCCCGGGCGTAACGGGTCCCCCTTGAGGCTGGCATCTCCAGGGCGCCAAGCAAGGGCGAAGTAGGGAAGAGAAGAGAGAAAGAATGAGGTTTCGTGGGGAGGAAAGAAAAAAAAAGGGGGGGTGGGGACTAGGTGAAAAGGTTAGGAAAGGCTTGGTCTGTCCTGTCTAGACTGGGGGGCAGTTGCAGGTAAATGGACAAGGGTTCAGGTAGTGGGACCTTGCAGGTCCAGTAAATCTGGAGGCCCGGAGTTACTCCAGAAGGGAAGCGCTTTCCCTACTTGAGGGTTGCGCTATGTCCTTTTCCTGAGGAAGGGTGAGGCTCTCGGTGTCGTCGCCCAAAGGGTGGTGTCGTCACCGTGAGCAAGTCGGGAGTCTCCTCCGGATTTGTCCGTCCGGTTTAGTCCAGTGTGTGGTCCCTTTCGTCCGGGTGCCGTTAGGGTGTCGCTGCACCTCTCAGTATGTAGTCTGTGGTGTTTTGGGGTCTGCACTGCTGGTGGGCTCAGTTTGTGGTCATTGCTGATGCCCTGTGTTTTGTCTGCTTCCGCTTCCGGAGAGTAGTGCTCATGTCTGTTTTGTGTGTGCGGTGTAGGTGGCTGTTGAACGTGGTGGGGAGGGACCAATGGGTGCTTATATTTTTCCGCTATCCGTCATGTTAGGGTGGAGGGCGTATTTTCCTAGGCTTATGTGCTGTTAGTTGGGGTGGGAGTTATGGCGATCATGTATACTCAGACTGGGGTCACCTGCTGGGGGTCATAGTATTCATCACATTGCATCACAGTAGTAGTTATAGCAATCCATTTACCCCCGACCTCCCACTTGTCCCTTCCCTCCATCCCCTCACCTATCACGTCTGATTTGCCATAGAGCGATGTAACTGCCGCCACCAGCAAGTGGGGGTGGCGGCAGTTCCAGATAAGCATTTCAAAACAGTTATTACTGGTGTAGGCATGTATTGAGATTGCATTGTTTAGTGTTCTGCGATCTTGTCGCCTGTGTGCCCCTTCTCCCTGTTGCTCATAATGTCACCAGACGTCGCAGGTCCTCACTAAGATTTGTCCCCACCCCTCACCTATATTCCCTTTCCCTTTATGCACCTTGTCCCTTTTTTTGTTTTTCCCCTCCCCCCTTCTCTTGTTTTCTGTTTCCACCCTCTTCCCCCCCCCCACCCTTGCCTCCTGTCTTTTTCTCTCTTCTCCTGCCCCCACTTTGTAGCATTGTAATTTTTTTGTCCATCCCTCCCTCCCCTCCTCCCCTGCTGCCCCCCGCTCTCTTTATCTGCCACCCCCCCATCATTCCCCCTCCACCCTCCAACCCTTGAGTGGAGATCTCATTTTGCAATATTTTAAGTAATTATGCGACCAAATAAAAGTCAACTTTTTATAAATATCCAAGCTTTAAATATACAACTGCCTGCGTCTTTTATTTGTTGTGTATTAAATGTACATATATATATATATATATAGTCAATTTATAAACACGTTTCTTTTTTTTGGATTCTCATAGGCCCTAGAAGTTCCCGGATTATTATTACTTTAGTAACTGAACACCATAATACTGATGTTGGAAAACACACAACACTCAACTAGGACACACATACACACCCAATCAACCCCCGACCTCCCCCATACAGATTTCACCCTCCTTCACACAACACTAAGCCACTACATATAAACTCTCAAACACTCAGCACACAGCACTTACAGAAACAGAATACAGGCCTCTGTTTGGGTGCCCAATCTGGCAACCTGCCTGGGGCCCTGAGGAACCATAATCCAGCTCTGCCAGCACATTTTATAAATGTCATGACCATTGTCTCTTTTCACACTTGTAAACATCATACACACTCATCATAGCCTGACAACCTGGTCAGTCCCAGATACCTCAGTACACCAGGAAGTATCCCAGTGGGCCAGTCCAGGATGGAGGGCATTAAGATTGCAGGGCACTAGCCCACTCACAAATCCTGATTGCTGCCTCACTCTTGCAGAACTGTGCAACTTTTCATCCTAAACTACCTCCAGCTCTATCTCTATGATGTCAGTAGTCCATGGCTGATGGCGAATTTCAGCTTATCGATCAATGTGGGGCTACTGACTCTGGGTTTAGCTGACAAACAGGAGGCCCAAGTATCATATTATTATTTAGTTGTCATACAGTGAAGAAATTCCTGATGGTAAAATCTAGATAGGATGACCATGAAGTTGTAATTCAATCAAGAAGCTGGAAGGGGTTAATTAGAATTGCTTCTCTATTATCTCCTCATGAACTTGACTCTATCTGAAATATAACTCTCTTCTCTAAAATGACCTCTTATCCATTAATTTCCACCAAACACCCTAACGCCTTATTGTTAATTACATTTTTTTTCCAACAAACAAGTACAATGACATTAAGGCATGTATTTGGCTGGTAGAAAAGCTCTCTGGGTTACATTAACTGTAATACTGTAGAGTAATAACATGAACCTAGTAAAGCCTCAAGTTTCCAGGTTATATTCCTGGCAGGGTCAAGTTAGCATGTGGTTTTCACAATGGCTTACGTTTCACTCTAAGTACACTAACCACAGCTTGTTGCAGCAGTTATGGTACTACAAGGCTAGAGGCACCATCTCTTGCTCGACAGAAAAAAAGGTGACCATAGACTTGTGGCACCATAACCACTACAAGGAGTGCCCCTTTAATAAAATGAGAGTAATTAAGGTATATAAACCCAATATCTAACCATCTGCCAATCCGTTTAAAATGTAAGTGTGTTTTTGAATTCCTTGAAGAGGAGATTGTGATATGCATGTGTTATTGATCATCCTCCTCCACCTCCAGCACATTGTTTATTCAGCCACGAGACTACAACCCCCAGATCATTAGCTCAGTTAGCATTCTACTCATTTGATTCTTTCAAATGCAATTTGCTCTTGCACCCCATCTCTTTTCATATCTATACCTAATTTGTACACCCCGGCTTCAAATCCCATTATCAGTTCTTAACTCCCCACTTAATTTTGCACCATGTTCTATCTCTGCCCTGATCACCAAATACTACTCAAAACATGTCTTCATTTACATTTGATTTGTGAAATAAATCATGTACTGTGCTTAATCAAAAAATGTTAAATCAGAAACCCCGCTTGCTGCATTTAACTCTCTGGGAGATGAACATAGCATTAGCCAATAGCTGCCCAGCACCTGTTAGTAATGTGCTGCTTGGTCACTGATGGGAGGAGCAGGAAAGAAAGCACTTGATTTGAGGCATGTTGATCTATTGCACCTACCTGGACGTCTGAAAGCCTAGAAGTGGATATAGTAATCATGTTGACAGTGACATATTTTTTCCATTGTTAAAAATAAAAAAAATGGATCCACAAATATTGTCGTAGCTAAAAAGGTCAGCATAGGTACAATAATCACTGTTGACAGCAGGGCTGGATTAACATAGGGACTGATGGAGCGAAAGCTCCTATCTATAATATATATAATTTGTTTATTTGTTTTATATTCTTCATTTGCTCTTCCTTTGTGGAAAGGGAATTAAGTATGGAAACTTAAGATGGATGTAGGAACAAAACTTGTGTGGTCTGCCTGACAATGAAATTAGTTAAGGTAAAGCTGACTTTGTACACCGTGCTAAAGCTCTTGCTGCTTCTGTCTCTGTTTCTTCCGAACTCACTACATCCACCTTTCCTGCTCGTAAGAAGAGGAGTCTACAAGTGAGTGCAAGAGGCAGTCCCCAGAAAGAATAGGGTGAGCTGCAGTAACAGTTATAGAGGGTGTATGTAACACTCAGTGCTGTCCCAGCTCCTCCAGTGTCTGTGTGTGAGGCTGGACAGGAGGTGGAAGGGATCACTTGTAACCTCTCACACAGGAAAATGTCTTGCAGAAAGAATAGGGACAGCACTGAGTGATGCACACTGAATAAACACTCTGCAGCGTTGCTCATTGTTATTATTATTATGTTATTATTTATGTAGCGCCAACAAATTCCGCAGCGCTTTACATTGGGTGGACGAACAGACATGTAGTTGTAACCAGATAAGTTGGACACACAGGAACAGAAGGGTTGAGGGCCCTGCTCATTAATCTTAGATGGCTGCCTGGACTACAGAAGACTTAGAACAGTGAGCACTTTGCAAATATCTCTTCAAATTCCACATGCCTTCAACATCTTTTTTTCCTAGCCCTAAATTAATCCCCTCCCAAAACAAACCATTTCCTTATTCCCAAATATTAGCACTCAAAACCTAAATCTGAAAAAAAAACTTGTTTATGATTCTAAACGCAATAATCCTCATCACCTCTGTTACAGCTGCCAATCTTCCTTACTACCTGTCAGGACAGAGTTGGGCAAGAAATAAAGCAGGCTGCACAGAGGACTGTGTAAGGGACAGGACCATCTGTAAATGTGGAGTGTTAAAGGGGCAAGTGACCAGACTTACTGACCGGACCGTGCTGCTGAAGCGCTCTCTGCACAGTCCAAGTGCCCAGTCCCTTCCCACATCTTGAGATCTGACGTTTCATTTTAAACTGAGTCCACGGGACCTATTTTTGCTGGGACAGTACGTAAAATTGCAAGACTGTCCTGAAAAAATCTGGACTGTTGGCACTAACGCACTTATACCACAACTATAACCCACCTCAAACTTTTAATTCTCTTCATTCTATTTAATCTAATTGTGAAATTAACCTAATTAATCTAGTGTTATCTTTAACCCTGCATACACAACTGAATATACTCACTTACTCACAGTTTGAAACACATGCATTACAAGCAAAAAATATGCACATTTGTATATATATATATATATATATATATTTATTCCACAGGAGGCTTGCACTCAAGGGTCTAAGTAAATTAATGTGCCCAGTGCTTGAAACAGCTGATAAAATTCACCAAAGGGACGATCGCACTCCTTAAAAAAAAAAAAAAAAATAGAATTCTCTGTTGTTGGCACATGACATGTTATTTCAGCCCTGGCTTTGTAACTGTCTGTCCATGCCCTATCAGTGCTCTGTGAGTCTCTCTATCACTGGAGAGTAATCTATTACTCCATATGAGTCAGTCAGTATTCTGTGAGTCTTTCTATCAATACTCTGCAAGTCAGACAGTTATTTGTGAGTGTCTCGGTCAGTGCTCTGTAACTCTGGCAGCACTCTTTCAGGATTATTATCTATCGTGAGATTTAAAAGTGATTTTCAAATTTAAGACCAAAGTAGCTGGATTTAAAGCAAAGCTGGGTTAGAGAATTCTTCCAATTTAGCTATTTTGACATTAAATTTGAAATTCACTTTGAATTCTCACTTTAGTGGATAATCCTGTTGGACGGTCCCTCTGTAAGTGATATGTATCTCTATCAATGCTCTATAACAGGGTTATTTACTAAAGTCCAAATGGTCCTATACTGAATGGAGAAAAACCATCAAACTGCACAGAGGCAATTTGGACTGCAAAATCCATACATTGTTCATGTTATGTAACAGTGTCCGGATTTTGCAATTCCCAATGAGCCTAAATTAGGTCTGTGTTCCAAGCAAATAGTTTGGGTTTTTTATAAGTGGGAGACCTAATGTCCCAACCCCCAAACAAACAGAGTGGTCTATCTCTGGAGACTTGACATAGGAATTTCTCCACACACACTAGTTATCCCTCTTGAATATTATCAATAGGGCCTCCATTTGCCACCAAAGGTACAGGCACATTTTTTAATTGAACTCTCCCATCCGATAAACATGAGTGACATAGGTAGTTGACATTATAATTCACTTACAAAAATGCATTTGGTCTCAGACCTTTCTATTGCTTTGTGAATATTCCGAATGCTATACTTGAGAAGCACTGATTTTAATCCGGACGCTGAATGCATCTGGGCTATTGTTGCAGATTCACTTAGGCCAGCCAGTACCGATCGTATTTAGAATAGTAAATATGAGAATTACCATTGCAGTTGGAAATTGGTAATTTTCACCAGATTTTTTCCATCCAGGAAGTGAATAATCCTGTAAGTCTCGCTGTGAGTCTCTCTCAGTATTTGATGTGTCACTTTAAGTGCTCTGTGAGTGTCTCTGGTAGTTTTCTCTGTATCAGTGCTCTGTATCAATATCAGCAGGGCCGGCACTACCATGAGGCGACAAAGGAGGCCACCTTCGAGTGCACCAGCCTGGGGGGCGCAATGTCCAGGTGGCATGCAGGAGGGTAGAGCACAGTGCTCCTCTACTACTGGTCACATGCTTCCAGCACCTCTATCCAGCCCATCAACCTCCGACAATGGTTCATGCCGCAGGCTGTGTGCAGGGGGCGAAGATATGAATGACATTATGATTCATCATCACCTGCTCCCTGTATATCGTACAGCGTGGATGGTGTGTCGACACTTTAGTGCTTATTATTATTATTGAGCGCCAACAAATTCCACAGCGCTGTACAATGGATGTACTAACAAACATGTAATTGTAACCAAACAAGTTGGACGCAAAGGAACAGAGGGGTTGAGGGCCCCGCTCAATGAGCTTAGAGGGAGTGGGGTAAATTGACACAAAAGGTAAGGATAGTATTAGAAAAGTAGATTGGTAGAAGAGTATTCACTGAAGACTTAGTGTGTTCTTTAACCCCTAAAGGACCAAACTTCTGGAATAAAAGGGAATCATGACATGTCACACATGTCATGTGTCCTTAAGGGGTTAATGACAGTTGCAGGAATCAATTGGGAGCTATTAACAGTTTCATTGATACGCTTTTGTGAAGAAGTGAGTCTTTAATGATTTTTTGAAGGAGTAGAGACTGGGTGAGCATCTAATGGAAGAGGGAAGGGAGATCCACAGGAACGGTGCAGCCTTAGAGAAGTCTTGAAGACAAGCATCAGAGGTAGGAGTATGAACAGAGCATAGACATAGGTCTCCGGTAGAGCGTAGGTGCCTAGACGGGACATACTTGTGTATTAAGGAGGATAGAGAGGTGGGAGCAATATTACGTAGAGATTTGAAGGCAATAACCAGAATTGTAAATTGAGCCATATATCTTACAAGAAGCCAAGGACAAGAACCTTGTAGTGTCTGTACCTCTTTGTACTTTATGCACATTATATTTTGAACTTGGTGCTTATTCCTGGTACAGTTGCACCCTGGCTCGGAGTAATGGGATTTAGTGCAGTTCCTTATTTATATTTTGAAAAATGCAAGGACTGACAGAGGGGTGTGGCGTAGGAGGTGCAAAGGGACAGGAAGATCTGACTTGTTCATTATAGACACACAAAAGGGGGATAAGATACACTAAATGGGGCAATAGGGGGTAAGACGTTAAAAAGAGGGGAGAAGAAACGCAAAAGGAGTTAAAGAGGGTACGAGACACACAGGTGAAGAAGCATTTTTTTGGGGGGGGGGAGTGCCTCTTTACCTGTGTGTCTTGTAACTTCGCCTGTGTAGCCAAAAATGCTCAGTGAGTCTCTCTATCACTACTCATTGAGTCTCTCTATCACTACTCAGCGAGTCTCTCTATCAGTGTTTTGTGAGTGTCTCTGTCACTACTCAGCGAGTCTCTCTATCAGGGTTTTGTGAGTCTCTCTATCAGTGCTCAGCGAGTCTCTCTATCAATACTCAGCGAGTCTCTCTATCAGTGCTCAGTGAGTCTCTCTATCAGTGCTCAGCAAGTCTCCTCTATCACTACTCAGCGAGTCTCTCTCTCTCTATCATTGTTTTGTGAGTCTGTCTATTAGTGCTTTGTGAGTCTCTCTATCAGTGCTTCGTGAGTCTCTCTATCAGTGTTCTAAGTTTCTCTATCAGTGCTCAGTGAGTCTCTCTATCAGTGAATGTCTCTCTCATTGCTTAGTGAGTCTCTGTAGCTGTAAGGCTCTCTATCATTGCTCAGTGATTCTCTCTATTAGTGAGTCTCTCTATCAGTGAAGTGCATGTATCAGAGGGAGAGCCAGTGTCAGTCAGAAGTGTGAGCCTCTCTGTGTGAGGAGGAGGAGCCGGGGAAGGGCCGGGCAGCTGCTCTCAGTGTGTCGGTCAGACAGTGTCTGTCTCCGGGCTGTTTGCTGCAGCATGCGGGGGAGAGGGCTACGACCCCCCATGTGAGCACTGGACGTCCTATGGGAGGCTGACCCCTCGGGCTGGGCAGGCTGATGCAGCCGACAAGGTGAGTGAACATTGTGGGGATGAGATTTCCTTCCACAGATTCTCCTCTATCTAATCACTTCTTCAATGATATCTGTGCCGTACAACTCATACAGGAGTCTACCCTTCACACAGAATCCTGAATACCTACAGATACATGGAACAAACCCACGGCATTCTATCGTTTATTTATTATTTATTTATCAAATATTTTACCAGGAAAGATACATTGAGATTTCTCTCGTTTTCAAGTATGTCCTGGGTGTCCTATAGTGCAACAAACTGATATGGACCATCTCTCTAGGACAGTACATCACACTTTAATATAGCCCATTCTAACACGCTGCACTTCAGAATAAAACAAAAAACATTTTTGATAAGAACATTTATAAATAAAGAACTCATTTAAATACATCCCAGCTCAGAACACGGTCTGTATATATAGTCTCTATATCCTGTCTGTGAGCTAGATTATGTCTGTTTTTTTTATGTCCTGTCTATGGTCAGTTAGTGGGTCTCTAGGTCCCTGAGATCCATTTCTCCGTTTGGACCCCCTAATGATGCTGATATCCTATATGCTTCTAATCATAGCTGTGTGCATTCTCCGGAACTCTATATTACCATCTGTTTCTTAAAATCATATTTAACCCTTGAAGGTCTAGAAGGGCTAGAAACCCAGTAAGATCTTATAATTTCTTGCAATATTCCAAAGCGTCAGGAACGAACATTACATTCACAGCAGGCATTTGTAAACTATCAAAGTATCACAATGCAATCTTGTACTTACAATTATTTGTGTGAAAGGTTAATAGGATCATCTGCTGTTTGACCTGTCATTCAACAGGTTAAAACTGATTAATGTTTGGGTTGTAGAATTCCAAGACAATTGACTGTGACATATGCGTTGACATCATAAAATAAGTAATTATTATGTCATATGCATATCCATACAATGTTTTCTACAATGCATAGGTTCTACAGTTAAGTGCAGTTTTGATTTTAGCACAATGTAAAAAGCATAGCGTGTATCAATCAGACGAGCTATTGTCTCTCTTACATATAGCAGTGTTAAACAAAAGATATGACTTTGCCCATTTAATATGAAAATAAAGTCGGAGTGAAATGTATAAGATTTTTTCCATTTTAAAATACTTTCATAAGTGTCAAACCGCATACTGTATTTTAACTATATAACAATAGCAAAGTATTATTTTATTTATAAATATAGATTTTTGTTTATACAATAAGGCACCAGAAGCTAGCGTACTGTATATGTCAAAATACTTTCAAATACGTTCATATAATTACAGGCACTTGTCTTTGTTCATCAAGTTCCTATAGACTGTAAGCTTGTTTGAGCAGGGTCCTCTTCAACCTATCGTTACTGTAAGCTTTCTTGTAATTCTCCTATTTATATTTAAATCCCCCCTCTCATAATATTGTAAAGCGCTACGGAATCTGTTGGCGCTATATCAATGGACATAATAATAATAGCAATAATTTGTCTAATGCTAATTTTAAAAGGGCCACTGCTTTGTTGCAGTATAGTTTGTTTAACAAAAGGAGATGACTTACATAAACATGCAGCCCCTCTATCCGAAACACATCATAATCCTTAAAGCCATAAAGGAAAAGAGACTGTATGCAAAGTAAGTCTTTACCGTTAGTGCCAATGTTGGATTTTATATAGAAATAGTAATCTTATTTCTGTCTCTTAAAATGTAACATGATGAATTTGCAGAGTTAAACTGACAATACGTTTCATAAAACAATTTAAACAGGTTGACATGTAAAAAAACATAATATAGATGTCGTATGTGTGTGTTTGTGTGTGTACGTGTATGCATACATGCAGTGGATAAAAAAAAAAAAAAATATTAAACTGTGACATTCATATACACACACGTCTAGCATTGCAATACAGAAGATAAGCCAGTTAGCCACTTTCTATAGTATTTATTCACATCACATTGACTCCCTTGGTGTTTTACATATGTTACGGGCAAAACGCTTTTATCCTTAGGAATAAAGCTGTGAGTCATGTAAAATGAGACACAATCATCAAACCGTGTGTACATAATGGCATTGCCTATTTATTCGACTTAGTGCAGGCATCCATGCCATTGGCATCACAAAAGTGTTTGCCTTAAATGTGATGGAGCCTAGTAATAATAACAAAACAGAAAAAAGAACAGAATACAATGCCAAATGCATTTATCACACTCACTATGGCAGAAGAAGCATTAAGGATCTAGTCTTATGTACAAAAGAGAAACTTTTGTGTAAAAGTGAAAGGATTTTCCTTTTCGTAAATAAGTCTCTTTTATACATAACAGTGGTCTTAACCTTTTATTTTTTATTTTTTTTATTTTTTTTTTACAATGACTTAACTTGTACACATGGCATTAGCTTGGCAGCATATTTGCCTTTTGTAAAATGTAAAATTAGCTCAGTGATGCATTCAGCTGTGTTACATGTTCTAGAATAAATTCTGAAAAATACTTTCATTAATCTTTCTCCAGCATCAAAGGAGTCTCAATTGCACTGGAGAAGGCTGTGCCCCCAACGTTAATTTAAATTTATTGTGGACAGGTGCCTGTGGCTTGATGAATATGTTATGCCTGTTCCAACCAGTGGGGACATACTGAAAACAGCACATGAACCTAATTTTGGGTGCAGATCAATGGGTTAAAGGCCATCGGTTTAGCATATAGATCATCTGCTCAGAGTGAGCATTCAATGGTGTAAAAAAATAAGGCTCTTGGTAATAATGGTGTCAGTTTGGTTTTATATGTATATATTTACTTTAGATTAATATTTAAAATAACTCTTTTCGAATCACCAATCAGCTCAATATTGTTGATATTTTAAAAAGACAAAACGTGCAAGCTGGGAAGCTCTAGCTCTTAAGTAGCGTTGGTTCCATTTTGCCCCCAGTTAGCATTCAGATGGGTTCTATATATATAATGTGATGTCTGGCCTCAGGAAAACCATCTCCCCAATAATATACTGTGCTCCACAATCTTTAGTCTGCTCTGCAGGAGTGAACTGACTAGTTATGGTGCCTAATGGGACAGAGTAGAAATGGAAATTTGCCCATCTGCTGTACTCATAGTGTCAACTCCATTGGTTCCTTTAGCCAAATTATCTTGTGTTATGTTTTATCAGTGGGAGTTGTGTTCCTCTCTTTTTTAGATATAATAAATCTCTAAATTAAGGTTTCTGTTCCTTATTGCAGTCTCCAGTTGAGGCAGCGTGAATTCTCTTTTCTTTAGATTTCTTTGTATCGAGGAATGAACTGATTTATTTTCTTTATAGCTGTAATAGATAGTGGTTATACATGTATATTAATACCTATGATATCATTAAGCTTCTATTTTTTTTGTACATTGAACAAAAGCTCACTTGCAGGGAGTCTGCTCAAAAGGTACAATTTCTTTATTTTACAATTGCTAACATAATTAATTATATAACAAACTGTGAAATAATGGTTTTTTTTTTTACTATCTTTATATTTCTGAATAATGCAAAGTATAATGAAGTAGAGAAAGATACGGAAAATAGTGTAATATTAAGAATTTTTTTTTTAATATAATTAAGTTCAACAAATTTTTCTGTCAAATATTCCTATAAGTAAATTTTATAGAAAAAGAAAGAATGGTGAAGAAGAGATTACCGTGTAGTTCTGAAAGGTTTAAAAATAAATGGTGGAATAAGATATCCATACATTATTCAGATTATTCAGTCAAATTAGTGACCAAGATAATCATCCATCAATATGATAAGGGTTAGACTGAGCAAGCTTTAATTCATTGTAAAGATTGTATATTGACATATTGATTCCTAACATGTAAATATATTTTTATATAACGATTGCCTTACAAGGTAATTAGAGTTTAATCCCATGAGTGACAGTCGTGTGCCCAACACTTTGCGATCAGGTGATCACACCTCTAACACTCAAGAGTTCTTGGAAGATACACCAAAAAGAGTTAACAGGTGCAGTGGTTTCCACTAGCTCAGGAAACATCGAACATGTTTTACTATAATGATTTCACCAGAGGAGAACTTTTAATTTCCATTAAGCATGCACATTTTCCATTATTTGCGTTTAATGAAAAGCTCTCCAGTGTGGGTTGGTGAGGTCCACTCAACTTCCTGGAAAGATTGTTTCAGAAATATCTCAGCAAATCACCCTAACAGTTGACAATCTCTGTATGTAATTTTATTCCACACTCATTACAACTCCAAATATATACTCTATGAAAATATAAACATTTTATACTTTGGCCTTTGTATTCCTCAAAATTCATATTTTGTGTAAAAAAAAAAAAAAAGATAACATTTGTCAGCTAGGGGCAGATGATTTACGGTAATAAACTTGGTTTTAGATGTCAAATTAATTATACTGGCTAGAAAAACGCAGGGTTCCTGATATTAGCATTTCAGTAAAAGTGAGCAAGCTGTGTGTGCCTTTGCGGAATTGTAGATACACATATTTTTTTTCTTATAATTTGTAAAATGATTAGGATAAACAGTGCCACCTGCTGGATTTAGCCAACCGTGATGCTGTCTGCTGTCTAATACGGTATCTGTACGGGCAGTGTTATAGTGAGATACAGAAAGATATGTTTTTGAGGAGCAAACAAGACTTGTTTTCTTTTCACTATTTTCAGACCTTAATGTGTTTTGCAGATACAAATCCACATTAAATACTGTTGAATCTTATCAGAGATTAAATATAAATTGATTAAATTCTTATGTAGCGACTGTATCATGTGGAAAAAAAGGTTTTCTGTTTCGTACCTGTTTTGTATGTTTGTATTGAGCTAAGCAGTTTATGCTACTGATTGTCGAATCATGCTAGCAGGGATGCAAAATGTTATCTTTGCAAGATACAGATTTCAAGCCATTATCAATGCACCATACTTACTTGCAGGTTTAAGAGCTGAATTGTTTTGGTGAGCTATGGCAGAACAAAGCCGAAGGCATCTGAATGCTAATTGGGGGGCGATGGGACCAAGACTACTAGTTAAGAGCTAGATCTTCCCAGCTTGCACGCTTTGTCTTTACAATAGTAACAATATTGAGCTAATTGGTGATACGAGAAGAGTCATTATTTTAAATTGTCATCTAACGTAAGTCTACAGACTGTGGCTGCTGAAATAAGCACTGTAAACAACATTACATCTATAATGTTATTCCAAGTATACAATGATCACAAAGATAAATTTGGGTAATAACATCTAATATATAAGAGAAAGGCATTCTAGGAACCTTTGAGCCCTAAAATCCCTGTGGCGTACAAATTGCTAAGTCTGTAGCATTTTTAGTTACTAAGTGTATTATTTTTTTTCACTCCATCCTCCTTGATTGCACTTATACATTTAGCTAATTATGCAGAGAAGAGAGTTTTTCCCTTCCTGGGCAATAATTATTGGCAGATTGTTTTCTCTGCCTAATTCTGAAGCATGATTCTGGTGAGGAGCTTGCTAAATCCACTGACTCCTACATTGTCTGTTTTGCATTGTACGTTTTGCAGTTTTACATAATTACAATACATAATTACAATAAAAGGACAAACACAATATTCAATACAAAACTGTAATCATGAAAAAAATTCATCATGAAAGGCTTGTTATGAGCATTTTTTGCTTTCCAATGGTAACATTGATATAATTACAGTCAATAGTTTCTCAAGTGCATTGTACTCCTTAATCCGCATTAATCCACATAACTAACCCCTAAATTATCTAAACCCTAACATAAGCATGGAAACTTTGAAAATCAAGGGGCTCCCAAATCCTAATCCTAACCCTTACCACGTGTACAATAAATGAATATGTAAATCTACCATGTGTACAGCAGTGGGCACTCTAACATACATTAAGCGGTGCCTAACCTCATTAATGGGTACCAAACCCTAATTTAGGGGGATACTCTGATGTACCCCCTTTACAGAGTGCAGTGGTATTGCACTTACAAGCTGATAAAGTTTTCCCTAATAAGGGTGTACCTAACCTTAACCAAGGTGTATAAAGGCATATCCCATTATTGTGCCATCCAAAATTTTCTTTTATTTATTCAGCACCTTTTTAGCTCAGCTGTGACAGACCATTTTAAAAGCAAACCTTCAATATGTCCTTCTAGAGAAATTTTAGAAAGCATCCAAATCTGTTTCCGGAATATAATGGACAAGTCGGAATAATTAGAGTTGACATAGTCTGTCTATAACTTTATTTATTTTTGGGAGGAGGGGCTGTGTTGGTGACAGATAAGTTAAATGTGGCATTCATCATATGTCTTATGATACATATCCAGAAACTGCATAGCAGATCCTGAATGTGATGCTGTGCAACAACTGCTCCATCTAGCGTAAAAAGCCATGTTCAGTTTTGGCTAGAAATTCATGTTTCTCTTTTTTTCATCCATCCAGTGCATCTTGATAAGGTTTGAGCTACATTTTATGCTCATATAAGGGTGGAATCCGCACGTTCTGGCTCTGAGGCTGACCACTGAAATCTGCCAAAGAGCCAGAGTGTGAAAGAAGACAGAATATGCTTATTGTATATTCCGTAATCATCATATTGCATGGATCTGGATAAACAACGTCTGTCGATACAGCTGCTTTTGACTTCACTTCTTATAACAGTTTGATGGGCATTAACGTCAACAGCTGTAGCAATTTTAGATTTGAACCTAACAAACACATTTCAAACTTTTGACAAACACTATAGGATTTATTCGCTAAATTGGGACTTGTAAGGAAAAAGAAGGGAATATTTTTTCCAAAATATCCAAGTTTGATAATAATGTTAATTCCAAACCAGCCAAATTTGCCTATAAATTATCATTCCAAATCGCAATATACCGTATAAAGGTCCACTCTAAGCTTCATAACCACTATAGCTTGGTTTGATTTTAACCAGTTCTCGGCTCCCTTTTTAGAACTAACGCTTCCCCGTTATAAGTGTCTGTTTTATCCATCTTAGATGGCGTTGATTGGCTTAGAGCTCTGGGATAGCCCACCATTTAGCCTCACTTTAGGCAGCATGACGACTACAGCATTATCAATGACAATTTGTCCAGCCTGGACTGTGTTGATAGGTTTGATATTAAGCCAGGGAATGAGACTCTAGGGATTGGTGATTATGTTGCCTAGAGTAAAATGTGTATAGATATGCAAGGGAACATACTATGTGTTTGTGTTTGATTTTATATAATATTTTCATTATTGGATAACAGTGAAAATATACAGCGAATTCAAATAAGGAAATCAGAACAACAAATAACTATTTTATTTTTTTTTACATTTATTATTGAGAATTCAAGTACAAGTACGAAAACACTGAAAATACAAAATGGTCTGTATGTGGGTTACATTCAGGGGTATAGGAAGAAAATCACATAATTAGTAGCAACAGTGTTCACAGATGTAGATAAAACAAAATACGGGCATACATATAATACTCATACTTGGTAAACAAAGAGTTAAAAATCCAAAACGTCCAACAGATGGTTTGCTCACAAGTAACAGATTGAAGAACTGTATTGTCTACAGGTTAAAACGCCCTACATCTTTATAAAGGCCCCGATTTTGGAAGTCCCAGCTATTGGGGACTAACATTCTAAACTACAATCCTTTTAATTGGAGCCGCTTTTATGATATAGTCCACACTAGCTAGTGGGCCAAAAGTTAGCTCTAACTAATCTAGATCATTGCCATCTCTAGATGTGTATTGATTTATTTAATACACTCATTTAAATTTAGTACAAATGCTACAATATATATAGCACAGGTTAGTATGGCAGAACTGTGAGTTTACTCCAAAATTATAGGAAACAGCAAAACTATAAGGAGCTGTTGGTTGTTGTGCATACTCATGGTGACATGTGATGTTGGTTGAAGTATCAACTGAAGAACCGGTGCAAACTTAGGGCTACATGCGCTGCGGAATATGTTGGCGCTTTATAAATGCCAGTGATAAATAAATAATGTTCCAGTTCGATGCTTTGTGAGATGAGCTATTACTTCTTCTTGGATCAAGTATGTTGACTAATACTTGCATCTACTTTTGTACTGAAAGGCCATAGGTAATTAGAGAAATCACAATATATTCTTTCTAGTAACACGTTTTAATTGTTGATACAAAAAAACAAGGAATTATTTTGTGCTCTGGAATCTAGGAAAGTTACAGACACAAAGTGGAAAGGAGACAATGCAGTAGAAACATGCCTATCAATAAGCCCAGATCCGGAATGGCATTTGGGAGCTGTGTGAAACGATTCTGAAAAAAAATGCATATGCAGGGCAGTCATGACTCCTTTATAGAAGTCACAGTGGCTTGCATTGCTCCACTAGTGTACATCTCTGTAACCATAACACTACCAACCCACTTTCATGTTTTCCAGTTTTGGGACATATGTAGTAATGGCCTATTACTGTTTTGTTTTGTTGCCATTTTTACTGTCTCTCTTTGCTCATCATACTACTTCCTCTTCTTTAAGCTCTGAAAATCTACCTGCTTTGCACATGTACAAATACTGTCATTGTTCTATGGACTCAATGATCCTACTTATCAGCTTTATCAGTAACTTGTAAGTACATCAAACAGTGTCAGGTTCATAAAACTACACATAACTGTCTTGCCGAAGCTCACATATATATATATATTTTCTTTTCCTGCGGGCAAAGTATGCTAGAACTCTGCTTTACACTAACCTATGAATTTTAGCCTATTAAATTCCAATTGCAAAATAAAGGCTGCAATAGCCAGGTGTGACTAGATCTGAGTTGAACATTTTTCCAGAGCAGCAATTTTTCCCTCAGTTTTGCAGTTTTGCATAGAGGGTTTAATTGTCTAATAGTCAGATTTTACTGAATAATCCTATCGCTTTCAACGCCTTATCTTGATTCACTAATCATAAAATACATATCTGGTAACTAGAAACTGATATGTAACAGTAACCCATAATTATTACAGAAACCTTGAGGTCTACTCAATAAATAGAAAATTGTGGTTTGGTGAGTTGAGGATTGAGTTAAAAAAAAAAAAATTCGTTTAGTTGATAGTCCCCTAAGTACCATCAACACTGCAGATCCTTATGGGGACATCTGATAGCATCCAGTAGTTCACAACTATCTTCAACAAAACTAGAAATGCATTATAATACACTCTCTCTCTCTCTCTCTCTCTATATATATATATATATATATATATATATATATAATTAGTTCCAAACAAAAAGAAGGCTAACACAAGTTTGTAACGCTTGAAACGTGATACATATTTATGATTTATAATACCGTGTAATTACAGTAAAATACATCCATAATGCTTATGTATTAATATGTGGGTCTGCATAGCATTTATATCTCACAATTTTTAATCTCTAAATCAGGCACCTAAATGGAGGCTTGTAAAACTCTATCAAAAGTCATTTGCAGCCTTTATTCTTCTTGACGGTCTTTCGTTTTATACAAATGAAGCTTTTTTTTTTTTCTATCCTGACTGCCAAAGCACCTAGTATGCAATGTATTTTTACAAGGCCCATAAACCTCACCTTGGTTTTATGAGAAGATAGTTCCTGTCAAACTTCCAGGTGGTATGTTACATTTATTTTCCGCTTTGAGCTATTACGGGATGCTGTGGATAGGCAGTTTGTGGCATGTAGCTCACATTTAAGTTCTTATTGCTGGGGACCAAACTCATTTAGTACAGTAATCTTTTTTTTTTTTTTTTTTTAATGTCTACAAAACCAGTCTAACAAATACACATTAAGCTGTAATTGTGTCAACAGGTATTGTATGTTAGCTCAGTGCGCAGAAGCTCTGCTTGCCAGGTACCCATGGCAGTGCCACGCTCACTAATCTTCAAGCCACGCAAACGCCCAGCATAATCTTGCAGGATGGCATGACGCTTCGAGTAGCTCTAAACTGTTAATGATCTTTGATATTGACCAAGACAAAGAGTGGAGACACACAGCTGTCACATTTCTGTGTGGTAGCGACACAACTGTTATCAGCATGCCAAATCAGTGAATACTAATATAACTCACAATTAAAGAAACAACCTAATTAATCAATGTGAATCACTGCCCCCAGTTGTTTTTTTTTGTTTTATTGTTTTTAGTGTGTATATTGATTAAGTCTACCTTTACCCCAGCACCAGGATTGATTACTCAAAGCAGGTTGACCATCTTCTGGTGATGTCATCAAAGACATGGACAGCAATCACCCGTATACACCAATCAAATGAATCACTGAATTCAATGCTTCTCTGTAAGAAGTATTGGACACCACAGCATCCGGCATCAGTATACTTTGCATAGCAACACAGGCGTCAGATTCAGTAATTAAATCTATTTTGATCTGGAGCCCCTAGTGTCTGTCTGGCTGACAGCCACCAAGAAAGCATTTAAACAGCGAAAAGTAAACAGTACAGCAATGTTTTAATTTGCAAAGCTGGGGGGGTCAGTATCTATACGATGAAGTGAGTGTAGTGCTTAGACTGTACCTAAGAGATGCAACACAATTGAAGCATCGCTGAAACTTAAAAGGCTAAATATGTGTTCAAGCCACAGCTGTAATACTTTATGGATGTCAGCTGTGACAGCAACATTCCAAAGCATCTATGGCAGTGCAGGTGTTAACAATCTCAGAGAGACATTCTTTCAGCTCTGACTGTCAGAGGGTTAAAGATGTCTGATTCTTTGCAGGTTTTGCAATCATAATCACTGAGCAAACACATGTGACAGCTGAGGAGAAGCAGAAATACACTTAACAGTATAACCTACACTTTCTCGGCCCACTTGAAATACACTTGGAGACTCTGTTGTATAGGCTAATTTTATCTAAGAGAAATGTTTCTTCTTCTCAGTTTGTTAAAGCCGGAATGTCCTATTGAGTTAGCATTACCATGGCTCTATAGACACGTAGAGAGTAAGCACGCAAAATATTCATTCCTCGCACAAGGTCTTTAATCCATTAAGGACGCATGACATGTGTGACATGTCATGATTCCCTTTTATTCCAGAAGTTTGGTCCTTAAGGGGTTAAGGACCAGAAATTACATCCATTATGGCATGGATAAGAATTAGTCTTTAAGAGGTTTAGGACCAGTTTGCTATATCGGCATGTATAGTTGTTGATCCATAAGGGGTTAACTAAGTTTTTTACACTGAAAAATGTATAAATGCAATAAAGTTTCTGGAATAAAACTGCAAGACTGAAAAGCAAAATTTGCCAGCTTGGCTCATCAGATCATATAGTTGTTTTAAGCTTTGCACAGGTGCTGGAGCAGTTAATAAACAGTTAAACAAGAAATATAATTTATTATCAACAAAGGACCAGAGTGATCATACAGTTGGCTGCTGGTGAAATGTTAGCAGAGGTGCCACTGCTGGGACTCAGTATCTGCCTACAGGGCACCATCATTCCTGAAGGTCCAATTAAACATGTAGTTCTAAAAGGCATAACGTTCTACGACATCCATCAGCCAGTATCTTGTTACTAGTGCGTACATTAGAGTAGATAAAGCACTTTACCAGTACAGAAGGTGTCAGCAGACAGGAAATGACAATCCCACATAGGAAGGAGAAAGGAGAGACCATGAAGAGTGGGGCAGCTGTTAATGATAGGACATACTGTACGCTGTTATTGAATATGAGCTCAGATAATCAATGGGAGGATATATGTAGAGGGGACAATAAGCAGATGAAATAGGGGAACTAGGAAAGAGGAAGGGGAATTGAAATAATGTAGAGAAGAAGAAGGAAAAATTAAGATGAGGAAGGCAAGAAAGTCATTGAGTCTGGATATTTTTACTTCTTGTACTTGATTTCAGCAAAAGATTTGGCAACTGTTCGCTATAATTGACCTGGGCTGTCATTGGTCCTTAATGGGTAGAATAGAACAATTAAACACTTTCATATTGTTTACTGATGTTACTGGGACTTGCCAAACTTGAGTTCGGTTCAGCAGATAAGTCAGTAATATTTGGCAACTCATTTTCTATTACATTAATTTTTACATACACCCTTCTAATTGTATAATTTATCTATCCAATAATGCATTGTTTTATCTTGGTTTGTTTTTTAACTGGGAAATAGCGAGGCAAACTGTACTTTGTGAATTTGGAGATTATAAAGAGTTGAGAGACATAGATATATTCCTAAAATGACAACAATAAAAAGCTAAAATCCATCCTTTAGCAAACACTTGGCATACAGCCAAGGCATCCTGCACAATATCCAGCTAACCTGTTTGAAATCAGCAGCAACTGTTTTGTCACTGTGTAATATGGCTTCTAGATACACCATGCCTTCTTAAGCATACATGACCTCAGCGTGCATGAAAAGTGAAAAGTTCTGGGCTGGCAAAAGTCAATTCTGTGCAAATTTAGAATCTGACACCAGCATGCACAGCATGCTCTCCCATGCCTCCCCTCAGTCCGTACTCACTGACCTCTATTGCCCTAGAGTGAGGGGGAGTGATTACGGCCAAGGAGTATCCGGTTGAGGGGAAAAATTGGACTCAGAGATTTAGTTAAACTCTGGATTAGTGCTTAATTAAAACATTTTAAAGTTGGAGGGGGGAGGGATATATACTCAGAAAGGGTTACTAAAACCAAAACCAGAGTTTTATGAAAACACAGGTTTTTAGTGGAAGGAACCCTTTAACTGCATTATATATGGATTATATATACTATACTACAGGACAAAAATTCTTAAACTGTTCATCAGCATGAGGAAGAGATAAATAGCATACCACTGTAAGATGTCAAACCATTTTATCTCTTTTGGGAAACGTGCCCCGGTTCCACCAGACACCCATGCCACATCCAGTCTTCTTTAGTAGGAGAAGTCAGATGTCTCATGCAGGTCTGTGCTTATTGGCTGAGAGCCCTCAATTAGTATGGCCATGCTTTGCTCTGTAGACCCATGTGCCTTCTCCTCCTGGATCCCAGCAAGTCCGGTTTGACATCTCATCCTGGTATAGCACCAGGACATTCCTGGCACCATAACCACTACATTATTAGTGGGCTGTGGTGGTTATGTTGCTTAGCTGGTCTGTTAAATCGTGCTTGTTTTAAACAACTGATAAAACATTTAGTGTTATTCTTTGGGGCTCCATTTTTCATTTATAATAACAATATTCCATTTGTAACTAACATTTCTAGTAAATGTATCCCTGTGAACCAATTTTTTTTCTTTTCTGTCTCAATTTTGTTTTATCCTTGCCCAATGATAGATTGCCTGTAAAGCACTCAAATGTACATTTCTAGGATTAGTTATTACAACTCTGATAAAACGGAAAGGTTTTATGTATGTTATAGATTTGGAAAAATGAATTTTCCCAACAAGTTCTAGAACCAATATACCTTTAACTGCACTCTGATTAATCACCACATACTTGTTAATGGAATGGGATGACATTGTGCTTATCTTTCCTCACCATGGACGTGCTTTTATCAGCTCTCTGTATAGCACTTTTATAAATGTTTATACATAGCGCTCAGTGGAAATGCTTCATCTTACCTTGATTTGACACTTCTGCATATATTAACCCTTCCAACTAAAAGGTCAGAAGGGGTCCCTGCACAGGATTGTGGGGGAACAGTACTTTTAATCTGTAGAAATGACAGGAAGGAAAAGATTTAAGTGATAAAATCACTGAAAGAGTTTGAGTTTTTGGAAGTAGTAATGGAAAAGTTTTAAACTTGTATAATGGCGTTGCATTGCAGTTTTATGTAGAGTTTTCATGTTATTTCACAAACTCAGGGCAAAGCAGAATGTATGTTCTGTGGATCCATAGTTTTCAAAATTATTACATCTAGCTCCTAAACTTTAGAGTGCTTTATAAATGATTCTACGAATGCAGCTAATCCCAAGTTCTAAATCCCTATCACACTGAGAACACCAGTTACAAGTATCCACCGACTCCACCTTCTCCCTCAATTATATACTTATATATGCAGATATGCATAAGATTTAACATGCAGCTGGCAAGTACCAACCAGTTGGCATTAAATGAGCTATGCTGGAACGATTATTTGGCTAAGAGTGTCAGCTGAGTGCTCTCAGCCAATGAATGCCTCTTTGCACCTCTGGACTTAATGCAGGTAGAGGAGGAGGTGACTGGTGTTCGGCCATGGTGCTTACCCATGGTGCTTAACCTAAGAAGACACTCCTGGCAGTATATCCGCTGTTGGGTATGGTGTTTGTAGTGTTTCTTTAATTCCTTGGCCCTTGGAGTGCTGTAATGAGCAGAGCATCGCTCCATTTTGCACACTCATTTGCTCATTTAAACAATTATTTTACTTTATATATAAGTGATCTGTGATAACCTGTGCTTTCTCTACCCCCACTTCCTCTGCCCGTCGTATTATGAGGGTTTTTATTTCCTCATGTCACCAACCAAGTTCAGTGGATATGCCTTTCTGTCCCCCTTGTTCATATTTCCCATTTTTTGTGTTTTCCAGCTGATATCACCTTTCTTGCCCCAAGCTTGTATTTCCAATTGATGCCTTGGAAAAAATATAAAACTACACAACAGTGCTAGCCCCTGGCTGTAGCATGGGCACATTGGTCTGAGTCTTGTCTGCCAAAGACTTGTTCCCTCACAATTATGGTGCATTTTAAAATGCCAATTGATTGACTTCTACATATTATTTATTTATAAAATATTTTACCAAATAGGATACATTGAGCTTTATCTTGTTTTCAAGTATGTCCTGGGCCCCCAAACACTGCATTGTTACAATAAGATACAATATAACAGATTATTATTTAAAGTAACACGAAAGCGTTAGGAATGCAAACCTGTATTCCTAACTCTACAGTGCCCCTGCCCCTAGTTAGAATGAGACACTACCTTCCTCCAATTTGCAACTTCATCAGTGAGATGTCACCTCCATCGCAGGTCCAATCCAATGCCCTTATACAGGAGGAGCATTAGGGACCTGATGCACATGTACTGCGAATGCTGCACACACATCCAATGCATTCAATGCAATGTTTTCCTATGAGCTGAAACCTCACATGGCCGAATTTTACTTAGTCAATGCAGCAGGAGCGCCTCTAGTGGCTGTCTGTAATACAGCCATGAGAGACAAGTTTAACCTTTCAAAGGTTCTGCAAAAGGACAATGTTTTACTTTGAAGGGTTAAACACACAGGTGCACTGCACACAGAGCACTTTAATGGTCTTTGAAAGCGGAATGCTTGTGCAGATTCTGCCCCACATGCAATTTGTTCTGTGTTTATTTCTGATGTGAATTAGCAGGCTGTAATAGGGGTTGTTTGTCTATTCTCTATTTCCTATTCAGTTAATCATCAAGTCCGTCTTTGAGTAATACATCCTACAAATCATCATGCGATAGCAGTATTTCATACATATATTTCTCAGCTGCTAGTTTCCATTATTCAACTTCACCGCCACACGTGTCTGTCTCACTTGCCATTTTCATCTATTTACTTCCAGCAGTCTAGGTACAATTCAAAACTTCCTCTTCTTTGTATTAAAACAGCACCAATGTCTTTATTCTGAAAAAATATTATTTTTAGCATGTTTTGGGCCCTTAACTTGTAAGTCATCCTTGCTGGAAGATCGTAAGCAGAATTCAAATGGTTCAAGGTTATTAAACTTTATTGATTAAAAAAAAGACACAGAAAAGGGGGACCAATTACTTTTTGAGATATACAAAAACCAGAGGTAAACTGTACTTCCTTCTCTAACAACGAGCACTTGTAAAATCTCCACCTTCTGAACAGTCCATTAAACATACTCATTATATCTGCTGACTGATGTTGATATCCCAACACCCCATAATGTGCATGTCAATTAGTTATTAGAGTTTTAGCCCAACAGAAACAACTGTGGAATTAATTACTAATAGATGTGTAATCCATAAACAATTAAGGTTATTGAAATGCACTCCATGAAGCCATTGATCTATCCATTTAACACCATGCAGAGTTTTAGATTGATTTTAATATCTGAAAAACACTTAAAAAAAGCAAATGCTAGTTTGGAATCAGAACACATTATATAAATAATGTGAATTTATCTGATCAGCATCGCACACTTCAGATGGAGATATTCACTGAAGTGTGAATTGTTGGGAATTCAAAGTCAATTTCAAATGTCAGGCCTGTTCTTTCATTTTAGCTACTTTGGCCTCAAATTTGAAATTCACTTTCAATTTTATTTTGCCGACAATTCTCACTTTAGTAAATATTCCTGCACCCTAATAGTTGTGAAATTGCCATTGCGTCACATGGCCCCATTTTGAAGGCATACCGATATCGATTATATTAATGTGAGATATCTCAAGTCAAATTAACAAAATATTGAATAACCTTTTAGCTATATGTTTGGATACGACAATACACAGATTGCAAAGTTAATCAGGACAGGGCCGGGAACTTTAAGTAGAGAGTAGTTATTGTGCAAGAAACAGGGGGCAAATTGCAACCTACACACTCAATCACACAAGTCTGTCTGAGGGTTATAGAGTTGTAGTTCATCAGATGAAAAGCCACTGGCTATCACATACTAATGTATTTTTAAAAAAGAGAGCCTCAGTAGGGACATTGCTAGCTTTATCTGGAAACCTGTTAGTTCACTTTGGATAACTTGGCAGATTTTTGTTGTAAATACATGAAATCATTAAATGAGTGTATTTTGCTGTCAGCAGTCAAACTACAGTTGCAAGAAAAAGTATGTGAACCCTTTGGAATGATATGGATTTCTGCACAAATTGGTCATAAAATGTGATCTGATCATCATCTAAGTCACAACAATAGACAATCACAGTCTGCTTAAACTAATAACACACAAAGAATGAAATGTTGCCATGTTTTTATTGAACACACCATGTAAACATTCACAGTGCAGGTGGAAAAAGTATGTGAACCCCTAGACTAATGACATCTCCAAGAGCTAATTGGAGTGAGATGTCAGCCAACTGGAGTCCAATCAATGAGATGAGATTGGAGGTGTTGGTTACAGCTGCCCTGCCCTATAAAAAACACACACCAGTTCTGGGTTTGCTTTTCACAAGAAGCATTGCCTGATGTGAATGATGCCTCGCACAAAAGAGCTCTCAGAAGACCTACAATTAAGAATTGTTGACTTGCATAAAGCTGGAAAGGGTTATAAAAGTATCTCCAAAAGCCTTGCTGTTCATCAGTCCACGGTAAGACAAATTGTCTATAAATGGAGAAAGTTCAGCACTGCTGCTACTCTCCCTAGGAGTGGCCGTCCTGTAAAGATGACTGCAAGAGCACAGCGCAGACTGCTCAATGAGGTGAAGAAGAATCCTAGAGTGTCAGCTAAAGACTTACAAAAGTCACTGGCAAATGCTAACATCCCTGTTAGCGAATCTACAATATGTAAAACACTAAACAAGAATGGATTTCATGGGAGGATACCACAGAGGAAGCCACTGCTGTCCAAACAAAACATTGCTGCACGTTTACAGTTTGCATAAGAGCACCTGGATGTTCCACAGCAGTACTGGCAAAATATTCTGTGGACAGATGAAACCAAAGTTGAGTTGTTTGGAAGAAACACACAACACTATGTGTGGCGAAAAAAAGGCACAGCACACCAACATCAAAACCTCATCCCAACTGTGAAGTATGGTGGTGGGGGCATCATGGTTTGGGGCTGCTTTGCTGCGTCAGGGCCTGGACGGATTGCTATCATCGAAGGAAAAATGAATTCCCAAGTTTATCAAGACATTTTGCAGGAGAACTTAAGGCCATCTGTCTACCAGCTGAAGCTCAACAGAAGATGGGTGTTGCAACAGGACAATGACCCAAAGCATAGAAGTAAATCAACAACAGAATGGCTTAAACAGAAGAAAATACGCCTTCTGAAGTGGCCCAGTCAGAGTCCTGACCTCAACCCGATTGAGATGCTGTGGCATGACCTCAAGAAAGCGATTCACACCAGACATCCTAAGAATATTGCTGAACTGAAACAGTTCTGTAAAGAGGAATGGTCAAGAATTACTCCTGACCATTGTGCACATCTGATCTGCAACTACAGGAAACGTTTGGTTGAAGTTATTGCTGCCAAAGGAGGTTCAACCAGTTATTAAATCCAAGGGTTCACATACTTTTTCCACCTGCACTGTGAATGTTTACATGGTGTGTTCAATAAAAACATGGAAACATTTCATTCTTTGTGTGTTATTAGTTTAAGCAGACTGTGATTGTCTATTGTTGTGACTTAGATGATGATCAGATTTTATGACCAATTTGTGCAGAAATCCATATCATTCCAAAGGGTTCACATACTTTTTCTTGCAACTGTACAATAAAAGCTATTATAATAAATTAGCAATAAACAAGCTCTGTTTTCTGAGAAAATTGCTTGTTAAATGTTTTTTGTTGTTTTTCATTTAATAGGCATTTCAAGGTATATCTGAGCAAAGTAACTTTAATCAGTACTTGTATGTGGACTTAGATAGAAAGACAGGCAGATAATGTAAATACTTTTTAAAATACCTCTTTAAATGTAAATGTCTTTTAGTCCTATTAATTGTACAGCGCTACGGAATTTGCTGGTGCTATATAAAGAATAAAATAATAATAATAATTAATATTCAGTGTGACAAGAACAACGCTTCAAACTCACAGACAGTATTGGTGGACAGATTCCTTCAAAATATCTACCTTTATATTTTTCAAACCGCTTTTGCTCTGGGACATAATATTCCTTTTATGAAGATAATAGATTAATGCTATATGATGGGGAGGATCTGGGCCTGAGTTAAAAAAAAAAGTGGTAGACAACGTAGGAGAACAAACCATTCAGAACCAACTGAAGTAAGGGAAATTGCAATAAAAGTGGATTTTGCCTGATTCTGGTCTGGAAGGGTTTCATTTCAACAAACAAAGCCCTTTTGAAACACAAGATTTTTATTATAATGTTATTATTTAATTATAAGAGGGCAGCACATATTAGCGCACCAACATGTGACATCTGGTGACAAACGTCTTGAGTAGGCAGTGTGTTGTGTTTATTTTTCCTCCATAGACTTTACTTATTTGGCAGTGTGCAGCTTGTATTTTCTCAGTTGCTGCCTGTGTGTGTTAGAAGCAATGAGGCCTCCTCCTACTAGGCCCTGCTGGCTGTAACAGGAGCCAGAGCACAGTCTGTGGGTGGAACTGCCTGACATCATCTGTGGGGGCTGGGAAGAAAGGCAGCACAGTGTAGGCATTGGAAGGGAACATAGGTGATTGATGGGTTTGCTGTTGTGCAAAGGAGGAGGGAAAAAAAGTGTGTCTAATCTTTCATTGCAGTACTGGCTGAAGAGCTTCTTGCAAGTTTACATTGCTGGAGTGTGATCTATTCTAGCTCATATCTTCTTTTTCCTTTTTCTTTTTTTGACTGTTCGTCCAGGGCAAGGGTTGTGGATAAAGCCCAAGCTGGATGGATGGGTATGGGGAGAGGGGCAGGACCCAAAGCCCTGGGATTCTTCAAAATCCTCGCTGTCTTCTTGTGCACATTCCAAACAGGTAAGAAAATCTTTTCCTTATTCCCTATTTTTAAAGCAAGAAATTATCCCCTGAACAGGGCCTCCTGCAAACTAACCCTTTCACAATGTGTGTTGCTTACTTAATGTCCTTACCATGCCATGTTTTTATATCACACTTTTTATCGTCTCATACACTACACATGTTTATTTCAGGAAGTAGTACTAAATCTTATCCTTGTTTTATTAAGTACAATGTTCTGCAGCGTCGTGCCAGGGATGTCTGGATATGACAGACAGATACGTCTATTGATTTGTTTATAAAATGTTTTAACAGGAATGATAACTGGAGATTTCTTTAAATTTCAAGCACATACAAATACAATGTTGCACATATAACAGAAGGCATACACACTACAATTTTATACTAACAATGAGTATATTTGCTTATTGGTTGAAAGTAGAAGAGCATTAGTTTAATAGTGTAAAAAATAGAATGTGGCACTTTCCTATATTGTCTATTGTGATGTTAATAGAGATTCAGTTACTTAATGTTGTAAAGAAATTCTATATAACAAATTCCTTCAAAAAATGTTGGTCTTTTGTTTTGTTTGTTTTTTTTGTTTTCTTTAAGATGTTGCATTTTATATATTAGACATGGTATAATTGGCAGCGAAGAACTCTGGCACCCAAGTCTTGATCTATTAATTGTTGCAATGTCCTGTTTATTATTCTTCAAGGTAGGACTGCAGTATATTATCTAACAAGAAGTGCCCATCTGGTTCCAATGAATCCTTGTGTTATTCTGGCTTGATCCTTGACTACAAATTCCTGCAAGCTTTGTTTTTGTTGGGGGGTGGAGAACAGACGCCACACTGTGGGTTTTGTTCTTTCCAAAGATCTCGAGTTTCTAAAAAACTCAGGTCTTGGGCACCTGGAAACTCACTGGAAATAAATCCCAAATTTATTAGTTTTGTTATCTATGTGGTTCTCATTTCATTATCACTGTATTGTAAATAAATGGAGTGTGTACATTACATCTGTATAGTCCATGGATTAGATGAATGATTGTCTTTATCATTCGCCTTTTTATTGTGTATGTGTCCAATAAATAAACAGGGTTTACCGAGATATTCTCAGCAAATCCGCCAAGACACCAGTTGACAGCAGGGTTATTTTTCAATCTACCGGTATGTTTAGAATAAAGTTGCAAATAAATGACCATATTATTTATACATAGCAAAAGGTTTTTTTAGTTTTTTTTTCTTACCTAAAACATACACATGTAATTTGTTAAGAAGAACAGACACACAAATACTTTAATCTAAGGATTAAATAGTAATGTGTTGCACTATAAAGAGATGCAAATAATTTGCTCATAAAACTGTCTTAGAGCGCACTGCAGAAAATGACTTGTTCAAATCTGGACCCATTGTGAGTATATTGCAAAAATCAGATAAAATATCATTGTGCTGTTATCACTGATGCTGTAATGACCCTAACTCCAGTTTATGTTATAAACATACTATTAATGTAGCGTACCGCCAAATACGATTTAGAATATTTTTGCCAGATTCGTTATTTTTATGCCAAAATTTGCAATACAGATTAAATACAATTTTGCTTTCAGTGATTAAAACCCTTTTTGCATGCTGCAGAATATGGCATTCGTGTAAACATATTACTCCGGAGCGGACTGCAACCCTTATAAAGCTAGCCAACATTGGAAGCCATAGAACCTATTCAAACTCTGCTTAGCTGTGGGTACAGCCAAGTGGTTCTAAAGACAAAGATGTGGCATTAACCCGATTAAACTTAATTACCCTTAACTCTGGCCACTCAAAATAGATTTTCTCATAAAATCTGAACATAGCTCAGGGTGAAAGATTAATGCCATTAATTTGTGCAAATCCCCTGTATAATCCAAGCTTTACTCTAGAAGGAAAGAAAACCAAAACTTCGAAAACTTTGCTAAACCATGCTCGGAATAATGAACAAAAATCAGGCAGTGCCTTGCAATATATATATATAACCCCTCCAGCCATGAAGCTAAAGATTATTTATTAATTGATTTAAGTGCTTTTTTAGAAGTAGGAGCACACACCTCTGAGCCAGTTTGTGTGGTTTGTTCTAGATAAGGATCAGGCTTATTGGAAGTTTTTTCAGATAGTTTGATAAATCACCTTTGTCTTTTCCTCTGCATGGAGGGGAGGGGGGATATGTGCACTCACAGCTCTACATGAAACTGAGAAGGGACTCCAAGCTGTTAAAACAGCACCTTCCAAATCCTTAAAGTGACAGCATGTCTTGTAGATTTCCAGATGAAACACAGATGTAAAAATATATATATTTTTTAAAGGTCATATACCTTGTGTGACATTTGAAATCTGTATTGTAAAATGCACTGTATTCGTGTTTCCATTGTAAAATGAATAGATGGTATTTACAATAAGAAAATAAAACAAAAAGCAACAAAAACATTCTAAAGAATTTTTGACGCTTTTACTAAAAGCAAAAGTCTGCAGGTTCGGTGACCTATAAGTGCTAAATGATGCATTTTTAAAGAATTGTATTAAGTCAAAAGTCAACATACCAAAGAACAGATGAGTTTGAAGTATTTTATAATAGATATGCGAACAGTAGGCTTTTTTTTGGCTAAGTTTAATTTGAGTTGTAATCTGCCAATAATTGAAAAACTATTGCTTCCCATCTCTTATATCCCTTTCTCCATAATCTGTAGGCACTTTATAAATATACTAACAATAAGAACTGCTCACTAACATTTATGTATCAAAATAATTTCATTCATCCTTTTAAAAATTACAACATTCTGAATTTAATAAAACAGAATGTCTTAAATGTTTGTCTCTCCTAGAAATTGTGTATAAGGTATACTAGAGCCTTACCAATACCCACCCCCCTTCCCTTAGCTCACTTGCTTGCTCTCAGGGCTCTCTCAATCACTGCTGACCACATTTCAGAAATAAGAGATTAGGCTGTAAAGTAAATATACATTGCAAGGACAAATCAATCAGGCTTGGTTATCTGTCAGAAATACTAATAGAGATATTGCTGTAGAGGTCACACAGAATACATTACACATACAAACAAAATCCGCTTTCCTATAATAATATCAAAAATAAAAAAACATTTGTGTTTATTGTTAGCTGAGTTTATCGTCATTATGGTCGCAAGAGTAGAGCATAAAAGAGATATAGACAAATGTCAGAGCTTAATTGCACCGGCGAAAATAAAGAAAAATGCATGGGAGTTTCTGGAATATTTCCCCAAGTCCCCTGTTAATTTATTGCTGGGTTGGAATTAGAAATCCATTGTGGTCCTGTTGCTTTTAGGAGCTCGTTTTAATAAACTGCAATTCAGTACAAATGGTGACTAGCAACTGATTCAACAATTGTACATTCAAGTGTTTTAGCACCTGTTCACACTACAACAAAAAAAAAAACTGAGCTTAAAGTGTGACTTTTTGTCTGTGTTTAAAACATAGGACTTGTGTGTGCACCTGGTCAAATAATCGTTCTCATTAAGAAGCAATCATTACAGTGAATTGAAACAGCACTCTTGCCCCTCAGCTGTGCAGACAGCCAGGTGGGGGTAGTTTTTCCACCAGGGTATTTGCTGAGCTGACATCATACTGTGAAAGATTTTCAGATTGCAGTTAAATAATAATACTTTGAAGAGTCAGGTAATTACTTGGCAGTTATCCCCCCAGCCTACAATGTAGCCTTTACCCCCTTTTCTAAATTAATTAGCAGGTTATACTATAAAACCACATTCAGGTTTTTTTTTTTATTACATTGCTGAGGCCCTTCCTATGTGGGCAAATGCTAGCCTGTCCGGAATTAGATTTGTGTTGAGTGTGGATAATAATAAATATGTTCTCTAATTTGAGATGAAGAATCTGGTGACAGCTCTGGAGTTTATTTCCTTATCTGCCAGATAACCATGTCATGCTGGATTGAAGATGATAGTTTGTGGAGACCAACACAGTTTCTGAAACCCACCTATTGCAGTATTATGGACTGATGAGAGATCCAGCCATTGGCTTGTATAGAGATGGTTTAGTGGGGTGCATTTGTGAGGAGGTGATTCGAAAGACAGGCTATTCATTAAACAGTAACATATGATGACTTGAGAACCGACTTCCAAAATTCAAGCCCAAATAATAGACTTGGTAAATAATTCACAAGTACATTTTCAAAGGCTTTTATCAAGTCACTACAACTTGCCACTTAGTGAATTGTTCCCAGTTTTAAGATAAGGCCAATTGGTCATATGTGCATACCTAAATATCTTGCTTAAATGTCTACATTGGCCCTAAACACAGCAAAACATTTGCCATTACCTGTTTTAAAGTGTGCTTTCATGCAAATAGGACTTATTGGCACTAGAGCGTAACAGCTCCTCTATGCTCTGTATTAGCGGATGTGTAGACAAAGTTTTATTTTTTGAATTAAGATTTGTGTGAAGGTATAAAGTTCAAATATGGTGATATGGGATGCATGCACATCTGGCCCATCTCATATTGCAAAGAACATCGGTACACAATGTGTTGCATTATGGGAACGCACAAATATACCCATAAACCAATCCAGAACCCCAAACATTACTAAATTAATAAATTAATATTTTCTGATTTCAAATGTCTCCTCCTGACATTTGTTGCTTTTAGGGGTAGAGTGAAGTCCCCATGGATTTTTAGGTTCTAGACGAGAGAAAATGTGTGCCCCAAAACCATTAATTTACTTTATTATTATATTCATCATATTCTTAACTTTTATGCAACCTTTTCAGAATCACCTTTTTAACCCCATAAGGACACATGACATGTGTGACATGTCATGATTCCCTTTTATTCCAGAAGTTTGGTCCTTAAGGGGTTAAAGGAAACAACCCACCAAAATAGTTATGTTCAGTTGTGTTTATTTTTTTACACCTGGTTAAATTTTAAATGATCCTTACAATTGCATGGAAAACTTCATACAAAATAGTTTGACTCACGCAAACTAGAGATCTCTCTCAGAAAGGTTTTTTAGAAATATTTAATTGCATGTAAAGTGTTGTTTAAAAAGGGAGCATTACAATATCACTCTATTTCCCAACCATATCACTATCTCTGCCATGCTAAAGTCAGTCTCTTAGTTAAATCTCCAAATTTGCCTAATTTCTCAGTTTGTCACAGAGGAATGCAACTTCTAAAACAATACCTGTTAACAGGATCCCACCAAAACTTCCAGTGGGAATTCTGGCAAAAACAAAATGTTAAATTAATTGGAGAATGCTGTCTTTATGGTTATATTGCCGTTCTGATCGTACAATATGCCAATATTGGTACTTTTTGCCTTCTCTGTGACCTCTTGCAAAGCAGAAATTAAAAATACACACATGCACCTCTAATGGTCTGTGTTCGCCAAAGAGACAGAAACAATGTCTTTTAAATTGAATAAAGTAAAATGCAGACATTACAAGAAATCTATACCTTCAATACAGAGTTGTGTTCCTTGAAATACATATGTTGCATAGATGCGTTTGTGATTTTTTTTTTTACCCTCAGAAGAGGATTCTGGGACATAAGTTGTAGTAAGATGATATCCCATGCTCTCCAGGGCTGACTAAGGAAAGCACAGGGTCTTGTTATCCGGAAAGAGCTGTTCTACAAGCTTTATTGTAATCCTCCCTCCCTTTTCCATTTTTCATCCTGTGTACCTGGGGGCATTTTATTTATTTATTTTTTTATATGTTATTCTGTCAGCTGTTGTGACATGAAACATATATTTACTTGGTGATTTAATAGGACACTTTATTTTTTTACATCTACATAGATGATTGCTTTTTTCCCCTCACTTCCATATTAACCTCTGTCCTTAGGATATGGAACTTGTGCAATGACTTTGTTCATTACTTTATACCCATCAATCACCCAAATTAGCCACTTCTCTGCAGAAGGGACACGGCCTACTTTCAATAACCGCTGCAGTTTTCTGCACTCCGGATATTGTTGTCCTTTATGATGAGAGAAATGTCTTATTTATTTTTCTTGGCATCTAGTATGTGAAGCCAGAGTAGGCGTTCTCAAGTGTATGTTTAACACTCCAAAAAATGCTAGGGGGTTATGGCAGGGACTCAGGCAGTGCAGCAATGCATTATTTACAACGTGCATAAATTAAGTACCAAACCATATGTCTCAGAAGGTTCCTGTTGTGAAGGCATTGAATGAAAGAAGCTCTGTGTCTTTAAGAAAGAACAGGATTTTTTCCCTTCTTTTTACAGCATCCCCCACCCCCCTCCCTGGTTCAAGAAACCTGACCTAATCCTTTTGCACATGGGTTAATTTATTGCTCTGTTGGGCTTTCCTTGATGGCAAATTGCATTGTCTTTATTCCTGAGTCCAAGCTTTGGTGAGGTCTGCTGCATTCCACAGGCTGTGTTCCCAGCTGATCTTTCACACCACTCTAAGTACAGTCAAATAGGTTTTATTAGAGAGCTTTGTTATGCAAACAGGCCAATAATAATCAGCTCATTATTCCGCAAGATTGCTTGATTAGCAACTCAAAAGAAGTTAATGGAACGATCCCAAATCTTCCAACTTACTTTTGGATAGATTATTCTTCCTTTCTTTAGTTAACATTTTTTCTAAGTCCCATTTTAAGGCTAAACTAATTGTTCGCATATTGTATCAAGGGTAAGGACAGGTTGTGTTAAAGCAATGTGCATTTATTAAATTTCATTACATTTTAAACGTTTATTACAAGAGTTCATGTAGTGTATATACTTTTTGTTGTTGTTTTTTTTGTTTTGCTACAATGCCACTTCGTTGACGGCTCTTCCGGTTTGTCCAGTGAAAATCAGTTAACTGGAAATACCATTATCTGGTAATTGAAATGCAAATCTCTTGTTCACAAAAAGGTGTTAATTAGCTATCAAGATAACTAATCGCCCTGCTTTTCTGTTTTTTTTATTTTATTTTTTGTGTGTCTTTGTTTATCTACTCTATTCACGGTTATTCAGTAGACTTGCAAATTCTAAAAAACTAAAATAGCAGAATTGGGAATCAACTCCAACTCAACTTGAATATTTTGGTGTAAAGTTTTAAATTCCCTAAAGAATTTCCAAAAATTCCTTGTGATTATTCATGTGAGAAACAAAAAAATTAATTACTCTTTAGCTCCTATCATGAGGCATTCAGTGCAGTTGCCTGTTAAGTGTTTGTAAGTTTGGTTGTTGTATTAGCTTTGTTTTCCTTGATGTATATTGGAGTTTATTCCCGGAATATAGAATTGTAATTAAAAAACAAAATGCTAACTTCCGGCTCAATATCTGAGCTGCTACAATAGCTGAGTTGGAGAATTTTTAAAAAGTCACTATTTGGCCAGTGTCGCTGGGGCGTCATTAGCCAGAACAAGAGTTTCTGGCTAGCTAACAGATTTGCTTTTATTGGCTAAGAGCAGTCTGAGCCAATGAATGCAGCTCTGCACAAGCCAGATTCACATTACTTAACCTTCGACCACCAGCGAGGACCTAAGTACGAGGGTAAAATGTTTTTTCCCCACTACCAGGGAATGGGAACAGTATTTTATTCCACATTAACCACTGCAACTGGCTTTACTGTTTAATTGTCATGTCACTGCTTTGAGAATAAACCCTTATAATTTTGCAGGCTACGTATTATCCTGTTAGAGTAAAGTATTTAGTTTAGTTAAACAGACTCTTCAAGCACTATAATTTTCAATGTATAGGTTATGTTGTAAATATATTCCCTGCCCTTGTTTTCCAGCATTTTGTTTATTTCAGCTGCACTGGTTTTGAAAAATCTCTCCCCCTTCTCATACACTGAATTGGGGAACCCATAGAAGATCCGAGATAATTCATGCAAGCTGATTCATAGCATTTAGTGACAAGCATGGAATTTTCATTCGTGTCTTTTAATGAATTAAATTACTTAGTATGGCCAAACTACAGATGCCAAAAACCCAGAGGGCAGGCGTAGCTAACCTTCAGCACTCCAGATGTTGTGGACTATATCTCCCATAATGCTGGCAAAGCATCAGGGGAGATGTCTACAAAATCTAGAGTACCAAAGTTTGCCTACCCATCCTCTATGACAGGCTTCCCCTAACTCCAGCCCTCCAGGTGTTGCTGAAGTACAACTCCCATGATTCTATGAATGAAATAGGCTGAGAATCATGGGCACTGTCATACATATCGCGGTCGCAGGGGTCACTCGAGGGGACCCGGCCGCCCTGTGGACCCCTGCCGCCATGTTTTGAAGTGGTACATCGGGTTGCCCATGCTGTTAGTGCCACCCTATGGAAATGGATTTTCAGGGGGCCCGGTCAGCGCTGCTGCGCTTTAACAGCGCGACTGGGCCCCCTGTGATGACATCAGACAGAGCTGGGAGGAAGTGACTGCTCTGGTCACTCCTCCCAGCTATCAGAGAGCCGCGTGGGAGGAAGGTGGAGGGAGTCATAGTGGGAACTCTGACTCCCTTCAGGCTGAGCCCCCACTGGACCCCAGGGAAAGTCACTCTCCTGTAAAAGGTAGAAAACAGAAGGGTGACTTAAACATTTTGTGTATGTGTGTGTCTGTCTGTCTGTCTGTGTGTGTGTGTGTGTGTCTGTGTGTCTTTATGTGTGTGTCTCTGTATGTATGTGTCTGTGTGTATGTGTGTGTCTGTATGTGTGTGTCTCTGTATGTATGTGTCTGTGTGTGTGTGTGTGTGTGTCTGTATGTGTGTGTGTCTCTATGTGTCTGTATGTCTGTGTGTCTCTGTATGTATGTGTCTGTATCATACGGACACATACATACAGAGACATAAACACATACAGAGTCACAAATACATACAGACGCAGAGACACACATACATACAGACACATACACATACAGACATATACATACAGAGACGCATACATACACACACACACATACAGGCACATACATACAGACTGTATGTGTGTGTGTGTCTATATGTATGTGTGTGTGTGTGTCTCTATAAGTGTCTGTGTGTATATCTGTCGGGGGCTGTGTGTCTGTGTGTATGAGTGTGTCTGTTTGCATGTGTGTGTGTACGTATGTGTCTGTGTGTCTGTCGAGGGGTGTATGTGTGTGTGTCTGTATGTATGTGTCTGTCAAGGGGGTGTATGTGTGTGTGTCTGTATGTATGTGTCTGTCAAGGGGGTGTATGTGTGTGTGTGTCTGTATGTATGTGTCTGTCGAGCGGGGTGTATGTGTCTGTATGTATCTATGTGTCTGGGAGGGCATGGATCGGGGGGGAGGCACGGATCCGTTTCGCACCGGGGCTCCTGGACTGTGTGTACACTGATCATGGGAGTTGTAGTTCAGCAACATCTGTAGGGCCAGCGTTTGGGGGAAAGCCTGCTCTATGGAATGCACACCAAATGGAAACAGCAGGAGGAACAAATTAGACTTTAATTTTCAGGCACTTCCTGGTCATTGCTTAAACTACACATATTTAGTGACTAAAGGCCTTTCAAATGTGAGTATATTTTCTGTATAAATAGGGATTAATTCTTTCTAAGTAATACTGGCCCTCACTTCACAATAAAAGGGTGCCTAAAATAGACCAGGGCTTTTTAGGACTACACTTGGGGCAGTCTGGGGCAGCCCTCCCCTAGCAACATCTATCACATGTTTTAGTCTGTAACTTGCAGTAATGCAAACAAATGTGAAATGTGTCTTTTAAATATATATAAAACGTAAAAAATTGTAGTATCAGCATAATGAGTTAAAAGTAAGACTAAGGAGGAAAAAATATAACCGGTTGCAAAGGCATGTGCTTTGGAAAATATATTTTGCTGCAGTCTTTTACAATGTAGTAATTGTGACTAATACGGTTACAATGGGAGCTTTCTTTATCAGGCTCAGCAGATGAAAGGTACTGCGGGCCTTTTAGGAGATTAGAACTGGAAGACTTCAGGTTAGATGTTCTATGAACAACAGCAAACAGAGGAGCAGCTTCAGCAGTGTTTGCGCTGTGTTTGACTTTCACAACTTTATGTGTGATTTTAATATATTGTATAGTTTAATCACATACTTTAATGGAATTAATGGAATCAATAAAGCAACTGCTCCACTTGTTTAATGTGCATATTTTGAAGAAGACGTGTTTTCAGCTGGTATGGTTCAACCTACCATAGAATGATCAGACGCACTCTTTAACATTTATGAATAATACATCCATGCAGTAGACATTTGCCACGAGCATCTTTGGTTAATTTGACTGTCGGTTTCTCTAACTCACCTGCTATCATACTCAATTAACCATTGCTATTGGGGACAGTGTTTTTCTTGCCATGAAGCTAGTCTATTGGCTGCTAACAAGCTGAGCATTGAGGGAAATAGGCCTACAACAACTGGAGTGCCACAGAATAGCCACCGTTGCCCTAGGATCATGGCACACCGCAGATCCCTTTCATTCTGTGTTTTGTTTTTTTAAATGAGATGTAATTTACCTGAATAGCTTGTCAGGCATAGGAAAATGACAGGTATTATGTGTGTCCCAATTTTTTTTTGATGTGGGTCTTCTTGATAAAAATAAAACTTTATTATTATTATTTTATTATTGATATAGTGCCAGCAAATTCCATAGCGCTGTACAATGGGTCAGTGTTGCATATCAATTACACAATATAAAACACAGTTTAATGTATATTACCGTAATTGCTATCTAAAGGACTAAGTCATTCTAAAATCCATTGCCTGCAGTTTAAACATGCATCACTGAATGTTTTATTGTTATAGAACCGTGTTTTAATGATATGTGATTATCTATCCATAAGGAAGCTGTGCCCAGGTAGTTGTGCCAACAGGGAAAGAGGAAGGATTAATAAGCACATCCTGAACTATCTTGCTTTGCATGTAATGCATCTATCTCATATATTAGTTTCCCCTTTTACGTTGCATTACTGAAATAGATGAACTGTTGCACGATATTCTAATTTTTCACGTATCACCTGAATGTAACATTTTCCAAAGTATTCAGTTTAGTGTCCTTGTCCGTATTTAATAACTCCCCCCCCCCCTTCGTTTCACATAAAAACAATTTTGTTATGTTTTTCCAGTGCCTAGACTCTCTCAGTGCTGCTCAGCTCTCTGCTTCCCACAACATTTCAGAGGAGGCGTGGCTTCCATCAAAACGGTCCAATCCAATGCTCCTCGTAGTGCGGTCCCAATGTGCATGTGTTTCCAAGCTTCCCCATAGGAAACCATTGAATTAATGCAGTCCTATGGGGGGGTTTCGCATCATGTGACCCAGTTGTACTTGGCCAGTGCCGTGGAAGCGCCTCTGGTAGCTATCAGTATAACAACCTCTAGAGGAGGATTTTACCCTGCAATGTAAACATTGCAGTTTCTTAACCCCTTCAGGACGGGTGACGGACGAGGTCCGTCACACAGGGGAGACCCTTAACGACGGGTGACGGACCTCGTCCGTCACGCGGTAAAATTAACCCCGGATCGCCGCTATCGCGGCGATCGCGGGGTTAATGGTGCTCCCGGTATGCCTCTGCATTGGAGGCATACCGGGAGCACCCGGTCAAGCTGCCCAGCACATGTGCTCGCTCTGACCGCAAGTCAGAGCGAGCACATGTGCTCTGCATACTTACCTACCGGCTCCCTGCACTTCCGGGTTCTGTGTGAAGTGCAGGGAGCCGGATCAGTGCTGATCCTGCCCCCTGCTGGAAAAAAAAATAAAGTTAATTTAAAGTGTCCCCCCCCTTACCCATTTTAATAAAAAATTAACCCCTTCCCTGCCAATTGATCACTGACTACAGTGATCAATTGGCAGGGATTACATTTTACTATGATCTGATTTTTTTTTTTTAACCCCTGAGGGTTAATTCTTTTTTTTTTAACCCTCAGGGGTTAAATTAATTAAATTAATTAATTAAATTATTTTTAAATTATATATTTAGATAGCTGGGGTAGGTGGAAGCTAGTGGGGAATTGGGGGATTTGACGTTAGGCTAACTAGGGGTTAACGTTAAAAAAAAGTTTTAAAAGAAACTTTAAAAAGTTAAAAATTAAGCTTAAAAAATGTTTTAATAACATTTAAGTAATAAAAACAAAAAAACACACTTTACCTAGTCCAAATAAAAATTAACCCCTTCCCTGCCAGTCGATCACTGCCTACAGCGATCAAATAGAGATCACAGTATTATACTGTGATCTAATTTTTTTTAACCCCTGAGGATTAACTTTTATTTATTTTTTTAACCCTCAGGGGTTCAATTTATTTAATTAATTAATTTAAATATTTTATAACTATATATTTTGCTAGCTGGGGTGGGTGGGAGTTATGGGAAAATGGGGAATTTACTGTTAGTGCTGCGTACTGCTAGTTAGGGGTTAACAGTAAAAAAAATAGCTTAGAAAAATGTTAAATCTGTAAAAAAGTTTTAAGAAAGTTTAGGAAAGTTTAAAAAAAATTTATAAGCAAAACAAAAGTTTAAAAACTAGTTTTTAAAAGTAAAAAAGTTATAAAAAGTAAAAAAATACATTTTAAAAACGCTCATTACCACTACACCTGGAACAAACTAGAGAAAAAATTATCCCACGCCAAGGTTCAAAATATGCCTTTTGAATTACCCCAGGGTGTATTCTTTAATAAATAGTATGTGTTTGTGGGGAAGTTTCAATAACCAACCGTCTAAACTATTCCAAATTGGAACATGGACACAGCGTAAAACTTCAAAGTTAGAAAAAAACTGAATGGCTGCGTCTCAAATGCGCCCCTTCAACATCCACATATACCTGGCAAAGGTACATACGGGGGTATTGCTGTACTCAGCCGACATAGCTGAGCAACATATGAAGTATTATACAGTCATAGTACACATAAGGTTTGCAAAATATGCTGCGCAAACTCACTTTGTATGTCAAAAAGGCAGAAAAAATGCTTATTACCACTACACTTGGTACAAGCTAGCGGAAAAATGATCCCACACTAAGGTTCAAAATATGCCTTTTGAAATACCCTGGGATGTCTTCTTTAAGAAATGGTATGGCTTTATGGGGAATTTGGATTATATAGCCTGGTAAAATACTCTAAAATGGGACATAGGCACAGCATAAAAATTCAAAGTTTGAAAAAAACTGGAATGGCTGTGTCCCAAATGTGCCCCTCCGATGTCCACACATACCTGGCAAAGGTACATACGGGGGTATTGCTGTACTCAGCCGACATAGCTGAGCAACATATGAAGTATTATACAGTCGTAGCACACATAAGGTTTGCAAAATATACTGTGCAAACTCACTTTGTATGTCAAAAAGGCAGAAAAATGCTTATTACCACTACACTTGGTACAAGCTAGCGGAAAAATGATCCCACGCTGAGGTTCAAAATATGCCTTTTTGAAATACCCTGGGATGTCTTCTTTAAGAAATGGTATGGCTTTATGGGGAATTTGGATTATATAGCCTGGTAAAATACTCTAAAATGGGACATAGGCACAGCATAAAAATTCAAAGTTTGAAAAAAACTGGAATGGCTGTGTCCCAAATGTGCCCCTCCGATGTCCACACATACCTGGCAAAGGTACATACGGGGGTATTGCTGTACTCAGCCGACATAGCTGAGCAACATATGAAGTATTATACAGTCGTAGCACACATAAGGTTTGTAAAATATGCTGCGCAAACTCACTTTGTATGTCAAAAAGGCAGAAAAAACGCTTATTACCACTACATCTGGTACAAGCTAGCGGAAAAATGATCCCACGCTAAGGTTCAAACTATACCTTTTGAAACACCCTGGGGTGTCTACTTTAAGAAATGGTAGGCCTTTGTGGGGTAGATTGAATTTAAAACCTGCGAAGATGCTTGGAAATTGCACATAGGCCCAGCGTCAAAATTCAAAGTTTGGTAAAAACGGATATGGCTTGGTCTCCTATATGGCACTGTAGCTTCACAAAATAGTGACAAAGACATTCATTGGGGGTGTATTTTTACTCAAAGACTTAGCTGAGCATAATTTGGGAGGTTTGAACTTAGTGGCACATATGAAATATACAAAACGCCCAGCAAAAATGCAATCCGTATGTAAAAAATGCACAAAATAATTTTTTTACCACATACTTTGGCATATATTGGTGAAAAAATGGGGGTATGTTAAGGCACAATATGCACCTTATGAGATACCCTGGAGTGTCTACTTTTACAAATGGTAGGCCTTTGTGGGGGTTTTTTGAACAGTCAAACTGTTATAATACCCCAAATGGAAGCTAAGGCTCATTAAATCCATCTCTCAAAATTCTACTGTGAATACTGTAAAGGACAGGTCTCCTATATGGCACTGTAGCTTCACGAAATAGTGCCAAAGACATTCATATGGGGTGTCATTTTACTCAGAAGACTTAGCTGAGCATAATTTGGGGGGTTTGAACTTAGTGGCACATATGAAATATACAAAACGCCCAGCAAAAATGCAATCCGTATGTAAAAAATGCACAAAATTTTTTTTACCACATACTTTGGCATATATTGGTGAAAAAATGGGGGCATGTTAAGGCACAATATGCACCTTATAAGATACCCTGGAGTGTCTACTTTTACAAATGGTAGGCCTTTGTGGGGGTTTTTTGAACAGTCAAACTGTTATAATACCCCAAATGGAAGCTAAGGCTCATTAAATTCATCTCTCAACATTCTACTGTGAATACTGAAAAGGACAGGTATCCTGTATGGCACTGTAACTTCACGAAATAGTGCAAAAGACATACAATGGGGGTGTCATTTTACTCAGCAGATGTAACTGAACACAAAATAAAACTTTGTACAGGAATAGCACACACCAACTTTACAAAATATACACGAGAATTTCTCTGTTATAAGTTTGTGTGCCAAAAACCAAAAAGAACACAATTTTACTCCAATATTTAGCAGAGGTTGGCGGTGAAATGGCTACGTAGAAAGTGTCAAAACAACCTTAGGTAAATAGCCCGTGATGTCTACTTTATATAAATATATACTTTTGTGTGGCAATTTTGTTTTCTTTTATGGCTATTAAGCTTACAAGACAAACATACCAAATTCTAAAATCGCTCCACATTAAAAGTTTATTTTACTCCTTGTGCTTTGTGACCTGTAACTACCAAAAAAAACTTAAAATCCCAGACACATTATATATTCTGTAAATCAGAACAACTAAATAAATTTATTTTTAATTACTTTCCTTAACCTGCACTAATTATGCACACATTATTATTGCAAAAACTGTAAAAAAAAACAATATTTTTCATTTTTTTTGCATTTTTCTGTATTTTTTTTATAATAAGTAAGCATTTATATATATATATGTTATATCAAATTAAAGCCCTTTCTGTCCTTTAAAAAACAGTATATAATATGTGTCGGTGCAATAAATGAGAGAGATGCAAATTGCAGTTGAACGCAAACAGCAAGAAAATGCAAAAATTGCTTGTGTCATTAAGCGTAAGTCAAGCTTCTGAAGCTGTGTCCTTAAGGGGTTAAAAATGGCAATGTTTTACATTGCAGGGATACAGACACAGGACCACTGCACCAAGAATAATGTATTTGAGATGAAGTGGTCCTTTAAAAAGGTCTTGAGACATTGATTAGAAATATTCACTGATGATATAGCCTGCTAGAGCCTAAACAAAATCTTGTTAACTATGTTGAGTTTTTGGCTTTTTGGGTTCATTTCAGTCAGCTAATTTTTCAATCTTCTGGTCTCCCTGTTGAAAGATGTGGCAGCCAAAATTCAAGATATGTTGGCACTTCATTTTTTTCCCTCTGTGTCAAACCCAAGTAAACAAAGTTCTGAGGTGGAGAGTGCCAACAATACCAACGTGTACTGCCAGGCATGAGTCACACAAGGAGATTTTGTGATCCTTCCAGGTTTCAAACAACTACGCTATTGAGTAAACGCTTAATACCGAACTCTGCATCTTTTATATAGGGCAGATAGGTAACACTGGGAGTTCTGCAATGTGTATGAATTTATTTTAACGGGGTTGTACTTGACTTTATTTCTTTGACTTCTATCCACACAAGTCACACTGCTCTTTTATTAAAAACACTGGTGAATGTACAAGGACAGCCAGGGATCTAGAAAGTTGGAAAGTACTTGGTTGCGACTCCAGTGTTAGGGGGTCCAAAATATAATCCACAGTTTATCCGTATAAACACAGCCACATTTTTTTAAAATTAATTATTGAATGTTCTGCGGGTGCTAAATCACTAGAAAAAAAATCTGTTCTACTGTGTCTATGAATTAAGGAAGGATTATATTCCTGCCTTTAAGTAATTTTAAGTATGTTCTTTAAGAAGAATTATGACTTTGTTGCAGCATCGCCATTTTGGTTTTCATTATGAGTTTCTCATTCTCCCAGGCAGGACTTGGAAGCACACATCTGAATGCAATGTGTGGAGCATATGATATAAGCAATATTACATAGTTACATGGGCTGAAAGGAGACATGTATCCCTCAAGTTCAGCCTTTCTCACATCTTTTTTCGCTGTTAATCCAAAAGAAGGCAAAAAAAACCAGCTTCAAGCACGGATAAATTTTGCAACAAACATGGACAAAATTCCTTCTTGACCCCAGAATGGCAGTCAGATCGCTCCTTGGATCAAGAAGCTAATTAAAATGTATATATATCCCTGAATATTATTTTGTTTCAAGTATTCATCCAGTTGCTGTTTAAACATCTGTACAAACTGTGATAAAACCACCTCTTCAGGCAGATAATTTCACATTGTTATCATTGTTACTGTAAAACAAAAACCTTTCCTTTGCCTTAGACTAAATCTCCTTTCTTCCAGTCTACATGCATGACCTTTTGTCCAATGTATAGTCTTGTTTATGAATAGATTTCCAAACAGTGGTTTTTATTGGCCACAATTATATTTGTATAATATTATCATATACCCTCAGAGGCGCCATTTTTCTAAACTAAACAAATTTACGCTTGTTAACCTTTCCTCATAACTAAAAAGTTCTATTCCTTTTATTTTTTAGCCGCCTCTGCACTTTTTCTAGTGTCATAATATCCTTCTTTAGAACATGTGCCCAAAATTCCATCGAATAGTCAAAGTGTGGTCTTACCAGTGATTTATAAAGAGGCAAAAATATATTTTCATCCATTTTTATACATGACAATACCTTACTTGTCTTGGCAACTGCTGATAAACATTGCACATTGTCTATAAAATTCCTGAATCCTTCTTCTGTGTTCTAATCCCTAAAGCACATTATTTAGGATGTAAGTTGCTTGTGCATTCTTTACCCCAAAGTGCATAACTATTCATTTATCTACATTGCATTTCATCTGCCATCTTAGTGCCCAGTCCCCCAATCTATCTAAATCCCTTTGGAGTGAATTTACATCCTGCTCACATATTCTGTTAGACGCAGTCCCAGAATAAAATAAATGAGGGACACCACTTGCCACTTTTTTTGAAAATCTATCATTGATAACAACTCTCTGTACTCTGTCCTTAAGCCAGTGTTATACCCAAGAACAGGAATTTTCATCTAGACTAATTTATTTTAGTTTGAACAGTAACCTATCGTGTGTAACTGTATTAAATGCCTTGGCAAAATCCAAGCAGGTCACATCCACTGGAACATTGTTCTTATTCTGTGTACAATGCAATTAAGTTAGTTTGACTTGACCTATGTTTCATAAAAACCATGATGATTTTTGCTAATAAAAAATATTCTTCTCAATGGATTCCTGAATATTATCCCTTAATAACACTTTAAATACTTTTCACAGAAGTTAAACTCACAGGTCTATAATTTCCAAGCAGGTATTTTGAACTGTTTTTGAATATAGGAACCACAGTACAATTTTTGAAAGAAAATAATTCTGAAAGATTAAAAACAGTGGTTCACTAATTTCCACATTTAGCTCCTTAAGTATTTGTGGGTGAATACGATCAGGCCCCAGAGCTTTGTTTACATTATTTTTTTTAGTTGCTGCAGCACCTTGTCATAAGTCATCCAATCACATTTTGTTCTGTAAGTGCTTTGCAGCAATCATATGAATATCTCTTGCCATAGGTTCCTTTTTAATATATGTTGAGGAAAAAAAGTTAACGTATATACTCGAGTATAAGTCGACCCGAATATAAGCCGAGGCCCCTAATTTTACCCCAAAAAACTGGGAAAACTTATTGACTCTGGTATAAGCCTAGGGTGGGAAATGCAGCAGCTACTGGTAAATTTCTAAATAAAATTAGATCCCAATAAAATTACATTAATTTAATATTTATTTACAGTGTGTGTATATAATGAATGCAGAGTGTGTGTGTGTGTGTGTGTGTGTGTGTAGTATGTGTATATAATGAATGCAGTGTGTGTATATAATGCAGTGTGTGTTTGTATGAATGCAGTGTGTGTATATAATGAATGCAGTGTGTGTATATAATGCAGTGTGTATATAATTAAGTGTGTGTGTATATGATGCAGAGAGTGTGTGTGTGTGTGTGTCTGTGCAGTGTGTGTGAACTGGGTGGGGGGAGGGCATTTTTATTTTAATATTGTTAATTTTTTTGTTATTATTTGTATTATTTTAACCCCTTAAGGACACATGACATGTGTGACATGTGTGACATGTCATGATTCCATTTTATTCCAGAAGTTTGGTCCTTAAGGGGTTAATATATTTTAAATTTTTTTTATATATTTTTTTGTCCCCCCCTCCCTGCTTGATACCTGGCCAGGGAGGGGGGCTATATGATTCCCTGGTGGTCCAGTGGCATGGGCTGTGCAGGAGGGGGGCTGAGAGTAAGCTCTTACTTACATGTGCAGCAGCTCTGTTCAGCTCCCTGTAAATCTCGCGGTCTGCGCGTAGTGTGTGTATAACCCTGTGTGTGTGTAATTGTGTAGTGCCTGTAGTGTGTGTAACCCGTAGCAACGCACTGACGGCCGTGGGTCTCGCGAGATTTACACAGTGAGCTGACCGGAACGGAGGAGAAGGGAGCTGAACGGAGCAGCTGCACGTGTAAGTAAGAGCTTGCTCCGGCTCCCAACAGGACCGCCGGGCTTGTAATGAGCCCGACGGTCCTGGTCTGTATTATGGCAATGTAAGTTGCCATAATACAGACATTGACTCGAGTATAAGCCGAGGGGGGCTTTTTCAGCACAAAAAAATGTGCCAGAAAACTCGGCTTATACTTGAGTATATACGGTATTTCTCCATTTTACCGGTCTTCATTAACAAACACACCCATCTCTATTTTCAGTGTACCTACACTTTTATATTTACAATGTATGTACTTGTCCTCTGTGCGCTATGTGCAGTTTATATGATCAAAATCTGAAATCGATTTAATAATTACTGCCCGTAACAAAATGAAAACTTCATGATTACTTCATTGACTTTTTGTAACCCAGGCACAAATTAATTTCACAAAATGCCTGCAAACACAACATTCTGTCTAATTTAGTGAATAATTAACAAGCATCACTGGAAACATATGGTGTAGTGGCAACTCTTATATACTAATGTATAAACATTGAGCATCCACATCCTGATTCTGGACTCATTGTAATTCAAATACAACATTCTCGAGCTTGCTTTCCAAAGTAACTCTTGTGAGCCACCATTTGTATTGCAGAAAAATAATTGTGCAGACAGTACAATAGTATCCAGCATCACTATGTACGCAGCTGTGACCAGAGCTGCAGCAATGCAATGCTAGAGAATGACAAAGTGTATTGCACACTATATCACACTGAGTTACTGCTGTTCCATATATCCACAATACACCTGTCAAGTTTACTGTGAGAAGTAAAAAAAAAAAAAAGGGAACATAATATTTTTTAATTTCCACCTCTAGAATCAAACTATTGTGATTTCTGTACTCTGGACAGAAAATGGCTCTAAATCTCTTAATAAAATTCATAATTGTAACCTTTTATTTGAATTCTTTAGAGAAATAAAGCCATTTTGTACAGCTATGTACTGCCAAGCATAGGGAAAACTAAAACTAAGGGATTTATGCAGCCAGATCTCCAGCTGCTTTAATGTCTTCTAGTTGCTGTTATACACACTTACTGAGCCAGCCATAACAGTTGGACAGTTGGCATGGAGAGTGTTATATGTACAGGGATGGTTATTAAAGGGACACTATAGTCACCAGAGCAACTACAGCTTATTGAATTTGTTCTGGTGAATAGAATCATTACCTTCAGGCTTTTTGCTGTAAACACTGTCTTTTCAGAGAAAATGAGGTGCTTACATTACAGCCTAGGATCACCTCTAGTGGCCATTCCTCAAGCCAGGATCTCTGCTGACGCTTTGGTGCCCCTTTAAGCACAGCTGCGATATAAAATGTGCAGAGAGGGTGCGTGACATCACTGAACCCCCTGACTGGAGATGAAGGTTTCTTACACCAGTTTTCAAGTCTTGCTCATTATGATTAATGTGCACCTTATCTTATTATACACTGAAACTATATAACCCACATATACTTTCATTGTTTATGAAAAATAGAGGCTTGTTTAATGAAGGGTTAAGCAACCTTTCAGAATACTATGGAACACTTTGGAGTTTTGTTTTATATTTTTTTTTTTGGCAAGAATATAGTCATGAATGCCAGATGTCAGACACTACGGCACATGTCACTGCTGTATTCAGACGTGTACTTTTAAAGCCTGCGGCCAGTATGTATTCTGAAATTGTGTGGATGTTTGGGAAGGGAGGTGGGAGGAAATAGGTCTCCTCTCCCTTTTTTTTTTCCTTCTATGTGCCTCACCTGGGAACACAGATGTCCTGCGTCGCCCTGGGGTTAGATTTCACATCACAGCCTTAGCAGGAGCTGGTAATACTCTGTGTTAAGCTACTTTCTGTGTCCTAAATCACTTCCGTCTCCTTCCAGCAACCAATAACACCCTGTGCCCATATCCAATTCTTTCATTTTTTTAAGGAATAACACCAACCTGTTTCTGTCTGCACAGTGCTGTACATGTCAAGCAAATAAGTCTCTTTCATGCATTTTTTAAATTTATTTTTTATGACCATCAAGACTTTTGCACAGCAATAGTTTTCACCACCATGTTGGATGCATGAAATGTTTGCATTATAAAATTTAAGTCACTGCAAAAAGAATCTCAAGGAAGTGTTGCAGTGTGAAACTGATTTTCATTGGTTAGGATTTTTTTTTTTTTATGCAAAAAAGTACAGTGTCTTGTGACATGTTATTTATTTACCGCTTCCCCTGGACTCTGATCCAGTTACTTTCAGGTGTGTTTAAAAAAACATTGGATAAAATCTTACTTCAGTCTCCTTTATAGAGATGTGTAGGAGAGCCACTATCTCCTATATACTTGCTATTTTATATCTCACTTGAACAGACATGGGAACTCTCTTACACAAGTAGGAAAAAAAAGCCAATATCTGTGGACTTTCATGAGGAGAATGCAAGGGGAGGAATCAGCGACTCTTCCACTCGGAGAGAATGCAGTGGGGAGAGTCAGGTCTCATCCACACACTTCTATGAATGAAACAAAATACATTTTTTAACAGTTGGCAGCCGTTTTTAACATTAATGCTTACCACTTCTAATTTGTCATTATGTGGGCAACATATTTACATAAAACCAAATTTATTGCCTATACACTATAGATTTTATACTCGTTTGAGCAGGCTTCTATTGTCCGTGTCAAAATCTGCGGTAGAAGCTCCCCCCCCCCATCCTCCTTTGCACTGCAGAATAGGTTGGCGCTATATAAATGTCAGTAATAATACCCTCAGTGTTCATTCGAGAACATCTGTTAAAATATCGTGTCATTTTTATTTTAAGATTTTACACCAAACACAATCCTACTGTTTACACTAGGGGTGGATGAAAACTTAAATTACCACGGAACACAGCACATCTCCATGTCTTTCCTGGGGTTGAGGAGCAAGCTTAAACAAGATGGGTTTGAAAGCTGTGAATAGACTCACACAAGCAAGTGATAGGTGTGTTGGAAGCTCATCATTTGAAATGAATTATGTGCTTCTCACAAGTAATTGGTGGAATGCTGACAGGGCCTGCAGCCGTTCAGAGTGCAAAATGTGTAAATTTAAGGGACTGAACTTTGTGAGCAGAGATAAGTTACTCTCTGGCAGCTTAAATGTCATTTTCTCATAGACTTCAGTGGGAAAATTGCTTTTTAATTACTATAGATAAACATATTTTTATTTACAAAATTCAGCCCTGGGATATTGTCTACAGTACAAACTACAGAAACTTCAGTATTTCTAACAGGAGAAGTACCGTATACAATTAGCAGTTCTTACAAATTGGGAGAATTTTTTAAGGAACCAATTTTATCTTCTCAAACATAGTTGCTTAATATAAAAAGCACGTCACTCGAGAATTCTGTGATTAAAAGAAGACTGTCATCAAATTTCCACTTCTCATTTTCTAAAAGTTTATTGCATTTAGTGAAAGGTAATGGTTTTTTTTTATGATGTTTATTTATTTATTTTAGAAAATATCACTTTTCTTTTCTGGCTTTTCTGAGTAGCCATGTTGGATCACATTCTACTTTTCTCTAACCAGCTGCTGATGTACCTAACTTGTCTGCTGATGTGATTGCTCTATGACTGTGAACAAAGTTAGGTTGAGCAGCAGTTGGTCAGATAATAGTCAAATCTGACTTAATAATATGGCTGCTCAGCTAGATAAGAAAAGGGAAACTTTCTAAAAAAAAAAAATAATAAAAAAAAGCAACGTAATTATAATTTGTTTTCAAATCATTGCATTTCAAATATAACAATCGTTTAAAAACCGAAAAGTGAAAATCTGATGACAGATGTCATTTTAAGAGGAGTAGTTCATCTGCATGATTGTCCCTTTTTCAAACCACATTGCACGGAATTTATAGTGGGAAACAAACTTTACAAGATTAAACAGGCGTTAATGTATTTGCTTTGGAGTTACTTGCCTTTTGTTTCTGTCCTTAAAAAAAATTTGTTTCATATGATAAATCTGAAAAACCTCAAGTATTTTCCTCAGAGGGTATCTGAGTCCCTAGAGCAGGGATAGGCAACCTTCGGCACTCCAGATGTTGTGGACTACATCCCCCATAATGCTCTTACACCCATAATGCTGGCAAAGCATCATGGAAAGTGTAGTCCAAAACTTCTGGAGTGCCGAAGGTTGCCTATGCCTGCCCTAGAGCATAATACATTCAGAAGTGTATTGCCCACCCCCTCTTTTTCACAAGTATGTATCTCATAAACATCTGTATCTATAAACATCAATTAAACTGTGGTTGCTGCGTGGGTTCAGGGGCTGGTGTCAGGATTAGCAAAAGCAATTCCAGGCTGCATGGTGCTTTTACTGCCTTGTATGTGATGCAAGCTGATAGAAGCAGGCTTGTGCAGTTCATTTGTACTTTGGAGCCAAAAAAGCATAACATTTCATGTATTAGGACATGTAAACTCCCATTATATCTGCTTATCGCGTGAGATATGGTAATATCATATAATATCACTGAGTTCATATTTGTGCAATTTAATTAATTAAAATATACCATTAAAGCTACAAAGTGTCCCATGTGCTTTGTTTTATAATAAGAGATTTGTTTTAAAGATATTTTTGTGATAGTATCTAGGAGAAAACTACCAGCCCTGCTTGAGAATTTTACACCTAATTTCAGGTTTACTCTGTTGCTTTTAGGATATATCTATAGAGAGAATATAGTGTTTGTTAGCAGAGTGGCAAAGCAATTGTAGGTAAAGTTTAATACGTCACATATTTGTAACTAAGATCTATTGACTTGCATGAAAACCAGAACAATCTAAATGTACCCTAACTGGTTATTATAGTTTTTTATTATTTGACTTGGTATTGACCATCTGTTATGTGTTCCTTTTTCTACAGTGAGCTCATCGTGCAGGATTCTGAAGTGTAACTCTGAATTCTGGTCTGCTACTTCCAACAACCAACATCAGAACAGACCTGAAGACCCTGTGGAGTTCTGCACTGCACTGCGTACCTACGCTCATTGCACCCGCCGTACTGCTCGCACTTGCAGGGGAGATCTGGCTTATCATTCAGCCGTCCATGGCATTGATGACCTCATGAGCCAACACAACTGCTCAAAAGATGGCCCAACTTCACAGCCACGTCTTCGCACCCCACCTCCATGGGACAGCCAGGAGAGGTCAGATAGTCCAGAGCTTTGCCATTATGAGAAGAATTTTCACCGGCATGCAGCACCTCCAAACTACACCCACTGCGGCTTGTTTGGAGACCCCCATCTTAGGACTTTTACGGACACATTCCAGACTTGCAAAATACAAGGCGCATGGCCTATTGTAGACAATAATTACTTAAATGTGCAAGTTACTAACACCCCAGTACACCCAGGTTCATCTGCAACTGCTACAACCAAGGTAAGCAAAGTCTACAGATGTGGTTACTATGATCAATTCCAAGTTATTCTACCAATTTTGTAACAACAACATTTGATAGTATATCTGGAGATAATTTCTCAGTGATCTGTAGATGAAATGTCTTCCTCAAAATTGAGGGAATACAGTTCTATTATATTTTATATTAGGCATCACACAAAATGTTCAACAACACTCAAATCAATCCATTAATCCTCCACGGCAATATTCTAGATTTTTGATAACATGATAACCTTATTGAGCACCAAAATAGATTGGAGCACTTAGTTTCACCTCATCTTACATTAAATGCTTTCCACTACTGCAGTGAAAGCATCTTATTATACCTGGGAACTCTGTCAAAGTTGGTACTGACACTTGTCTCTCTAGACCAAGTCAATTTTCTTTATAGGTGATAACTACCCCGTTAGTACCAACTCAACCCATTTCTCTTTTTCTTCTGCTACTCTTGCGTGCAGGAAGAATTCTTTATGCAACTGTAAAATACTATTGGGCAGGAATGTTCCAAGTCTCTAGCATACTTGGAGGGGATGGGGGGCAGGGCGATGACAGCCTTGCAGTTTTACCAGATTATCGGACCACAGCATAGGTTAGGCAAGTTCTTTGTCCGGTCGATTATTGGAGCTTATAAAACACACAATACAGTATGAGTGGAGGGGGCAGAGATTTAATATTGTATGTCACAATTTTATCCATTCTCATTGCGTGCTGCAAGCTATGGGTTTTATTCATATACTGAGCAGAGGGGAATGCATGGCCACATGTTTATCACTGAACACGCACAACCACGCCAATACTCAAGATGCATAATCCAATCTGTGGACTGGAGACGAACAAAAGGTGGTGGCTGAGGGTGGTTCAGAGTTACAGAGTAGAAAGTGAGAGAGTGTGAAGACACACAAAAAAGAAAAATTCCTGGGGGTAAGGTTGTATGAGCAGAAAGTTTGACCTTGAGTGGCAAAATACTCTAAGCATACCTGTTTCAAGTACATTTCTTATTTTCTTAGTTTGCAGATACATATTGTATAGGCCAGAATATTGGTCAGACATTCTCACCAAAGTTATTAATAATAAAACAAATTTATTTCTTTTAACCCACTGGACATTTTAAATTTAGAGTTTTATTTTTAGCAAATGTGAATAACCAGAGGGCAATATTTTCACAAAATAAGGGTGTCTGAGTACATTTATGTTGAGATATTTTTTCAGAGTATTAGGCACATCAAAAAGTAGAATATTAGATGAATGGGATTAACATAGATTTACTATTATACAGTAGTCCCTGCTTTTGTTTTACACGTGGATTCAGTATGAACAGTTTTAATAAGGATTTAAAATTAAAAATGTGCATAATGTTTAACAGCCAGCCTAATTTCCTTCAGGCTGAGACTGTGAACAATTTATTTCATTGTTTTTAAATAGCTCTAATTAGTAGATTGAGAGGCAACCCTGCACGTGCAGGCAATTTGTCTGTCTGGATTCACAGCAAATCAGGGGAAAGAGTTTATAATTGGTTTGTTCATGGAAGTGGTTTCATAAAATGATCATTTTCCATCTTTAGATTTTGCCTACAAGTGGAAGCATTATTTCTTCATGTGAGAAAAGGGAGAGGCAGATATAGCTTCATGCTGCAGCAGGTAGATGATGTTTTATTTACCCTGGGATAGATTGGAGAGTGACTTGCCCTGTCTGCTGAATGGACAGATACATCTTGATCCCAACAGATACAACCTCAGATGTCTTGGATGGACAAAGCTGATGAGATCCACACATGTCAATTAACAAAATCAGTTGCCGTTTCATTTGGTGATTACAGTTTAACCCTTTAAGGACCAAACTTCTGGAATAAAAGGGAATCATGACATGTCACACATGTCATGTGTCCTTAAGGGGTTAAGGTGATCTTCACCTAACTTGGCAATAAAGTTAAACTTTATTTTTTTTTCAGGGAAACTACTCTTCCTCTTGCACAGATTAATTTTAACTGGGCTCCCAAAAATGAAAATTTTGGCCTTGATTTGACACTGTTGGATACAATTTTAAAGTGATTTAATATTATGAAAAATATTTTAATTTTGTAAACTTTTTATTTAGTGACATGTTTGTATATATTCAAGATATATATTTTTTTTTCTGTCTTGAGTCTCAGTCAAGTAGGTGTAAGTTTATCTTCCTAGTTCATCTTCTCTTACAGAGTGAATAGTTGTGATAGATCCATAGTTTTATTAAGTGTTCTTGCATAGCAAGACCACTTAATGTTATCTCACATATATATTATTCTTATTCTTATTATAGCCAAATTTACCACCCTAACTCCTCCCACAGTTTTTACACTACATAGACAGTAATATACCGAAACATGCGGATTGTTCCCGATCGGATTGCTATTACTTTGTGGAACTTTTCGCCGAATGGTTAACGGAATATCATCGTTCTTGTGGCGAAATTGGTCCCATAGGAATGAATGGCAAAATGTTCAAAACTAGAGTGGGAGCTGGCAAAAGCTAAAAAATCAGGACATGATTTCTAAACTGCCACCACTCCCTCATTTGCCTACCTACACAAATCATATATCAAAACGTTCGCCTATTCCTGCTGCCTCTAAAAATGTCCACGGCTATTTGTTTGACCATTTGTTTGCAACTCACGCCGTCCATTGACATTCATTGAAACTCCACTCTAGCCAGATTAAACTTCAAGGGCAATTTCTAAACTGCGGCTGTGCCTTCATAGTTAATATTTCAGTGAAGTGAGGTAGCCAATAGTAGATGTCCACTTACTATGAATCATGTACTAATTATTCAGGACGTTGTGGAACTTGTTATACCTTTTGAGGTATACATATCTGCCCAGTTGTGTAGAAGCATGCGGTTGTATGCAGTGAAGCTTATTTGTTTTAAAACCACTTACTATTATATATTTACCAAGCTGAACTTTAAGGTTCCAGTAATTCCACGGTTCTTAAAGAAAAAAAATAGCATAATGGGAACGGATGTCTCCATTACTGCAACCAAACATTAACTAGTAGCTACAATAAATGGTCCATGTACAATGATGTTTGTCTGTCATAATACACATTTAGGATTTTCTTTTATTAAGTCGAGAATCATATTATCAGTAATCATTATATATATATATATATATTTTTTTTTTATGGAAAAAGTATACTTCTTGTGCATAAATTACATTTCGATTAAGATATCAGCAGATAAGTGAGCCTTGTTTTGGGCCTACTCGCCATAATTCCTTGTTTTCTAGTAGGTCCTGTGGCATTTTTATAGTAATCATGGGTTCTCAAGGGGTTTATATAAATCCTATATTCAAAGGAGGAGAGTTTCCACTTTTGAATAAGAGGTCTCATGATCCCCATGATCAATTTACATATAGTAATTCGATGTAATTTGTATCTTCATAAAAGTCTTGATTTTTCAGTAAAAAATTATTGTAACGAATTTTTACTAATCATGTTTTTGTTTTTCCACTCAGCTCACAATAATCTTCAAGAACTTCCAGGAATGTGTAGACCAGAAAGTTTACCAAGCTGAAATGGATGAGCTTCCTGCAGCTTTCATAGATGGTTCAAGAAATGGTGGGGACAAGAGTGGAGCAAACAGTTTGAAAATCATTGAGAAAGTGGCTGGTCAGCATATTGAGATACAAGCCAAGTACATTGGAACCACCATTGTAGTTCGACAGGTGGGCCGGTACCTTACCTTTGCTGTGCGGATGCCAGAAGAAGTTGTGAATGCTGTAGATGACAAAGATAATCAGGGTCTTTACTTGTGTCTCCATGGTTGCCCTCAAAATCAACAGATTGACTTTAGAACCTTCCATTCTCAAACCCCTGAAACTGGTCTTAGAAAGCATGGGGCTGGATCTAATGCTCCTTCATTCACTCCTAAAATGGCAGGAGCCAAGTGCAAAGAAAAACTTCCAGTAGAGGACCTTTATTTCAAGTCTTGTGTGTTTGATCTTCTAACCACAGGAGACGTGAATTTCACCTTAGCTGCTTATTATGCCTTTGAGGATGTGAAATTATTACATTCCAACAAGGACAAAATCCACTTGTTTGAAAGGACCACTGATTTGGGACCTGGAAATACAGCTTCTCAACAAGACATGGTGTTTACGAAGATACTAGTGGTTTTAATGTGTTTGGTTCAGTGCAGTGCAGTGTTGCTGTGATTTTTTATATGTTTACTGTGTAAATCCTTGCGGGATAAAATGAGATTATGACTATTGTAGAGGTGCAGTCCCAATTGCCAAGATGCATTCCTTAATTTCAAAGCACTCAATGTAACAACGTCTACATGATCTAGTTTCATAATTTATTTTCTATATTTAATAGATGGATTTCTATATATGAGAGTCTCTAACCATACATATATGGCAACATGTTCTTGGAATACTGACCTTGTTTATAGAGTTTTATACCCGTAGCTGTTTATCTGGCCCCCATTCCACACTAGAAGAAAATATATGGAACTAAATTGTTAGTCTTATATTGAATGGTTTGATTCAGATTAAGAGTAGTTGGAGTTAATCCAGTAAAATGTGGATGCAACAAAACAATGTAAAGAAAATAGATGTTTTTGACTAGGATCATGCATATATTTGACATAAAACAACTGTTGCTAATATGTAGGTGCTTCACAATTGTCACCATTACCTAGAATAGCTTATATGCATCAATACCTCATTAACAGAACCAACAGTTTATAGGCCCATGGGGCCGGAAAACAGTCTCATGGCAAACACGTGGTACTGCAGACATCCGAAAGGCTGTGTACTGTGCATTTGTGAACGTGGCTTTGTGTTTCTTAATAAGCTGTTAATGCATGCACAGTTAGTGATGCTCGCACAGTGTAATACGCCGTATCGGAAATGGCCAGTATATCAAAGGGAATGCAGAGGAGGTGTGAGTGGTTTTCAAAGTCCCAACTTCCACTTCTCTGCTGTTTGTTGCTACTCTATTATCTTTATAGCCAAGAGAACGTACAGAACGTAAATAAAGCTCTTGTTACTGGAGGGTTTCCTTCCTATGACATTACTTCAGTTTATCCCTGCAGGAGTAGGAGAAGGTTGTTAGTCATGTGCAATCCCAATATTGGTTGGTTGCACACATTGTAAGACAGTGTGAGTGAAGTCCATCCATTGGCATTTCTGTAATTTTACAGCCATTGGGATTGGATCTCTGCAAGACACCCTCAAAGGAGAGGCAGTAGGCGCTGTGATCCTCATTACAGTATGGCCAATGTAGGAGAAGCAGTGGTGGGCAGAGTTCTGTTAACACATGCGACCATAGTGCACAACATTTACTGGTGTGGCGTGGAGCTATTATACAGTGTAAATACAGCCGTAGAAATCTCATGTAAAGCAAAGAAATGCAATGTGTCTTGGATGTAATTTATGTTGTCTCTAATATATGGAGCTCTTGTGGTGTCACTGTTTGTATATGTATATCTATATCTCTCTCTCTATATATATATATAGATATAGATATAGATATAAATAGATATATATATAAAGATGTAATTTGTTCCCGTGTATGACACAACTACAAAAACTGCATGTGTTTACTACTTTTTTCCCTTGACATTTGTTTTAACTTCTACACTGTAGGTGTTATGTCAGGGCTGGACAATATTTTGCCCTCTAATTGCAGTTTGAGATTACAACTCCTAGCACCTCAGACAGCTGATCTAAGATAACGAGATAGTGTTAGAGAAAAGAAAACCTATAGGATAGTTCTGAAGTACTCTCCTAATAGCCATTACCCAATGGGGCTATCTGGTCAACCTAAGCTAATGGCCAAAGGTGGACAGTATGCTGGGAACTGTAATCATATAACAGCTGGAAAACCTTGTTTCACCCAGTCTTACATCATTTGTTAAGTAATATTTTTCGATGCGGTTACTTCAAATGTTCTGACAGCCAGAGACATGGTGTGCTGTACATTTTGAGGGGAAATAATAGAATAGCATAATATCATAATTTCCCGGTACATGATAAATTCTGCCTCCTTTTCCCCCCGAAATACTGTTTTCTTAAAAGGGAGTATGTCTTCTGTTATTTAGAGTGGGTTAGCATTATAAATGAATGTTGTTGAAGTTAAATTGATCTTCCTCTAGTTGATGCCTTTTTTATGGCATCATTGAGTTTAAAGGGTTAGATTGCAGACCAGGTAAATGCAGACCTAGAAAAGAGTAGCTATGTGTTAGCCCTTACCCTATGTAAATAGTGACACTGGCAACACTCATCCCCTCTTCATAGGAAAGTATTATACCTAAACCATAGTGGTACCCATTCCCTTCTCTGCTAGAGGTCCCATAAATATTTCTTCTAAGATAAAAACAGATACCCAGCCATTTGAAATGAAGTAATATATCACAAACAAATTAAACATCTGCCCTCATTACATCTGTCATTTGCACTCAATTGCCATGCTTCTGTATTGTAGAAACATGTTCACTCACAGCTACTCAATGAACTGCTTTTTGTATTATTTGTGCATTTGTGTGGGGTCAACAATCACACCTCAATAATCCGCTGCTCTTATCAGCTCAGACATTTAATTTCTATTGGATTCAGTAGCTAAGAATGTCTTGTATGGCGATCAGATCGCCTGCCATGTTTATGAAGGTACTCTTTAAATGTAATCTGCATTTTACACATTACAGCCCTGCAGTATGCATTTAAGTGTTCCTAAAAAAAAAGTAGCCAATAAGATTGGTTTAATCCAGATATGGGTAACCTTGGCACTGCCAGTGTAGTTAAAGTAAATTCATCACAATACTCAGTGTTTGAAATGTAGCTTGCAAACATCTCCAGTGCCAGTTAGTCATTCCTGTCTTGAGCTCTTGTCTGTAAAACATCCTACTATCTTTGAAATTGATATCCACTCCAAATTATGCATTTTTGGGCATTTAACCTTTTTGTACATAACAGATCTAATTCTGTTCCCACAACAGTGCCCATGATTCTATATGAATTTCCTTTTACACACCCAACGTAATACTAACATTTGATGTTGTGGTTCACCACCCTGATTCCAAATCACAGGAAAAAAAATCTTTGCTGGAAATCCCTGTCGAGTAATGAAAAGTGAAGCACTTTATTTTGGTTGTGTTTGACAAGTTATCTAGTTAAATGTAAGCTAAGATAGACCCAACAGATGTACAGATATTGCACAAGGGAAAAAGGGAAAACAGTTTTGTGTTCCTAAAAATGTGCATATTAACATGCCTCATGTAGATAATGTAAATTATTTATTGAAACAAAATGCAAGTAAAGGTTTTTAACATTGTCTCTGGTGTTCTGGTTTGATTATTGTTTGTTTTGTGTCTTATTTCAAACTTGATTCAGTTAAAAGCAGTCTCCGATCCTCCTGTATTTTGTTAATTCTTTGAATTAAAGTTACCTGATCATCATGTAGGACATATAATTGCTTGATTGCCTTATTTTTGCATAGCATATGATTCATGCATACTATCCGGTAGTGTTTAAAACTGTTGCACAGCCTCATGTGAAATTCACAAGATCTGAGACCCAAAGAAACTGCAAACCCACCCTTTTCTCTGAAACAGAAATGTTTTACATTGCAGAGTTAAGTGGACAGGGACACTGCACCCAGACCACTTCAATGAGATAAAGTGGTCTATGTGCCTACTGAGTCCCTTTAATTGATTTTCATTTTTCATTTAAAGTGTAAATGTTATGATCTGTTAAACTCTGCCAGATAGTATGCAAAAATCCCAAGTGTCCTAAAAAGTAGGGCATTCTACCACAGGTTCACAATAACAGTATTTAATAAGAGAGAGAATGCACACACAAGTTTTCAAAAAATGTACATTTTTGTTTGTAATTTTTCTTTTTGATTTTGCATGGACAACAATCGTACTCCATGCCAACAAAATTCTCAAAACAATGAAAAGACCATTGTAAAGAAAAAAAGGAAGGGTTGGAATTCTCAGTTACGCAATTAGTTATAGTCTTTTGGGGGGTGTTAAATATAACTCATTACAGAATACACATACTCACAGATGTAGTTAAACCAGTGCTGTCACTTGAAATTTTATTATTTTTCTTAAAGCTTTTTGTCCCTCTAGTCCCACTTATTTTTATTTTTCAAAATTCACTATAGTTGTTTTCCTATACATTAGAAAAGGGAGGGACTTCTTTTTCTAATGAGGTCCTCGATCCTTGCAGTGGGTGGAGCTTTGGCAAACTTTCACTTCCGTTGCAAAGCTAATTGATCCACAATCCATCAGTCAAATAGATCCCACAGAATGGCAAGCTGCACACTACAAGGACAGAAGAAAAGTGTGTGTGCGCGGGCGTGTTTGTGTGACATTACATTTACCGTAGCACACAGCTGTCAGTGTTCCCTTTCTAAAGGTGCAATGCCTGAATAAAAAAAAGATGCACTGTTGTATATACACACAGGCTATCATTCACACAGCCATTTAAACATTGAGATGTACCTTCTCCTCTCTACATCCCTATTATTTCCATGCCAATTCAGCTCCTCTTATCAACACAGATCCCCATGTTTATGTACCAAAAGCCCTCCCTCCCCAACAAATATCCTAATATATCCCCTTGCCTAATTGCTTCTCCCCAAAACATCACCACATATCCCCCTACCAATGAATGACCTCCCTTTTCACTACTTCCCATATTTTCCAATTACTTCCCTCCCCAGACTAGTTCCCAAGTCCCCTGCTAATTACCCCCCTCTCCCAACATATTAGCTTCTCACATATTCCAATTAAACCCCTTCCACTACATAGCTCCCCCATTGCCCTACCAATTAACCCCCTCCCCCCCACTATGATTGCTCCATAAAATCTCCTATAAACTTCCACCCTCCAAAAATAGCTACATCACTTTTCTACCAATTAACCCTGCCTTTCTACATGGTTCTCACAGTTGTGACTGTTTTCATTTCCCCTCATTTTAGCCCCATGGAGATACTGATTGTTGAAGTCCATGATCAGGGCCGGACTGGGAAGAAAATTCGGCCCGGGCATTTTTTAATTACAACGGCCCACTAAAAAGGGGGCGGGGCCAGATAGGGTGTGTTTTGTCATCACCAATGACAAGCACGCCCCATCACAAAGTGAGCATGTTGGTTCAATGCTCTTCCAGGGTAGACCATGCGCAGAGCTCTGCTGAAGAGCTCTGGCATGAGAAAAATACCCTGTATTTGTTCTGCACAGCGCAAGCAAATTTAATAACATGCTTGCACTGTGTTTGCTTGAAATTTGTCTCTGGTGTCTCCATAGTTGGGATACCAGGAGACAAAAATGCCAGGAAAGCATATTGCGCAGTGTGTGTGAGGGTGCTCTGTGTGTGTGTGTGTGTAAGGGGTGTAGTGTGTGTGAGAGAGGGGTGCGGTGTGTGTGTGAGTGATGGGTGCTGCGTTTGCGTGATGGTGCTTTGTGGGTAAGGGTGCTGTGTGTGTGATGGGTGCAGTGTGCTGTGTGTGAGTGGGTGCTGTGTTTGCATGAGGGTGCTATGTGCATGTGAGGAAGCTGTGAGTGTCAGGGGTGCAGTGTGTGTAAGTGAGGGTGTGTGATGTGCGTGTCAGGGGTGCAGTGTGTGTGTGAGGGTGCTGTGAGTGTCAGGGGTGCAGTGTGTGTGCTGTGCGTGTCAGGGGTGCAATGTGTGTGTGTGAGGGTGCTGTGAGTGTTAGGGGTGCATTTTGTGTGTGCTGTGAGTGTCAGATGTGTAGTGTGTGAGTGAGGGTGCAGTGCGTGTCAGGGGTGCAGTGTGTGTGTGTGAGGGTGCTGTGAGTGTCAAGGGTGCAGTGTGTGTGTGTGCTGTGAGTGTCAGGGGTGCAGTGTGTGTGTGCTGTGAGTGTCAGGGGTGCAGTGTGTGTGTGAGGGTGCTGTGAGTGTCAAGGGTGCAGTGTGTGTGTGTGTGAGGGTGCTGGGAGTGTCAAGGGTGCTGTGTGTGTGTGCTGTGAGGGGTGCTGGGGTGTAAGGGGGGTGCAGTGTGTGTGTGTGAGTGTCAGGGGTGCAGTGTGTGTGCTGTGAGTGTCAGGGGTGCAGTGTGTGTGTGCTGTGAGTGTCAGGGGTGCAGTGTGTGTGTGAGGGTGCTGTGAGTGTCAAGGGTGCAGTGTGTGTGTCTGTGAGGGTGCTGGGAGTGTTATGTGCCCTGCTGTGCCCTGATTATATCCCCCCTCCCTGCTTACCTTATGCCTGGGAGGGGGGATCCTGCCGCCATCCATCCCTGGTGGTCCAAGTGGTGAGTGAACTCTAGCCTGTTGGGCTAGAGTTCATTCTCGCGAGACCCGGAGCGTTGCCATGGCAACACTCCGAATCTCGCGAGAGGAACCCGGCGGAGCTGTAAGTTAAAGCTCCACCCGGTTCCTCTGCTGCCAGGCTGGCTCCCTCCCTCTCTCCCCCCGGCGGCCGCAGTATTCTCTATGTGGGCCGGTGAGGGAGATCTCTGATCTCCCCACCGGCCCGCTGTAGACTACTGCAGGGCCGGCGTTCAGACAGTGCCGGCCCTGCAAAGACCGGCAGGGGAGATCCTGTGATCTCCCTGCCGGCCTCGGCCCACGGCCACCGCGGCCCACCGGGCATTTGCCCGGTGTGCCCGATGGCCAGTCCGGGCCTGTCCATGATGGTCCAGCACTCGAGTCCCTCCATGTGTCTCCCCCCCACCTCCAGGCCTCTACATGTGTCTCATTTCCTCCGCCCCACCCCTAAATGTGTATCATTCCACCCAGGCACCTCCATATGTCTTTCTCTCCACTCTTGCCCCTCCATGTGTCTCATTTTCCCCCATGTGTCTCATTTTCTCCCCCCAGCCCCTCCATGTGTCTCATTCTCCCCAGACACCGCCTTGTGTCTTTCTCCCCCCACCACTCTTGCCCCTCCATATGTCTCCCCCCTTCCTGCAGTCCCTTCATTTCTTTCTCCCCCTTGCAGCTCCTCCATTTCTCTCTCCCTTGCTCTCTCCCCTCCATTTCTCTCTCCCCTGCTCCCTCCCATCCATTTCTATCTCTCCCCTGCAGCCCCATCGATTTCTGTCTCCCATGCTCCTTCCCCTCCATTTCTCTCTCCCCTGTTCCCTCCCATCCATATCATCTCTCCCCTTCCTTGCCCTGCAGCCCCTGCATTTCTGTCTCCCTTGCTCCCTCCCCTCCATTTCTCTCTCCTCTGCTCCCTTCCATCCATATCTATATCTCCCATTCCTTGCCCTGCAGCCCCTCCATTTCCATCTCCCTTGATCCCTCTCCTCCATTTCTCTCTCCCCTGCTTCCTCCCATCCATTTCTATCTCTCCCCTTCCTTGCCCTGCAGCCCCTCCATTTCTGTCTCCCTTGATCCCTCCCCTCCATTTCTCTCTCCCCTGCTCCCTCCCATCCATTTCTATCTCTCCTCTGCAGCCCCATCGATTTCTGTCTCCCTTTCTCCCTCCCCTCCATTTCTCTCTCCCCTGCTCCCTCCCATCCATTTCTATCTCTCCCCTTCCTTCCCCTGCAGCCCCTCCATTTCTGTCTCCCTTTCTCCCTCCCCTCCATTTCTCTCTCCCCTGCTCCCCCCCATCCATTTCTATCTCTCCCCTTCCTTCCCCTGCAGCCCCTCCATTCCTGTCTCAGTTGCTCCCTCCCATCCATTTCTCTCTCCACTGCAAAACAGTCACAAGATAAAAAAACACGAACAATGTAGCCTTATTGCCAAGTGGTCTCTGGAATCCATTATTCCTGGTTTTGTCAAACTACTTAGAAACTATTTTGACAAAACATCATTTCCATGTACAAATTGCTGTTCAGGGACACCTAAAAAGTAAAAATTGTAAAATTAAACCATCTTAAGGAACACAATAGTGTTAGGAATACAAACATATTTTCCTAACACTATAGTCAGAGGTGTAACTAGAAACCTCCAGGCCCTGGTGCAAAAAATTGCCCTCTCCCTCCCTCCATGTGTCTCCTTCCCCACCAGCCCCTCCCTGTGTCTCATTCCACCTCAGCCCCTCCATGTGTTTCATTTTCTCCCTCCAGCCCCTCCATGTGCTTCAATTACTCCCCAGCCCCTCCAAGTGTTTTAATACCACCCCAGCCTCTCATTGTGTTTCAATTCCCCCCAGCCCCTCCATGTGTCTCAATACTCCCAGCCCTTCCATGTGTTTAAATCCCACCCCAGTCATTCCATGTGTTTAAATCCCTCCGCCCCTCCATGTGTTTTTATCCCCACAGCCATTCCACGTGTTTAAATCCCCATTATTAATGATCTCAACTAATCAAATGCTCCCTATGAGCACTTGATTAAGAACTGAGTCTGACTGTTATTCAGCGGAAGTACCTCTAGTAGATATCGGGAAGTCAGCCACTAGTCACCCTGTAATCAGCAAACGACAATGTTTTAAATTGCAGAGTTAAAAGTAAAGGAATACTGCACCAGACCATTTTATAGAGAAGCCTGTGATTGGACCGTTATGTTGGCTCAGAGTGCATGTGCCTGCTCCAAGCTGTCAGATTTTGGGAAGGAGTGAGGGATTTGATTTAGAATTCAAAAAATGCAATTCAAGGAATGCAGGAGGCAGTAGGGATTGCACAAAGGAAGGGGAGAGTGATCTCCATTTGCAGGCACCATGCCTGCAAGGGAGAAGATCATAATGTATCTGCCAGCGTGCAGTGTTTACTGATGGCGGACATAGGATATGCCCAGAATAGACATTTGAGAGTCCGGAACAGAGAATACATGAGCTGGGGGTGTAACTAGCCACCGACACACAAGTGCAAATATCTTTGCGCAGAAACTCTGCACGTCCAGACTCCTACCACCATAACCACTTCAAATCACTTAAGTGGTCATGGTGATTGGAGCAACCCTTTAAAATTGCTTCAGAATGTGAAGGCACTTACAGGGAAATGGATGTTAATGCAGGTAGAAAAAAAAATTTGAAAGGAAGTTGGGCTTTATGGACTAAATCATCTATCATGAGTATAATGTATTGGTTGTAGGGATAGAAAGGGTTAATGTAAATGTGAAAAAATATCTGTTAGGTTGAGGGCAAATATGGAGGTTCAAAACTCAAGAGGTTTTCTACTCTGTAAAGTGCCTATGCTGCTTTAAAATGAACTTGCTTGTTCTACTTTTTTATATGGCAATATGTTCATTTTAGAGGAAGCATGTAACAAAGTTGTCAGACACAGTATAAACAAACATTGCTGCCACATGTCATTCAGATAGATTGTATTTGTTGGGTTATTTAGTCATTAAACATAACCCAGCTAATCATGGTCACGGACTATAAAATGTAAATGTGATTATAAACTAGTGGCTGTATCCTGTGTGTTATAAAATACAGACATCAATGCAATAAAAGTAAAAATATTCAAGTTCCTCACCTGTTACGTACATATTTGGACATCTCTAATTGCAGTTTTTACATCTAAAACAAGTTAGGTTTATGCTTTATTGTCTCGTAGGTGCCATCAAGCTAGTAAAAATGTATGTCTGGCCAGTATTTCTAAGCAAACAAAATAAATGGGTATTGTTTATTTTTAACTTTTCTGGAAATGATGGCAGCACAGTCCACAGACAATTATAATGCGAATTCTGGAGAGAGGGGATGTCATCTATTAAATAGCTCTCAGTTTAAGCCTTAAAATGAGACACTAGTGAAATAACACATTGACAGGGTTATTAACTAAGCACCAGATTTTGTAGAGATGAACAAAGTCTGGTGAAAATCAACTAATTCTGACCGAGCTGGTAATTATCATATTTATTAAGCCAAATATCATCAAATTCAGTGTCCCTAAGACAATCTAGAGCAATCGCCTCTATGCTTTCGGTGTCTGGATTCATATTGGTGATTTTGAATCTGAATCTTATACAAAGTAGAGGATTCAGAAAATTCTCAAAGTACAAGTCTTAATGCCCCACCCCTCACTATTATTAGCGAACTCCAAGCCACCTGGTGTGGAGGGGGTACCTTCCATTCTTTGGGGGGGTGGAAAATGGCATGTCCATACCCCTATTGTTTAATTAATCAGGGCCTCCACCTGCTGCCTATGGGCTGGAGCTGAGGGGGGGCAATAAATCCTCCCCCTTTAATACCAATAGGTGTGGGCTGGGGAAAACACTAGCTCACGGGCCTTTCTCACGACTGTGCAGCCATAGCTGCCCATTCACTAGATTCAATTGTTTAGAAGATATACCCTCATTCTGCCATGCAGAAAACAGGGCCATATTGAGGTTTAAAACCTCCATTATAGTAATACAGGGATCTTATTGACTCACCCCATGGGGTTGTTTTTTCTTCGCTATTTAATGTGGCAGCTGGCATGCAAACATTGTCCAACCCGCACATAATTAGCTATTGCACCGCCAAGGGTGTTTAACTGCTCGCTGGTTGATAGTTTGATAGTACTGCTAGCAGGTAAATAGTTTGGATTCTTTTTAATTCCACGCCTGGTTTTGAAGTCTCAGGGTCCGGATTTGAAGTATTTAATCTGGATTTCGGCTGTTTGTCAGCGTTCAGTCTAGTTGATATTCGGACCAAATTTAGACCCATTTATTAAAGGAACACTATAGGGTCAGGAACACAAACATGTATGCCTGACCCTATAGTATTAAACCCATCATTTAGGTGACTTGCCCCCCCCCAGTCCCCTTAAAAATAATAAAAACTCACCTTATTTCCAGCACCTCACAGGTCCGCAGGCGCAGGCCCCAACCCCGACCCGCCTCCTTGATGACATCATCAGAATTAGCCAATCAATGCATCTTTATGAGGAAAATTCAGCGTCCCATGCAGAGTGTGGAGACGCTGAACGGCAGTGCTGCCCACTGTGCATCACTGCCCTAGGAAGCATCTCCAGTGGCCATCTGAGGAGTGGTCACTTGGAGGTGTCCCTAGGGGCAATGTAAACACTGCCTTTTCTCTGAAAAGGCACTGTTTGCATGAAAATGCCTGAAGGGAGCTATTATACTCATCAGAACAACTACATTAAGCTGTAGTTGTTGTGGTAACTACAGTGTCCCTTTAAATTGCATGAACAATGGCCTGGATTTAATATTGTTGGATAAGCTTTCCAAGTAATTTAATACTTTTGAATAAACTTTTAGAATTATTTTATTATTGTGAAATATTTAATATTTTGATATATTGATATTTGTTACGCAATATGTGATCATATATTGTAACTAAATTCCCATTATTTTTGCCTAAGTCAGGTGTTTAAAAAAATGTAAAAAACTGTAAAAAAAAATAAAAAATAAAAAAAATGTGTGAGTTTTACAGTTGGTGTGTACTGGATCTTGTATGTTGTATGATATGTTTTTTATATGTGGCATATTGTTTGATATTGAAAAAATAATTTTAATAGTCTATCCAAAAATATGAAATCATTTGAGAAGCTTATCTAACAATATCAAATTGAGGCCAGCATCTGGATTTTGCAGTCTAAATGGCCCCATACACAACTAAATGGTTTAGCCCCAGTCAGAACAGGGCCATTTGAACTTTGGTGAAGTATCCCATAAGTATATCCCACATAGTGCTAAAGTACAGCTACAGTACAAGGCATATCACATTAAAATTAAAGGAGAATTGTTACTTTCCAGACTTTTTACATCATATTTACTTATCCCCTATTTTTAACAAATGTGTATTTGTGAAGTATGAAATGTAAAATTAAATGTAGTTATCAACACCTCCTTTTTTTATAACTAAGAGCCTCCTTCTCAGTTCTGTCAGTCATTGTTATACGCTCAGCTATTGTATAGGTTCCCGAGAACGAGGACAATGGTAGAAGTGGAAGAAATGTAATACTTACCAGACCACTGGAGAGCACGCTGAGGGAACCTAGCAGTGCTGTTTCTGGTCACCCTGAAAAAAGCAAAACCGCTGTTAGTAATTTAAAACTGCTGTTAAAGAATTTGCCACTCCAGTTAATATTTAACATCACGGCTCATGTCCCTGACATGCCCAGAGAGGCTCTACTTACTATTCTGCAGGCCTTTCAGAGGACCCACGGCGCAGAGTCATATGCTGCGCTGCTTCACAGTGTCCAAGACGCCCAGGAGTCTCAGGAGGGGTCAGGGCCCACCAGAAGATGTCATACCTGCCGTTCCAGGCCGCCATCCAGATTGTCTAATGTGGCCCTGGAGTTGTTCACGGATGCCTCCGGCTCCTTGGGCTTGGGGGAGATCGCTGGCTCCCGCTTCGTGGACAGCCTATCGGGCAGTGTGGGATCGGTGGCTTGTCTATGCGGAAGAGTTCGGTTTGTATTCCGCTGAGGGTAGGTTGCTGTCTACTTTGGCTTACATGACCTCCTTACGGGAGCGCGCAGCTTCGGTGGCATCGGTGGAATGCAGTTTAGTGGCTCTTTCCTTTCTGATGCGTTGTATGGGGTGGAAGGACATTTCAAAATAGTTTGTGGTCCAGAGGGTGCTTTGGGGATGGAGGAAGGAAAGTGTTCCTGATTGTAGGCAGCCAGTGTCCGTCCACCTATTGGATGCTCTGTGTGGTGTTCTCTTGGCGGTGTGCTTCTCCACCTTCGAGGCGCTGCTTTTCTGGGTGGCCTTTTCTCTGTGCTTTTACGCCACGCTGCGGATAGGAGTGTTGGTGGCCGCGTCGGCTAGGGCTCCGGCATCTCTTCGGAGGGAGGACGTTTGTTCAGGGCAGAGTGGATTGGAGGTTTTCATTCGGAGGTCAAAAACAGATCAGTTAGGATATGGGAGGTCGGTTAGCATTGGTGCTACTGGGGGAAGGTGGTGTCCAATGGCGCTGGTAGGGGAATATGGGCGTTTATGGCCGAAGGCAGCGGAGTCCTTCTTGCTTCACACAAATGGGTCAGTCTTAACTCGGTCTCAGTTCTCCAGTGTTTTTAAGGCTTGTTTGTGGGCTTTGGGTATAGAGGATAAGGGATACTCTCCCCACTCCTATCGGATTGGTGCAGCAACGCAAGCGCGGCAGGTAGGGCTGTCCAATGCTGCAATTCAGAGCATAGGTCGATGGGATTCCCGTAGGTTTCAGTTGTATATTCGTCCTCACCTGTTATAGGCTTTTGGTGGTTATAATGTGTTGTTTTTCTCTACAGGTTCCCCCCGGTATGTTTGGATCATCGGTCACTCCTTTATTTATTGGGCGGCTAGGCGTGCCGCGCAGAGACCATACGGCTGGAATCTAGGGTTCCCGCATGAGCAGGTTAGGGTTCGATGGCGGGGGATACGGGGTTTGGGGTGGCACCAAGTGTATCCGGAGTGTCCGGGTCAGTGGTTCTGGTGCTTCATGCCGGGGGGAATGACTTGGGACGGTGCCGTCCAGTGGATTTGATTTATGCTTGCAAGCATGACTTGGCTTGCTGTATGGCGCTTTTCAGCGAGGTCACACTGGTGTGGTCTGAAGTCATTCCTCGGCCGGCTTTGGGGGCGCTGCCACACGCCAGGGCGGTGGAGTGCGGCAGGCGATGGTTCAACATGACGATTTCATGTTTTGTGCGTAGGCTGGGTGGCTTTGTGGCTCGTCATGTGGAGCTGGAAGGGAACAACTCAAACTTAATGAGGGCTGATGGGGTCCACCTAAACGAAATTGGGTTGGATATATTTAATTTGGGATTACAGTCAGCCATTGAACAGGCGCTGGCTTCGGGGGGATGCAGTCCTCTCCAGGGATAGGGGAGAGGCTGCAGTGGCGGTTTGTCCTTTGACAGCAAGCGGAACTGAAAGCAGTGCCCGGATGGGCTTGGGGAGTGGCAGCCTGGTCTGGTTGAGGATGGACTTCAGGCTGAAGAGGCTCTGGAAGAATTAAGTTATGTTAGCTGTCTGCTGGGAAAATCCAGCAGCTGACAGTTGGTTTAAGTTATGCTGGCTTAATAATAAAAGCTGCGGCCGTTGCCCTAACCCACAATTTGGTTGTATGTGAGTTATTGGGTAGGAAGGGTAACGGAAGTTAAAGTGAGAGGGTCAGCAGTCGTGACATTTATTGGAAAGATTTATCAAAATGTTTTGTTCTAAAAAAGTGGTCTACGGTACAAAAAGTGGATAAATAACCATGGAAACCAGCTGGCACATTGACACTTTTGAGTCAATATATGTTTTTTTTGGTTAAGCAATATCATCCCGTGATGTGCAACATCTTGCAACTTAAAAAAAACCCTCCACTCTAGTATTATTACTATTATTAGCCAGGGGCGGACTGACCACTCGGGCACATCGGGCCCGGAGCTGCTGTGGCCTGGCTGGCTGCCCAGCGTTATGTAAAACAGTCAATTTAACAATCTGTGAGACAAGCTGGATTTTCATTTTTACTGTACTTATTGGCCCCCAGCAGCACCCCATTTAAGCATGTTCAGGTGAGTGCAGCTAGTCCCTTGTTTTCCCATATATATATTTAGGAGTCTAGCCAGCTCCTTGGTTTTGCACCCCTCCCTGTCACAGGTGCCTCATCTCAGGACCCTATTTAGCCTTGTACTGCAGAGATGGAAGGATTTCCCCAAGTGAGTAGCTCATTTAGTAGACAGTTGGTTGTAAGAGTAGGACCCCCATTTTTTTTACCTAGATTAGGTGTTTTTAATATAACTAGCAATATCTGTCAGCACCAAAGTAGCCGTTTAGTAGATAAGGGAGTGCGCTGGATTTTCATTTTTACTATATATATATATATATATATACGCGTGCACACACACACTGACACACATACTCAGACACACATTCACAGACACACACACACTCACAGATACAGGGAGTGCAGAATTATTAGGCAAATGAGTATTTTGACCACATCATCCTCTTTATGCATGTTGTCTTACTCCAAGCTGTATAGGCTCGAAAGCCTACTACCAATTAAGCATATTAGGTGATGTGCATCTCTGTAATGAGAAGGGGTGTGGTCTAATGACATCAACACCCTATATCAGGTGTGCATAATTATTAGGCAACTTCCTTTCCTTTGGCAAAATGGGTCAAAAGAAGGACTTGACAGGCTCAGAAAAGTCAAAATAGTGAGATATCTTGCAGAGGGATGCAGCACTCTTAAAATTGCAAAGCTTCTGAAGCGTGATCATCGAACAATCAAGCGTTTCATTCAAAATAGTCAACAGGGTCGCAAGAAGCGTGTGGAAAAACCAAGGCGCAAAATAACTGCCCATGAACTGAGAAAAGTCAAGCGTGCAGCTGCCACGATGCCACTTGCCACCAGTTTGGCCATATTTCAGAGCTGCAACATCACTGGAGTGCCCAAAAGCACAAGGTGTGCAATACTCAGAGACATGGCCAAGGTAAGAAAGGCTGAAAGACGACCACCACTGAACAAGACACACAAGCTGAAACGTCAAGACTGGGCCAAGAAATATCTCAAGACTGATTTTTCTAAGGTTTTATGGACTGATGAAATGAGAGTGAGTCTTGATGGGCCAGATGGATGGGCCCGTGGCTGGATTGGTAAAGGGCAGAGAGCTCCAGTCCGACTCAGACGCCAGCAAGGTGGAGGTGGAGTACTGGTTTGGGCTGGTATCATCAAAGATGAGCTTGTGGGGCCTTTTCGGGTTGAGGATGGAGTCAAGCTCAACTCCCAGTCCTACTGCCAGTTCCTGGAAGACACCTTCTTCAAGCAGTGGTACAGGAAGAAGTCTGCATCCTTCAAGAACATGATTTTCATGCAGGACAATGCTCCATCACACGCGTCCAAGTACTCCACAGCGTGGCTGGCAAGAAAGGGTATAAAAGAAGAAAATCTAATGACATGGCCTCCTTGTTCACCTGATCTGAACCCCATTGAGAACCTGTGGTCCATCATCAAATGTGAGATTTACAAGGAGGGAAAACAGTACACCTATCTGAACAGTGTCTGGGAGGCTGTGGTTGCTGCTGCACGCAATGTTGATGGTGAACAGATCAAAACACTGACAGAATCCATGGATGGCAGGCTTTTGAGTGTCCTTGCAAAGAAAGGTGGCTATATTGGTCACTGATTTGTTTTTGTTTTGTTTTTGAATGTCAGAAATGTATATTTGTGAATGTTGAGATGTTATATTGGTTTCACTGGTAATAATAAATAATTGAAATGGGTATATATTTGTTTTTTGTTAAGTTGCCTAATAATTATGCACAGTAATAGTCACCTGCACACACAGATATCCCCCTAACATAGCTATAACTAAAAACAAACTAAAAACTACTTCCAAAAATATTCAACTTTGATATTAATTAGTTTTTTGGGTTCATTGAGAACATGGTTGTTGTTCAATAATAAAATTAATCCTCAAAAATACAACTTGCCTAATAATTCTGCACTCCCTGTACACACATACTCAGACACACTCACAATTTTTTCTCCCTACCTGGAGAGCTGGCGTGGACATGTCCTTGGGGTCCAGTGAGTCCGGCGCCTGTCTCCATATCAGACGCGAGAGAGCTGGGTCCTCTCTGTACCCTTGCGCCGCGAGAGGGAGCAGAGAGGACACAGCTCTCTCACCGCGTCTGATATAGAGACAGGCGCCTGACGGGGGGCGGGGGGTGCATCACCTCTTGGCCCCCCTCATGTTCCTGCAGGAACAGCGGGAATGGCATTCCTGCTCAAAAAAAAGTGCAGGAACGCCGTTTCCTCGCGTTCCTGCAGGACTCAATCCATAGGTGTGCCGCGGGGATTAGGGTGTGCCCAGGCACACCCGGCACACCACGTGCGCACGCCTATGCTTCTGTGTGCATGTTGTGTGCTTGTGTTTAGCGATCCTGTGTGCTAGTGACCTTCTAGCACACAGAAGGTCACTAGCACACAGGATCACCAAACACAAGCTCACTACATGCACACAGAAGGTCACAAGCACATAGGATCACAAAACACAAGCTCACTACATGCACACAGGTGGTCACAAGCACACAGGATCGCAAAAACAGGCTCACTACATGCACACAGGATCGCTAAACACAAGCTCGCTACATGCACACAGAAGGTAACTAGCACACAGGATCACTAAAAACAAGTTCACTACATGCACACAGAAGGTCACAAGCACACATGATCGCTAAAAACAAGCTCGCTACATGCATGTAGCGAGCTTGTGTTTAGCACATGTAGCGAGCTTGTGTTTAGCGATCCTGTGTACTAGTGACCTTCTGTGTGCATGTAGCAAGCTTGTGTTTAGCAATCCTTTGTGCTAGTGATCTTCTGTCTGCATGTAGCGAGCTTGTGTTTAGCGATCCTGTGTGCTTGTGACCTTCTGTGTGCATGTAGCAAGCTTGTTTTTAGCGATCCTGTGTGCTAGTGACTTCTGTGTGCATGTATCGAGCTTGTGTTTAGCGATTCTGTGTGCTAGTGACCTTCTGTGTGCATGTAGCGAGCTTGTGCTTAGAGATCCAGTGTGCTAGTGACCTTCTGTGTGCATGTAGCGAGCTTGTTTTTAGCGATCCTGTGTGCTTGTGACCTTCTGTGTGCATGTAGTGAACTTGTTTTTAGCGATCCTGTGTGCTAGTTACCTTCTGTGTGCATGTACCGAGCTTGTGTTTAGCAATCCTGTGTGCATGTAGTGAGCCTGTTTTTAGCGATCCTGTGTGCTTGTGACCACCTGTGTGCATGTAGTGAGCTTGTGTTTTGTGATCCTATGTGCTTGTGACCTTCTATGTGCATGTAGTGAGCTTATGTTTGGTGATCCTGTGTGCTAGTGACCTTCTGTGTGCATGTAGTGAGCTTGTGTTTAGTGATCCTGTGTGCTAGTGACCACCTGTGTGCATGTAGTGAGCTTGTGTTTTGTGATCCTGTGTGCTAGTGACCTTCTGTGTGCATGTAGTGAGCTTGTGTTTGGTGATCCTGTGAGCTGGTGACCTTCTGTGTGCATGTAGTGAGCTTGTGATAAGTGATCTTGTGTGCTAGTGACCTTTCGTGTGCATGTAGTGAGCTTGTGTTTAGTGATCTGGTGTGCTAGTGACCTTCTGTGTGCATGTTGTGAGATTGCGTGTGTGTGTGTGTCAATGAGCTTGTGTTTAGTGAGTTTATGTGTCAGTAAGCTGGTGTTTAGTGAGCTTATGTGTGTTTAGTGAGCTTGTGTTCAGTGAGCTTGTGTGTGTGTTTAGTGAGCTTGTGTTTAGTAAGCGTGTGTGTTTAGTGAGCTTGTGTGTGTCAGTGAGCTTATGTGTGTCGTGAGCTTGTATTTAGCGAGTGTGGGGGTGTTTAGTGAGCTTGTGTGTAGTGACATTGTGACTGCCTGTAGTGAGCCGTGTAAGCTTGTGTGTATATGTCAGTTAGCTTGTGTGTAGTGAGCTTATGTTTGTGTCAGTGAGCTTGTGTGTGTGTCAGTGAGCTTTCTGTAGCAAACTGTGTGAGTGAGCTTGTGTGTATATGCCAGTGAGCTGTCTATAGTAAACTGGGTGAGTTTGAGTGTAGTTAGATGTTTGTAGTGAGTTTGTATATATATATATATGTGTGTGTGTGTGTGTGTATGTATGTATGTATATTACTGGTGTAAGGGATCCAATAGGTTATTTTGCCCAGGGGCCCAGAAGGCTGTCAGTCCGTTCCTGTTATTAGCATTTATATAGAGCCATTATTTTCCAGACTGCTGTACAATTATGCAAAAAGAATACTTATTAACATGTAATTGACCGGTAAAGATAATATTAACAGACACAAGGTAAAGAAGGCCCCGCCAGTGTAGGCGGATGGAGTAAAAAAACTCAACAAAAAGTACAAATTGTCAGAGAGGAGGAGGAAACGATGATAGAGAGATATGATGTCTGTGTCTCACTAACACTGTGAAAATGTTGTGTGGAGGAACCTGCAGAATGGAAGTGGAGAGAGTGAAATCATATGTCAGCGTGTCTGTGCCTTGGGGAACCTCAAAATAAGAAATACGTTGGAAAGGTTACATTTAGCCATGTCTGACTCCGACAGGTATCACACAGGCAAAGTTACTTGCTGAACCGAGAAATGAATTTAACATTTTAGGAATAAACAGCCAAGCTATAAGAAATAGGTGAGCTAGAAACAGCCGAGTTGTAGAATTTTTTTATTTCAGTGATTTTGGCATAAAAAATGTAATTCACTGTTCTATCTATCTTAACCACTCCCAGTTTGTTGTTTAGACCTTGGGACCTTCTCACAGTAAAATTCTATTTTAATAACGTTATCACCCCAAATTATTTGACAAGCATATCTCCATTTAATTCATACAAATAGGCAGGCAATAATTTGTTCCGAATTCCTTTCAATCCTACCAAGTGATGGCCTCCCACAGCCAAGTATAGCTTTATCTTTCCTACACGCATATCATTTCACACTGGGAGCCCACATAAACAGTCTCAAGACAAACAAAAGAAATCCGATCTTATCTTTTTTTTTTCACAATTTCCAGTGTACTCTGCCCTGTCCTATATAGCTCTTGAGCTTTATCTCACAAGCCTTGTGTAAGCTGTTAGCAGCCACTCTAAATCTCTGGTGTTAACATGTATTTCTCAGTGGGAAGCAGTGCTTGGCTGGAATGTTTGTTTGATTTTTTTTTAAAATTTTTTAACAGGTTTATTCTTCAAGGTCCAAATGCCCAATGTTAATTTTGTCAGTGCAAGGGCAATATTAGCATTGATTAGTGAGCACAAAATCCGATCCGGCATATTAAACAAAGAACATTTAACAGATAAATCTAGTTCCAGAGTACTTTTAGCAACATATATTGCGCAGAAATTTTTGCAACCTATCAGTGCCTTCTGTTCGAGTCACATGAACACAAGCAGAAATAAATCTGCCCAGTAGAAAATGTTTCAACTTTCACACAAATGTACAGCCATGCCTAATCTATATTTTTAATTTACAAAATATATCTCAGTTATATAAAACTTTGGATGTTAGTAAAATGTTGAGTAGTTGTATCAGAAGCCTGAGTATTTTAATAATGTAAATTCCATTGTAGAAGGTGTACAGGGAAAATGAAAAGGACTTCGACAAAATACACAATCTGATCAGGTGCAACACCTCTCCAGCATTTGTTCTTACCTTACCTTATAAATACAATGTTGGTAATATGTTTTCTTAAAAGGTAGATACAATTTCATGACAGCAAAAAAAAAATGCATTTAACACTTAACGGTATCAAGCCAAAAAGTTTTCTGATATCCAAAATACTTTGAATATACAGAAAGAAGAGGGAGTGAGACAAATGAAAATAGCTCTAACTGGAGGGATATAGGAATTTCACCAAATCCTGTAAAAACATTATGGAGCTGTGTAGAAAACTTTTGTAAATACCGTGCGGTATACACTTTCACATAAAGAATGATGATATATAGGTAGATACTACTATGGTGACCAACTGAGATATTTATGGTATAGGTATCCTAATCCCTGATTGGAGGAAGCAATACAGGGTGGGTGGTACCAGTGCCAAAATAATATACTTTCATAAGAATAAAAGATAATACTTAAGTTCACTTTAAATGAAGCACACCAGTATATGGAACTGGTTGCTATAGGCAATATAAATAGTATATCGCTAAAACCACAAAAATGATAATAAAAGTAAGAACAAACTGGGATTAAAACAACCAGTTTATTATTTAAAAGTAAAAAATTAATGAAGGTGATATCTATGCACAAGAGTGTAACCAGTCTATTGTAGGTAAAAAGGGCAATAAAACCTTAATTTCCAACTGTGATGGCTGAGGATACCGGTGAAGAAGTCGTCCTCTGGATTTCCGACCGCCGGTGAGAACGGCGTGTGTTTCAGTGTGCGTTCCACTCAGTGGTGTATCCTGGTTTTGTGCTGCCCTAGGCATGACAAAACGGGACAGTTTAAGTGCATTCTAAAGCAGGGACTGCCCTGATGAAATCTTGATGGTTGGGGCGCCTGCTAAAATTGCACAGGTTTTCTTGTCAATCTGATGGGCTGAGAAACTCAGTAGAACAGAGGTTCAATATGCTGTGTATCAGTACAAAATGAAATGATATGATGTGCAAGTCTCAAAATTTCCACTCATCCAGTAGTTATTGGCAAGTGAAAATAAACCATGATTTGGCAAAACAGTCGTGTAACAAAGCCTTATCATTTGCCAAGAAGGAGTTAAAAGAATTTACTAAGAAATGCCTGTTTCATGTTTCTTTCGAATCCTCACTGGAATGCGAGAATAGGAACAAGATCGCAGTGTTAATCATTAAGAGTAATCATACTGCATTACTGTCATAACCTCGAAGTGAAAAATGGTACTTCTTAGTTAATTTTTTTTTATCATTTAAACAAGCAATGCAGTTGTAAATGAATAGCAGTAAATATAAGGGGATCATAAAGATATGTAGACTTTGTTTATGACTTACAAATGCGTACAGAACTGATGCTGCACCTATCATACATACTGGCATCTGTTACTTTATTACACCTCCATAGATTTAATATTGTTGGATAAGCTTTCCAAATGGTTTATGATTTTTGGATAAACATTTAGAATGATTTAATATTATGAAAAATATTAACATTTTCAAGTTTTTGGTATATTGATATTTTTTTTTATAAATAATATATTGTCAATATTTTCATTCATGTAATCATTTAAAAACTTTATCCAAACATATTAAATCATTTTAAAATATTAAATTAAAGCATACAATTGTACAAACCTATGGTGCATTAGTTGCATCATTAACTATGATCTTGTTGGTTTATTATTTTTAAAGAATAGTCAGCATACGTGAATTTGAAATCATAATTACAAGGGGCACAAGTAACATACACATGACAGCTTGCTGTAGTACTTAAAGTGCCAAAATGGATTGATGCTATTCCAAAGTTCTGTGTCAAATGGTTTTCAAGTGGTAACCAAGCCAAAGTCATACCTTCCAACTGTCCTTGTGAAGACAGTCCCATTTTCTAGGGCCTGACTCGCTGTGTCTTGCATCCGAGACCAGGTTGCACAATGTGAGCTCATTACATGTAGCTTTTGCCATTTCCACAGTATTCCCAGCCTTTTCCAGCCTCATCTTATGCATTCTTCTTAGGAGATTATCTACACTCTACTGCAGTGTTTATGATGTTAGGAATATCCTGGTGCCATTTTCCAGTAATGAGGCAAACCATTGGGCAATGGCTTGCTCTCTTACCTGGCTGAACAACAATCAGCTCCTGTAAAGCTTCAGAAGCTGGATGTCGATCCTGCCAGCCATTTATTGGTTGAGAGTGTCCACCTATCTCTCTCAGCCCCGCCTACCTCTCTCAGCCAATAAAGGCGCTCTGCTTGTAGAAATATGCACATAACTGACATTAAGTGGTCGTGGTGCATGGAATAACACTTTTAAGTTGAGCACTTATAAAAATTCTGTATTGAGACCAAGCTGTATGAACCCTTTTCTGTGTGGCCATTTGTGATGTGAATAACTAATCATCTTCTAGTAGCAGGCACATACTTCCTATTGCTTGTCTGTTCCTTGTGCACAAATCTTCTCAGACCTGGTTATGGATTCCCCAAAATACAGGTGGGGTATTAGGGTCCTAAGTCCAGCAGTAAAGCTATTAAATTTCCAACCCTTATCGCCAAGCAATTTGAATGAGGCATTGCACAACTACTGCCCCTGAACATTCTGACATAGACATGGAGGAGAGCTGTCTGTATTCAGTAACAGCGGATGTTGAAGGTTAAAGATGGTGGGGTGCTGCCCCCTGACTTGTTGGGCCATACTCAAAACCAGGTGCTCTGCAGGCATCAATAAAAGGGAGAATGGAAACTGCTGATATAGTTGTGACAGACACGATTTTTTTCTAACACACTCTAATGAGTAGTCCTTACAATCAATATGACTTTTAAGTGACAAACACTCTGGGTCGCACCACCTTACCTGCCGCTCCACTATCTGTATTGTTTATAGGATTATTCACGAGAGTGATTATTAAACGTGAATTTCAAATGTCAGCTCAAAATAGCCAAACATTCTCCTAGTCAGCTATGCTTTAAGTTCGGCTACTCTGATCTCAGTTTTAAAGTTCACTTTGAATTCTCACTTTAGTAAATAACCCTGTTAATGTTCTGGGAACCTAGGATAGGGAAGGAAACTGACACTATCAGTACCATAGTTTTATTTATTTATAAGCAGCCATAAACAGCTTACTTAGTAACATGGCATTGAATGACGTTTTCTTGCTCCAAACTTGCGGTGCAACAATGTAAAAGGGGAAGAGTCACCAGCGGAATGTGCCTGCTGGTTCCCCTGGTTTCCATGGTGATTGCTTGATTGCCCATCTTTAGTACTGCAGACAACATTTGAGATCACAACACTTTGATAAATATCTGTAGCGGACTCCAGGTAAACCGACCGGTAACCTCTGCTATTACCTTCCTTCAGCCACTCAGGAATAGTGATGTCGCGAACCGTTTGCGAACTTCCCGCGAACGGCTCGCCACGGTTCGCCACGAACCGTTCGTGGTGAGCCCCGGTCAGCTGACACATCCCGGCCAATCTCCAGCAGACCCTCCCTCCCAGATCCTCCCACCTCCTGGACAGCATCCATGTTGAATGCAGCTTCAACATGGATGCTGGCCAGGAGGTGGGAGGGTCTGGGAGGGAGGGTCTGCTGGAGATTGGCCGGGATGTGTCAGCTGACCGGAGCTCGCCGCGAACGGTTCGTGGCGAACCGCGGCGAGCCGTTCGCGGGAAGTTCGCGAACGGTTCGCGACATCTCTACTCAGGAACCACTTTAGAATATAAAGAGACCCATTTCTCCCCAGTAACTGGACGACACACAGCTCTGGCAATACAACACAATTTTAATGCCACACACGACTTTTATGCATAGCCCCATGCAAGGGGTCTTTCACACACATAAACAGGGTTTATCCCAGGATCCTCTATGCTTGGGGGGTCGCTGTTCCTTTGTCTTCCAAATATGGAAAGCCCGCCGGCGAGGGGGTCTCCCGCCCAGGACGACAGGGGGTTCTTCATCCCATGAGCCTCTGTGCCTGGGAGCTCTTTGTCTCCCAGGTGCAGAAAAGCCAGCCAAACCAGCCAGTGGCCCAAAAGTGTCCCCACCAATCTCAGGTGACCTCACACTGGCACATTCTCTGAGCAATCTCCGTTCGTGAGATTCCTGTGCTGAAATGTTCCCCCTAGCTAATGTTCGTCTATACGAAATGGTGGTCACCCAAGGGAGCACTCATTAATTGTTTCCCTTGCGGTTTCGCAACTATGTAAGAGGTGAGAACGTTCTAACTTGTGTTCTAAATGGGATATTGGGGTGGTCCCGGTTTGGGAGACAAATGAGTTCCTTTCGTAGGAGCACTCCTGAATGGGGTGCAGGGTACAATATACGAAATACAGGGAAAAACACATAATACCAGTGGAAGACACCCGAACAAGGAGTGATTATGCCACAATATCTATAGAAGCATGTATCTTATGTACAAAGTGTTACCACTATAATTCAGTATAATGATTATGGTAATACTATGAGTGCATCATTTTGATTGGGAATCACTTTTGCATTTGGGATTAAAATAATGTTTTAGGTTTATTGTTTTGTTTTGGTTACTAAATTGATTACGTACCTTAAAATGTTTACTCTGCTTATTGCTAGACTGATTAATGTTTACCAATTTAAATGCCTTATAATTGGAAACTAGCATTTACGGAAACAATAGTGGTATTAGCAGTTTGTCTACGTCTGATTCAACACCCAGAAGGCTATTGTTTTGTATCATCCTTTTCATGCTGCAATATGTGTTGCCGCTTCCATTGAGAAGGTGGTCATCTCTAGTGAAGACTAAGCAGAGTACCAAAGCAGTTTCCCCAATATAAGGTCTTGGTGCTGGTGGGGTGGTGGTACTGCAGACGTAGCACTTCTACCTCTGGCCCAGGCATTAGTAGCAACATCTGCAGAGACAACAAAACTCTAGATTACTAAGGGAAGAAGCAGAAGAAAGTACTAGAGGATGCAGCATGTCCACTGTTGCCGTGTCTGATTCTGTACAGTTACCACAACTTACCACCAGCATTACCTACTTCACTCCTACTACTAGGGGGATGGTGAGGATAATGTCAGTAGTCGACAGTGGCAGGTTGGACAGGAACATCATCCAGCAATTTAAAAAATAAAAAGAAAGAGCAGAGAGAGTGTGACAGGTCTTTTTCTTAATTCTTTGTAGAGAAAAAGTATTTTAAAATGTGGTGGTGGTGGTGGTGGTTGCAGTGTTTTCAAATGTCTTTCACATACCTCTCAATATTTCAAATGGACAAAGAGGGACACTTTAATTTTAAAAGGTGAGTAGGAGTGTGGCCAGGGGAGTTTTTGTTCTGAGAAAATGTTGGTGACTTACTAATAGCAATTTATGCAACTAAAATGTAATTTAGAACAAGAACAATGTATCTTATTTATGCAGAGTAATTTCTAAACATTTATTGTAGTTTAAAGACACATTACGGTTAATATTTTTGTTGTAGTACGCTATTATACTATCACACACACCAACATAATGGAGCTCCTAGAAATGAGGGACATTAAGATAGAAATGGGGACTGTCCCTACTAAATAGGGACACTTGGAAGGTATGCTTTCATTGTAATGATTTCTCAATGCCTGGCTGAGTCTTTCTTTGTGGCTACGCAAGGTGCATATGCAGTTGGCAGATGCTGATAGGGCACAGTTTTTTTACACTTTTTCTATGTCTTGTCAGAGACAGATTATTCCATTTGCAGTGTGCTTCTGTGCCACAGTGTGTTAACTGCACAAGTGTGGCAGTAGTAGTGTTGCCGACAGCATCCTTGAAAAAAATCAGTTTGCAAAGCCATTTTTTTCTTTAACTGCTCTGCAAGTGTCGAAGTACTGCGTGCTCTGTTGTCAAACACAAAAATATTGCTGTGACGGAGCTCCCTGTACCCTGGCTGGGTAGATCCACCAAGTCTGCTTCCTATCTGCTTGCAGGGTCCCTGGAATGCTTCAACCCTACTCGCCGCAGCTTGACTGGGGTCCTTCTCGAATTTTTGCACCCGACCAAGCAGCAGCTCTCCTTCCAGGCAGGTATCGTCCTCTCTGCCTATTCCGCTGCTTACAGTGATAATAGTTATTGTCTTTACAAATGCAATTGCGGCTTTCAGGCCTAGCTCTCTTTATTATCCAAGGGCTAGTTGAATCCTGCAACCAGCAAACAGGTCCAAAGACTCTGTCACTAGGATCCCTTAATATCCACACAGGACACAAGTTCCAAAAGGAACTGACATCCAAAACTTTATTTTTCTCAGGACTAGCCCATAGACTCATTACATGAGATTCATTAGATTGCTGTGACAACTTAAATAAAATACAAATAACCATATCATAGCAGACAACATACAGCAACTTATTATAACACAATTACATATTCATAAGGGGGTGTTAATAATTAACACAAAATATCTCCCCTGCCTGCAGAATTAGCAATATGCAAATCTAACCGAATATGCAAATTAGCAAGCCTTGCTATTCAGGTAGTGCATATAGCTGTTGCTGCAATCAACCGAGGGCGCTATACAGGCTTCATAGCCTAGTTGGTAGCAAGCATCAGCAGGACAAGAGAGCATTCAATAATAAATACATAATATACCAATTCATTACACACACCCTGCACATACAATGGACACAGGGTGACTTAAAAATAGGAGTCATCAAAGAGATCTAATTGAAGTGTCCATCTTATTCTTATGTTCCCAGTGATGGTGACTACCGTCACAGTTACAGTAGTTGTAAATCTACCAAGCAGCAACCCATTTTTAACACAAACATACAGCAAAGTGAAACTACTAAAATGACAAGCAATTTAAAATAGGGGGAGCAACAGCAGTGCCTCCTCTACTACTATTTCCCTCCAGCAGTGCAGGGGGAATGTTGAGGATAGTACCAGTCATTCATAGAGGTAATTTTGACAGGGTCATTTGGACTCCTCATCATCCCAGGGAATTGTCCACCAACATTTTGTTGCTTTTCATTGCACAGGTATGTCAAAACAGCAGACTAGCGTAATCACCTACTGGCCAGCATGCCATCCTTTCCTTGACAGAACACTAGTGGCAGCCCAGAGTATGGTGGTTGTAGTGGAATAGGTCCAACCTTACTTCAAAGCACGCTTGAGCGTTGCAGGAAGATTGCCAAGTTTTTGGACCATAGTGTGAGTGCGAGCCAACTATTGAGGCAGAAACAAGAGAAATCAGGGCTTCATGCACACTGACAACGACAGGATATCAGCACACAATGGAACTTCATTTTAGACATGCTTCAAGTGTTGCGTCACAACACTTCATTGGCCATCTAGTGTCACTTCTTATTCCATTTAGGGAGATGACAGAAACTTTGAGCCACAGTAATAGCAGTTTGGGACAAATTCCCTTGTTCACCCACTTTATTATAAAAATAAAAAAAATTATGAATTAAAATGCTGCTCCTGCTCCTCCTTTTTTTCAGTTGTCCTTCACTGAGGTGGTTTCATCCTGCCTGGCTGAGTATTGAGGTGCCTGCTTCCTCCATAGTTGGTATTAGCTGAAAGGGCACTGTTTTTTTTCCTCAATAAAAAGGATGGTCACTGACGCCACAGATAGGATTTGTGGGAAAGCTTTGTTCTTGTCGGGGTGCATGGGGTGAGTTGACGGTCAACTGCCAACTAAGCTTTTACCTTTCATTTTTCGATAAATAATTTTTTTCAATTTAAAATTACTTCTGCACCTCATTTTTCATTACTAAAATATAGCAAAAGTAAAAAAGACTACAATCAATCATTATTCAACTTATTCGTGTTCTCTTTACTTTTTTTCATACCAGATATATAATAAACTATTTCCGGGAACTCAGAATTGCTGTTGCAAAAATGCCGGATATTGCGCAGGCATTAGCCCAGGCAACATTGTAGCCATTTTTTCATGTTGGCACAGATGAAGGTTCATTTTTTTTTCCTGCTTTTTTGGTTGGTATGAATTTTTTTCAGCACCGAAACTGAAATGCGGCAATCAACTCAATTCTGTCGTCTTGCAAAAACAAAAAAAAACACAAAGTGGTCAGCAGAACCACATTTTACCACCATGCACAAATCTACCACTGTCAGAGAGTGAGAACAAGAAACTCGGGGGTTCCCTTAAACTCTACCCTCTCCCATTCCTAGCTAGTTTGAAGATCTCTCAGTACAGGCCAGGCAAGTACACAGGGCAGAGATGCTTCTCTCTGTGTGGTCCATGCTCGCTGCACTTTGTGCTTACAGTGTTATGCTGCCAGCATCTGTGGCTCAGTCAGTGTTTAGTGTTCTCCCGGTATTAGTGTTAAACAAGTTCCTGGAACCCCCAGTAATATAACCTAGGAAGATTCCTGCTACTCCCATTAGAGTAAGGATTGTTTTCAATTCTTGCCTGTTGACATAAGGGTTATGGGGGCTTTCATTTGTGCTCCAGTCTGCATGCTTTATTATATTGCATTATTGTTTACATAAGATTTGGACCTTCAAAATATAAGCTTATGTGACCCAGCTCCCACATTATGTAGAAAATGATCATCACTGTGCTAAATAAATATGCCGTTTATGCAGGTGTACAGCTGACAGCCTATTTTATTTTCCGCCTGATAGTCTAAATTAAAGACTCAATTATATTTATATGTAAGTTTTCTCTTCTCTAGTAATAAGCAGACCAGTAGTGATTTTTCATATTGCTTATTCACCATTCAGAAACAACTTTTGCCTTTAGAGTAAGTATCACAACTCTGGATGCCTAATCTAACATGGTAGAGCTGTGTCTAGGCACTACATTCACTTTGATTAATAAGCTGAAAACAGCTTTAAACACCATAGAGACTGCCCAAGTGTTTGCCCCGTGTCTGCTATCAACATCTTATGTTTCTGGACAATTTATGGTATTACGGATTATAAATTAACCACCATATATATTATTGACTACTCCCAAGGAGCTGACATGTAAGTCATTCTATCACAGGGTTCAAAAGGCGGTATGTCTACAGACGCTGTGGGCAATGAATCCACATCTGTACCTACCACGAAAAGAATACCGTGAACAAAGTATATATCGCCCCTGTTTTATGGTGTAGAATATGTTGGCAATTTTGGCATATTATAAATAATAAATATAATATCTGTCAATCCTTATCTACAGCCAGTCCAGAAACGATAACACTAAATCTCCATGCAGAAGGAACCGAACACCCCAATACTGGGTCATAATGCCATTCATAGAATGTACAGAAACCAGGCGTTTCTTTTTATAAATCCTGCATGCTTATTTATTTTGACACAACAAAACATAATTTACTCTGGTTACAGAACCTTCTGCATACCTTATCAAACCCCAAAGCATTTTCTTATGGCATTCTTATGGCAATTCTCTGAATAGCATTTTATTTCTTTCTTTCGGGTATAAAATAATATATACAAAAAGACAGGAGGAAGTCTTTGGGGTACCTATGGAAGAGTCACCTTGTACAGGGAACTTTCTGTCTGCTAATATCTTATTTTGCATTAATTGCACTTTTGGTTTGTGTACACACATTTTTCCTGCACCTGGGTGTAAAATAATGTCAATCATATATTAACAGAAGAAGTACGGCTTAATGCACAGGTCAGAACCGTTACTAAAAACAAAAAGCTAATTCTAAAACATTATATATGTAACTCAGCTGAATTTCCATCACTTTTCAACAGCTCACGACTACCCTATAATTTATACAAGGTGCTTGTATTCTGGTGGAAAACACATGAAAGGCATAAAAAGCAATATCGGAGAGGAGCAAGTCTTTTCCAACACCAAATCATACACACGTATATTCAAATATTAGGATTCCAAACTGTGTTTCATGGTTCAACTCTTGGGGATATGTCTCCCTCATGTGGCGATTTCAGCACAAAGCAAGCTAAGGCTCTCTCAGGTCTTCAATTGATAGTCAATACGTTGTTAAACACTGGACACCAGTCAAGCTATAAGACTTGCTTTTCCCACTGGCTTTTGCATCTCTTCCTGAGTTGTGTTTCAAAGCTGTTGTATATGGCAAACATAAACTCCAAGGAACCCATGTTTAAAATGGAATAATGAGGCAAAAAGGTGACTAATTTGCATATGCCCACCTAGAAACCCTTGCAACATTATGGCAAATGTTAGGTTTCTGTGGGAAAAGCAAGTTTTATGGCTATACCACTGCATGCGCAATACACCAGAGCTGGCTTAAGCTCTATGACATGTGAGTAGACTGGAATCTTTTTTAATCTTCTATTATTTTTCGTGGAATTATTACACTATTGGAGTCTTTTTTTTTTATGTATCCTGAGTGTCTTTGGTGACCAACAAGCCCAAGAAGGAAGATACCATTAGGAATCCCCATTCGTTCTCACGACTTGATATTAATATTTTGGGACTGCTGCTAATTCCCCTTTGGATACCTGTTTTATTGATCTAAGTATTTTAAACAAAACTGCCCTTTATTATATATTATTTTATTCTTTGCATTTTTACCTGTCTCTATTACCTGTCTCTAAAATACCATATCTAACCCATCCTTGGTGCACCCTTCCTTCATATTCTCTTTTTCTATTGCAATAGGGTTTTTGGAGAGCATTTCACTAAATTAGAGGTCCTGCCTCCAAATTTTGTTATCTAGCGCTGCTCCATCTTATTTTTTTATAAGTCTTATGGTTTGACTGGTGTGCAGATCTGTTTTTAACAATGTATTGACTATTCCAATGACTTGGTGGAAGGTGGTTTTCAATCACTATTTGTCCCCACCATAACTTTTGTGCTCTGCAGGTCTTAAGTGAGAATTCAAAGGGGATTTAAAAGTAAAGGCCACCGTAGCCAAAAAGAAAACATAAGCTAACAAAGATTTCTTTTCCAGTTTTGACCTTAAAATTGAAATTTACTTTGAATTCTTACTTTTGTGAAAAACTCTGCTTGTTTAAAATATATTTAACCTTTTTCATGCAATGCTCAGTTTTCTTTTAAATTTAAATGTTTGTAAGATTTAGAAAATGACATCTCTGAGTTTTTTTCACTAAAGTGAAAATTCAAAGTGAAATAAAAGTAAATTTTTTTTTAATATAAATTCTTTATTTTTGGAGGTTTCTTTTTTGTTTAGGGTGGGGGTACAGAAAGGAAAAGTTGGGAGTAAAATACACAATTTACAGAGTTAACATGTTCTCGTAGCATATGACTAAGCTTTATCAGTTTCGCATGTCTGTCGGCATTTCCATGGGCTTTGGGTGGGGTACAGAAAAAAGAAGGGTGGGGGGTGGGGTACAATCATATACATTTTCTTTTGTATCACCTTTTTAGTTCAGGTTCTCTTTATATTGGTGCATCCGGGTGGGTTCGGGAGTGAGTTGGTCTGTGTGAGCCTTTTGCGTGGTGGTGTGTCCGTGTTGGTTTGTGTTATGCGATGCTTGTGAGTATTGTTGATTGGGGTGTGAGTGTGGGGACGAAAACTTGGGGGTTAATTTTTATTGCATGTTTTGTATTACTGCCTTGATCAAACATTACGTATGCTCGAGCTTAGCCGTTTTGCATGGCTCTCTGTCTTGTCTTGGGAAGCGAGAGGGGTACAGAAAAAAGAGGGGATGGGGGGTAGGTTACATTCACATACGTTTTCCTATGTACTTTTCGTTTTAGTTCTGGTCCATGTTATATGGAATGGCCGGTTGAGTTCGTGAGTGTGTCGACCTGTGTGGGCCTTTTGCTTGTTGGTGAATCTGTGTTAGTTTGTGTTATGCGGCCTTTGTCGTGCGGTGCTTCTGTTTTGTTGCCTTCGTTGATGTCTTCCTGACTGTTTTTGTTCTTGTGTGTGTGTGCTGGATACCCCTTGTTTATGTTGTGTTGTGGTTTTGCTTACTTTTGGGGGGTGTTGTGGTGGTTTTGTTGTGCGTTTGTGGGACTTTAGTCGCTTCGGCTGCTTTCTGGTTTTATGGTTGTGTTGGGTTTCCCTATTTTTGTTTCGGGGTGTCCTGTATTGGGGGTTCTGATCGGTCTTTTGGGGATTTTGTCTGGTGGTTCTCTCGTTTGGTGTGGTCGCGGGTTGAGGTTGGTGGTCGTGGTTCTATGTCTCCTATGTGTGGGGTGGGGTGTTATGGAGGGGGGGGATGCCTGGTGGTTCGGTGTGGTGCTTGTGATTGGTGAGTCTACGGGGTGTTTTTTGTGTGGGATGGGTATGTGTGTGTTTCAGGTGGGGAGAGGGTTTTCGTAGAACCATGGATTTTATGAAAGTGCTTAGTTGTGTACCAGTGCGGACATTTCGTCCATTTTGATTGCCTCTTTGATTTTGTGGATTACTGTGCCCATGGTCGGGGTGTCTGGGCTACCCCATTTTTCTGCTACGGCCCTCCTGGTGGCTAGCGCTATTTTGGTGATTAGTTTGTTTTGGGCCCTGGGTGTGTTGGTTAGCGGTTTGGATAGGAGCCACGTCCAGGGGTCTAGTGGTATATCTGTGTGGAGGATTCTCGATACCATGGAGGTTATTTGTTGCCAGAGTTGTGCAGTGGGTGTGCAGTCCCACCACATGTGGAGGTATGTGCCCTTTTGTCCGCAACCCTTCCAGCAGGAATCTGTGTCTGACCTGCCCATCTGTTTGAGCTTGAGGGGGGTGAGATACCATCTCATTAGCGTCTTGTATGCCTGTTCTTTGTGGTTGTGGCCTCCCAGATCTTGGCCCAATCGGACAGGTCTTCCACCGGGCCTAGATCCCTCTCCCAAGCCGACACATATGTAAGGGCCCCGTCTTTGATGTTTTGAATTAGGTGTGTGTAGAGTGCGGATATTTGGCCTTTTTGTGTCAGGGATTGTATGCATTGTTTTTCGAAGGGTGTGAGTGCTTTAGTATCTACTTGTTTGGTTGCTGGCATTTCCAGGAAGCTTTTGATTTGGATATGGCGGAACATTTCAAAGGTACGGTATGGCGTGGCCTGTGGGAGTTCTGGGAAAGGTATTGGTTGTTGGTTTCTGTAGTAGTGGAAAAGTCAAGTGAGGTCGTTTGCTTCGAAGCGGGCGAAGTATTTGGCTGTCATGCCCATTGGGAATTGGGTGTTGCGAAGCAGCGGGGTTAGTGGTGAGTGTTGGGTTGTAACGCCGCTCTTTTGAGTTGTTTTGCCCCAGATGTTTATGGTGTTGAGTATTGCCGGTGATGTGCGGGGTAGGGGGGGCCTCGCTGATTTCTGTAGCCAGATGTATAGTGAGGGGATGTCTCTGCCGAATATGTCGTGTTCGAGGTCTACCCAACGTTTGACCCCGTATAGGGCGTGCCAGTTTTGAGCCTGCGTTAGTTGGGCCGCTTGGTAGTAATGGGTAAGGTGTGGTAAGCCTAGGCCCCCGGCTCTGTTGGGTACATATAGGGTTTGGCGTTTTATCCTGATGCTTCTGTTGGCCCATATGAATTTATTGATAGTTGTTTGTAGCATTTTGAAGTCGGCGATCCGAATTGGGATTGGCAGGGTTTGGAACAAGTATAGGAGCCTAGGGAGCACATTCATCTTAACTGATGCCAATCTGCCAGCCATGATATCGGCATATTTTGCCAGGTGGAGATGTCGTGTTTTTTTTTTTGTATCTTGGGTGTATAATTCAATGCGTAGCTTTGGGGTAAGTCTGCCGGGATGGAGATCCCAGGTATTGTATGTGGGTGGAATTTAACCTAAAGGGGTATTTTTCTTGGATGGCTGCTGTTGTGGGGGGGGGGGGTGTCAATGTGTATGGTTAGGGCTTCTGTCTTATCTATGTTTAGTTTATATCCTGATACTGCCGCGTATGTCTCCAGGGCGTGCAGAAGTGGCGGTAGGGAGGTCGCTGGTTCCGTGATTGTGATGAGTAGGTCATCTGCGTATGCTGCTCTTTTATATTCTTCCTCGCGTATTTTGAGGCCTGTTATGTCAGTGTTGAGCCTGAGGCTTTGTAGGAGCGGTTCAAGGGAGAGTGCAAATAGAACTGGGGATAGTGGGCATCCCTGACGCGTGCCATTGTGAATCGTGAAGGTGGGGGGTTGTGTATGTGGGAGTAGGAGGTGGGCTTGTGGTGTGGCGTATAGTACTGTTAGGGCATTCCTAAATTCTTGTGGGAATCTGAATTTCTCGAGGGTCGCGAATAGGAAGGGCCAGAGCAGTCTGTCAAAGGCTTTCTCTGCGTCAAGCGAGAGAATTAGAGTCGGGATCTGTCTTGTGTGGGCTGTCCAGATAAGATCGTATGTCCGTCTTGTGTTGTCGCTTGCCTGTCTTGTGGGTATGAAGCCCACCTGGTCTGGGTGGATTAGCCAGGTTAGATAGGGGTTGAGGTGGTCTGCTAGGAGTTTCCGTGCGAGTAGTTTAATGTCTACATTGAGGAGTGAGATTGGTCGGTAGTGTCCTGGGTCTAAGAGCATTTTATTGGGTTTAGGGAGGAGGCATACGTTGGCCTGTAGCATGTCTGGTGGTAGTCGGTCGCCTGCCAGGATCGCGTTGTAGAGGTTGCAGAGGTGAGGGATCAGGGTGGATGCGTAAGTTTTATAATAAAGTCCTGTGAACCCGTCTGGGCCCGGGCTTTTGTTAGGTTTCAGTGCTTTTATCGCTCCTGCGAGTTCTTCTGGCGTGATGGGACTGGCCAGTGTTAGCTCTGCTTCTGTAGGGAGGGAAGGTAGTGGGACCTGGCGGAGGTATTGGTCTATGAGTGAGTTGGTGTGTGTTGGGTTTTGTCGGGTTTTCGGTGAGTGGTCGTACAGGGCTTTGAAGTATTTTTGAAAGACGCCGGCTATCTCGCTTGGTTTCTCTGTGAGGGTCCCTTCTGGTGTGTTTATTTTGGTGATCTGTTTGCGTTCTGTTCTTTGTTTGAGTTTCCGTGCGAGTAGTGTGTCTGCTTTATTTGCTTTATCATAGAATAATTGTTTTGACCACAGTAAGGCTTTGGTTGAGTCTTTCGCCATGTATTTTTTAATATCTGTTTGGCATTTTTTAATTTGTTCATTTATTTCTGGCGTCGGGTTGAGTTTGAGCTTGGCCTCTAGGGTCCTGAGGGTCATTATAGTCTGTTCCAGGTGGGCTACCTGTTTTTTTTTTGTGCATGGTCGCTTGGTTAATCATGACTCCCCGGATTACTGCTTTGTGTGCCGCCCAAAGGGACCCTTTGGAGGTTACCGAGTCCTTGTTTAGTGTGAGGTATTCTGTGATAGCTCGGGCTACATTTTGTCGGATTGTTGGGTTGTGTAGTAAAGTGGAATTTAGTCGCCATGACCAGGGTCTTGTCGTGCATGGTAGGTTAAGTGTCAGAGTGATGTCTGCGTGGTCGGACCACGTGATGGAGCCTATGTTCGTGTTGTTGACCATCGGTGCCAGTGCCGGGGATATGAGGAACAGGTCTATGCGGGAGTGTGATTGATGTGGGTGTGAGAAGAACGTGTAGTCTAGGGATGTGGGGTGGTGGGCTCTCCATGCATCGATCAGGTGGGTTCTCGAGATGAAGGCGGAGAGCATTTTGTCTGCTTTGGCTGTTGGTTGTTGACGGTGTGCTTGTGCTTGTGTGTGGCGCCTGTCTACCGTTGATGAAGGTGTGGCGTTGAAGTCCCCTCCTAGTATGGAGTGGTGGGAGGGGAAGAGGGCTAGGTGGGCTTGAATCGTATGCCAGAATGCTTTGGAGGGGGTGTTTGGTGCGTATATTGACGTAAATGCGTAGAGGTGCGTGCCTATTTTGCCGGTTACCGTGAGGTATCGGCCTTGTGGGTCAGCTATAGTTCGTTGGATAGAGAGAGGGCACGATTTCCGGATAATGATGGCTACTCCATTGTGCTTGTCACGGGGGGAGCTGGCGAAGTGGTTAGTAAATTTTAATTTTAATGCCAGAGTACCCAGTAATTGGAGGCATGGCGGAATTCTCACTTCAGTGAAGAACACTGACAATCTCATTCAGTGCAGACAGACCCAGGACAAGCACTGAAAAATAACAGGTGGCTAAATGTTACATTCTGAAAGTGAGCCGAAAATCAGGGGGAAAAAAATAGGGTTATGATATCCCAAAAACACTGCTGACTAAAGGTGTACAGAAAACGAAAATAATAGCCAATGAAGGATAAACTGTATACTCAACTATGATAAACAAAGGTTTAATCAGCTGATAAAATGTTCCGAACACCATAAATGTTTAATCTATCTTTTTATATTGCCATTGAAGGCCAAAAGAAGACGTAAAAGGCTATATACAAACTGAACAACTGTAAGACGTTGATTTTTGAGGATGATGAATATACATATTAGTTGGCACCAGTTCAGGCTAAGATCCAGGAAACCTAATTCTCAGAAGCAACCTCAGGCCATAATCTAGAGGGCTTATATACTAAACTCTGTATTGAAATAAGAATGGCAAAATATAGGATAAAATAGTCAAACTCTGACTATAAGGGACAATTTTCCAGATCATTTATTTATGATTACAAATTGCCATTCAAGTATCAATTTGCTACAATTTAGAATTTGGTAAATATACCACCTCAGCCTTCCATCAACCTGGTCCACCATGGAGGGAGGAATAGACATGGTTGCTACTCAGCTTATAGAAAGTTTGCAAGTTATACATTTCTGCAAACTTTGATGTGTTTTTCTGGAAACACCCCATAACGCCCCATAATATTGTGGTCAAATGTATGACTTGTGGGTTTGACTTGGCCCTCTGGGCTTACGTAGAGTGGGAATGCATGGGAGTTCTGTTGCCACATTTCCAAAGCTTGGCCTGACTTATACATTCCACTCTGCAATGTCCTCACCCTGAGCTCCCAGGCAGAACCGGGAATAGCATTTAACCTCTCTCTCTCCTCCTATGCATTGAGCTTTGCTGCAAGGTCATGCAGTGCTGAGATATGACCTATGTCAAGTTGACTTCCCCAATGCATTGTAAGTGATAATTTGTAAGAACATAAATAAAACACACCACATAATCAACACAGACAAATTAAATAACGTTTACGATGATGGACATAGTCCATGGTGTTTTATTTTTCAGTAAGGAACGCCTACCAAAATATTATTCATAACTGTGGTATTAAAGCAAACATTAGTACTCAACTTTTATGGCATTGTTTTTACCTTTATATGGCCAGGCAGTCATTTATTACCTAATTTATAGAAAGAGCCGGGACACACGGTGTGGTATCCAAAAAAAGCAGACTTTATTTCAGAAATAGGTACAGCAACGTTTCAGCTCCATTCAAAGTGTTTATTAAAATAAAATCTTCTTTTTTTTTGATACAACCCTCTGTGACATGGCTCTCTCTAGAAATTGACTTGTTGGGAATTGACATGTCCCTGTAGTGGATTAAATCCTTATTATAAAGAGTGTGCATTTCCATTCTAATTTATGAGTCATTTATAACCTGACCGCCTTAATACAGAATGAATAAACATCAATACTGTACTATCCCAAATCCCTATGCACATTTCAATGATTATATTTAAAAGAATAAAAACTACCACAAGAGGACATAGTCTTAAATTAGAGGGGCAAAGGTTTAAAAATAACATCAGGAAGTGTAACCGCAGGTGGTTCCCTTATTTACCACTATAATGTCTTAAAGCATAGAACTTAGTAGGGTTAACCATACAGATATCTTAGCCATAATTTTACATAGTTAGTGTAAGAGATCCTCTATTTAACATATATAAATAATTGAGAATACAATATAAAATAAGGATTGTCTTGGAAGCAATAGTTTTGTCTTTTAGATATTTATTATATAAAAATATAAATATAGACATCTAAAACCCATTATAGCAGAGTTTATAAGATTAAACTAAATGCTTGCAAATATCATTAATAGGTTAACATACCCTTCTGAACATGTCATCATGTCAGCCTCTCTGTCATTTCAAGATGGAGCAGCGTCTGTCTCCAAGTCTCTCCTTTGTGTCTTAACATTTAAAAGTACACACATTTATACCTTAGGTGTCTTTATTTTAGGGTCACCGTAGTTCATATATGAAAAAGTAACACTTATTTTACTTTATTCATTTTAGGACCTCCCTTAATTTGGCAAACATACAAGGCCATAACTAAAGGGTGTATACGTCATGGAAATTTTCCTGACTTAGTTCAAGATGGCATCTTAAAGTCTGGACATCCTTATCTACTTAAGGTTACCAGTATATTGTGTACTGAAAGAGTCGTAGTATAGCCTTGAAGCTTGTTTATGCATTATTGTTATTGTAATTCGTCTGGGACAAAATGGCGCAAACATATTATGCACTGAGGTTATTGCTTAAAGAAACATCTATGAAAAACAATATGTTCCATTTCTAACACCTTGTCAGTTTGCAATATCTCTTAAAGACAAAGTACACAGTTTAAGAAATACAACATTTCATTCTAAAACTTGTAATATTTGCATTTGCCCATAACAGAAGTATTACTTTACTGAGAGGGTAGTGGATGCATGGAATAGCCTTCCAGCTGAAGTGGTAGAGGTTAACACAGTGAGGGAGTTTAAACATGCGTGGGATAGGCATAAGGCTATCCTAGCTATAAGATAAGGCCAGGGACTAATGAAAGTGTGTGACGAAACGCCTTTTGTCACCGGATTTTCCCCTGGCTGTTGGAGGAGCCTGATTGCCAGCCTCTTGCCTCATGACTATGGCCCTGGGTTATTTGGCCCTTCAAGTACAATATTTGGGCATATTGGATTTGTATGGTGCTACTGCTGGCCCTTTAAAAACCATCCCTGGACATATTATGACTTTTAGGAACAATGTCCCTTTAAGACTGTGTAGCAGATTGCATTCAGGCGGTCTGCAATATTATATATGCTATTATGTGTTCGGTAAATTGGAAATGTGTAGGTTCTATGTGATAAATGTAACAGTATGTATTTTTATGTCTTTTGTTGTCCTTTGTCTGCCATGTGGCTAATGGAGTTTTGCCTCTGTCCTTGGAGATAATTGCATTACTTCTCAATTATCTCCAGAATAGAAGACTCTGAAACCAGTTTGGGCCAGATATCCATGCTGCCAGCTAGGCCCCAAAATATACTTGTGCTAACTTCTGCATCCCTGGTCTGATTCAGGCCATTTTTTAATATGTTGTTCCCCTGAATGGATTGATTGTGAATATGTAGTTTTATGTGAATGTGATGTATAGTTTTAGAGTTATGAAAGTTGGGTAAAAAGTGTGTTTTAAAATGTATGGATAATTGGGTTACCTCTCAGGCTAAGGGGAGGAGATGTGTGGGATGTAACCATTGTGTGATTGGTTGTACTGTGTCCCACCCAGTGGGATGTCCCCTTGCATGGGGACCTGCATAAAAGAAGGTTCTTTGTGTGCCAATAAACAGATCATCTTGTACCTTCATGAAGTTTCGGCTCATGTTTGGGGGATTGGAGAAACTACACTCTGGGGATTGCTATAATCACTATACTCCCCAGGGTATAATCACTAAGCTCTGCTAAGAGCTTGTTCCTGTTCCTGCTCTCTGGAATTGGGAGAGAGGTCGACCTGCTGGAAGCTGGACCCTGGTCCTGGGTCCAGAGTGGGTGGAGACGGCGAGACCCCAACCAAGCTGCGGCGGTTCGTGGGGTCTGCAGTGGTTATGGTGTCAGGCAGAGTGCTTGGAGTCCTCAGAAAGCACTAGGAGCATCCGTCTGCGGAAGGTACCCGGTCGGGGTGCCAGCGGTTCCGTTACAGAAAGTATTTAGAAAATTGGGCAGACTAGATGGGCCTAATGGTTTTTATCTGCCGTCACATTCTATGTTTCTATGTATCTATGGAGATTTTACTATCACTACAATGGCTATTTAAGTATAAGCCCATCTGCCACGTCAAGGGAAACCTCTTAGGTGGGTCCTACACTAACAATTCACCTTGCTTCCTTCAGCTTCAGGTAAAAAAAATTTCTAATGAGGCCGAGAGGGGTATTTTTCTAAACTCCTACTTATTTATTAACCTTTAGTAGGGAATTCATGGGTTGGGTGGCAGAACTGTAACATGGCTGTGTAAAAATAGAACTCAACTAAAAGGTTTTGCTCTGACGTGGCAGGTGAGCTTACACTTCATTGGTCATTGGGGTGATACTAAAATGTACATAGGGATTTTGCACAGTGTTCAAGTACCTTTTTTATTTTTTTTTATTTTACTGTATGTATTAGGGCTGAGGTGTATTATAGTCATTGCTGCCATCCAGGAGTAGGGAGAGTTTGAGCTCAGGACTTCATTTTGTATGTTTGTATCAATACTGTATAACTTTGCCAACAAGAATTTTGCCCACTCAGAACACATAAACACACCAAAAGTAACACAAATACAAAATAAAAATAAACAAACAAGGGCAGCTACAGCAGGGGTTCAGCCATACTGGTACAATCGTTTTCATTTTCTTGCACAGTGTTCAACAATACTCTGAGTTGAGCCCTGAATATAGTCTTTCCTGCAATTATCTTCACACCATAGCACCGGACAGTCCAATGTGGTTCACTGTGAGACCAGAAACCATGTGAAAGGGGAATGTTGAAGTCAATGGAAATGAAAAGTCAATGCAAGAAGAAAGAATAGGAAGTTTATCTTGTAAGACACATATTTGAAATTGGTGTCACCAGAAGCAGGAAAGACATAAAGCGGAGAAGCCAGAATGAAAAAAGAACAAGGGAAAAGAAAAGATGATCAGGGAGATGGCAATTGCATGCAATCTGAACAAAATGTTTTGCTTCCCTCTGCCATTATATTGTTCACAAAAAAACTATACGACATTCTGCAAGAGACATGTGCATTCATTGTATTCTGAATCGAATTTCGTAGCATGCTACACAGTTTAAATATTAAGACAATATCAATATTAAGCAACTGTTTAGTAGATAGCTCCCTAATTTGGTACCCTTATGTGGGATTACTATTTTTAACGATACCAAATTAAAATGCAATCTGCTAAACAGTGCCCTGATTTGGCAATCTTTCAAATAATGCCCTTGTAATTTCTGATTATTGTAATTCACTCCTAATTGGTTTTCCCAGAAGCCGTACTGCCCCGCTACAGTTTGTAATGAATGCTGCCGCCAGGGTGATTTTTCTCTCCCAACACTCCACACCCCTCTGTCAGTCCTTACACTGGCTCTCTGTATCCTATAGGAGTCAATTCAAAATACTGAACATAACCTATAAAGCTCTTACCAACTCTACCCTTGCTATTACATATCTTCACTTATTTGTAGATATGCCCCTTCTCGGTTTCTCTGTGACCTTCTTCTGCCGCTACTTGCACCCTAAGGAGCCAACTTGTGCTTGCAAGACTTCTCACAGGCTACTACTCTCTTTTAGAAAAGCCTGCCTACTCCTATCAAACCCTCCTCTAGTCTTCAATCATTTAAGAAGTCCCTCAAAACCTATCAAAATAGCCTATGGCCTCCCATAGTAATTTATATTTCACAAACCTATCTCTCACTCTCTCTTAAAGGTCCACACTCCACTATCACCTCTAAATTCTATTTCCCACCACGTCGCTTGGTTGCTGCCACACATGCTGCCCTTCCTATTGTATTTTTATACCCCACCTCTTCTAGATTAAAAGGACACTGCAGGCACCCAGACCACTTCTGCCCATTGGAGTGGTCTGGGTGCCAACCCCCATCCCCCTGCAAGTGTAATTATTGCAGTTTTTATAAACTGCAATAATTACCTCTGAGGGTTAAGTCTTCGTCTAGTGGCCATCTATCAGACAGCCACTAGAGGGACCTCCGGCTTCTTAAAACACGAAAAGTGTTTTAAACGCCGCTGGACGTCCTCACACTATGCAGCATTGCCAGAATCCCCATAGGAAAGCATTAATGATTTCCTATGAGGAGGTCTAAAGCGCGTGCACGGCCATTGCCGCACATGGGCATTAGGTCTCACCCGCCAGCGTCAGGAGCCTGACCCAACACTGAGGGACATCGGCGCTGGATTCCGTTAAGTCACTGAAGGGGTTTTCCCCTCAGCAACATGGGATGGGGGGTGGGAGGGATGATTTGTTTTCCTGGCACTGGAGAGACCCTTTAAAAGCGGTTTCGAGCATGGCCCTCCATCAACCTACTGTTCCTGTAACATTTTGAAATTGTCTCATCTATTGTTACATTTCTCCCTTTATAATATTGTAAAGTGCTGCTGAATAAGTTGGTGCTATATAATTGCCAATTATAATAGGAATAATGGTGTCAGAATTTTGTTTCCATTGTAAAAAACTGAATTAATCATTTCCAAAATTTGGAGGACCTGAAATTGTTAAAAGAACGAGTTGGAACAAAATAACAACTGTTTGTGATTGTGCATGTGTCTATACTTCAAGCCATGTATGACAACCAATAGTATAGATTGTGATCTATAGAATTCTGCCTTCTTATTCCCTGTACAAATGAAATAATATAGTTAAAAGAGGTAAAACTCATCAGGAACGCCAGGAACTAAACAAGATGAGCATGATTTGAATTGTCTTCAGTGTGCAGACCTACAGGTTCACTTCTCTATGCTTCCCCCTTGTGGCAGTTTGTGTAAATTACCAAAGTAGAGATACTGAAGCTGGTAAGGATTTATTCTTCTCACCATTCTAAGAAAAATTAAAATGCGTACTATAATACAAAAGTATCTATAGGACTTACCTGGATACACAAAAATCTTTCAGAACAAGTGTCGCATATTACATAATTAAACCGTTTCATATTATTATTACCATTTTTATATAGCGACGACAGAATCCACAATGCTTTACAATGATAGAAATGGGATATTTAGAGGTCCCCATTCTATAATTGTAAAGCACTGTGGATTCTGTCAACGCTTTATATAAATGGTAATAATAATATGAAATGGTTTAAGAAGGCTCTGTGCAAGCAAGCTAACAATTTACGAGGATTTGAGGTAGGCATAAATATAACATTAGGTGCTTTGCCCAAAGACGCTTACAAGTAAGATGCTCTAACCAGCCAGCCCATCTCATACCTGCCATTCTTTAGACATATATTTACAATCCATACCGGACTAAAGCCACATGTGTTTTTATAGTCCGTCTCATACAATTTACAGATCTAGGACATTTACATGGTTATTCACTGAAGTGAGAATTCAAAGTAAATTAAAAATTTTAAAGGAACACTATTACGTTAGAAATACAAAGGTAAAATTTAATTTCCTTTTTCCAGTGCAAAGACTCACATGGCGAGGCTTACCTCTTACGTTCTGAGATGTCATGGAGAAGCATTGGTGACCTAATTCTAATGGCTGGACAAGTGCCACACGAGCATTATTATTATTGCCATTTATATAGTGCCAACAGATTCTGTAGCGCCATAGGTTGAAGAGGGGCCTGCTCATTCGAGCTTACAGTCTATAGGAGGTGGGGTGTAAAACACAATAGGACAGGAAATAGCAATCAAATACGGTGGGAGTGAAGCAGAGCTGGAGGAGAGAGTAGAGTGCTGCCCTTTAGGAGAGAGCAAGAGACAGGTATGTGACGTAGAGGTTACTCTGGGAGGCCAGAAGCTTTCCTAAAGAGATGGGTTTTAAGGAACTTCTTAAATGATTGAAGACTAGGGGAGATAGTAGGAAACAATATGTGTAACAGAAAAAATCGATTAATCACAAACAATAAAAAACTGTACTTAACTTTGTACAAATCAGGTAGCTTCCCTAAAGGTCTTTCCCACTTAGACCTCTTCAATATCAGATGTGTAGAAGAACAGGAAATAGGGATACAGCTACAAGCTAGAATATGAAAAACAAACAGCACATAGTGATGTACAGTAAAATAAATACAATGGTCCATACTGGACCGCTTCCACCGTGGAGGATGACAGGTAATGGACAGGCTCAAGGTTGCTCCAGAGGTAATCAGCTTCCAGATACAACAATGTTGAAAAAAAGTTGATTTATTTAGGCACAATTGCCAGATTAAAATAAAATGTATAAAATATAAGATCTAACGCGTTTCATCAGAGATAAAAGCACATAATGTAACAATACATGGAAAACATGCATATAAACTACCCCTCCCCTCCTCTCCTCCCCCCAGACAATTTTCATTGGTGGAACACAGCCACACCTGATTAATCTTCAATCAACTCCTTTTGTAATGTTTATATAATGGGACTCGGGGTTGTTTATATGCATGTTTTCCATGTATTGTTACATTTTGTGCTTTTCTCTCTGATGAAAAGCAACCTGAACCTGTCCATTACCTGTCATCCTCCACGGTGGAAGCGGTCCAGTATGGATTTCAAGGCGCTTTATTCATTCAATTCTGTGAATGCAACCATTATTGCAGCGTTGTATTTATTTTACTGTACATCACTATGTGCTGTTTGTTTTTCATGTTGTAGTTTGTAGCTGTATCCCTATTTCCTGTTTTTCTACACAAGACTAGGGGAGAGTCTGATTCAAAATTCCCCAGAGGAAAGCATTGAAGCATTGGGATTTCTGGATCACGTCACTAAGTTTTACATGGACAGCGCTGTGGAGGGGTCAGGTGGACTGAATCCTGCAATGTAAAAGCAGTTTCTCAAAAACGGTGGTTAGGGACACTGATCTGGATCACTTCATCGAGATAAAGTGGTATGGATGACTATAGTGTTCCTTTAGGGTCAAAATAGCCCAACTGTACAATACAATATGGTTCTTGCGTACTCCATAATCTTCTTCGTATTTATTGTTATTAAATGGTGTAATTTAACCTCTTAGTAACCTTGGACGTCAAGGGTACACTGCTGACGTACCTTGTATCATGATCGCTTCCAGCCGCTCTAAGGGTATTGCAGCAATGCATTGATGTCGAGGCATCCTGCAATACCCCCCCCCTAACTGCTGGGCGATCGTTACACTGGAGCGATCACTTCCAGGTTGCTCCATGTGGTGACCGGCAGTGAGGCAGAGCATCAGAAACCATCAGGCAGACTTCCAATGCTCTGCCTCGAGGCACTCAGTGAAATATAAAATAATTTTAACCCCTTAAGGACACATGATGGAAATATTCCGTCATGATTCCCTTTTATTCCAGAAGTTGTGTCATTTCAAAAATATTAAACCCCACCTTCCATCCCTTTCTCCATTCCCATTCAATTACCTGATCGCCGCCGTTCCTCCGCCGGCAATCAGTCTTCTCTGTCAAACAGTCCCCCTTCAGCTAATTAGGACCCCATGGGCCATGTGATCGCTCTGAAAGAACAGTCACATAGCTGCAATAGGTGTCTATAGTGTTGCCTGCCGGGGGACTGCCTGAACTGATAGGCAGTCTCCCTGCTGGTGCAAAAAAAAAAAAGTTTAAAAACGTCAAAAAAAAACCCCCCAAAAACTTAATAAATTTAAAAAAATAAAATGTGTATATATACATATACATCTATATATAATATGTATATATATACATATCATACTATGTGTATTTATTACTATATACATGTATTCATATAAAAATACACTTAGAGTAAAATTACACATGTATTTATAGAATATAATATATATATATATATATATATATATATATATATACACAAAATGTATAGTTATTATAAAAACTAATTAAAAATAAAATGTAAAAATAATAAAAATTATATAACTGTAATATATATATCTTAAAATACACTTGGAATTAAATTCCAGAGAATTCAATTTGCTAACACTATATTTAACCCTGTAACTTTCCAAGACACCCTAAAACCTGTACATAGGGGGGTTCTGTTTTACTCGGTAGACTTCGCTGTACACAAATATTAGTGTTTCAAAACAGTAAAACACATCACAGCGATGATATTGTCAGTGAAAGTTAAGGTTTTTTGCATTTTTCACACACAAATGGCACTTTCACTGATGATATTGTTGTGATACGTTTTATGATTTTGAAACACTAATATTTGTGTTCAGCGAAGTCTATCGAGTATAACAGTTTCCCCCATGTACAGGTTTTATAGTGTTTTTGAAAGTTACAGGGTCAAATATAAGGCTTGATTTTCAGTTTTTTCACATTGAAATTTGCCAAATTGTTGCCTTTGAGAGTATATGGTAGATCAGGAATGAGAATTACCCACATGATGGCATACCATTTGCAAAAGAAGACAACCCAAGGTATTGCAAACGGGGTACATTCACTCATTTTTAGTAGTTACTTAGTCACAAACACTTGCCAAATTTAGCGTTCATAATTGGTTTTTGCATTTTTAACACACAAAAAAATCTAAATGCTAACTTTGGCCAGTGTTTGTAACTAAGTGGCTACTAAAAAAGACTGAACATACCCCATATTGAATACCATGGGTCCTACTTTAAAAAAAATATGCACATGTGAGGTGTGATTCAGAGATTCATGACAGATAACAGTGTTACAATGTCACTATTGATAAATTTTAAAAATATATACTTTGAAACAACAATGTCCTACTTGTACTTATAGCCCTATAACTTGCAAAGAAAAGCCAAGAACATGTTAACATTGGGTATTTCTAAACTCAGGACAAAATGTATAAACTATTTAGCATGGATGTTTTTTGGCGGTTGTAGATGCGTAAAATTTTGGGGGTCAAAGTTAGAAAAAGTGTGTTTTTTACATCACATTTTATAACACTTTTTATAGCAAATTATATGATATGATGAAAATAATGGTATCTTTAGAAAGACTATTTAATGGCGATAAAAACGTTATATAATATGTGTGGGTACAGTAAATGAGTAAGAGGAAAATTACAGCTAAACACAAACACTGCAGAAATGTAAAAACAGCCCTGGTCCTTAACGGTAAGAAAATTACAAATGGTCTGGTCACTGAGGGATTAAAAATAAAAAAATTATTCTTTGGGGGAAAAAAATAGCCAAACTGCAAACATTCTATAAGTCTGTTAGTTTGGCTACTCTGACATACTGTTTGAAATTCACTTTGTCTTCTCACGTTAGTAAATAACCCTGCTTATCAGAGTTATTTAGACTACCGGTAGTCATGCAGTTAATGTATCAGAAAAGACTAAAACCATGTACAAACTCACAGCAGTTATCTGTGCATTAAACTTCCAAAACTAATACAGTGACAATGATTGCACTACTGTGCTAAATGGTGAAAAAAATGTTTGACTCAAATATTTCTTATGATCTAGATAAAAGAAAAAAAAACACAGTACTATGTCAAGTTAAGATATTAGTACAACTTTGGTTCACCATTTTGCCCGAATCTCCATTTGAAGGGGACATAATAATCATTTAAATATTTCCTGTTTTGGATCCATTAATCTACAAGGGACCTTCTAAGCACAAAAACAAATTAAGCAGTTTTGGTCTATAGATCATGTTCTTCAGTGCCCCAGCTCAAGTCTCTACCATTTAAGAGGTAAATCGCTTAGTTTATTCAGCCTTCCGTGGCTATTTAGGCAGCATCCATGAAAAAGGGCTGCATTTTTACAGCACATTGTGTTTACTTTAATTTCTTATCTCCTGCTATGTTAAACATAAATCATACAAAATAGGCTGCAGCAGGCAATAACAAAGCAGATTCTAACTTAAACACACTGTGGAATAAAGGATTAAAAATTAGATATATTTTACAGGAAGTCTGTATGGAAGCTGTGTAAGTCACAAGGGGATGTTTGTTTAGGGCTTTATAAACAAAGTGACAACTCCCAAATGGCAAAGAATTGTGCCGAGAAACTACAGGATATTGACCTTAATTGCAAAACTGATTCATTAAGCTAGAGTTGTTTTGGTGCTTAGGGTATCCCTTTAAAGCTGCATTGTCAATTCTGAATTAAAAAAAAAAAAACAGGGGGGGTGGGGACAGAGCTCAACCTGAACGGTCATATACCCACAGCGCTCCGATAATCAGGCACCCTAAAGCCCCAAATTCTGCCTGGAACGGCAAGAAGTCCAGTGACAACCCAACACTAATGGGGAAGAAAACAAAAAACTTGCGACCAGATCGGCTCAAGCAATCAGCAGACATAGGCGATCTTCTGAGGAGGCTGCATGGCGCGGCGGGGCCTAAGATGGCAGCTGACATCGAGGACTACTCCGACAGCTCGGAGGATACTACACTGCTCGGAGAATCTGGGATATTTAGGGCCGGCAAAGCCAGCACAGCCGCCAATGGGTCACCCGATTACCACAGAAATACTCACCGCTCTCCTCTCGAACCTACGCCAATTGCTGTCCACAGAGATCTCCCAAGCAAGGGGATACGTCAGAGAGTTCACAGCCCGCCTAACCACTGTACAGCAACTCACTCAAACGCACGCAGCACATGTGCTCGACCTCCACGGGCCACACTGCAAACGCCACTGTCCACACGGAAACTAATCTGCTTATAAGATAATAAGCTGTTGTTATATCCTAAGTTTTTACTATTCCCATTTAAAAAATGTGCAGTAACTCTAAATGCCATACAGATGTTATCAATTGAGCTTGATATGGCTGTCGTGGCTATACAAGCATGATGTAAAGCTCGCACAACAAAAATAAAGAATTTAAAAAAACAAAAAAACCATCATTATGAAAAACCGCTGTAATTCAACGTAATAATATAAGACAAAATAGAAACTACTTTATGTTATGCAAGTGACAATGTTTGGTAAACATGGCAGGGTTTCAAACAGTTTTTGCTGCCATATCAGGTCAATTCCCATCGTCCGTCACTGATGATGTATTGTACAATGCACCTCCAGGAAGATGAAGATAGCCATACAGGAGAATAAAATTAGTTTTTCGTTCCAAGCTGCAAATAGTCAGAATTTGGGCCAAACAGGTGATGACTGAACTCCGATCTAAAATGTTACTGAATAACAAACATACGTGCAATTGCCCAGCATGCTTGTTCTGATTTGTGATTCTGAATTCTGTCGCGTAAAAAAAAAAAATAAGGAAAAGATGATCGATTGGTAGGGGACAGTCACTAAATGTTGATTTGTTCTGGTGGGTAGAATCATTACCTTAAGGCTTTTTGCTGTAAACAATGTCTTTTAAGAGAAAATGCAGTGTTTACATTACAGCCTAGTGATAACTTCACTGGCCACTCCTCAGATAGCTGTTAGAGATCCTTCCTGGGTCATGGCTGTCTAAAATGCATCTCCTCCCTCTGCATGCAGACACTGAACTTTCCTCATAGAGATTTGTTGATTCAATTCATCTCTATGAGGAGATGCTGATTGGCCAGGGCTGTGTTTGAATCATGCTGGCTCTGCCCCTGATCTGCCTCTTTGTCAGTCTCAGCCAATCCCCTGGGGAAGCACTGTGATTGGATCAGGCTACCACTTCTGACGATGTCACCACGCTGCTTGTTTTTCTGAGTCTAACAGCATGCAGCGTTACAGCTTCAAGCTTGAATACAGTAAGAGTTTTACTATATTTATAGAGGCATGAGGGGCCCAGGGGGGCTAGATGGTGGTTTTAACACTATAGGGTCAGAAATAAGTTTGTGTTCCTAGCCCTACAGTGATCCTTTAAAGGTAAGGCAAAGTTACGAAATGTTACATCAGTTATGGAAATCTCTTAACAATTGCCAAGGTCCTAATAGATTAGGAAAGTGACCTATGCATAAAAAAAAAAAAAAAAAAAAAAAAAAAGTGTCACATCTGAAAATTATAAAATAGCCTAATAGTTTTTGGGTGTCCTTCCTGGTCCTGCAATGATGTAAGGAAGTAACTATACCACAAGAATTACAATGAGGCATCCCAAAAAGAGAAACCTACTGACTGCTATGCCACAGTGAAATCATGGTGGCATACATGATTTACAGACACCAGTATTCCGACCACAGATGCAGCTCCATACTGCTATGCCACATAGTTTCTTCATGACCCCTTGGTAGTAGTGACTGAGGTTTTTAAACATTGTACTACATAATCCACTTTACTTAGCCATGTTGCTACAACATGAAATATGGAAATACTAGGAACACATAAAAGCAGACTTGTGAAACTTTTCTGTCACATTTTAATATACAAGAATGAAAAGTACAGCAGTTTTACAATGTAGGAAAAATTTAATACATACTATATAAACAACATATTTACACGTGAGAGAAAAAATAAACTAGCACAATGGCCTTTTCACACATAAATAAAAAGTAATTACAGGCTTAGATTTCCACATCCTCTCAATCATTGCTTAATACAGACACCAGGATGAAACCGTATGAAAAATTGTCACCATCAGTTTGCTTGCTACAGTCCCTGCTGTATTTGCGCTAGTGTTCGGGGATCCGTTGATAGAAATATTGCAGTTTTATAAAATGTATCCATGGGAAAGTATAAAGCCGTGTGTAATATACAGACTACTATTTACTCAATTAACATAAAGGTGAGCAACATGCTTTAGTAATAATTCCCAAGCATTGAACAGGTTAGTTATGTACCATTTATTTTGGTCCATCACAAGGAAAAAGGAGAATTATGCAGAAGTTGGCCTTTACCACTCCAATTCTCATAACTTTTTTTTCTCTTAAGCAAAAACAAAATCAGCACAGGTGTTCAAGCTGGCATTGTAACGGCATTATATGGCGGTTAGATATTTTTGACTGCACAGATTCTAGATGGAGAAATATACATGCCATATTGCTTTTATACCTAAGCAGAATACTAATGCTGATGTGTCCGTGTGATACTCAAAATATCATTGGATTTATAGAATCGTCACTCCAAATCTACCGATAAAATATATCTTTACCATAATATACAAAATTTCACAAGGGATTTTATTTTGTTAATTACAATGAATATGCTCGGCTTTAAGTTATTAAAAGAATTTTTGAGTGTTTAATTTAAAGCCAATTCATAGAAAATGTTCTGTACATTAACACTAATCTTATGTTTACAGAGAAACACTTTAAATAATGTAGGACAATGTAAAAATAACATTGCAAGCTTTTTTCTGCCGTAAGCTTTAAACTTAACCACACATCATGTGATCTATAAGTGATCTATATGCCGTTCAATATTAAGCTTCAGCTGAACCTTGTAAATCTTGTGTGTCCCGCCCCCCACACCCAATCCGTGCTAAATGGCATTTAAATGAAAATAGAACATATTTTAGGAAACTGATCAGAAAAATAAAGTCTCTTATTTTAGAAATAGTTTCCATTTGATTTGAAACACATACATAAATACTGGTATTTGAGTGTAACAATAAAAAATGGGCTAGTGTGTTGCAGGGTGGGTAAGACAACATGGAGTGAAGAGGATTCTTACCAATGTACTGCGTCTCCAGTGATATACAATATTTTTGGTTCAGATTTAAATGGTTGTATAATATTTTAAAGTTCACCAGTTTGTTTGTTTTGTGAGATTACAAATCTTGTTAAATAAACTAACTCTACAGTTAAACAGTGCAAACTTCCTGATAATTTATGTATACTTGTATCCATAGTGGCAATGGTGAAAATATGTATATATATAAAAAAAAAAAAAACGATTGAGAGGGAGAGAAATACGATATCTGCTGCAGGTATGACACACATGCCACAACAAAGGAGATACCCTTCCTGTTCTAGGCGACAATTTTGCATGGCTTAATTATACATTAAAGACATTAAACTAAGGCACTCAATGTTTCTGTCTCAAAGAGCAGAACACAAATGATAAACACCAGGCCAAAAAGTTCAAAATCAATAATACCTTAATAGGACACCGCAACCCCCCCCCCCTTTTTTTTTATTTAAAATATTTTTGTGCAAAATGTATTCAATTTAAGAACTCGGACAATTGTTTCTACGCCAATAATACTTGCAAGTGCCAAGTAAGTCAAGCAGGATTCTTTCAGAGGCAAATTGCACAGTCCTTTGGCCAATCCCAGTCCTCGAATGTATCCATTGTCTGATTCCAGGACATTATTGGTTAGTTGTGTGGGAGAACTCAGAAAAATGTTTGTTGACACTTTTACCCAGAACAGGTAAATATGCCTGACATCAATCTTCCAATATGAAGGGTCAATATTCCAACCGTCATCAATAAACTGTGCAATTTTAAAGGAAGATGTGTTCATTTGTTTTGTAACATAATGAGTGCAGTTTATCTTATTTTTCCTTAAAAACGAATGTAGATCCATGAAACAACCGTCTTTCATTATATCCTGAAATCTAGGCAAAAAAATAAATCTTTTTAACCACTTATAAATAATGTTGTTTAAATTAGTGTGCCACAACCTTTTTACCGTACCAACTGTAGGTAGAACTGGGAAGAACTCTTAGGCTGCCTGGCAGTGACAGGACATGTTAGTGATTGGATGTCTTTCTGTGTACAGGATGTTGTAAAATTCTTCAATAACAAGAATTTAAAAAGTGCAGAGGTTACCAGTGACCCAATACTGTGGAGGGAAGAACTGTATCTTCCAATTATTAATTTTTTTGGTTCAATTAAGCTTTGAGGAGACAAAATAAACAGAGATCCGTTATAATGCAATGTATTATTTGTCATATCTAGGAAATATGTTTTTTAATGAAAAGGTTGCGGGAGCTTTCAAAAAAATGTCAAGCAATCACACTTCCCAATATTTCATGTACATTTTCTTTGAAAGCATCCAGTAGGCCAAGGCTGTGTTAAGTATGAAATAACTTGTGCTTAGCAACAGGAACAACACTGGCCACTATGTGCATTGCAAGGGTGCCACACTTCCACCTGGGAATAGTAAATGGATAGTGAGAATGAGAGTCGGGATAACTATACATTATTATATTCCATGGGGCTGGAGAAGAAGTACGACTTGTTACAAACAGAGAGTGGCAACTGGCATCTCAGTGTTCAAGACGTGATCTACAAATGTTCTAACGTGGTGAGTTACCAGATTTACTTTTTAACCATGCTGTGGGCACTACAAGTGCATTCATATTTTAATGAACACTGATGTAGTATCTTACAAGTGACCAAGCCGATCTCTTTTGTCAACTGCAAACTTAATGCAGTGTAAGAAATTTCATGTAAAAAAAAACAAACCAAGGAATAGAAAAATAAAGAACGACCATTGTTCTACCAATATTTCTGCAACCATTTTGGTGGAAGGGTGAGGGGTGATGGGTAAATACAAATACGTGTTCAAGCATTTGCCCATATTTAATTCTCATATGTGCAATGAAATTCCAGAGAGATTCATATATGTACACTTTCAAAAGCTATGAAATCTGATTCTGTGCCGTTCCCATGACAACATGATCGAACACACTGGGAACATTCTGAAATATTTGAAGAGCATGAATATGAACTGAGATTTTCCTATTAGGTCCATTTCCTCAACTCTATATTACTGCCTTTGTATCCCCTTCTGTAAAACTTGCAAAAAAAAAAAAAAAGCAAGAGGAAAAAAAATAAATCTATAGCATACAGATCTTGGAGAATGCACTGGTTTGCTGGTAGACACTGCATCAGTAGCTTGCGGAATACGCACTAGACTCCAGTCTAATACATTTAATAGGACTCCATCCATGAGGCCATGAAATGTCAGAAAGAGCCTGCCACTTTAATCCTTCAACAAAGATTTGTAACATCCAGCCTCACAATCCCACTTGATGTGTTTGTGGGAAAATAGTATATTGGCTCATTTTGAAATGGTAAGATGGATACGTGTTAAGGGTACTAGAAATGTTCTGGTCAAATTCATATTCTTGGCACAGGTATTGGTAATCTTCCCATAAAGCAGTCATATTACACATGATGGGTTTCCAAAACCTATTACTCGTCTGGGAAACAATTAGGATTAGTTTTTTTTTGTAGCAGCAAAGGCCTTGTTGCATCAAGTGGCCAACTGTGAAGTGTCATTAGGACCAAATATCCAGGACTTGAGCCTTCCAGTCTTTTTCTTTCAAAGAAAATCAATTAGGTCCGCCCAAGACATTATGCACCTATTTTAGGTTTTCCGAGCATTCCAGTTGTAATCAGTACTTTTCTGTTCTAATGATCTGTCCAGTGGGGATTTAGATTCATGAGGGGATTTTTGAGTCGGGGGAGAACGAGGATCTGAAAGTGTGGAAGATTGCTGAGATGTGCTCTTATACTCCCCAGATTTTTCTGGATGGAAGGAGCGGTAATGATCTGGAGGTCCTTGCCCATGATATCCCACCGGGGGCCTATGGTCTGGCCCCATTCTTCTGAAGTCTTGCTGGTGGTAGCCCTGAGGACGGAATTCATCAGATCTTCTTCTCTTGTTGTCATGGTGATGTCTGCAAAGGAAAAAATAAAACAAAACCATTAACTAGCTGAATAGCAAAACTGAGGCTAAAATATCTGATTTGGAAACATTATGCAACTCACATCACAGCTTTAAGTCAGATTTGAATTCGCTACAAGTTGAAAATTGGTGAATTATACTGTAAGTGTGAACAGTTATGATTAAAAGTGTTCTTGTGCCTGGTACAGGTTACTCACACAGCTAGGGAAACAACTAGGCAAATGCATGGACAACCCCTGCACGCTAGGTTCACTGCATCGTGGCACCACTTTAGTTCATATAAGAGCACTACACGTCTGACGTGCTATGTAACTGGACCGCGGACTTTAAGTCCCTGTTTACCAACATGTTATTTGTTTCACTCAGCCCTCCGTGGCTCTCAACTCGGTATGCCATATTATGGAAAAAACGGTTTAACTGTGTACTTACGTTCACTCTGTACTTTTTTTGATACAACCACAGTGGCCAATACAAAATCTTACTAACAAAGGAGAAAAAGAGAAAGGAAAAAGGGAAGGGAAAAAATGACTGCCTACGAGCAGCCATCGCTAATTGGACACCATTACATTTTATGCATTATGCTTGATTCTATATGTAATCTTATTTTTACATAAGTTCACTATAGTAAGACACAGTATTGTCTATCTGATATAGATATATATTAATGCCTGCCAATCTCATTTCACTAGTTAACTTGGTGTATGCTCACATGACTTCTGTTTATACCTCGGACATATTCCCTGCACAAAGTATACACTCCTAGAGCTATACTATTATCCAATCTGGCTTTTAAATCTTGTGGGGTTTTTTTTTTTTTAAGGAAAGGAATGGGAAAGAAAAAAAGGAAAGAAGATAAAAAAAATTATATAAAGGAAAGAAAAAAAAAGGGAAAAAAAGAAAATAATAAAAAAGGGATTAGGCAGTTTTAAGAAATAGGAGGCGCGGCTTCACGAGGCTCCCGGCACTGGAACCAGGTGAGTAAACTACTCTGCCTGGAGAGTTCCTTTAATTTAGCCCAAAATGTTTTTAAAGCATACTCTTTTTGGGACTAAACCCCCCTAGTTTAAATTACTGATTTTTTAATATAATAATGTAAATTTGTACACAACTTGTGCATTTCAAAGACCACTCTTTCACTCAAACGTGTTACGGAGGGAAGCTGTGCTCACTCTTTGTCCACACAAGTATTTGCAGCTGCATAAGGGGAATTTCTGGAAGTTTAAGCCCAGACATCACTCTTTCACAGTGGAAAGTCAATGACAAGGTTACCAGAAACCAATGAAGCTCTGCAGTACACATTTATGGGATAAGCTAAATACTACCACAAAAGATTATGTGAGCCTGATTGGACAGGAATCCCTTGTGGTTGTGTGCATGACCCACTGCAAAGGCTGAAAAGCATGGGAATTTAAACATATGTAGGAACTTCAAATGTTTTATTATTTTTAGTTCCTTTTTTTATTGGTCAAATAGTTTAATACACAATCTATACAGAGAAAAAAATGGTTTATTGTAGCCTGGAGTGCAAAAAAAATATTTTGGTAAGGCACTTTCTAGTTTACTCAGTATTGTACTAGCTCACAAGAACATGAGAGGGGATCAAATAATCAACATTATGGCACAGAACATTGTAGATGGCTGGAGCATTAGTTGGAACCAATGACTGCATAATGCTTTATGATTTGAACCAACACAGCCACCTGTTCTCATGTAGGTATGGATTTCTAATACTGGGATGGTTATGGAGGGTCCAAGGTGTATAAAAAAAATATAAACATATTAAAACAAAGCAATAACAAACAACTTTAAATAATCCTAAATAGTTACCGATCATAATAATCTCTGTGTCCTCTGTGATCTCGCTCGTTGTTGTACTGGTCATATGGTCTTTTACGGGGACCATTGTTTGGCCTATAGTTTGCAGAGTTCCTGCGAGGATCTCCATGAGGTCGGCGCTCAGAATAATGATGATCCTTGTATCGGTGCTGGTCATATTGGTGATGATGGTTTGCTCCCCCCCAAGGCTGGTTGCTGTTGTTATTGCCACCACCTCGATAGTTGAATTTACGTTCTCTCCATTCACCTCTCTCTACAGAAATAGATATATTTTAATGTCCCAATATAAAAAAGTGATCAGAAACAAGTTCTTGTCAATACATAGATACATTCTTTTAATATACACCTCTCTCCCCCCCCCCCCCCCCCCCACCTAATAGACTTCTCTGATCTGTAGAATATCTCAGGTACTTTGCTCACCTGTGTTAAAGGGTCTTTTGTTTGGACTGCCATAGTTCTCTCTTGGATGCCCATGCATTTGTTGTGCATGAGGTGGGATAGGGTGAGGCTTCTGTTGCCCATGGGGCCCGTGAGACTGGGAAGCAACAGAGTCCCTACTAGAACCCGACGGCTCTGGCCTAAATGGCTTCTTGATGGGTACATTCTTTTTCTTTTGCTCCTGAAATTATAAGAATCAGTAACAACGATTTGATATGATTTATTGAAAGAAAATGGGAATTGAAACATTGTTCCTAAAGTCATGATCACATGTAGAACACCACTTTAAACTAGGAATCCCTAAATAGTAATTAAAAATAAATAAGAATTAAAAAAAAAAAAAAAAAAAAAAAAACTTTTTTTTTTTTAACTAGACTTGGAAGACAAATATTTCAAAGGCAATGGCTGACTCTAAAAAATGTAAACGTATTAAGTTTAGTGACTCTTGGCATCAGCAATATGTAGAAACAACAAATATACTTTTGCATAACCTCCATTTTATTATACAGATTGTAATTTTAAGGCATGTATACTATTTTCAAGTTAAAAAGTACTAAAACAGTGTCAAATTAGCTAAAAATGTACTAGTTTAAAAGATTTAGCTTCTATATATCCATATATCCTATAAAAGAGATTCACTGTATTAACATGTTAGCATTGGATAATACATTTTACAATTATTTATAAAGTGCCAACATATTCCTAGTGCTGTACAATAGGTTAATAATAATAATAATAATAATCTTTTGTGCCTGATGAGCATGATACAAACATGTTTTAAAACACACGAATAGTTTTCACTGCTTTACATTGTATTATTTGCTAGGAGAGACACAAAACTGTCCATAGACAGGAGTGACTATCCAGGCACGTCATGGTTTACAGTATGTCGTAATCAGAGACCAGAGCTGTCAGTATCAGCCATTTAGTGCAATCTACCAAAATGTGATCACTCTCAAAAAGGACCACGGGTAAGAAAATGTTGACACGCACATACCAAACTAGCAATGCTGCGCATGTCTGCTCTCCAGTCTCTCACTCACTCAGTGATCTAAGTGAGCAGAGAGGCTTAGATTACCATGTATAGTCTGCCACTCTCACCCAAGTGTCTCCCTTTCCATAGAAAAAGAAAGGAAAACTAAACAACCTTTTCATCACTGCATAACTATGTATACTGTACGACATTTGTTCTAAATGCACATGTGGTACTAGGCCAGTGTAACACATAAGTGGCCATTTAGAGTAATCTTTGCTCTTTTCGCACTGCAACATTCAATTAACGCTAACACACGGCAAATAATGTGGATGTCAAATACATAATTCCAAGTCCAGAGTTATCGGGAAAATAAACTATTCTCATGTGTAGTGATTAGGCATGTTGAACAAGCAAAATAATGAAATCAGGTGCAATATTACCTCCTCTTCCTGGGATCGCTTTTTATGTGCCATCTTGTAAAGTTTATGCAGTTTTCGTGCATCAAATTCTGTGAATTTTGACACAAAGATCCAGAGATTTCTAGAAACAGAACAAACAAAACAACATGAAAATTACATTGTGATCTCTCCTTAACCGTATGCTAAGTGCTAGCCATTTAACAGTGGACTGATCAACCAAGTTTTTTGCGGTAGACAAACCTTAATAACTTTAATAACATGAGGGGGCATTAATTAGCGAGGCCCACGTGTAGTTTTTGGGGGGTTTTTAAGTTCTATTTCAGTGTAAGAGGCCATCCTTACACTATAACTTCTACACAAAAATCTAGTGGTTATGATGCTTTGTGTGTTTCTTTAAAAAAACTAAATTTGCAAATAAATAAAAAAATACTCCCCTGTGAAGTTCCCATTTAAAGCTATCGGCACTAGACTCCAAACCTGGACAATCTGATAATCCTTTCCTGTTTTCAACATGAGTGCTAAGCATATCCTAAGAACTCTTGCTCAGCAGAGGTTGAGAGAATATGTAGTTCAGCACTCAGAGGTTTCATTCGTCAGAAAAGTGTATGGACCTACTACCCAAGTTTGAAGAAATGCACTTTCTATAGCATGCCATCTCATGCAGCATTTGGACAGCCGTGAGAAACACCTCCTTGCACTATAACTTACACAGAGAGCATAAGTTGGAATGGTTCTCCAAGTGAAACTTTAAAAAACATTATTTGCTGGGAATTGAAATAAACTGCATTTATGGGCAGACATAGTGCTTACCTTCTCCATATTTTCACATGCTCCTGGTCAGAGTAAGATTTAAGGCACTCAGAAATGCGATCTCCAATTTTGAGAAGGCATGTGCGAGTATGCTCCAGCTGTTCTTGAACACTCAGGCCTTTGTCAGGTTTATCTAACTGTTTCAGGGCTTTTTTCACTGGTCTCATTCTTTCCTTGCACTGAAAAGGAAAATGTAGATGCATTCACAAAACAAGAAGTATCCATTTTAACAATTCCCCCCAAAAAGAATAAACACAATATCCTAAAATGACAGCTTAACCTAATAATAATTTCATTTGGAGAGACGTTTAACCTGGTCTTTTTTTTTCTTCTCTAAGCTACTGACTGTTAATTTTATTGTATTCCTTGTTTTATTCAATGGCCCCACAACAATATGCTTAACAAAAACCAGTAGTATTTGGCAGGTGCTACAAATCACATTCCTGGACTGGTCTGAGACAGAAATTCTACCATACCAACAGAGGAACCTGCTACAAGGAACTATTTACCTCCACCCTGATGTGAGTGGAAGGTTCGTTCACAGGTAGAAATGACAACGAAAGCAGACACCACTGAATGGGCTCCATAGTTATAATCAAAATGTGAAAATTAAATGAAAAAACAAAGCAATAGAACTTGTCTACAAAGCACCATGATCATTTACCATTTGCTGTGTGCTGGTAACGAACATGCACTTATTTTTCCACACCTCTTCTATGTATGAAGGTCTGTCTAGCACTAAAGGGATGTTGACACATTTCTCTTTATGCAGTTGCTGAGATTTACCAAAAACTGCAAAATTGCTTACAATGCTGAAGGTTTCCTGGTCCAAGTCATCTTCCTCATCCTCCCCAATGGGAACCGGTTCATTCCCAGCTGTAATATGAACTGGTCCTTGATTCTTCCTGCTTTTAGCAGCACCCTTAGTCTCCCCTTTCTTGGGCTTTGAGAAATTAAATAAAAGCAAAATAAATGTTAAGCTTATACATATATAGACAATGGGAAGACACATTGGGTTTTTATTAGCTAAACTGAGTTATGCGTAGGCCAAAATAATAAGAAAGAAAAGAAATCTCAAAAGTTCCCACATTTCTAATTTGGCTCTACAATCAGCAAATTTAGTTGACGGTTGTGAATAAACTCTGAATTTCTCATATGGTGGTGGATATGCATTTTCTAATTTAGACATACTTTTTCCTTGGCTTTTCTTTTCTCTTTGACTCCTTCCTTCTTTTGGTTTTTCTTATCTTTATTTTCCTTATTATCTTTTTTCTTCTGCTTCTTTTTGCTAGGACTCTTCTCTGTACCATCCTCCTAAGATTGATATAACATGTATTAGGACTTTTAAATAATCACACATGCACATACCCAGAGCTATAGAATATATTTGCAGCAGACAATGGCCTAATAATATTAAATACTATTATTTAACTGTTCACATGATACTCTTCCTAAACCATTGCCTATAATCTGCTCCCATTCATAGAGTCACATAGGCTTGGCTCACCTTCACTTCTCCCTCTTCCGATGGGTTGTCAGAGTGTTTGGGAGAAGAGAGATCATTGCCGTGCTCATCTTTCCCCTTGACTGTACTATCTTTTTTTGCACGAGGTTTCCTTCTCTTTAATTTAGTCTACAAGTAGATAAGCAATGTGCAGATTTTAGTTATGGATGGTCTATTAATGGATGGAGGCACAGTATAACAATACTTCAAAATTTCACCCTAGTTCGGAATATATAAAACAAAATTAACAAAAGTCATCCCTTCGTGCCAAGTGGACTTTACTGAAAATAATCCCCGTACCTCTTCTCCTTGACTGCCCTCCTTCTTTTCCATTTCTTTCCTTAGGAGTTTCAATAAGTAGTCTGCTCTTGATTGTAAATGTTTACCTTGTGGCTTCTTCTCTGTTTCAACAGGCAAAATCTGCAAATAAATGTTTATTATAAAAGAGTATTAACCATATGATTTTTGATGACCGTCAAATACTGTGCACACCACATGTAATCGATCTTCACATTTAATTCCTTCCTCTAACTTTTTATCATTTACTTAGTGTGCCACTGGCCACTTTCATATCAGTGAATAGTTTTGGAATGGTTAAGTGTTTCCTTTGCAAAGAACACTCCCTTTGATATAACCCTCAATCTTCCTGAAATGTTTATTGAAACAGTTTAGACTGCAGGCTTTTTATTCATATGTTTAGGAATAAGTTTTTTTGTTATTTCTACATCACTAACTTTGGAATTTGTGTGTGTTTCTTGAGGGTTCAGTGTTGTGGCTATGGTGTGAACAGCACCCTAGAATATTCATTTTTAACTATTATCAATAATTTTATTCCATCCCTCAGTTTTCTGCCAAACTTCTTTGTAGCCGTGTGATAAAAAAAATTAGCCCAAATATTACAAAATAAAATTACTGATAATGGGTTATAAGATATATTTTTATGCTGCTGTATATTATAAAAATATACTTGGGCCAGTATAAACCATTATCTGGAAATGTATTCATAAACAGGGCTGTACATAGGACAAAAGGTCACGCATTTAGGCTGGAAGAAAGGAGATTTAATCTAAGGCAAAGAAAAGCTTTTTTTTTTTTTTTTTACAGTAAGAACTATAAGGATGTGCAATTCTCGGCCTGAAGAAGTGGTTTTATCAGAGTCCATACAGGTGTTTAAACAGCAATTGGATAAATACTTCCAAAAACATAACATACAGGGATATAATTTCTAATTAGTGCGGGATTTTTTTTTCCTAGTTTGTTGCAAAATTGGAAGCATTTCAGACTAGGTGTTTTGCCTTCTTTTGGATCAACTGCAAAAACATATGTCAGGAAGGCTGAACTTGATGGACGCAAGTCTCTTTTCAGCTATGGAACTATGTAACGCTTACCTCCTTTAGTCTCTAAAAATGACATTCAACAATCTATCAGGCTTAAAAGCCTACAATTAAAATTTAAAAAGCATTAAGAAGCTCTTTCCTCTAAGTACATATTGAACAATATTCTTCAATTTTCAATTTATACATGGTTGGATAGAAAAAAAAACAAAAATTACCTGATGAACATCCAAACGAGAATGATTGGGAAAAAAATTAACCCATAAATTATAGATTAATAGGGACTTAATTTAGAAAACGTGTAACAAACCACACAAGAGCAGTGCATATTTAAAACAATTGCTTTTATCTAGCCTGATGAGCAGAATCCACATTCAGACCATCACGATCATCAAAGAATTAAACTGCATGACACACAAGGTAAAATATAAATCAGTTACCCATTTTACACACAAATCAAACCCACACCTACCTTCTCGGTTAATTTATATTCTGGATCACTTTTAATCAGTTCCCAGTTTCCGTAACCATGTTCAAAAATTGCAAGGAGCAAATGTGAATCATCTTCAACATCCCAGTCGACATCAAAATGGGCAGCTTTAACCCGGCTGGCCAATCGGAATCTAAGCCATGTAGAGTAACATAGGTTAGAGATATTTTGTGAGAGTTATCTTTTAAATTAAGACAACAAATCTACAGTAAACTATAGACAGTTCGTCAAAGCAAATATACCAGGACACTAAAAATCATACGTTTTATAGTGCTGATAGGCATTTAGGGTGATCTAATTCAGACCACAAATTGGGCATTATTTTTTGTCCCCTGTGTCAACTACACTTTGTTTAAATCTTGAATGTAATGTATGTCATGTTGTATTGTGTAATGTATGTCATGTTGTATTGTGTAAATATTCCTTAAAATAAGAGAGGAAAATGTTCTCATTTATAAAAAGAAATTGTAAAAAAATCCACAGGAGTTTTTTTTTTCAGCAAATGAATAGTTCTAAATCATTTTAATTGCGGCAGGCACAGAACCAACTATAGATAATAGAATATCCATACTAGTAAACTATGTAGTGTACACTGTAACCTTTCGTTTTAGAGCAGGCTACATTGGCTTTATTTCCTAAACTCCAACCGTCTACGAAAACAGGGCATGTGAGTATACAACAAATAGATTCTTGTGGGACCTTTTATCATATTGGTATAGGAGAGCAAACAAAGATCTAATCTGCTAACTGAGAATGCAAGAGAGATTCCAGATCTACTTCTCTTGTACAGACAAACTATAATTTAGGAAAGAATGTAGATGGAATCATAGAGATTTACAATATCCACTCACTTTTTCCTTTCCTCCGGATCTGCTGGAATGGATTTCTTGAGAATTTCAAAGTCTTCCTCATGTTGGACAATGGCTTTAACGTTCACCTGGACACCAGAGATTTTGATAGTTGGACCCCTCCTCTTACCCGGACCTTTACCTATTAGAATATAATATATAATTTTGCTTAAAAATGTATGTCACCGTAACACTATATTTTTATTATTATATTATATGGGACCAGATTAAATGAGATATAACTTATGTATTTAAAAATGAAAGAAATATGATTCAATATAAAATAAATTAAAATGTTACAACACATAAATTGCAATAATGCACATAAAGCCTGCTTCTCATAGTCTCCCTACACATTTTCTGAAAAAGAGAAATTCTTTAGCTTTCCTTATGGCATAGTTATTTGAATTTCTTATCTCCTGCTCTGTTAATTACCTGCAATAGCCCAAAGCTATTGTGCATGCTAAATGTTCAATCAACAGAGCGAGAAAAAAGTCACTTCTAAATAAACACACTTGTGCTGTATTCTTTTTTTCCCATGGAAGCTGTTTGAGTTTCAGCCAGGGAAGGTGAAGCTAGGGCTGTATAAACAAAGTGATTTAAATCCTAAATGGCAGAGAATAGAGCAGTGAGACTGGAGGGGCACGATCTACACAATAAACTGCTAAAGTGTATCCCTTTATAAGGGTTAGTTTAGATAAAAGAGCTGTTCAAATAAATAAGCACCATGCGCACTACAAATTATTGAAAAGTGCAGGGTTCTTAGAGTAACCTGATCCCACTCTAATGTGCATGTACAGCCCAGCTAATAGCAGACAGAAGTCCAGTTCACTAACCGTAAACTGTGCTGTGGAAACATTTAAAACAGTGACAGTATGGCTGCTATCCATTTATAATGCAGCACTAAGTCAATGTATGTGATAATTGGAACTGAAGGACAGGGTTAAACTACTTATTCAATACCACCGACCCGAGAGGACGTTATGGGATAAGATCAGTCTCCATAGACCACTGTGAGATGTTCCTGATTGGAGCGTCTCATCCTGGTGTGGGAGAGTCTGCATTCAACTGGAGGCAGAACCATCAAGTAGTGCATCAAGGTAAATTTGATGGTGGGTAATATTCTTAAGGATTATTAATATAACAAATTAAAATGTTTAGATATATTAAATATATACATTTGAACAGAAAGCATGCAGATTACATACCATCTGTAGGGTTTTCCTTTAACTGTTCCTCAAACTCCTGCATGGCAGAAGTGCAGCTGTTGTGTAATAGTTCACCCAGTCTCTGTAAGTCTGCAACAGATTTCTCCAGAAGTTCTGCATCCCGAGCAATGCACTCGAGTCTGTTATATAGAGAACAGAAACATGATGGCTACTGACACTCAACATGGTAACATGGAAAAAAACATTGTATCGTACTCTAGAAACATACCTTTCAAGTGGAGTAGCAAACTTCTTATATGCCTTGATAAACCTAATAAAAAAAACATCCAAATAAGAACAAAACCATTCTTCTACAAATGAAATGAGAATATAAATTCAAAATGTGCAATTATGTGCAGAGAACAAGGAAAGTAGGACTCAAAATTAAATGGGCACTTTAAACAATCGAAGCCAACTGTAGTGGTTCGGCAGCCATGAGTCCTCTGGTGCCATCACCTGATGTAATCTAAATGTTTAATAATTGTTTGAAATAGACAAAGTGTCTTTGAAAACCAATCTCATCATGGCTGCATTAACAATGCACAGTTAGTACTTCTGCATGATCAATGTTCCCAGTTTTGATGACACTGATCAGGACAGAATGCTGGAGACGGGATTGCTCACACCACTCAGACAATCTCTATTATTTTTCTGTTACAATGGTAGAACATGTTTGTTTATGGCCTTTTTTAGTCGGGATGCTAGGTTACAAAAACAATTAAAGAGCTAAATCTCTGGTCCATTGGAGTGACAAGATAGGCTTTGAATAAAATATGAAAATTAAAGTCAAGCCGCAACAGTCGAGTCCAGTGAAAATAAGGATGGGATCCGAGAAACTCTTGTCTATCATCTACCACAGAATCTTATGATGTAGCTAGTTATTTTCAACAGAAGCCTTTCCATCAAGATACAATAATGGACAGATCAGATGTATCTTGTTTGCCAATGATAAAGGGATCCTATAGTGCCAAAAAAACAAAGCAGTTTTCCAGGCACTATAGGGTTAATAGGTCCCCACCTCCCTCGCACCCGTCCTCCCACGGGGCTGAAGGGGTTAAAAACAACAGGTGAGACCTAATGCGCATGTGCGGCAATGGGCTCGCACGCATTAGGCCTCCCCATAGGAAAGCATTATTTAATTCTTTCCAATGGGGAAAATCTGAAGCTGGAGGTCCATGTGGATGTCCAGCGTCAGATAACGGACCAAAATTCTGTTTGGATTCCTGGAAGCCCTCTAGTGGCTGTTCTGTTAGACAGTTAGGGCAGACTTAGAGCTGTAATGTAAACATTGCACTAAGTGCAAAAGGGACACAGCACCAAGACCACTCAATGAGCGGAAGTGGTCTGGGTGCCTATAGTGTCCCTTTAAGCCTTTGGGAACACTTTTAGCTAGTTATGTACTCCGTTTATACCACCAAATCATCCACAAAGCTACACGTTTCCAGCCAGTGAAAGGGGAGCTTCATAGACTTAAAAATCTAGGTCACTGACCTTCTGATCTCTGCATCTGTAAATCCCTCAACGTTATCCTTCCTAACGCTGCGAGGACGTCCTCTGCGTTTAGGTTTCTTTTCATCATCCGAGTCGTCTGAGTCACTCTCCGATCCAGAGGAACGCTGAGCTTTCTGTTTGGACTCCAAATCAGATTCACTATCATTTGCTGGAGCCTGAAAGGATTATAAAACCTCATATTACACCTATTAGGTAGGACTTAATTTTATATTTAAGCTCACCACTGTGAAAATTATGTATAGATAAATTATATAACATTTTGAGAATGCACAAGTTTGGCAGGATTCTTTTAACGCACGCTAGGGATGACCACATATCAACTGCAGCACTAGGTGAGATTTTAGATCATCCAATATGCACGAACAGAAGAACTACAAAAAACATCAGATTTTAAGTAAAGTCTTGTTTTACAACCTGTTAAACACAGGATACTACAATAGTGCTGAAATTCACTTAGTTCCCACCTTTTTATTCAAACTCCTAATTCTGGGAAGCATATAAATCTCCTCTAGCTCTTTCTGTCGCTCTTCATCTTCTATTTTCTTCCGCTGTCCTTCAGGAATGATGTCATCCCAATCATGTACTTTGTCTTCTAAGTCTGGCTCGGCTTCCTCCATAGTTGTAAAGTTGGCCACCTGAAAGAAACAGAGATGGGTTAAGGAAATTGAAGATGTCTGGGAATGCCACCAGCTAAATGCAGCTTTATCATTTCTTGTTCTCTCCATTCAGTCCGTTAAAAAACGATGTAGGTTTCAAAGGATATTTTTATCCATAGTAAAACGAATAATACATTTTCTTGATTATATTAATGTTTGTGTTCCCCCAAAGGAAAACATTGGTGTATAGGACAGTATTGACCTTTATCCTTAACCTGTACAATTTCTATTTTATTCAGAATATTTAAAAGGGAAACTTCAGGAATAGGTTTTATTTGCAGGGAAATGTAGATCCACTCCGAAACAAGCTTTATTAAGATGGAATGCACGCTTATATTACTCGTAATATTAAGTTATTTAACAAGGATAGATAGTTTGTTTTTTAATGTATTGTACTATGCATTATCCTAAATATATATTTCAGAAAAAAAGCATTCTGCATTATATCGTCTTTTACAAGAATGCTAAATACTAGGGCATTATGGCCACGTCACTCACAGCTGGTACTACCAATTTAATACATTTGTGAAATATTCTTTGCACAGATTAGGACAAAAAGGTTTGTATGCATAATACATTCTATAGCAGGAAACATTAAAGGACCACTACAGTGCCAGGAAAACATACACTATAGTGCCCTGAGGGTGCCCCCACCCTCAGGGACCCCCTCCCGCCGGGCTGGATGGCGAGTAGAGGGGTTACATTTACCTTTATTTCAGCGCCAGGCGGGGAGCTCTCCTCCTCCTCGTCGGCTGAATGCGCATGTGCGGCAAGAGCTGCGCGCGCATTCAGCCGGTCTCATAGGAAAGCATTTATAATGCTTTCCCATGGAAGCTGGCGTCTTCTCACTGTGATTTTCACAGTGAGAAGCACGCAAGCGCCTCTAGCAGCTGTCAATGAGACAGCCACTAGAGGATTTGGAGGCTGGATTAACCCATTTCTAAACATAGCAGTTTCACTGAAACTGCTATGTTTATAAAAAAAGGGGTTAATCCTAGAGGGACCTGGCACAGACAGAAAAATAATTGAATTTATTCACAAACAAATGTAATATAATAATACTACCATTGTACCTTGAACTGAGACAAAAGCTCATCGGTGGCAGTGGACACTGGCTCATTCTCCCTTGTTTCAGCCATGCGTAAAATCTCATCGATGTCCATTTCCTGATAGAAAACAGAAAGAAATTAAAGCGAGTCTTAGGAAAACAATCAAACACTAGCAAAACAAAGCCCTTGAAATTAGAATGTGTGTATTCATCTATGGGATAAGAAATAGGAAAGTAACATGGCAATAATCAGAAGTTGTACTTACCAACACAAACTACTTTTACTTCATACATTTATTCCAGTGACACACAGTAGATTTTTCATAACTAGCTCTAACTAAAAAGTTACTAACCTGAGGCTCTGACTCTTCACCTTCAGGTTCCTTAAAAAGGTCCGCAGCACCAAACTTTAGAATAGCAGCAAGTTCTTCTTTGTTAAATGGATTGGAACTGTAAAGAGCAAATCAGGAATCCATATAAACAAAAAACACACCCCTAAAACTCAAAACAAAACAAACAAGGATCCCATAATCTGATGGGATGATACATATATCAACTGTTCTTACTTTGAACTTCCAGAGTTGTTGTTGTCCAGCACTGTCCTGCCTGTGGTATCCATGCGTTGGATTACAAGATGGTCCAGAACCATTTTCTTTTTTGCCCGTTCGATGATCTCTTCCTCCACAGTGTTCTTAGTAACAAGTCTGTATATATTTACCTGCAATATAGTGCAATTGGTTTTCCATTGTTCATATCCACATGACATGAAGAATGTATCAGTATCAAGTACACTCCTAATGTAAACTAATATCATTATGAAGTATCAAACAGTAGTTTGGCAGCCATTCCATAGACAAATATACAACCCCTCCAATATAGAGGGTAAGAGTGTGCAGAACTTGGAGGGTTCCTTTAAACTTAATTATATACATTTCACTTGATAACATGATATATGAATAGATAGACCCTGTGGGAAACAATTACAGGCAGCAATCTTCAGCAAGAAAACTAAAAACATCTATCTAGCTACATCATTTGCAGGAATATCAGTGGTATCCTACTGAGTGCTTAGCATGTGCTGGTTAATTTTGCATAAACTAACCAAGGAACAATTGATAGCAGCAAAACCTGGATCTTGAAATTAAAATGTACTTATAGTGGATATACAATTCAATGCAATTTAATAGGGAAATCGCTAACCTGTTTCTTCTGGCCTATTCGATGAGCTCTTGCTTGAGCCTGCAAGTCATTCTGGGGATTCCAATCAGAATCGAATATGACTACAGTGTCAGCAGAAGCCAAGTTGATCCCCAGACCACCAGCCCGTGTGGAGAGCAGGAAGCAAAAGTCCTGAAAAGTATTGAAATGTAAAGCAATCAATACAGGGAATATTTGAGTAACACAACTGGTCTAATGCAGCCGTGCAACATACAGCTATTACCTTATACTACAGTTTACAAATTGAAACATGCTTTTCAATTAAAGGAATATCAATCTGAGATGGCAAATGCAAAGTGAGGGTCATAGAACCACTAGTCAACTGAAACACATTTGAAGTATATTCTGGAATCCTCACAAGGTTATTTAATAAAGTGACAACTGCTGGGAATTCAAAGTGAACATCAAATGTAAAGGCCAAAAGTTCTGAAATGGAAAAATTCTCCACATCAGCTATGTTTCCAGTTTGGCTATTTTTGGTCTGTAATTTGAAATTCACAAAAAAATTACACTACAGTGAAAAACCTGTAAATGATTTCCATGAAGCAGTATCACCTTGGGGCACAGAGTGTTGTCAAAGAAAATATTTTAATATTACCATCTTGTTACTTTAGTCCTACCTCTGATCCTTCAGCATTAAAGTGATCCAGGGCTTGCTTCCGAAGTTCCCCCTTTATTGAGCCATCCAATCTCTGCAGGAATAGAAAACATAAACTAGTATTATGGAAACGCCCTGTGCAGGAGATCGAAGTGAGAAATTCAATATGAGCTACTCTAATTCTGAATCACCAGGGATTAAAAATAACTTTGGTGGTTATTCCCTCCAAATAGAGGCCCTGTGACCAGACAGATCTCCTTACAGAGTATTGGACAACTAGTGGTCTGCGACTTAACTCTTTGGTCGAGTAAAGGAACTAGCACACCTTGCAGACTGGTTTACAAGACACAATTTGCATGGTCTTTTAAACTGTGTTTACAATGGAGTTAAAGTTGGACTCATTCACAGTCCCCCCCCAAAAAAATTATAAAGGTAAAGAATAAAAAATAAATTTTAAGTAATATGTTTACTTTTTTTACTTGCTTTATATGGGGTTATTTACTAAAGTGAGAATTCAGAGTGAATTTCAAAATCAAGCTCAAAGTAACTGAACAGGAAAAATCTCTCAGTCTATTCTTTTAGTTTTGCTAGTCTGGCCTTAAATTTGAAATTCCCTTTAGCAAGTAACTCTATTACACTTAGTAAATATGGGTCTCACTCGTGTCTAGTGTCTCTTTTTTAATCAGTGTGGCTACTGCTGTAAACAAACTCCATATATTTTACTGTACTCTTGGATTACTGCAGAAATTGCACTTCTCAGCACTAATGGGACTATCAAATTCTGCAGATATTGTACAGACCCACACCAGGCAGAACAAATCACAGTTAAATAGTATGTCTATTTAAAACAAATTTTCAAAGGTTCTAAAATTCAGACATCTTAATAATGAGGATGTGGATGTGATAGAAAGGTCCATTCACAGAAATAACGCTTTCCTTTAAAAACCCGCAATCCATCATATAACCACAATTGTTCTAAACCTGAATACTATTTATTTTTTCTACTGCATTACCTGGAAAGGGTAGTGTCGGATTGTCAGGTATTCTGCTAAGATGTCCAGCATGCGCACCATTTGGGAAAAAATAAGCACTCTGTTCCCTCGTTCACGCAGTCTTGTCAGCAGCTTGTCCAGAAGAATTAGTTTCCCACTGCTCCTAATTAAAGTCTGGGGGGAGAAAAATTCTTACAATGACCAATTACGTCTCTGAGAGGTCTACCTTAGCTTATGCTCCCTTATACACAAACCTAAATGTGGGATGGTCAGGTACCATGTCCTACAAAGAGGAGGCTGGACACGTTTTTAAAGCCTTTTTTTCCCTTGACATTCTATGGCAGAGGTGCCCAAAAGGTAGATTCCACCGATGTGGAAGAACTACAACTCCCATGATGCTTTGCATGCCTTTAAATTATAAAGTATCATGGAAGTTGTAGGTTTAAAACATCTGGGGTTCAACCTTTTGGGCACCCCTGTTCTATAGCATAGAGTAATCAGAAATTGATTGTTATGGCAATCTACATTGGCCCTTTACAGTGCTATGCAATATAATTCCACCTCTAGGCTATAGCAAACCAACATGGAATTATTGTTATGAAATAAAGCATTCACTGGTGCTGAAAGAGATACATAAAAAATGTCCACATAAAGTTAAACATCAGGCCTTTACTTTATATAATGATTAGTGTGCTAAATGCTGCATTAGCATCCATTGATTTATTACATTTTTTTGGGGGGTGGAGTACTTACTGGGTTGACTAAAACATAGAAATAATAATGCTTACATTTCTTTACTTTACTTACTATTGCAACTACTGAGAAAGCTAAACTCACATGTACTTTTTTTTATTCACTAACCTGCAAACCCTCTTGTTTGCTCTCCTTCTCTATCTCCTCTGGGTATTTGATGAGAAAACAGTGGTTGCAGCACTTCTTCAATTCCATGACAATGTTAAGAAAGCCAGATGTGCTACCTCTTGTTCCCTTGGATAAAGCCCTGTAGTTCCTTGTTAATATCCACCTGTTGGCAAAACAAAAAAGTGGGGAGATTACAATTTTGATTGCATTAATCCAGGATGTTAGCTTTTAGCTTATATCAATACGATATCACAGTCCTTAAATCCGACTTGGATCATCTCACTTTTGCATTGACAAGGAGGAGACTTACTTGTAATACTGCTTCTGCAAAGCGCACATCTCTATTCGCAGGATCTGTTCTACTTTGGCTGGTAGAGACTTCTCCACATCCTTTTTGACTCTGCGCAAAAGGAAGGGTTCTAGGACCTTGTGTAGACTCTGGTACCCATTATCTCTCCCTTTGCCGTGCTCGTCTTCAAAGTCCTCCCAATATTCAAACCTAAAAAAAGTCATAATAAACATTTAGCTGTATTTGGCAGCTATCATGTAACATCTATTCATTAGAAGTCTCCTGCAAACAAGTATGCATTTTCCTGGCATTGATATTCTATAATTGTAAAGAACATTCTGAGTCCTTAAAATGAACAATCTAAATACCATAATCACTACAGCTTATTGTAGTGTAAGCAGGCTGTAATTACATAACCTCTGTTCTGGTCAAACAGTTTTCAGGCCATCTGACAAATACCTAAGATCTCCCCAGCACATAGGGATGCAGCTTTTTTCAATTCAGCAATGCAGCTAACCTGTAAAAACTGGGCTTTTGGTAATACACATGATGGTAAATAATACCCTATAACATGGAGTTGGTTACATTATTTATACTCACTTCTCTGGCATGATAAAGTGCAACAGAGACCACAGCTCCTTGAGAGAGTTCTGAAGGGGAGTCCCTGTGATCAGTAACCTGTGGTTGGATTTGAAGTCTATGAGTGTTTTGTAGAGCAAAGAATCATCATTCTTCAACCGATGTGCTTCATCCACCCCAAGAAATGCCCAGTTAATACTACTCAATACCGCCTGCAGGACAAAAAACAACAACAAAATAAGCCTCAAAATGGAAAACATGGATTAAAAATGCAAGCAATATAGTGAGTTCAAAGGAAGCATTAACAGACATGTACACACATATATTTCAGCTTTTGGGATATTTTAAATTTGATGGACTGCTACACAGCCCAAGAGAAATTAAGCAGGAGGATAGGGAAATCAATCTGTAAATGTTAAAATAATAACAGAATGGGAATATTCAAAATATTTATAAATAACAATTCCTTTAACAAGCGATGTTTTCAAAGTTTGACCACAAAAACTCTTTTATAACTGAATAATCAGCATAACTCTCTATTATTCTATTAATTCTGGCCAAAGGTTGTTTGCTCACTTAAAAGACATATTTGCTGTGCTTCTATTAATGCACCTGTACGGGTTACATATGAAACACTTGCATTCATTTTAACAAAGTTAAATAGAATTTGTGGACTTACTGAAGTAGTATGGAATATGTGTACAACTAAAATTAATTTCCAAAAGAGTTAAACATTTGGATCTTCAAGCTACAATGAATCTGCTGCCATTCAATTTTACAAATATAAATCTAAAAAGCAGACTATGACTACTAAGTTATGTCAGCAGCGATGCAATTCAGTAGTGTTGGTTTCCATGAAAAAAAAATATTTTCAACTAAAAAAAGAAGCACAACATATTGTTCTGATATACAGGAAATGTGTTGCTAATAACCTACTTTGTCCTTCAGCAAAATCTCATAGGTGGTTAGTAGTGCATTGAATTTCATCTTCTTGCTCTGCTGATGAACCCATTCATATTCTCGTATCTAAAAGTTGAAAATTAAGATGTAAAATTTGTTCTTAAGATGATGCTTAGCAGTAGTCAAGTACAACTTCCACAAGATGCATCTTGGACGTAAAAACCCAAGGGCAGAGTACAGAATATTTGATAGAGTTCTAACCTCAACATATGAGGAAAGGGATTTAGGGGTGATTATTTCTGATGACTTAAAGGTAGGCAGACAATGTAATAGAGCAGCAGGAAATGCTAGCAGAATGCTTGGTTGTATAGGGAGAGGTATTAGCAGTAGAAAGAGGGAAGTGCTCATGCCATTGTACAGAACACTGGTGAGACCTCACTTGGAGTATTGTACACAGTACTGGAGACCGTATCTTCAGAAGGATATTGATACCTTAGAGAGGGTTCAGAGAAGGGCTACTAAACTGGTTCATGGATTGCGGGATAAAACTTACCAGGAAAGGTTAAAGGATCTTAACATGTATAGCTTGGAGGAAAGACGAGACAGGGGGGATATGATAGAAACATTTAAATATATAAAGGGAATCAACACAGTAAAGGAGGAGACTATATTTAAAAGAAGAAAAACTACCACAACAAGAGGACATAGTCTTAAATTAGAGGGACAAAGGTTTAAAAATAATATCAGGAAGTATTACTTTACTGAGAGGGTAGTGGATGCATGGAATAGCCTTCCAGCTGAAGTGGTAGAGGTTAACACAGTAAAGGAGTTTAAGCATGCATGGGATAGGCATAAGGCTATCCTAACTATAAGATAAGGCTAGGGACTAATGAAAGTTTTTAGAAAATTGGGCAGACTAGATGGGCCGAATGGTTCTTATCTGCCGTCACATTCTATGTTTCTATGTTTCTAAGATCTAGTTAGTACTTGTAAAACAATATTTGCCATTAACAAACTTTGCTGTCTGAGCAGCCACATATCATCTGAGAGTCACTGGTGACATAATAAACTATACGAGTCTTAGCCAAGATCTGGCACAAACTTAAGTAGAAGATCTTTATGTTGTGCTGCAGATATTACAGACACTCACCGTATTCCTGCTTCCCATGTCTCCGATGTAAACTACTACATTAATATCAGGTGCCCAGATCTCAAACTCCCTCTGCCAAGATGTTAGAGTTGATAGGGGCACAACTAAGAGAAATGGCCCATAGAGCAGATGCTGGTGGAACAAGTAGGAGAGGAAGGAAATAGTCTGTATAGTCTTCCCCAAGCCCATCTCATCTGCAAGGATTACACTGTTGTACCTACAAGTTAAGGGACAACAGCAGAAGTGGATTAGGGTAAAATACAAAGGGGGGAGGAGTGAAAGACAATAATTGTATTCAGTCTCTGCAAATTAAACAAACTATCTTCCCTCTGCTCTTCCCCAGTTTACAATCGCATATGCATATACAATCGTTATGCATTTTATCCTTTCATGGTTTTACGCCACAATTTTTTTTTATTGTACTTACAGAAGCTAAAGAAATAAAATATGAACAAGAGAAAAAAAATCTGCTTGTTAGGATACGTGTTGGTATCTTAAGTGAACCACAAGGCCCTTGTGCTTACTGACAACTAAAAAAAAAAAAAAAGCCACGTCTGCAGACTGTTGTGGGTGATTGACTATGTAGGGTACTGACAAAATTAGGGTTTGCCACCAACTTGATAAGCTCTGAATGGCACTTGGAGTTAATCTGGTATATCCCCACAAATACACATTAATTTCACTCTGTTTTGCGCTACAAAAGTATATTTAACTTTTTGGTGTGTTACAATGAAGACTCCAGATACGTACTTGCACCACGAGTGAGCTAGCCAATTAAGACCCTCCAGTTGGTAGTCTCGCAGCTCCAGGCCCTCACCACCAATATGAGCAGGTTGCTTCTTTAAGGTAACAAACCTTGGTCTCTGCCTTAGAACCTTTAAAGAAATATAGATACAATTCTCAGAATACATGTATTTGTGTTTTAAAAAAGATTAGACTTTATTTATCAAAATAAGCAATTTTTTCAACCTGATCTGTAACTCCTCTACTTGGTCGTTGTACAAAGTATTCTGCTCTACCCAGCCTGTCACGTGGCCATCATTTAAATAAAGGATATTAAAATACTGGACATCCAGCTAGACACAAACACCCATAAATATTTGCCAGCCAGCTCTTTAAGGACTGAAAACTACTCAGCAATTTAGCTTCCAATCCAAAGGATTGTGTCTCATTTCTGACACTCAAAATTAATATTAATCCAACAATGATGTTCAGTTATCACATTAATTTTCACTAAAACAGACTATCCGTTTACACTTTCATTGTTTAAATGGAAGGGGTAATTTTAAATGAACAATGTCTAAAATACAGTTAATGCAAGATGTTACTGTGTTGAATACAAATCATACACTTTTCATAATATAGAATGAGTGAAGATTGTGCATAAACCCATGTTGTAAATGTAAAGTAAAGGGATGCCACTGTTAAATGTTTTTTTGTTTTTTTTTAAAACAAGGCTGGGCCAAAAGGAACCCCCCATCCGTTGTAGAGATACACCTTACCTATTTTTATTTACCTATATGTTTTATAAGGAAATACACATTGAGATGTATCTTGTTTTCATGTATTTCCTGGAGTTCATGCTTTACCAGCCTTTCACACATTCTTAAAACCTATCCCATAAAATAGTTTTTTAATAAATCCTCCATATAGTTATCTGAGATCATGCCCCCGAAATACTTTACAGAATGTTTTATCATACAAAGTTACAAAATCACTTAAAGGGACACTATAGTCACCAGAACATCTACAGCTTATTGAATTTGGTCTGGTGAGTAGAATAATTACCATCAGGATTTTTGCTGTAAACACGGTCTTTTCAGAGAAAATGCAGTGTTTACATTGCAGCATAGTGATAACTTCACTGGCCACTCCTCAGATGGCTGTTAGAGATATTTCCTGGGTCATGGCTGCCTAAAATGCATCCAAACATTCAGTGTCTCCTCCCACTGCATGCAGGCACTGAACTTTCCTCATAGAGATTCATTGATTCAATTCATCTGAGGAGGAGATGCTGATTGGCCAGGGCTGTGTTTGAATCATGCTGGTTCTGCCCCTGATCTAGCTCTCTGTCAGTCTCAGCCAATCCTATGGGGAAGCATTGTGATTTGATCAGGCTACCACTTCTGATGATGTCAGCATACTGCTTGTTTTCTGAGTCTAACAGAATGCAGATCTACAGGCTTGAATACGGTAAGATTTTTACTATATTTATGGAAGTATGAGTGGCCCAGGGGGGCTAGATGGTGGTTTTAACACTATAGGGTCAGGAATACATGTTTGTGTTCCTGACCCTATAGTGATCCTTTAAGCAAGTATAATAAAGGTGCATTATATGGGCAATTTAGCCACAGTAGAAGAACACTGAAGAGAAAAAAACGACAGTACCTCTTATCCTCTTATGGTAGCAATATGAGGCATACACACCTTGTAGTCTTTTGCCGGGGTGGTTTTTGAATTATTTCTGGAGCTGAAGCTGTCAATGCAATGTTGAAACTTCTTGCTAATGAGAGCCCCATCTTCCCAGCTGCAGTCTGCGTACGGAAGGCCCATCCATTTGCACAGGTACTCCGGTTCATTAGAAGAGGCCATTTTTTTAACGTGAGCTAGTGCAAAAGCAAAAAAGAAGGATTAGCACAGAAACTAACCTTCCAAAAAGAAAACACAGAACAACTAAGCAGGTTTGTTTCTTCAGACTAGAAACAAGCGCAAATTCTAAGCACTGCATAATAATAAAAAAACACACACACACACAATTCCTATTAATCAATCCATACTTCAATTAAATCAACAGGAAGTGGTGTGGCCAATCGCCACTTTTCGGGCTGATAGTATTTGTTCAATTCAAACACCAATACCTATAGAAACGCTGGTTGTGTCAGAAAATATGTACTATGACTATCTGAATGATCAAAGTGTGAGATAAGTATTGTTGTGCACATTTTCAGCATCGTATGATGACGAATGTAATTCAAGGCACATCCAAAATACAATTTGAAAAGGTCTAAAACTAAAAGGGAAATACTAAATAAGTACCATTGGTATTAAAAATAGATGGATGTTTAGGATAGAAAAGGTATGTGCAAACAACAAAATATGGATTAATCATGGGACAGTTTACCTGGAAAGTCAGAATGTCCAGAACCAGACTTGCTAGTCTTCACCGCTGTGTAAATAAAAATAAATGATATGGTTTTACCATTACGTTTGTCATAATGGCTTCTTTCTTTCAGTAAGATTAATATGCATCAAATGTATTAAAGGGACACTGCAGTGTTGGGAATGTATATCTGTATTCCTAAAGCTACAGTCTTCATGTTTCTATCTAGTTTTAACCCCCCCCCCACCCTCACTCGTAAAAAGAAAAGCAAAAAAAAAAAAAAAAAAAGTGTAAAAATTAACTCACCTTCCCTCCGCTGCCACGGTGTGTCTCCAGGATGACGGTCCAATTAATGCTCCTCATAGGGGAGCATTGAGAACGAACCAGCATGCGTGACTCCTGCAGTGATGTTCCTCTGATTCTGCCATAGAGAGTCATTGCATGCAATGACACTATGGCAGAGTGTGACAGAACCATGAATTACATCAACATATTCTAGGGCAGGGCTTGACAAATCCCAGATGACAAGTCGCCATGGCGACCAAGAATTTTGTCCTGGTGACTCAGATTTTTCTGCCCATTCAGCGGAGACGGCAATGGAGAATGCAGGAGGCGGGTGAGAGAGTGGAGGCGGCCAGCCGGTATTCTATCCAAAAACTCTACCTCTTATAGAACACTGGTTGTAGGAGAGCGGAGGATGCCGGATGAATGACATAGAGGTGGGCAGGTAGGTAGCCGGCTAAGTGCGGAGGTGGCGATTGAGTTGTAATCTCCCTGCTCTGCTCCCTTACACTCACTCCAGTGATGCCGGGAGCTGGAATGACGTCACTCTGGCCCCTGTCTCACTAAACAGAGCAGGGAGATGAGAGCAGCCCCACTGGACCCCAGAGAAAACCAGTCCACTCAAGCTCTCCTAAAGGTAGGGGAGGCTGGGTGGATTTCAATTAAAATGATTTTTAAAAATAATAATTTCTGAGTGTGTGTGTTGGTCAGTCAGTGTGTCTGTCTGTGAGTGAGTGTGAGTTTGTCTGTTTAAGGTGATCTTCCCCCTTTTCATTGCATGGGAAATGCAAATAAAGTCACTTTTTCTACCACGCCGTGCCTGTCTCGCCATAGCTGGCCCCGCCTCCATTGCGGAGATAATCATTCTGGATAAGCTAAGCCAAGCCAATGCTTTACCTCTGGACCCTATTGGTCTACAGTAGGACATTCTTCTAAACCTGTTGGCTTAGTTTCTCTTTGTTTCTTTTGATACTGTTGCAAAAGCTGTGTTTCTGAACACTAGACACTCTTCAAGATTTATTGCTACTTAGTAGCATCCTGTGCTCCAATAGAGTCTGGCCAGCTATTTGTTCCACAGAGAATGTGCAGGGTTTATGACTAACTCTTACTAAATATTATTAAATGTTAAGTTTTAATCATGCTGACAAAGGTCTGAGCTACTTTTTTTGTTTCTTAGATTCCAATTAAATTTGTCAAGCCTCGTGCTAGAGTATGAGAACTAGGAAGTAACAGTCCCAGCTCTCCTACGCAGAGGGTCTGGAAGCACACTTTCAAGCCTTCTTACATAGTTACATTGCTGAAAAGAGACTTGCGTCCATTATGTTTAGCCTTCCTCACATTTGTTTTTTGCTGTTGATCCAAAAGAAGGCAAAAAAAAAAATACAGTTTGAAGCACTTCCAATTTTGCAACAAGCTAGGAAAAAAATTAATTCTTGACCCCAGAATGGCAATCAGATATCCTTGGATCAAGCAGTTATTAACCGACTTTGAAAGATTATATCCTTGAATATTCTGTCTTTGCAAGTATGCATCTAGTAGCTGTTTGAACATCTGTATGGATTGATAAAACCACTTCTTCAGACACTGAATTCCACATTGTTTTTACAGTAAAAAAACCTTTCCTTTGCCTTAGACAAAATCTTCTTTCTTCCAGTCTAAACGCATGACCCCATGTCATATGTTAAGTCCGGTTTGTGAATAGATTTTCACACAATGGTTTGTATTGGCCCCGAATAGATTTCTAAATAGTAAAATACAGTCATTTGGGGCCACTAGGGAAATGGTGGAGGGTAGGGGGGACTATTGCAGCACTATAACAAATTCATCTAAATTAAGTACTCTACAGATATGAAAAAAAAAAAAAACTTTTGCACAAATTGCAAATATTTAAAAACCACAGGCTGGAAATATATATATACATACACACACAAAATATTATTTTCCTTCATTAAAAATGCCACTCACAATCTGTGACTGCAATTATTATTTTCTCTAATGTAGTAAAACAATGATGATATCCCACTTACCTATAACCCTCTCAACTATCTGGTACTGTTTGTTCAATTCAGATGCTAATTCTTGCTGACAGTTAAAATACTCTACGTCTTCAGGTGAAACTTTTGACAGCCTATTAAAAAACAAAAAAACAATTCAAAATTAAATGAACACTCTGTTATTAGTTAATTTATTTTAGGCTGAAAGCCCTTAGTGGCTGTCTCATTCACAGACACTGGAGGAGTGGGAATTGCAAAAAGAAACAGTGTTGCTTCTCAGAAACGGCTCTGTTGTCATTTACAGGGCTCCAGGGGCGGCATTTATACCCCAAAATGATATAATTAAGATATAATTAAGATTAAGCGTTTTTGGTACTAGTTTTGCAGAAAAGCGGGTAAGTCATACCAATGCTTGATTTCATCATCTTTCTTCTTGAAATTTTCCAGCTTTTTCAAGCCTTTCACCTTCTGCTGCTGCAGAGACTCTTCACTTTCCCAGGTGCTGTGGATGTAAGACCACCCTTTCCATTTGATAAGATACTGTGGCTCCCCTTCATCGGTTTCAGGATTAAAGTCAGCACAAGGATCCCCATTTTCTTCCATAGTATACACAGTAGTTGATGCTCCAGTAACTGAAATAATAATTTTTAAAAGTCTAGTTAGCGCTTTATTTTTTTACACAATACCAAATGCCTATAATGAAGCTGCCAAGGCACTGTCAGGCACACAGCAAAAATCTAAAGTGACACTAGAGTCACCAGAACAACTACAGATTATTGTATTTGTTCTGGTGAGTATAGTTAGTGCCTGCAGGCTTTTTGCAGTAAAAACATTTTTTTCAGAAAAAAGGCAGTGCCCAGGGACACCTCCACTTGCCACTCCTCAGATGACTACTAGAGGTGCTTCCTGGGGTATTGCTGCACAGTGTGCAGCACTGACAATCAGTATCTCCACCCTCTGCATGCAGACACTTAACTTTCCTCATATAGATGCATTGATTCAATTCATCTCTATGAGGAGATGCTGATTGGCCAGGGCTGTGTTTGTCTTGTGCTGGCTCTGCCCCTGATTTGCCTCCTTGACAAGCTCAGTCAATTCAATGCTTTCCTATCGGAAAGCGTTCTGATTGGCTCGGAACACCACTTCTGATGATGTCAAACAAGCAGGCAGATCAGGGGAAGAGCCAGCAGTAGATGACTGCAATAAAGGTAAGATTTTACTATATTTAGGGGGTAACAGGGGAGAAAGGGTGGCTAGATAGTGGTTGTGTTCCTGATCCTATAGTGTTCCTTTAATTAATGATGCCGTTCGTATGGGCCCAAGACAGTGTATATACATTTAATGAATATTGCATTGTAAAAGAATCTTGCAGAGGTATTTTTATACACTATATCTCCCTGTAAACATTTTGAAATTAACTGGGGTGAGAGAGAGGAACTGTCACCTACTCAAAGATGATTATTGTTCTTTATTATGAATATGAACATATGTATATTAAACTAGGAGTTTGCATGAAATGTTGCAGCACATATAAACCCATATGGATTTGCTGATGTTATATATATTATTTTGGTACAAAGGGCTATCATTTCTTATGCTGTATCATGTGAACAAAATAAAAGTAGAATATAAGCTACCCTTACCTCCTTTCTTTCCAATCCTGGTGTCCAATACTTTCTCTATAGTCTCGTGATTATCTTCCTGCTCCTCTACCTCCTCCCCTGCCATTTCTATCAGGTCATCGGAATCTGTCTCAAAGTCATCATCTTCTTTGTAGCTGTTGCAATTCAAAATCACTAATGGTTTAACACTGTTTGCATAAAACAAATGATAACAAATCTGTTTCCACGCAAAACCAGCTAGATGGGGCCAGTCTGGCCCACCGGGACCCGCAAATTTTCCAGTGGGCCGTGGCACCTGGGGGATGTGCATGTAGGTGTCACAGTGTGGCTGGTCCGGTGGCACACTCTGAGGTGGGCGGCAGCGTTCCATGCTGGTTCCGCCGGGCCGGGTGGCCGCCTAGCCGATCCGGCGGCACACACTCACTAATGCTGACAGCAGTGAGCTGTCAACATAGGAGGACTGAAGGGGGGAGCCATCTCTCTATCATGCTCCCTTGCGGTTCCCACAATTCCCAGCACAGCACATCATACTGTGCTTGGAATTGTGGGAACCATGAGGGAGCATGATAGAGAGACATGCTCCCTCCTTCAGTCCTCCTATGCTGACAGTTCATCGGCTAGGCGGCCACCCGGCCCGGCGGCACCAGTGTGGAACGCGGCCGGCCCCCTCTGACTTCTTTTGGTAAATGGGAGGGGGAGAAAGAGACACAGGGGAAGAGGGAAGAAAGACAGTGGGAGAATAGAGAGAGACAGAGGGGAGAGAGAGTGACACAGGGAAAGGAGGGAGAAAGAGACAGAGGGGGAAGAGTGAGACACAGGGGGAGAAAAAGGGGGAATAGAGAGAAAGAGACAAAGGGGAAGAGAGATGTGGGGGAGAGAGACACAGGATAAGGGGGGAGAAAGAGACAGAGGGGAAGAGAGGGACACAGAGGGAGAGGGAAAAAGAAGAGACACACACAGGGGGGAGGGAGAAAGAGGCAGAGGGGGAGAGAGACACACAGGGGGAAGAGAGAGACAGGGAAAGAGTGGGGAGACATGGACACAGAGGAGCAGTGAGGGGGAGAAACAAACATACAGAGGGACTGGGGGACACACAAAGACACACAGAGGGGCTGGAGGTAGAAAGAGACGCACATAGGGGCTATATATACAAATTGTTGATCCTGATGAAAGTCCTGAACAGAGGACTGAAACGTTGATGATCATTTTTTAACTACTGAATAAAGATTGGAAACTGAAAGGACCGTGAGTGCAGCCACATTTTTGGAGATATATATATATATATATATAAAATTAAGCCTATAATATTTACACATATATTATTGTCCATTTATATATGCATAATACACAGATAAATATAATTAATATGTACCATATGTAATGAGCAGATATAGGCCCAGTCTTGTTGCTAGGTGCATACTGCAGCACAACAACATATTTAAAATGAAGAGTGAACCCACAGGACTTCAAAATAAACAAGATAACGTCATTTTTTACAGCTGTGCGCTACATACATTCACCAAACTTTCCTTAATATGTCAAGGTAGTTGGACTGAAACATTGATTACATGCAAAGGCACATCTGCTTAAAATAAATCTGCATTTTTGTTTATTTTGAAGCCTATGAGTGCTTTTTTTCACGTTGAAGTAATCATTTTTAATTTTAAGTTTTCTTTTCTAGCTCTGTATCAGCACACTACGCTGGCGCGACGCATTATTGGGCTGGTAATTAATTTTTTTTCCAGGGCTGCTTTTACTTCCCAATCCGGCCCTGCCAGCTAGTGCAATATAACGCGTTATAGGGTAATCAGCCAGATGCCTTATATACCTAGACAGAAATATGCTCCAGATTCTTAACTATAAATTGTCCAAGAAAAAGGCATTTTTCGAAGTTATAGATCATCATTCCTACAAACAAGTAAATAGCTACTTGTAGCAAAAAAAAAAAAATAACTATGATAGTGTAAATTCTGCATTACTACCCTACAGGATCCTACCTGACATTTTTAGCTACTTGACGCCTGGTTTGCCTTTTAGGTGTTTCGTCATCATCGTCGTCGTCATCGTCCTCCTCTGAAGAATCCTGCTTTCTCTTGTTCCCACGTTGAGGCTTCTTTGTATTCCTTGTAGAAGCCCTGGAAATGGTTAAACAAATTTTTAAAGAACACAGTATGCAAATATTTGCAAAATAAATAAAATTATGTTTAATAGTATAATACAAACACTTTTAATCTCCCCAACCTTCATAACTCCAAATACATGCCATTCAATCCTGCAACGTGTACATGTGTGATGGAAAATGTATACTGGGGCTACACATAAATATATAACATTTCCCCTATCATTTAAATAACATGCAAACACCCCAGAATTGAACACATTTATGGCTATGTAATAAGTCAGCCTATTATAAATCAGTTTATGGCATTAAGGAAAATGCTAAAAGCTTGCCTAAGCATTGCTAAATTGTAAAATGTTTAATATGTTATGTGACAGAACCGCAGTTCTGCCACTATGCAGAGACATTCACCCCAATTTCTCACTTAAGAGCTAAAGTCACACTCCCTGGTTTTCCCCTTGTCCTTCACCAGGCATACCCCCGAAGACTGACCTCACTCCAACCCAGTGACCGACCCCAGTAGGGAAAGCCAAAAGTCTCCTAGTGGTTACTAAGACTATGACCAGGTGGCGATTCAACACTTAAGTATCACAAGAGAGCTCTTTTGACTCAAGGAGGCTAAGGGGGGAGAGCTATCCAGAGATATATGAAATGTGAAGTTGTCATGATTCCCCAGGACCCAGGTCCGAGGCTTCTCTCCGTCAGTTCGAACGCCGGCCACATTAGCGTCACCCCCTTTTATGACACAGCACGCGCACGCCAGGATGCTGATGACATCACTGCAGTGCGTGCATGCCAAAGTCATGGCCCGCCAAAACGCTGCCGTTTTGGGGGCATGGCTTCAAATTTAAGGATCCAACCTATAAACGTCAGATTCACCCATAGTACTTAGCCCTGTTGTGGTTCTACCTACAGTTCCAAATAATGCTTTGCTTTACTGTGTTGCTTGTGTATTGACCTCGGCTATCTGACCATTCTCCTTTCTGTATTCCTGACTCGTCTTTTGTACCTCGCTACTGTGATTTCTGGTTCCCTTGACTCGGCTTGTATTTCTCGCTTCTGTGATTTTTTTTTGCTCCCTCCACCTTGGCTGGTCCCAGACCATTGTTTATCTGTCGAACGTCAAGTCCGGCCATTCTAAGGTCGGTTATACATTCTCATATTACATCCTGTGTTTTGGGTCTCTAGGGAATATATGTTCTGGGGTATATTGTAAGGGTGTCTTGATGTATGGGGGATTATTAGCTTAGCGGTTCCTGATATAGTTATCTCCCAGACTCCTAGGCGCCAGGGTGGGATTTACATTGTTCAAGTAATGAACCCCTTTGTTGGGGTCGTGTGTATAAAACTGTGTCTTGTTCTCAATAAACCAGTTCTTATGCACCCTTCACTACATCTCAGCTAGTGTTTGAGTGAGACAGGTATAATCACTCCAAGCATCCACTGCTGACTCAATGGAGACACTTAAGCAGAGTACTGAGCTCCGCCACACGTTCCTTATCAGTTCCCCATTTCAAGCAAACATTTGTTAACGCCAGAAAGAAAGGTATACACATTGCAGTTATAGACCACTTCTATATATTTTGTATTTACATATATGTATTTTCTTTTAATACTGAAAAAAATTCTTTGAGTAGATGAAAAGAAAGCATTCCTACCGTTTGGGTTGTAATCGCCGGGATCTGACTTTTCTTTGCTCTGCTTCACTTTCTGCACTACTGGCCTCTTCCTCATCATCCTCATCATCCTCATCATCATCAGAAAAAAAAGTTTTCTTCTCTCTGTGAAAGCAAAATTTTATATAAAGTAAAATTCTGACAAACTTCGTTCCAAAGTGGATCAACCTATTTCTAAGGGTTTTATGGAACAGGCTGTATATCCTACTGCCATACAATTTAATTTGTACATTTGCAACCATCTAATATATGAATTTAAAAAAAATCATAAAGAATGAGACAGATTCTAACCATTCCCTGCATTTAAAACTCTATGACATTCTCCGCATCCGAGGGAATACAGAGGAATTTACTCTCTCAGCCTATAACGCTCAGCCTTGTAAAAGAGATGAAGGAAATCACAGGGCAGCTATGGCTGGAACCGGAGTGTTAACTCTGGTGATAAACAGCTGGAAAATCCAAAACAGTTTAACCCCTGAAGATAAGATGGTGACAGACACTCAACGAGCTGAAGTTGTTATGGGGGGAGTGTTCATTTCAGAATTTCTTCAGAATATTTCTTTATACATAACCCCATTTTAACACCTTAAATCCATACTCTTATTACATATTTTAACAGAAATTGGAGTAATGGTTAGCAAAAAAAAGAAAAAAAAAGCCAAAGTAGAACCTCAGAAATCCAAATACATCTCCCTATCAGCATACCTCTGGACAATGCTGTGCACAACTAGGTGCGATTTGGGTATTTTACCATCCTTATTCCTCAAAAATATGAAGGTGAAAGTATGGGATTCACACATTATGTAAAGCTTAATCACGAACTTACAAGCAAATTCAAAGATTTAAGGCAAAAATACAGAGTTTGGAAACATTTCCAAATAAGCTAATTTTAGCTCTTATTTTGTCTCAATTTTACATTTGACCACAGTTTCTTGTTTTGTAAAAACTCCAATGAACCTTATTTTCTGTGACAATACATAAGATGTGCGCTCTTCTGGACTTTAAAAAAATAATAATAACAATAATAAATAAATAAATAAAAAGGACTGCTAGGAAGGAGATAAATAAGTACCCAAATTTGAGAAGAAAGCTCAGCTTACGCTTATTTAAATACTGCTCCCAAATGACTGTTGCATTATATTATTTTATTCCCCATAACACAATCCTGACTGGTTTTGGTCATTTACATTGTCGTCATTTGACAACAAAAGAAGGTTTGGATGAACATGAGCATATAAAAAACCTCCTGTGTTGGACTCAACTGATTTCTGCATAAAGTTGGTGGTTACAAACATCTCCTACCCTCACCACCTCTTTTTGTGAGGTTTATGTAAGCCCACAAACAAAAGATCAAGACTTTGGGATATGGATACGAAGCCTGTGCAAAAACAGGGTAATTCACTAAACTCCAGATCCTAGTAAATGGAAAGCCAAATTGCAAATGTTGGCCAAAACAGGTGATCTACAAAAACTCTCAAAGTAGCTACAATTACTTTGTTTCTTATTTTACACTTAAGAAAAAACGATTATAAATAGGATGGCGCAAATGAGAGAAGGATCTTAGTACATGCAGAAACCAACAAAAACAAATCCTGGTAAAACGATTTGAACATAAAATAACTTACAGTAGTGATGGTGCGCAACAAAAAAAAAAAATCATATTCACTATGGACCTCTTATAGAGAGTGAAAGTAACCCTGTGTACATGAAATGAGGTGTTTACAGAGTGGAAATATTATAAATAATTGAAAACCAAACAGTGGTTGTGGTAAAACAAAGCACAATCTGTAGGTATACTTGCAAACATGGAAATCACTCTGACACCTATTAAGGAGACAAAAACAGAAAGAGAGCTCCTAGTGCAGCGTAGTAATTCACTTATAAATATATAAAATAAAGCAAACAGAGGTGCCCTTTAGGTGTTACTCTCACAAAATTGGAGTGGTAAAAGCACCACTCGTTGCTATAGCACTCAGGGAGAATCAGCCCCTAGAGTGCGTGGGATCCGTGGAAAGGAAGCTTGCAATCCGGATCTCAGGTAAGTATACTTTATTAATAGCAAATTAAAAAAACAGCAAAACTTGTTGTGGAGTTAGTTAGTCCGCTCACCAGCCTCAGGAAACCGCAAAGAAAGTTCCATATACTCATGTAATGTAAAAAAATCTTCCGGCTGTTATCCTGGCTGCTGTTGCCGACTGTCTCCAAATCACTTCCTGGTTCCGGGTCCGTAATGCATTTCGCCCCACCTACAGGGCTTTGTCAAACGGCTGATGCTTCCTCCCACTATTCTGTGTCTTATATACACCAGTCCATGTTACCAACCATTTTAAAATCAATACAAACATTCCCATCAACATTTCAAAATCCAAAATAAGTCTCTTATTAGTAGCACTGCTGATCCCAGTGCCAAATGATAGACATGGGGTGTCAGATATTTAAAACTATAAATATATATATATATATATAAAAAAAAATAATAATTTAAAAACTTGGAACAAAAATGGGGTATATTGCCTAAACCGATATTTCCACATATTTCTGTGGGCAATAAGAAACTCTACAAAAACTTATTTTACTCAATTAACATTATGAATTTAAGTAACTATATACACATTTTTTGTTTCCTAATCAGGTTTTTTTGGATTTTTAGTAGTATTATGAGAATGTGTGCTGCCACTTTAAGAAAAGAAATTGTCTTTTTTATTTAGAATTTTAAATGAGACCCCATTTATATCAGTTGGCACTGGGATCAGCAGTGCTACTAATAAGAGACTTATTTTGGATTTTGAAATGTTGATGGGAATGTTTGTATTGATTTTAAAATGGTTGGTAACATGGACTGGTGTATATCAGACACAGGATAGTGGGAGGAAGCATCAGCCGTTTGACAAAGCCCTGTAGGTGGGGCGAAATGCATTACGGACCCGGAACCAGAAAGGGATTTGGAGACAGTCGGCAACAGCAGCCAGGATAACAGCCGGAAGATTTTTTTACATTACATGAGTATATGGAACTTTCTTTGCGGTTTCCTGAGGTTGGTGAGCGGACTAACTAACTCCACAACAAGTTTTGCTGTTTTTTATTGTTAATAATAAAGTATACTTACCTGAGATCTGGATTGCAAGCTTCCTTTCCACGGATCCCACGCACTCTAGGGGCTGATTCTCCCTGAGTGCTATAGCAACGAGTGGTGCTTTTACCACTCCAATTTTGTGAGAGTAACACCTAAAGGGCACCTCTGTTTTGCTTTATTTTATATATTTATAAGTGAATTACTACGCTGCACTAGGAGCTCTCTTTTTGTTTTTGTCTCCTTAATAGGTGTCAGAGTGATTTCCATGTTTGCAATTATACCTACAGATTGTGCTTTGTTTTACCACAACCACTGTTTGGTTTTTAATTATTTATAATATTTCCACTCTGTAAACACCTCATTTCATGTACACAGGGTTACTTTCACTCTCTATAAGAGGTCCATAGTGAATATGATTTTTTTTGTTGTTGTTGTTGCGCACCATCACTACTGTAAGTTATTTTATTTTAGACTTAATATTGCCATTCACATTTCCAACGGCTAGAATTCCAAACACAGTTAATAAACCCTAAAGTAGTGAATTTTCCACCCCACAATCGGACTATACTTACTGCTTCCTTGTTATTCTCAGGCTTCGTCTCTTTGGACTTGCATTTTCCGACTCACTACTCTAAAATATAAATACATAAATAAATGGAAATTTCCTTATAAAACAACCATCAGCAATTAAAAATGAAATTATTTTTATTAGAAACACATACAAATGGAACGATTAGGCAATTTCAAGAAAATCTACTCTGACACTACACTGTAGTGGTTATAGTGCCCGGAGTCCCCATCAAGAGAGAGAGACACACTTTTTTTTATTTCATATACATATACACACACACAAATCCCACCACAATTCTCGGTTACTATGCCAGCAAACAGAGCACTATTAAAATTTTACTTTATTCAATAATGATATTTAAGAAAGATAGGGTTATAAAAAATAAAACCATGAAAGAAAAACCCCCACACAAACCTCATCCACAACAGAGGACTTGTTTTGAAGCACACCACAGTTTAAAACCTAAAATCTTATGTGTAATGACAGTGATAGCCAATAACTGCATTAATTATTTCTTTAGTTGGAGATGAACAAAAAATGCAATAGCTGTAGTTCTTTTTACATTCTATTTATCAGATGACTGCCCTAGCTATATCTAAAATGGATTTTCCCTGTGATTACAGTAATTATAAGTTTTGCTTTTGATGGTACGTGACTCATAACTTTTTGTATGACTCAAACTAAGCATTGAATAGGCTCTGCTGCTGTTTATCAAAAATTATGTTCAATTTGTAGGGTTTTTTTTTTTTTTTTCCTTACCTCAACTTTAATATTAAATCGAGATGGTTCTTGTCTGCTTCGGTTTGATCTCCTAACCCCATAAACATCAGGATATTCTTCCCACATCTGAAAAATAAACAGACCATCAGGGGGCCTGCTCCACCCACCCCATCTAGGACACATTAAACCCTCTGTCAGTACTACCCAGATCCCAAAAATGACGCCAAAAACAAAAAAGTTTACGCGAGGACCAAATATCATGTAAACAAAGTTTTACTTTAATTTAATCTTCACTCACATTTTTCTAATTTGCTTAACTATGTTAAACTTGATTACCAATGAGGGAGTGTTTTTTTTCCCGCCTTGGTCTTTTAAGGGGCTGTACAGGTATCTAAATTACATGTTTGTACGAATAAGAAACAAGCAGAAGGGCCATAAATATTGGTATGCTACTATAAATTGTTTCATCTTTTTCAAATTATAGAGGTGCTATAATAATCTTAAATTTAATTTAAAAAAAATAAAAAAATCTGTATTGTATCATGGTCATCTTTTTATTTATTTATTTTTATATGTAGTACCTGTTACAACAAACCCAGGTTACCATAAAGCCTCATATTAAATTTAATAATGTGCAAAAAAAAAAAATCACAACATACATCAACACCTCCACAATAAAGAAATAATAACTCCATTTTACACGTTATAATTTTAAATAGTGTATATTAAAGGAAGTAGAGGCATACTAGAGTTTGTCATTAATCTTAACAACGTAGGATATGGAATGTCAGGAGATTTTGATATTCTGTTCTTATTCTGAAAGGCTCACCTGCCTTAGACGACAAACTAGCGGACTCACACATATACACACATGCCATTTTACTAATTCACTAAAATCATAGATGTGGGGATTCTAAATACTAAATTTACTAAAATAAAGAGGGCCAGCAATGTAACTGCCATGGGGTCTCTGGGGACCTCTGACTATGGGGTGGGAGGTGTATTGACAGCTTTCCCATGTTGCTCATAAAATATGGTACACCGGTAATGGAATTTGTTTGGAAATTTTCTTGTCAATAAGTAGAATTATATAAATTAAACACCTAGCCCTTCTATAATGAATGGGCTTATGACTATTCCTATACAACGTGCTTGCCTTCTTTACATCAGCTAGTCTTTCCTTCTTGGGTAGTGTCTTTTCTTTGGCTTCAGACGGCTGTGTTTTGGAACCTGTTGATTCATACTCTGACTCAGATTGACTCTCCGAAGATCCAGAGCCGCTGTTCGATTCGCCATGCTCACTTTCCGATTGGCTGCCAGACTCAGATCCAGAGGCAGAATGATTAGACTCCTCCGATGCAGAGTGACTGGTGTTACGAGAAATGATAGCAGCCAAGGTTGAAGAAGAAAAAAAAGAAAAAGAAAGAGAGAAAGAAAGATATTTAAATAAATATAATATTCTAGATTGTACGTATGTAAGATTGAGGAGTTTTAATTTAACTCCTAAATGGCAGAGAATTAGATAGGGCATGATCTATACACATAAATTGCTTCATTAAGCTAAAATTGTTTTGGAGACTATAGTGTCCTTATAAAGTATTTTGGTACATATAGAAATATTTTCACTATAGAATACCATTTCACAGTTTAACAATTTACTATTGAACACAGGTAAGAAAATAAAATTGCCACGGATGACAGGATTTTAAGATTGTTACATTTGATACCAGTCTTTAAAAATGAATTTCTGCAGTTTACCTGCTGTATTGACATCACATCCAGACAAATCATTGTGCAGATTCAGGAATTCTACAAATTTGTCTACCTACAGGGCTCTCTGTATGGTCTCATTGATTCCGAACTAGACACCACCCTTAGTTACATGTTCCACTACAGGAGCCATTCCAAACAATCCACTTTGATAAGGAAAAATAACATCACGCACCTACTACATGCAAAAACCCTTTTCAACAACATATTCTACATTTTGCCGCATATTAATAAGTGTTGATTAAATGCACAATATAAGCTGTAGTTGATACCCACTTTGAATGCATTACATAGATGATGTAATTAAAAAATATATATATTTTCTTTAAAAGCATCATTCCAGGCCGTGACATAGATTTAAAAAAAAAAAAAAACACAATCAATACAATTCAAACTTCCATTACACTTAATAGAAAAACTGAGTATTTAGGGTTTTATAATGTATGTAATTCAGGTATGGTGAATTAATTCATAACTAGACATTATTGAAACTGATGTGCAGGTCAATAGGAGCCAGCCACAACTTCTATCGCCTTACTACAACCTTCATCCAGGGTTAGCCTTAGAGGTGAGCAACCTGTGGAATCACGCAGGGCAAACAATGAGAGGATGGTGCTGTTGCACAAGCAAAGAAAAATGCACATCTAGGGATTAAAGACGTGTCCACAGGCCAAACAATGGACGAGCCCTTTAGATATTTTCCCCTTTGCAACTGGCAATACCAGCCGAGCACTTGGCAGTCACTGCAAGTAAAGAAGGGGATTTCAGTGAATAGTGTGTGCACTTACTCTCTGAAGAGAATGGTGAGTGCACTGTATAAATATTCTCACTTGCAGTCCCAGTCACTGTATCAGCCTGGATCCTGTATGCTGTCTGAGCACTTTGTTAAAGGACCACTCTAGGCACCCAGACCACTTCAGCTTAATGAAGTGGTCTGGGTGCCAGGTCCAGCTAGGGTTAACCCATTTTTTCATAAACATAGCAGTTCCAGAGAAACTGCTATGTTTATGAATGGGTTAAGCCTTCCCCCTAATCCTCTAGTGGCTGTCTCATTGACAGCCACTAGAGGCGCTTGCGTGCTTCTCACTGTGATTTTCACAGTGAGAGCACGCAGCGTCCATAGGAAAGCATTATGAATGCTTTCCTATGTGACCGGCTGAATGCGCGCGCAGCTCTTGCCGCGCGTGCGCATTCAGCCGACGGGGAGGAGAAGAGGAGGATCGGAGGAGAGCTCTCCGCCTAGCGCTGGAAAAAGGTAAGTTTTAACCCCTTTTCCCCTTCCAGAGCTGGGCGGGAGGGGGACCCTGAGGGTGGGGGCACCCTCAGGGCACTATAGTGCCAGGAAAACGAGTATGTTTTCCTGGCACTATAGTGGTCCTTTAATGTAAATAGAGAGAGAAGGCTGTAGATATACATGTTATACCTTGGGAATCAAATTGGAAGATACTTTAGCATGAATGCTGGAATGCAAGGGGAGGTGGACAAAATGGCACAGGATTTAAAAGGACCTTCAATGGGGGAAATTTGGCATTGTAATATGGGAAATCAAAGGAGCACTTTTGTTAGGAGAACAAACATGTATTCTTAATGATATAGTGTTCCCCTACCTATGTAGGTGTCCACTCCCCTTACAGGCATTAAAAGGTAAGCTTTACTTACTTTACATCCTGCTAGTCTCCGAAATTGCTGCTCCACCTCCCTGGCAGAGATCATTAAGATTGATGATCTCAGCCAATCCAATGCTATCCCATTGGATAGCAAAACACAGACCAGCGCCAATCAACTGCTCTCTAGGAGTCACTTGAGCTATAACCAAATTTAACTCCGCTATAGAAGTGGAAGTTAAAGCGTTATTCAAAATGGCTATGTTTTCAGTTGCAGCTTTAAGTGGTCTGGGTGCCAGTACAATTCATTTTAAGTAAAGAGTGGGGTGTGATTGGCTGTAATACACATATACTGACACTGTACAAATGCAAATACACTGATATTCACAGGCAGTGCACCAACTCCATTCATGTTTTTTTCACGATAGACGTGCATGTATGGACCCAAGTTGCTGGCTCCTTTATATAAAAGCTGAAAGCTTAGCGAAGGTAGGAACTTGTATGGGTGAATATTTACAAGTACTGCCAAGGCTATGGAAAGCACAGCTTGCCGTGTGAGAGAGCGTGGGCTTATATCTGCTGCAATATTGGCATTTCTGGATTCATAAGAACATTTGAAATATTATCTATGCAAGGGAAATATATTCTCATTTATACATTGCTAACATATTCCACGGTGCTTTACAATTATGAAATGGGAATATTTAAATGGACACTCCAGGCACCAAAACAATTTCCTCTCAATGAAGTGGTTATGGCGCCCAAACGTTCTTTTAAAGTAGCTTTTTTAAAACACAGTGCCATTCAGCCTATATAACTACCCTCTCCTTTTGTCACATAGCTATAGCATTGACTTAAAGGAGCATTCCAAACACCAAAACAACATATGTAACTGAAAACAGACCGCTTTAGGAAAGCTTGCCATCTTGACGGTAATGCGTGATGAAGTTGTTTTGGTGCCTGGAGTATCCCTTTAACAAACAGTTTACATATGGAATATAACAGTAACAAGAGGTGAAGAAGGCCTTACTCAAACATGCTTACAATCTATCAGTAAGGGGTAAAGACACACAAGAGAAATAACTGCATGTCAGAGGTGGTAGGAATTGATGGACATGATTCCGGTCTTGAAATAAGCTAGTAAAAGTGGTGTGTGTGGGAAAAACCAAACAATAGCAAGAGAGAGAGTGAACTGGACTATGGAGTCAAGGGTAGCATCACCCAAGAAGATGGTAAGCTTTCCTAAAGCGGTGTTTTTTCAGTTACATATGTTGTTTTGGTGTTTGGAATGCCCCTTTAAATCAAGGCTATAGCTATATGACACAAAGAGAAGGTAGTCATAGGCTGAAATAGCACTACATTTTGAAAAGCTACTTAAAGGATCACTATAGGGTCAAGAACACAAACATGTATTCCTGACCCGATAGGGTTAAAACCACCATCTAGCTCCCCTCGGCCCCTCATGTTTATAGCAATATAGCAAAATCTTACTGTATTCAAGCCTGAAGCTGTAGCTCTGCATGCGGTTTGCCTAAAAAAAAAAACCCAAACAAGCAGCGTGCTGACATCATCAGAAGTGGTAGCCTGATCCAATCACAGTGCTTCCCCATAGGATTGGCTGAGACTGACCAGGAGGCAGATCAGGGGCAGAGCCAGCATGATTCAAACACAGCCCTGGCCAATCAGCATCTCCTCATAGAGATGAATTGAATCAATGAATCTCTATGAGGAAAGTTCAGTGTCTGCATGCAGAGGGAGGAGATACTGAATGTTTGGATGCATTTTAGGCAGCCATGACCCAGGAAGGATCTCTAACAGCCACCTGAGGAGTGGCCAGTGAAGTTATCACTAGGCTGTAATGTAAACACTGCATTTTCTCTGAAAAGACAGTGTTTACAGCAAAAATCCTGAAGGTAATGATTCTACTCACCAGAACAAATTCAATAAGCTGTATTTGTTCTGGTGACTATGGTGTCCCTTTAAAAAGGACTAGTTTGGGCACCATAACGAAATAAAACCTTCATGGAAATTAAGTTGTTATGGTGCTTGGAGGTTCCGGACGCAGGCTTTTAACAGTTCACGAGCAGTTTAATCCCAAAGTCTGTGTATCAGCGCCTGATCACTTTACCCCACTTTTCTTCCGCAGTCTGATGTTTTAGATAATGGAAGACTCAGGTAGCATTGGGCAGGGCTGCCACTGATTGAGAGGTCAGCTGATTCTCTAAGGCTAAGCCAATAAGAAGCTCCCCATTTATATACAAAAAAATAAATAAAAAATATTTTTAAAAAGGATGTAGCGTGAGTGTACGAGTCCAAATGCTGCACATTATTTTGGGGGTTGACTTATCTGGTGAATACAGGTCATTTTTTACAGACTCCATGTTTACGACTCCACCTCCTATGCTTGAATAACACTAGTCAGGGGTGTGTGTATAGTTATATTTTTGAGATGTTAAGCAACAATGCACATGCAAGTCCTGACAGTCTTCTAAAATAAATCTGCAAAACTGGATCTTGAATGAGCAGTTTTAGAGGTGTGGTAAAAGTGGGACAAGGTATTGAAAAGGGAAGTTGTTGTGAATGAATTAATTACAGACGTGAAGTCATGTCCAGGCCATACACACGCAAAACATACACAGATTCTGAATGTATATTAATTCTTCTAATCCCTGTGCTGTAGAATGCTACACAACAACCCAATATCTGGAATATCAAGCAAATAAATATTCCCATAAAATGCAAAACAAACAAACATACATCAGGTCACATGCATGCAAACATTTTGTTAGCAAATTATCTAATGATGGCAACAGTTGAAAAAAATGATACTCTTGTCATAACATGCTATGTTGTTTAGAATATGACATCAGAACTAGCAGTATCTCCTGGGATGCATAGATATTACTGTCTGTTCTGGACATCTTCATAGGATGCAAATTTTTCTCAATTTTCATTTGGTTTAACCTGTTTTTAAAGAACGGAGGCATAAAACATACACTCGTTTAAAGGACAATCCAAAATGTCCACAAAAGGATGTATGAGAGCATGTATTGCTAAAATCTCAAAAATCATGCTAAATAAAACCTAATAATCCTTTGAAAATGGTTAAAACAATCTAAAATCGTTGGTTACTCACATCTATTTTTTTAAAGCAATTTCCCCCAGTTTCATGGGCTGACAGCATGTCATGGATGTTACAGAATCATTTTGTTTATTTTATTTTCTCTACTCTTTGCAACTTCAAATTCATGTTAAGTTGTACTTATGTTTATTATGTTTCAGCAGTAAAAGGTTGTTGGCGATCTTATAATGCTGTAAATCCATCAACAAAACAACATTGTATAATGGTCAGATCTTTTCTGTTGAATGTTGTTCTTAAGAACAAACAGCAGAGGGCAGTAGCCATTCATTATGGACATGGTTAGAAAAAAAAATGAAACAGGCAGCAGCCATCTTCTGTTCTGTAACAGCTGCAGCAGTTCACTCACAAAATGGAGGCTCACACTAACATGGCTGCAAGCCTACCTACTATGGCATTATTTTAATATTGTTTGTTTGTTCTTTCTTGCAATGTGTATGCCCATCTTCATATTCTACATGTAGTATAATTGAAAATGATAGATACTAATGAATAAGAATTCTATGTGTAACCTGTGAAATACCCTACTTTGAACAGCTTTCATTATATTTATCACTTTAGAATGTAAGCAGTTTGATACTGACTGTAAATAGAGTAGTTGAGATATGTGCAAGTAATGTGGCACATATCTAATATGCAGAGGTTTTCCCCAGTTTGGTGGATTAATAAATTAGCAGGTTGGAAAAATGGATAGCCTAGAGTACATTACAAACCATTAAAGGACCACTATATGCACCCAGGCCACTTCAGCTTAATGAAGTGGTCTGGGTGCCAGGTCCATCTAGGGTTACCTATGGGTTAATCCAGCCTCTAGCGGCTCTCTCATTGACAGCCGCTAGAGGCGCTTCCACGCTTCTCACTGTGATTTTCACAGTAAGAAGACGCTGCCGTCCATAGTAAATCATCGAGACTGGCTGAATGCGCGTGCGATGACGGCAGAAGAAGGAGGTGATTCCCCAGCGCCGAGGAAGCCCGGCACTGGAAAAAGGTAGGAATTTAACCCCTTCCTCACCCTAGAGCCCGGCGGGAGGGGGGCCCAGAGGGTGAGGGGGACCCCAGGACCCTATAGAGCCAGGAAAATGAGTAAGTTTTCCTGGCACTATAGTGGTCCTTTAAATCACTTTTGTTTCAGTTTATGCAGCCCTAACCACACCTCCCCTGGCTGTGACTCACACACGCTGCATGAAAACAAAATGGTTTAATTTTAAATCAGGTGTAACTTACTTTAAAATTTGTATCTCCTGCTCTGTATATTTAACTTTAACTACATACATGCAGGCTTTTGCAAGGTCTAGCAAGCTATTAAGAGAGCAGGAGATAAAAAAAATCAAATTAAAAACAGAATTTGCAATAAATGAAGTGTAAACATTAGATGACTTGATAGGAAGGCTGTGCAAGTCACATGCAGACAGGCGTGACTAGGGCTGTGTAAACAAAGTGATTTAACTCCTAAATGGCAGACACTTTAAAAGTGAGACTGTGTGGGCATGCTCAATACACTAAAACTGCTTCATTAAGATAAAGTTGTTTTGGTGACAATAGTGTCCCTTTAAAAAGTTAACCAATTTGCAGTACAAATTCTATTTTTTTTCCGCCTGGAACCCATCAAAACACTTACAGTGTTGTTTACTATAATCCAAATTTAAGTGAAATAAATTCAAAATTATGAAACATTAAAGGACCACTCTAGGCACCCAGACCACTTCAGCTTAATGAAGTGATCTGGGTGCCAGGTCCAGCTAGGGTTAACCCATTTATTTATTTTTATAAACATAGTTTCATTGAAAGGTAAGATTTAACCCCTTTCCTCTCCCCAGAGCAGCTATTTTTATCCGGATTTTTACTAAAGGTTTGAAATGTATTGAATAACTGGCTTTGCATCTTTTCTTAAGTTGTGTTTTAAAGCTGTTGTATACAGCAAACACAGACTCCAAGGAATCCATGTTTAAAATGGAATGAGGCAAAAATTTGATTCTTGTTAAACTAATTTGCATATGCCAGCCCAGAATCCTTTGCGGTAGTAACATCACTACAAATTTGTGATTTCTGTGGGAAAAGCAAGTCTTATGGCTTGACTGGTGTGCAGATTTTTGTTTAACATTGTATTAGCTATCCACGGACTTCAGGTGGAAGGGGTTTTCGATCCCAATTTTTTCCCCACCATAACCTTTTTTGTTTTTGAATAACTTAATAAGACAGCATATTTTTTATATATATTTACAATTATTTTTTTTTACCCAAACACGAAAGCACTTAAGCCTAAAAATTTTATGAAATGTGATGGTAAGAGGATACTAAGCAGCAAAACAACCATAGCACAATGGAGTGGTTTTGATGTATAGGAACATGCCCCTGTAGTCTTAATTTTAGAATATTTGTTTAGCATTACACTGCTATATATTTGATGGTGTTACAATTTAGATTAAGCTTTATGTGAACTAGGATATCAAACATTTTAGTAGTGTCAACATACAGGTTATGGCAGTTGTTTAATATTCTTCAAAATGCAGGTCTCTCCAATCACTGTGAGACATGGATATTACCAGACTCGCATCAGTACCCTTCCCCCAAAGGCTGCCTAAGGCAAACATTGCTCTGACCATATGTCCTTTCCTCAAAAGTCATCCAGAAATAGGTTCCCAGAGCCTGCGCAAAGCATGGGATCATTGACAGGCTATTACAGCATTCAGTTGATGTCAGTCTAGTAGCACACAGTCTCTGTGCCGGATACATGCCACGATCACAAATGAGGAAGTCCAGCAATATGGATTTATTATCTCACAAGCTGTGCGATAGCTCAAGATATTTTCTTATGCAAACTGTATGCCAATATGGGTAAAAGTACAGCTGGTGGCTTTTATGGAGTTCAAAAATGAAATGAGACTAGGAAAATAGGAAATATTTGAAGTTTGAAAACTAAAATTGGTATGTCTGTAATTAGACACATTTAAAGGAGCACTATAGTGCCAGGAAAACAAACTCTTTTTCCTGACACTATAGGGTCATTAGGTCCCTCCCACTGGGCTGAAGGGGATAAAACCCCTTCAGCCACTTACCGTTCTCCAGTGCAGGGTTCTCTCTGTGCTGGGACATCAGATCAGAATGCGCATGCACGGCAAGAGCCGCACGCACAAATAGCCTATACGAAAGCATTTCTCAATGCTTTCTTATGGATGTCCAGCGTCTTTGACGCTGGATTTTTGAGACAGCCAGTTGAGGCTGGATTATCCCTCAGCTGCAGGATTAAAACTAGAGTGACCTGGCACCCAGACCACTTCATTGGTCTGAGTGCCTATAGTGGTCCTTTAACAATGGGGACTAGTAATCTATTTTTAGTTATCTTTCTTGAGATAAACTAGATGTGGATCAATCACAAGCTAAACAGTGAAAAAACTAAATGGTTTATATTTGTTTTCATAAATATTTTCTTCAAACTTAACCCCTTCAGGACGGGTGACGGACGAGGTCCGTCACACAGGGGAGACCCTTAACGACGGGTGACGGACCTCGTCCGTCACGCGGTAAAATTAACCCCGGATCGCCGCTATCGCGGCGATCGCGGGGTTAATGGTGCTCCCGGTATGCCTCTGCATTGGAGGCATACCGGGAGCACCCGGTCAAGCTGCCCAGCACATGTGCTCGCTCTGACCACAAGTCTGAGCGAGCACATGTGCTCTGTATACTCACCTACCGGCTCCCTGCACTTCCGGGTTCTGTGTGAAGTGCAGGGAGCCGGATCAGTGCTGATCCTGCCCCCTGCTGGAAAAAAAAATAAAGTTTATTTAAAGTCCCCCCCCCTTACCCATTTTAATAAAAAATTAACCCCTTCCCTGCCAATTGATCACTGACTACAGTGATCAATTGGCAGGGATTACATTTTACTATGATCTGATTTTTTTTTTAACCCCTGATGGTTAATTCTTTTTTTTTTTAACCCTCAGGGGTTAAATTAATTAATTAAATTATTTTTTAGTTATATATTTAGATAGCTGGGGTGGGTGGAAGTTAGTGGGGAATTGGGGGATCTGGCGTTAGGCTAACTAGGGGTTAACGTTAAAAAAAGTTTTAAAAGAAACTTTAAAAAGTTAAAAATTAAGCTTAAAAAAATGTTTTAATAACATTTAAGTAAAAAAAACAAAAAAAACACACTTTACCTAGTCCAAATAAAAATTAACCCCTTCCCTGCCAGTCGATCACTGCCTACAGCGATCAAATAGAGATCACAGTATTATACTGTGATCTAATTTTTTTTAACCCCTGAGGATTAACTTTTATTTATTTTTTTAACCCTCAGGGGTTCAATTTATTTAATTAATTAATTTAAATATGTTATAACTATATATTTTGCTAGCTGGGGTGGGTGGGAGTTATGGGAAAATGGGGAATTTACTGTTAGTGCTGCGTACTGCTAGTTAGGGGTTAACGGTAAAAAAAAAGCTTAGAAAAATGTTAAATCTGTAAAAAAGTTTTAAGAAAGTTTAGGAAAGTTTAAAAAAAATTTATAAGCAAAACAAAAGTTTAAAAACTAGTTTTTAAAAGTAAAAAAGTTATAAAAAGTAAAAAAATACATTTTAAAAACGCTCATTACCACTACACCTGGAGCAAACTAGAGAAAAAATTATCCCACGCCAAGGTTCAAAATATGCCTTTTGAATTACCCCAGGGTGTATTCTTTAATAAATAGTATGTGTTTGTGGGGAAGTTTCAATAACCAACCGTCTAAACTACTCCAAATTGGAACATGGACACAGCGTAAAACTTCAAAGTTAGAAAAAAACTGAATGGCTGCGTCTCAAATGCGCCCCTTCAACATCCACATATACCTGGCAAAGGTACATACGGGGGTATTGCTGTACTCAGCCGACATAGCTGAGCAACATATGAAGTATTATACAGTCATAGCACACATAAGGTTTGCAAAATATGCTGCGCAAACTCACTTTGTATGTCAAAAAGGCAGAAAAAATGCTTATTACCACTACACTTGGTACAAGCTAGCGGAAAAATGATCCCACGCTAAGGTTCAAAATATGCCTTTTGAAATACCCTGGGATGTCTTCTTTAAGAAATGGTATGGCTTTATGGGGAATTTGGATTATATAGCCTGGTAAAATACTCTAAAATGGGACATAGGCACAGCATAAAACTTCAAAGTTTGAAAAAAACTGGAATGGCTGTGTCCCAAATGTGCCCCTCCGATGTCCACACATACCTGGCAAAGGTACATACGGGGGTATTGCTGTACTCAGCCGACATAGCTGAGCAACATATGAACTATTATACAGTCGTAGCACACATAAGGTTTGCAAAATATACTGTGCAAACTCACTTTGTATGTCAAAAAGGCAGAAAAAACGCTTATTACCACTACATCTGGTACAAGCTAGCGGAAAAATGATCCCACGCTAAGGTTCAAACTATACCTTTTGAAACACCCTGGGGTGTCTACTTTAAGAAATGGTAGGCCTTTGTGGGGTAGTTTGAATTTAAAACCTGCGAAGATGCTTGGAAATTGCACATAGGCCCAGCGTCAAAATTCAAAGTTTGGTAAAAACGGATATGGCTTGGTCTCCTATATGGCACTGTAGCTTCATGAAATAGTGCCAAAGACATTCATATGGGGTGTCATTTTACTCAGAAGACTTAGCTGAGCATAATTTGGGGGGTTTGAACTTAGTGGCACATATGAAATATACAAAACGCCCAGCAAAAATGCAATCCGTATGTAAAAAATGCACAAAATTATTTTTTACCACATACTTTGGCATATATTGGTGAAAAAATGGGGGCATGTTAAGGCACAATATGCACCTTATAAGATACCCTGGAGTGTCTACTTTTACAAATGGTAGGCCTTTGTGGGGGTTTTTTGAACAGTCAAACTGTTATAATACCCCAAATGGAAGCTAAGGCTCATTAAATCCATCTCTCAAAATTCTACTGTGAATACTGTAAAGGACAGGTCTCCTATATGGCACTGTAGCTTCACGAAATAGTGCCAAAGACATTCATATGGGGTGTCATTTTACTCAGAAGACTTAGCTGAGCATAATTTGGGGGGTTTGAACTTAGTGGCACATATGAAATATACAAAACGCCCAGCAAAAATGCAATCCGTATGTAAAAAATGCACAAAATTATTTTTTACCACATACTTTGGCATATATTGGTGAAAAAATGGGGGCATGTTAAGGCACAATATGCACCTTATAAGATACCCTGGAGTGTCTACTTTTACAAATGGTAGGCCTTTGTGGGTTTTTTTTGAACAGTCAAACTGTTATAATACCCCAAAATGGAAGCTAAGGCTCATTAAATCCATCTCTCAAAATTCTACTGTGAATACTGAAAAGGACAGGTATCCTGTATGGCACTGTAACTTCACGAAATAGTGCAAAAGACATACAATGGGGGTGTCATTTTACTCAGCAGATGTAACTGAACACAAAATAAAACTTTGTACAGGAATAGCACACACCAATTTTACAAAATATACACGAGAATTTCTCTGTTATAAGTTTGTGTGCCAAAAACCAAAAAGAACACAATTTTACTCCAATATTTAGCAGAGGTTGGCGGTGAAATGGCTACGTAGAAAGTGTCAAAACAACCTTAGGTAAATAGCCCGTGATGTCTACTTTATATAAATATATACTTTTGTGTGGCAATTTTGTTTTCTTTTATGGCTATTAAGCTTACAAGACAAACATACCAAATTCTAAAATCGCTCCACATTAAAAGTTTATTTTACTCCTTGTGCTTTGTGACCTGTAACTACCAAAAAAAACTTAAAATCCCAGACACATTATATATTCTGTAAATCAGAACAAATAAATAAATTTATTTTTAATTACTTTCCTTAACCTGCACTAATTATGCACACATTATTATTGCAAAAACTGTAAAAAAAAACAATATTTTTCATTTTTTTTGCATTTTTCTGTATTTTTTTTATAATAAGTAAGCATTTATATATATATATGTTATATCAAATTAAAGCCCTTTCTGTCCTTTAAAAACAGTATATAATATGTGTCGGTGCAATAAATGAGAGAGATGCAAATTGCAGTTGAACGCAAACAGCAAGAAAATGCAAAAATTGCTTGTGTCATTAAGCGTAAGTCAAGCTTCTGAAGCTGTGTCCTTAAGGGGTTAAAGGGAGATTACAGGCACCAAAACAACTTAAGCTTAATGACAGTGTTGGTAATTGATCACGTCACTCCAGTCTCACTGCTCAATCCTTTGCCATTTAGGAGTTAAATCACTTTGTTTATGCAGCACTTGGTACACCTCCCTGCATGTGACTTACACAGCCTTCCTAAACACTTTCTGTAAAAAGAGATCTAATGTTTAAAGGGACACTACAGTCACTAAGACCACTCCATCTCATTGAAGTGGTATGGGTGCAGTGTCTCTGTCACATTTAGTCCTACAATGTAAAAACACTGCAGTTTTAATAAAACTGCAATGTTTACATTGCAGTACTAAGACCGCCTCTAGTGGTGCTTCCTGGTGGCTTGGCAACCTTTGGTCACCTGATGCTAGACTTGCGCTCTGCATGAGGACATCCAGTGTCAGTAAAATCCCCATAGGAAAGCATTGAGTAAACCCTTTCCTATGGGGAGAGTCTAATACACTTGAGGTGCATGCAGAGTGACGACCCAGCACCAAGGGACATCGGCAGTGGAATTGTTTAAGTTTTACAAGCACAAGGGAACTTTAGGGCTAGAAATTCAACTTTGCATTATTAGCACTATAGGATCCCTTTTAACTTTCTTTGTTGCACATACTGTTTTATTTAGAATTTATTAGCTCCTGCTCAGTTAATACTACTAGACCCTGTAGGAGCCTCCTTTGTGTGATTTAAGTTCAATTTGCATAGCAGGATATGAAAACTTCTAAAGCAAGTTAACAGCCATCTGATAAAAAAATTATTTTTTTTCCATGTAGGCTGTGTCAGTCACAGCAACAAGTGATTTAACTCCAAATTTTATCAGTGACACTGCAGGGTCATGGCCTATACACCAAAACTGCTTAATTATGCTAAAGTTGTATTAATGTCTATAGTATCTCTTTAATCATACCCTATGGATATCAGGTATGTATGGGTGCTCTTAACTGTAACCTTTCAGAGGCAAGCCTCAGTTGAGAAAAAGGATAAATGAGTCATTTATTACACGTGAGTTTACAGAGGAAGAGGTTCTATTTCAACTGTCAAAAGTAAAGACAAATAAGTCAATGGGACCTGATGGAATACACCCAAAGCTATTAAAAGAGCTTAGTGGTGTACTAGCAAAACCATTAACAGATTTATTTAACCAATCATTGTTAACAGGAGTAGTCCCAGAAGATTGGAAGTTAGCGAATGTTGTGCCCATTTACAAGAAAGGTAATAGGGAGGAGTCGGGCAACTATAGGCCAGTAAGCCTTACTTCAGTAGTGGGGAAAGTGATGGAAACCATGTTAAAGGATAGGATTGATGAACATCTAAAAACACATGGATTTCAAGATCAGAGACAACATGGGTTTACTTCAGGGAGATCATGCCAAACTAATCTTATTGATTTTTTTGATTGGGTAACTAAAATTATAGATCAGGGTGGTGCAGTAGACATTGCTTACCTAGATTTCAGTAAGGCTTTTGACACTGTTGCACATAGAAGGCTTATCAATAAACTGCAATCTTTAAGTTTGGATTCCAATATTGTTGAATGGGTAAGGCAGTGGCTGAGTGACAGGCAACAGAGGGTTGTAGTTAATGGAATATATTCGAAGCTTGGACTTGTCACCAGTGGGGTACCTCAGGGATCTGTACTTGGACCCATTCTCTTTAATATTTTTATTAGTGATATTGCAGAAGGTCTTGATGGTAAGGTATGTCTTTTTGCTGATGATACTAAGATATGTAACAGGGTTGATGTTCCAGGAGGGATAAGCCAAATGACAAATGATTTAGGTAAACTAGAAAAATGGTCAGAATTGTGGCAACTGACATTTAATGTGGATAAGTGCAAGATAATGCATCTTGGACGTAAAAACCCAAGGGCAGAGTACAGAATATTTGATAGAGTTCTAACCTCAACATATGAGGAAAGGGATTTAGGGGTGATTATTTCTGATGACTTAAAGGTAGGCAGACAATGTAATAGAGCAGCAGGAAATGCTAGCAGAATGCTTGGTTGTATAGGGAGAGGTATTAGCAGTAGAAAGAGGGAAGTGCTCATGCCATTATACAGTACACTGGTGAGACCTCACTTGGAGTATTGTACACAGTACTGGAGACCGTATCTTCAGAAGGATATTGATACCTTAGAAAGGGTTCAGAGGAGGGCTACTAAACTGGTTCATGGATTGCGGGATAAAACTTACCAGGAAAGGTTAAAGGATCTTAACATGTATATAGCTTGGAGGAAAGACGAGACAGGGGGGATATGATAGAAACATTTAAATATATAAAGGGAATCAACACAGTAAAGGAGGAGACTATATTTAAAAGAAGAAAAACTACCACAACAAGAGGACATAGTCTTAAATTAGAGGGACAAAGGTTTAAAAATAATATCAGGAAGTATTACTTTACTGAGAGGGTAGTGGATGCATGGAATAGCCTTCCAGCTGAAGTGGTAGAGGTTAACACAGTAAAGGAGTTTAAGCATGCATGGGATAGGCATAAGGCTATCCTAACTATAAGATAAGGCTAGGGACTAATGAAAGTTTTTAGAAAACTGGGCAGACTAGATGGGCCGAATGGTTCTTATCTGCCGTCACATTCTATGTTTCTAAGCCAAAAATAGACTGTCATGAATGCAAGGAATAATAGAAAAAGGTCAAAGTGTCTTTTACATGTTTAGTGTTAGGTATTTAAATTAGTGTTTTTACGATATAGTAGATGGCTGGTCTAGAAATTGGGGTTGCTGTACTTCTGAAACATCCAAGCAGTGCTTCGCGTGCAAGGACTGTCACAATGACAGAACAAAATGTAAGGCCACACCAGATTGGTCACCTGGCACTGTTTCCTCTGATTGCAACCACATGAGAAAAACTACATATTCGGTTGATCAATACAGTGATAGTGAAGGGAGTATACCTGACAAAATAAACATAAAATTTATTTCCAGAACATGTTCGTTGCCTGAATTTCTTTTTTTCTCCAATCATGCATCTTCAAATCCGGGTAGGATTCCAAAACTTGTAGTATTTGTGTTTACCATTTAAATCCAGCTGAGCATCATAAAAGAATACAATTTAGACAAGAAGTGCAAAGAAATGGTAGACAAGAAGTGCAAAGAAAAATTAAAACTAAATTGCTAATTAAGAGTGATAACGCTACATAAACACACACACGTCAGTGAATGGACTGCTTGCCGCAAACCATTGTGAAAAAGACAGACTGTTACAAACAAGTCAACATATTAAGGGTGGCGAATGTTATTTGCGGATCACTGCAAAAATGTTATTAGTGTGGTTGAATCATATTTTAAACTTCTAAAAATAGACAATGCTTACACTTATCACTCCTTTGCTCTATTCTACTGACCCATCCATTCATTATCTGAACAGCTTACTATTATCACAATGTAAATTCCCTCTTCACAAGTTTACGAATTCTCCCACCAATCTCAACATTCAGTCTGATATTATATACAGCCAACTACCATTCTGATTGGTACACTGCATGTTACTCTGTAACGCACCATTATTTATACCCAGTGTTGTCACTGCAATGATAAGCTAGTGAGCAGATAGATCAAAAACGACCAGTATTGGTATGAGATGTTTTTCATGCAATTGAAGGGACATTACAAGCACCTAGATCACTTCATCCCAATCATTTAATCCTGGTGAAGTGCCCCTGCCGTTTTGGTCCCGCAATGTAAAATATTGCTGTTTTAGAGACACGCAGCTGCCTTCAAATTGCAGGACAAAATACACATACAGTGGCTGTCACCCACTAGATAGTGCCTCTACGTCCAGAACCAAGTGAAACTTTATTCTTGATGTTCCACCATCCTCACGCATTGCACAAGGACGTTCTCTCAGTACAATACAGAGAGCTCTGATGTGAAAAGCTTTTGTTTGGCGGATTAAAGCAATTGCCGTGTGCAAGCCTAATGACATCAGTTGAGGAGGATCGAGCTGCAGAGAAAAGGCGGTCTTGGCACTGGATTACAGATGTATAAAGATTAAATTGAGTTTTTACAAAAAAAAAATAAAGAAGGGGGGGCTATAATCTAAGAGGGAGAGGTTTTTTGGGGGACTACACAGTGTTCCTATAACATGATATATCTTGTTTTTGTCCAACATTTTACGGACTATAATAGAGACATTTTAGTCTGTGTACGTAAATGATGCAGACCAACTTATTTTGTGTGGATGGAAAATTTTTGACCAATTTTGAGTAGTTTTAATTTTAAATAAAGTGGCACTGTCACCCCTCCTTAAAAATATGTATTTTATAAAAACAGAATCTTTATGAAGCACTCTTATTGACTGTTGGCATTTTACTGAAATTTCAATACCAAGACAAAGTAGGAACTACTGTCTCTGTACATTATCTACGTCTGACACTTCTAAACACAGGGCAGAGCTACCGCCGTCTAGAATGTCAATGCCTCCTGCCGTCACCAGTGATGGCTGCAGACATGAAAATGGTGGGGCAAATGAGAGAAGGGTTCATCTTTGCATGGCCCCTGAACCCCCTTCTCACTCTCAGATCCAGCGCAGAGGCATTGCAATGAGAAGCTTTTGGTTGGTGTACTCCCTAACACAGAATGAAAGGTATGTTGGTGTAAGAGCAGAGGGCTTGCAAAAGCAGCAGACAGCAAGCCTGAGGATTTTGCAAGCTGTGCTTTCATATACATCAAAAGAAATAATGCAGAAAAAGGTGCATGCATTTTTGGGGGGACATATGCTATGCTAAATTGTTTAAAAAAATAAAAAATTTCAACGAAGTGTTCCATAGAATATATAATCCATCCAACAAATGTTCTATACAAATTTAAAAAAAAAAAAAACCCCATCCAAATCACTTCTGAATGGGAATCAGAAAAGCTTGATTAAACACAAAAAAATAACCACTACAGCCTGATGTCCTAAACACTTCCTGTAAAAAGTCACCTAATATTTAAACTTCCTTTATTGTAAATTCTAGAATCTGTTATTTCTTGCTCTGTTAATAACTTGCTAGACCCTGCAAGAGCCTCCTGTATGTAATTAAAGGTTAATTTACAGAGCCGTACATAAAAATGTTTAAAGTTACAACTGAATGGAAATTAGGCAATTTTGTTTTCATACAGGCTGTGTGAGTCACAGCCTGCAGAGGTGTGATGAGGGCTGCATCAACCGAAACAAAAGTGATTTAACTCCTAAATGGCAGTGAATTGAGCAGACACACTAAAGAGGTATGATTTACTCACCAAAACTGCTTCATCAAGCTAAAGTTGTTTGGTGACTATAGCGTACCTTTAATGTTCACAGTAATGTGTCTAAATTACAGCAACTGTACTTAGAAATCTGTGTGTGCAAACAAAATAAATTACATTGATCAAATAACTGACAGAAGTTCAGGAAGTCAATTGAACTTTTCCATTATTGTATCACAAACTTTTTTTTTTTGAATTTTTGAGAATATTTGTGTATAACTAGCTCATCTACCAGTATATTGTTGTACAACAGGACCACTGATATCACAAAAAACAAGTACTGTCCCATGGCTAAAAAGGAACCAGGAGTGTCAGACACCATGTTATCTTCAAGGGTTAAACCATTTTTTTTTAGCAGTTAACCCCAATAATGGTTGAAGCCTCCTGTGGATCTGTAAGCGCCTGCTGCATTAGCTGAACCCTCTCAGCTAATGAGCGAAGCCCTGTACCAAAGGAGGAGATGATTGGCGCACAGCAAATTAGGTATATGTGGTAGATCTAGGTTGCTGACTTTTACATATGTTGAATTTAAAGTGACTTACTGCTTTTTACTACATGTTTGGGTTATAATCTGTAAAATGTACCCGAAAAGTGGTCAGACATGTCATACACTACAAAAGTGCAGTACACTTACCTACATTTCCCAATCTGGTAAAATAGGGATTTTGATTCAGACTTTACAAATTTCATGTACTGCCATATATGTGTATCGAGAATAGCATGGTGAATTGTGCAACCTAAATTCCAAAATTGAGATTAAACTCAGAAACCCAGCATACCCTATTTTTTTAAATGTTTACTTTTCAAACAGTATTGCCCTGATAACATGGTTACAAACTTGCACAGTTTACAATTAGACTATTTAGTTACAGGTTAGTAAAATTTTTGCATAAACATTCCTTATTCAACACAATTACTTGGGTATAATCAAAAGCAGGGTTGTTTACAAAGAAAAACTAATTTAAAAGGAGTTAATCAGGCCTTATCAGCATTCACCAGGTAAATCAAATTGCTTAAAGCATTCAGGAGAGTGGGAGGAATGTGTGGATTAATTTCTATTATGTGATACGTGTGAGTGGAAGAAAAATAATGTTGGTATCCATTGTGTATATGCACAAAACCTATTCTGTAAACCACTCATTTGCATTAACATGTATCAAAAACTGCTAAAAACATTGACTGTGTGTGAATTCTAAACAGAAAAATTATTTTCTTTTGTGGCAATATTTCAGGCTTTATATAGCAGGTCATATCCTCTCAGAAAGTAGTTTTTAAAAAAAAAAATATATATATATATATATATATATATATATACACAGACTTGTATAAAAAGGCCATTGGCAATAATAAAATCCTTTCAGTGGCCTATGGGATTCCAGTAGTAGTAGCCTGCACACAGATAACATTAAAGGATGAGCGTTAGGAATACAAATGTGTAATACCAACAACTATAGTGCCTTAGTCACAGTTTAGGTGACCGAGCTTCTGCTGCCAAGGTTATAAAGATAGTTTCACTTACTTTTTCTTCCTTGCAACTCCACCTATTTGACCGAAATCAGGATTGATTCTCAGCCAATCTAATGCTTTCCAATAGGATCTCTGAGACCATCTGATTGAAAAGTGGAGTTTTATTCCACTATGTCACATAAGCACCTCTACTAAAGATTCTAAAACCTGTAATTAACATATGTTTTCAGCTGAAGGTTTAAAACAGGAGGGTCACAATCTTGTAACAAAATTGACTAAAATGCATGCACATATATGAAATTATGATTGTTCATTCAAACCTAGTCAAGATTTGCCCATAGGCAAACAAATATACTCCCAAAGTCACTATTTCACACAAATTGCAGTTGCTTTACAAATGCAAAATCTAATTAACATGAAATTACCAACACACCCTGCACTGGCTCTTGGTAGATGATATGCACATAGACGGACACAATTTAAATACAAGAGGCAAACCGTAAAGAATCTTTATTTGAATGCAATTGTATTATAAAAAGGAAAGGCAAATTGCACAATTAAGATGTCAGCACTGAGACTGAACACCAGATAACCAGTTCTGATTTGTTGTTTTAAAATGACAAAAGAATACATGTTTCCGTGGGGAGTGGAGGTCAAGATCTGTAAACACCACCACTAAAATATGTCAGAGAACTTTAAAATTCTTAATTTAATTGATTTTGTTTCTAGTTGAAAATATTAGAAATGTAGGATTTTCTGTTAAATATTACTTTATAATCATTTTCTGTGGGTTTTGAAACACAAAGGCTGATTTGTATATAAAATGTTATACACACAGCCACCCTAAAAGTAAAAGCTTCAGTATCACTCCCCTCCTCCCTCACAGTTGCAGCTACAGAGAGAAAGAGGAAATAAAAAGGAACAGAAGGGCTGTTTCCAGCTGGCTTAGCAAGCTGTGGCTTATTGCCAAGAAGGAGAGGCTTGTAATCTATTCTCCAGCTGACATCACATGAGGGCTGGATCTCCCAGCAAGGCTGACTCCCCCTGTTACCAAGGGAGATGACGGCCAATCAGATCTACAGCAAACACAAAATGGCCTTTGAACTTTTGGAACGCAACTTCCTCCTCCTGCCTGTGTTCAGAACACACTGTATCACAGAATGTCAGCTAGCTTTTGCAGCACAAAGAGAAAGCCATTTTGTGACCGAGACAGAGCCCATAAACACATTGAATGTCAAGCTTTTTCTTATGGTTTTACAAAGTATAATAACCAAGAGTACAATTAATTCAATGTAATATAAGCAGAGTTCTATGTTGACTTCATAATTCTTGCATTTCCCCCTTAACTATATAAAAAAATATATTTAACAGCAGCAGCTGCTATTTACTTGAAGCATTTTTCATAAAATGGCTGCCACAGAAGCTCTATGTGAGGGAATAGAGGTTGCACAGCTAAAGGCAATAATAGGGTTAAAATTATCTCAATGTTCACTCTAATAATACAATTATATACTATTTTAAAGGAAGCAACCTCATTCATTAAACTACACACACATAAAAAGCAAACAAAATTACACTTGTGTGAACAGTGCATACTGATATATTTATAAAGAATATAAGAGGCTTTACATACTTTAAGCTTGCATGTACTGAGGTTTAATACGATATAAGCAAAGACATGTAATTATCCCTAAATCACCCCCAACAAATAAGACAGGTCAATGCCTGCAAAGTTCAAAACACTTTAATCCAAGGCTGGGTAAAGTGCTACAGTTTATCGAGTAACCCAATTTAAAATGGTATTTATTTTATCTACATCTAATCACTGTATTGAGAGATATTTAACACATACAATGTGGTATCACGTTTCACAGCAACTTACTGATTTATCTAAAAATGTAAAAGTCCCATACAACAATATTTAGATGGTAAGCTCCTAGGAGCAGTCTACTCCAAATACGTATGCAATTTTCTAACTGTACCCCTCCCCCCATGTAAACATTATTCATACATCTGTTAGTACTAAGTGAAACACAAATACTAAAATACACGTTTACCCCATTTTAATTCAGTGTCTTTGCAGAACGTCATAGATGGTTTGCCTGCCACAAGGCAACAGGAAATGAACCTTTAGAATAGTGTGAGATACTTTCAAAGAAAGGAAGAGAAGCAAATCGTAAAAATATACAGCTCCAAAAACCTACCACATGAACCACACCATGTGTCACTTTAAACTAGCTTTGTTTTACTTATTTTCAAATACTGACTACATTTAAAAACAACAAAATATAGTTAAGAGCATGCACCCACAGAAAGACTATATCAAGATATTATTTAATAAGCAAGTATGACAAAAGGAATACAGAGTTCAATTCAGGCCTAATCAAGAGAATGCAAAAAAACAAAAAAAAGTGTAAAATTCCATAATGTTGCAAACAACTAACACTCACATAAAACCTCAAAGATACAAACATCTCACCCAGGAACTTTTTTTTTTTTTTTTTTACAAGAACGTTCACATGCAAGTAAAACTATTAAACTATTTAAAATAAAGATTTTTTAGCATAAGTAATGTGTAATAAAAATGCATGCACAAGAATATTACTGTATGCATATTCCACTGCATTTGTGTTTACACACACATTTTATTGCATGGTCATATTTAAAATGTTTAACATGTCCTTTAAAAGTGAACCTTAATATGAAAACTGAAAATGTATGTTACAATATCACAAAATAAAAATTATTGAATAAAAATGCCTCTAAAATAAAAACACGAAATATCAAGTTTAGCAAAATAATTACAAAATAAATATAACTACAGCTAAGTTTCAATAAACAACTTAAACACAAGCTATATTTAGTAATAGAGAGATTAGTTGTCAGAACCTTGATAGTGTTTACACTCCACACCCATTAAACTTATTAGGTTAGCGAATAGCTCTAAATTTACATCGAGGCTTTTTTCTGGCCCAGGTTTGTGAAATAAAAAAAAGCTTAAGGAATCCCAAGAAATTATGCCTATAACGAAAATGGTGCAATGCAGTAGCTACTAAAACCACAAGGTCATTCTTCATACAATTTAAAAAAAAACAACTGAAATGTATGTAGTTTAAGCTAAAAGCAGGTAATGCTGAGAGCCAGTAACTGCCAAGGGTGACAGGCACATTTTGCCTGCTATATGGGCCCTTCGGTTTTTTCATCCAACTTTCGGAAATTACAGTAAAAAAAATAGGGTGTGGCAATCGAGGAATCTCAAGGTCAGAACTGGAAATAAATGCTATGAAGTTATTAAAAATTAAAAGTATTCCCATAGTAGAATGGTAGCACCAATGTTATTGAAACAGTGTATCAAGACTGGAAAATAACCAAGAAAAAGTTACAAATCATACCTCGATGCATTGCTGTGGGGAGATCCGTCTTCGTCTTCCACGTTTTTATCTTTATTTCTCATCATGTTGATTCCCTTTAATATTGGAGACAGGTGGCAGACTGGCCTTTGAAGTGGTATGCCCAGGTATTTGCTGTCAAAAGTTGAAAGAAAGGTAATATCTCCGAAGCTAAAGTCATGGTTCGTATATAGGAGTCTCCCGGCAGTACGATCACTGCGATTACATTGAGAACAAAGCAAGACAAAGCAGAACCCCAATAAAACGTAAAAAACAAGCACTTTTAACCCCCCAAATCACAGGATACATGGATCGGATGGGCCATCCAACAGTGGAAAGTTTGTTAGTGTCACCTCGTCGAAATCTTAAATCACATTATTTACTGTGGCGTCATCACATGGCAAAGACGACGAGAAAAAAACAAAACAAAACTGCAAATAATTAAAACAAAAATGTTTAAAATACATATATATTTTTTTAAGTATTTGTAATCTCACCTGATCAGTCCATGGATCGAACCCGGAATGGAATCCCTGTATTCCAAGAGAACGTTAAAACGGTGAAAACGAAATATAATTATTTCGAGGTAAAAGGTAAAGATCGGAGGCAATATCAATTGATATTAAAGGGGTTATTGCTTAAGGGATGATAGGAGGGCTGATTGGGAAGAGGGGAGGAAGGGCTGATCAGAGCGATCAAAAATGGAGGTGCGCCATGAGCTGGGAAAACAACGAGCAGACTCCTCGGCTCCTTCTCTCCTCCGGAGATCGGAGAAACGGCACAAAATATCCTCAAAATCCAGGGGTACCCTACTATCACCCGAGAATCATAGGCAATGTATCCGTAATGGGCTCCCCCCAGGGGATCTAGCAAAGTTGCATAAAGTTGAAGTGCAGGAAGCAAACAGCGAGCTGAGTGCGCTCTCTAAGGCACAGCCGCCATCTCTAGCTCCTTCCCAGCTCTGAGCTGTGCTTGTGATTGACACTCTCTACATTTACCCCACAACTCAGGTGATGTACTAAAGACCCACCCCTTTATTTCCACCATAATGAAAGAGGACTTGGGAAGGGTCAGGGTGTGATAACCCCCCATTAAGATGGATACCAAGGACACCAAAAGTGCAATTGAAGATGCCCCCCTCCTCCCATGAACAGGGGGATGCCACCCTTTGAAAGCCAGAATAAAATGATCTTTTGTCCTGAATGCTTTGGTAAATGCTGCAGTCATTGGAATATATCACTTCCTTTTTGAACAGGAAGTTGTTCAACAGAATGCCATTTTGTGATGTATAGGATTGTAAGCAACATGGAGTGAACATTAAATCTTAGAAGTCATGGGTGGTGAAAAGAAGGGGCAGATGAGGCTTTTAGACCACATGAATACAGTTTGTAGATTGTGGATGGAATATATTTTAAATTCTTTACCTTTAGTAATTCAAACATAAGGATCCTATCCACTTGGGAATTAATATGTACACTGGATCTAAATGCATAGAGGGACGTTTATAAATTGACTCTTCAGCGCCTCCCTTGTGTTTGGATAAAAATATCTATAAGTGTCATCCAAGAGGTTACACCAAGTGTACAAAATGTAGTTACATTTTTTCACTGTATTGTTGACCGAGTTTAGATACCCAAAAAGATATTTCTTCTAATAAAAGCTGTAGGTTCACTGTTACACTGTGGGTACACATTTGTATGTTGAAAACCAAATCCATTACTCAACGACTACCACATTTCAAGATGTGACCAAGACAGCACAATGTATGGTGCATAGGAATGGAACCATGCATGGGTTGTAAAGTTCAAAATGGAGGTCAATAAGCGGGCCTGTTTTCCATAAATTCCACGTGATTGGTATTGAGTCGTGTGTAGGTCGCAGCAATCATAGACTGCATTAAAAAAAATAAATCGTAGATATAGTGGTTTGTGGTGATAATCACATACCAAATAGGACCTACCATTTTTAACACAACAGCCTGCAGTGGGAAGGAGATCACAAATTATAGGTTGCTATGGAACCGCTATTAAGCTGGAAGAACACCATGAACACAAACTGCACCTAACATTATGGTTATGTGGAATTCCTGTAATAAAATGCCATAAATGAACACCTAACAAGGGCTGTTAAGGAATAAATAAAAAAATAAAATAAGTCAAGGTATGCATAACCCACAAATCATTGTTAACCATTTTTGAGGGCTCCAATGACCACCCTTATAGGGTAGTTTAAAAAAAATAAAAAAATAAAATAGATAATTATGGGATAGTGGTCTTCTTGCTTCAAAATACTCAATATCAATTCATGGTTTAAAGATCCCCCGCCCCCAAAAGGACACCCTGAAAACATTTAGGGCATTTACACTGCCATAAAGACCCTTATATGGTTTTCCCATAAATCCACAGAAGATTAGAGATATCAAAATTCTCTTTTCCATTTATATACTCTGCCACACTGCTCTTAAGGACAAAACATCACAAATGAATTCTTAAAGTCCACATGGTGTTACAGAACAGTAATATTGTTGGTATACCACAGATTACATATTAAAAAAAACTTGGAATAAATCAATAAGCCATTTAGGAGAAATAAAATGCTTTTATTAAAAAAGTAAAATTTATTTTGACAATTTAGATGGTGAAAAGCATATACATATTTGCATAACCACTCTCCCAACAAAGTGTATACATACTTTGACATTTTGTTTTTAATTCACTTAGGCAAACCTAATATTTATAACTAAGCAAGTTAAAGTTAGTTTAAGTACATTGGAATTACCACTTGGAGATCCATCAATGGGATGCCCATTTTTTTTTTTTGAATCACAATGTAAAAAACAGATGGTATTTTTTATTTTAAATTGCATCAAACAATGTAAACACTCAGAGACAAAACAAAATAAATACAAACATGCAACACAGAAAACATGGTGCTAGCTGCCAGATTCTGTATTTTATAGTCACCTAGCTTTCCACTGTGCAGGAAACGGCTTTGAACCATTTGATGATAATGTGCCCAGCATCTTTTTTTAATTGGGGGAAAGAGGGCACCCTGTTAAACATTACTTTAAAATTATCAAGATAATATCAAGTTATCTTGCAATGGGAGAATTCTTATGAGGACACCGCCATTTTACAGAAACCGATTCATTGGGTTTTTGGCATCATTAAATCCATTCAAAATCGACTCTTCTTGAACAAGTAACTGAATTTACTCCAATCCATAGGCTCCAAATGATACTGAACAGCCATCGTTTTCATCTGTTGAATCCATTTCAGTAGTCCAAGGACTGAGGTCTTTAAGAAAACAAATTAGAAAAAACACCCATTGGAATGTGGATAGGATCCTTGCACATAACTACTCATCATGACTTATTAAAAAACAGGCACATGAATCACATTATAACGGGTTGTCTAAGGTGTACATTACTACACACGTATCAATGTTCAGATTCCAAATCTATGGTACACTAGGAACGTGGGACTCCTTTGCAAAACACATTTTATTTCTTCCACAGAAGATTAATTTTGCAAATTACGGCACCATTTGCTCTACATATACGTGCCATTGTGAGGTTTGGAATAGTAGCCCAAAATGCCAGAAATTAAGAAAATTAAAATAAAAGTGGCAGAAATGCAAAAAACATTTTCAAAAGACACTTGAAATTCACAAGAGTATATCCCAATTAGCAACATCGTACAAACTTCAAGATTACATTAAGTAAGGTGTGAGGTAGTGTGTACATCACTAACAATGCCAAGTACAAATGCACTAAAATAGGCAATGATTAAGAGGACTTTGAGACTACATCCATAACACAAAGCCATTCTATGAGAAAGGGGGTGTGGGGGAGAAATAAAACCCACAAATTTAACAGCATTGTTAGAAAACCCTTAAAAACAAAAAAAAAAATTTATGACAGCCACTCAAGACTACATAAACACTAGCAACAGAATCTTCAAAAAGTTTAAGAATAACCCCAACCTCACCTACTCAGTACATATTATAGTAAAGTGTGAATACACACAATGGACTTTGGAAAACCAAGTCAAAGAACTCAAAATTACAAATACCTCAAAATATAATTTTGGTCGCCAGAAACATGCACAATTGTTTTACTTTTTTGGTGGGGGGATGGGGAGGGGAAACGACAAAAAAAAAAAAAAAAAACCAACCAAAAAACAAACACAAACACGTTACAGTCAACATAAAGGAGACAGTCCACACAGAACTAATGAATTGTTAGGCCAATAATAAACCCTCCCCCCGCCCCCAAAAATAAACCGAGCCTCTCAAAATTAGGACCAAAGCAAAATAAAGCAGTGTCTAGTTGTGAAATAAATACTCAAAATAGGTCTTTCTACAAAATAACTTCAAGCCAGAAGCATACCACAGAGATTCATATATCCAAAATACATTCTTGTACAAAAAAAAAAATTAAACTCAGAATATCACCAGTCTTATGAACATCAAATATATGCAAACTAGAATAGGTTTATTGCATCACTATAGGGGGTAAACTAAAGATCACCCATAATAGCACACTATTTACATTGAATTATTGGAATGGGCCATAAGTTATTTTCCCACAGAGAATCCATTAAGCACAATACAAAGAAACATTTTATGGAGTTCTATGCACTTTAATAAAAGTAAGACCAATAACTATAAATTGCTTAGCTTAAAAAGGGAAGTTTGCAAGGCCTAAAGTTTGGTCTGCACAATGGCCAGGACAGCAGTAGGAAACCTTCAGCACTCCAGATGTAGTCCACAAACATCTCCCATAACACTGGCAAAGCACCAGGAGAGATTTAGTCCAAACAAATATGTATTGCTGAAGGTTGCCTACCCCTGGCCTAGAACAGGTTACCTATAAGTCAACATCAACAAGAAAAAAAAAAAAATAACCCACCACAAGAAACTGTATGCACACAGGTATAAAACTGTACATGCTCTATACAAATGGCCACTGTCTATTATCTTTAGGGTTCTCCAATCAAAAGCAAATTCAAATACATATGAAGAAACTGATACTTGCGTTTCAAGACCAGGTTACAAAGACAAGAATTTTAGTAGCATCTAACTGATGTCTAAAAGGGGCAACCACTGAGCCTTCAAGTTGCATGCTGTGTGGGTTTAGGACAATACATCCAGCCCAAATGCTTCTAATGTACCCATATACCAACTCAGTCTTATTAGGTATAATAAAATACAGTTCTAGCAAAAAAGTTCAATAAACGTGGCAAAAAAAAAACAGACTCATACAACGTAAAGGCAATACGGAAGGCTAGAGTGCCAACCCAAACACATATTAGCTGATGCATTCTAGGAGAAGCGCTTGATATACTATTGGCCTCTTCACGGTGCTCCTTAATAAATTCTTAATTTAAAATTACAGCTAGAACATTGCGCACACACCCTAAATGTAGGGACAGAGCGCATGCGTGAAAAAAAATGCCACATTTAAAGATCTAAACTACCATAATCAGAAATTTTACGGTCTTCACCGTTTTTTTTTTTTTTTTTTTAAAGTCATCTAATAACAGTTAACCACAGCATTAAGAAAACACATGCACACATATTTTTGCTTTAATATTTAAATACACTGGGAATGTGTTGAGCACTTCACTTGGTAAGCCATGTCTTGAAATGGATATTTAAAAAAAAATAAAATAATTTTCTTTTTTTTTTTATTATTATTAAACTGTCCAGTCAGGATTTTTATTGGTACCTACACTTTAACAATTAAGTTGTTGTGAATCCTGAAAAATTAAACATGTAGATCTATACCTCTTAAGCCTAGAAACGAGCAGGTCCATTTTAGCTCCCTGTCAATCAGTTATCAACCCAGCCTTTTGCTTTTGTTAAATCAGCATTGAAAAAGGAGAAACAGAGACAAAGGTTTGTTTCTTATATGTATTACTTGCACTTATTGTGATTTTTCAATCTTTATTCAGCGGAGTCATTTCTAGACAAAATGATGGTTCCCCTTGAACAAGGTTGTTATTAAAAAGAGTTTTAAATTTCAAGTATTAATAAATGTTTCTTTTGGCTTTGTATACTTTAAATAAAAAAAATATATAAATAAATAAAAAAGTCACCAAAAGCTCTGCTTTAGCATCAGCCTTGAATTACAGAAAATTGGTCAGGATCAATTACGAATATTTTAGGTTACTTTAAAGGGAAACTAGTGGCAGGAGTTCTGGGTGACAGACCAGGAGGACGTGCAGAATCACCCAACAACCCAGAAGTGCCTCTTGTGGCAGAGTTAACCCCAAAAAAGTGAATTTTTGCAGTTTATTAAAAACTGCTATAATTACCTTTGCAGGTTTAGGAGACCTGGGACAGTGCATCCAGAGCACTTCAATAAGCTGAAGCGGTCTTGGTGCCTATTGTGTCCCATATACATGTAATGTAGACCCTTGCAATCACACCCATCAACAAAATTAACAGTTGCAGTGAAGACTACAGACTTCTAACCTGTTTGGAGATACATTTTAGAAAAATTTCACCTTTAAATAAAAACAGCAGCATAGCAGTTATCTACAAGGAATATGCAACTACTAACCAGGGCATTTTGGAAATGGAAATTAAAATAAAAAAAAATAAAAAGTAGAGTTTACATTACAAACTATGGATACCTCCACTGGCCACTCACTCTGGTAGCTGCTAGAGATGCTTCTTGAGGCAGTGCTACACAGTGTGCCACACTGACAGAGTCTCCACCCTCCACACACTGAACTTTCTTCATAGAGATGCATTGATTCATTGCATCTCTAAGATGTCAATTGGCAACAGATGTGTTGGGGGTTACCTTGTACCCACCAATGGCTGTGGAAATTTAGAGCCCTGAGGAAAAGTACGAGCAACTTTTCATTTGAAGAGTCCAACAAAATAGTTAAATAAAGTAGTTAATGTTTACAGGTATAACATGTTTGCATAGCTCAGCTCTCAAAAGGTATTATTTACCATTGGTAAGCATTCCTATGTCAGCCATATTTAATAGATTATTTAGGAGCTAATACCGCACATGCACAATATCCTGGGTGAGGTCACATCTCATACAATATTCTAAAAGTTAAGTGCAAGAGTTCCAGTTCAGAATTTAATTGAACAAACTGGTAAAGAAGGTTGTCTGAACCTTTGGATAGGTGGACGGAAAACAGCGCGACCAACAAAAGGAATTAACACAAAACACCCCTTTAATAGTAAATGTTCTATAGTTTAAGCAAAGGCTTATTTGGCATAGTTCAGTGACCAAGTGGTGTCATAATGCACTGTAGTGAGACATCCATGCCACTTTAGATTACTATTAGTCAGTTTCTCACTTTCCCTAACGAATACATAAATAGAAGTTCTAAAGAGATTTTATTTTCTCACAGCACCCTTACAGAATAACAATGTCATGTATATTCTCCATTTCATTCTAGATTAACTGCAGATAAACTAGTAGTTATTGATGTGGATAAGAGGAGGGGGGAGGGGTAGGGTGAGATTTAATTTACACACAATTAGCTTTGATGCAAAAACACCCTTAAGGACAAAACTTCGGAAATAAAAGGGAATCATGACATGTCACATGTCAAGTGTCCTTAAGGGGTTAAAAAAATATATATATTACACAAATTGGTTGAACAATGGGAAACATTACTGTTTGAGAAAAGGTGAGGTTTACATTTAGAGATTTCAATAAATCACCCCTCTACTGGCTATCAATACAAACAGCCACTAGAGTAACTTTCCACCTTACATCCCGTTTTAGAAGGAATACTTGTTTTATGTAAGCATGCACTAGATGACACTGAATACAGCCAACGCTCCTCAGAGAAGCAATGTGTTGGTGGATAGTGGTTGTGTTCTCAAACACGTCACAATCATGTATTGCAGGGTTAATACAGATAAATCTGTATTACCTTAGCACTGGAATAAAGCAATTTTACAAGGTGGGATGTGTGTTTTTGTACACAGTCTACTAAAAGTTATGGATTGTGTTTTTTTAGTTTATTTTACATTTCTGTATGGTCAGAGCATATAATGCAAACTGAAATAAACACCAATGGTGCCATTAGGATACAAGCATATGTATGCACTTTCTAGCGCAGGGGCATCATATATTGTGCAGCTTTGAATGACAGTTGCCTCACTATGCAGTTTGTGTTTTAAAACATATGTAGCCATCGGCTTCTCAAAGAGGTGGGAGAGGGCGCATTGATTTAACCAGTATCCTATTCTTAGGAATTCTGGAATAATGCACTGGGCATGCTTGATAGGATGTTTGCAAGGTGAAGAGTGTTTACAAATGCACATGCATAAAATTTGATAGAAGAGGAGAGGGAATCTGATCATTGTGAGTTAGGTTTCTTTTACCAGTGGACAGGTCTGTAATGGAGATGTGCAAGCATGAGGGGTTGAAGAATCTCCCATGGAGAAGAGGCTAATGCAATCTGAAAAAGTTTACAGACATTACATACTTAGTTTTTCTTGCTTTATTTGGGTGGGTAAATTTGTTTAAGAGACCTTGCTTGTGTGAGAAAAAAAAAAAAGTGATTTGTGTCCCTTTAATCTCTTTAAGACTGTTGGCCTAGGAGTTACAGTGTGAAGTAATTTTTTAAATTAATTTAGCCATTTTATGGTCTTGGTCCAGGGCTTAAAGTTTGGTGCAGCTAAACAGTTCCATTTACAGTCAACCCAGTAGACACGGTTAAAAGGAAGCTGGGTACAGAAAACAACCTCCCATGGAAACCGGTGCATAAATTGTGCTCAGCCATCTGCTCATTATGTAGTGCATGAGCAAGCATCATAGGATAACCGTAACTTATGGTTGCATGCCAGTGCCCGGAAAGCCACTTAAATAAATTAAAATCTGGGCTATGTAAATCCCAGTCAAAATGGTGCCCAGAAATGGAACATTGTGGAATCACCATAACATTTAGGGAATGCACAGCGGTCTGCTGCAGTAGCAAAGAACATCTGCGCTCCTGTATTACATTTTGCCAATGCTGGAAGAAAGGGTTAGGACGACATCACATCCTCCCTAACGTTTTATGCAGGGTATTGTGCAATGGGAACGCTAATGCAGTCTCTGCTGGGATGAATACACACCCTTATCCCTAATTAGACACAAGAGGCCGTACTTTTCTCACCTCCTGTTGCAAGTGACTGCATGTATGCGTAAATTAATATGCAACATAGGTGATTGGCCAATTGTGTTAGTGTGTGAGTTATTGATAAGATAAGACATTTGGTATAAACCGTACGAATAACTAGCTTTATTAAAGGGACACTTCAGGCGCTAATACAACCTTCATGCTTTTGATACATGGCATTGAGATCATTAAGTAATTATATGTCATGGCTCACATACAGGAACACTATGGTCACCAAAATAAACTGTAGCTTAAGGAAGCAGTTTTTGTGTATATACCATGAATCTCACTGCTCAATTCTGTGCCATTTAGGAGTTAAAGGACCACTAGTCACCCAGACCACTTCAGCTCAATGAAGTGGTCTGGGTGCCAGGTCCCTCTAGTTTTAACCCTGCAGCTGAAGACAGCTTCAGAGAAACTGCCATGTCTACACTGCAGGGTTACTCCAGCCTCTAGTGGCTGTCTCCCTGATAGCCACTAGAAACGCTTTCACAATTTTCAGTGTGAAAAAAAAAAAAAAAAACCCACACAACTTTACATCTATCACATTCCCCTCCCCCCCTTGCAGGAACATAGCATGGTTTAGGTTCCACAAAAAAGGAGTAATAAATGGGGGATTGAAGTTAAGTTGCATGAGGTCTATTTAGATTAGAGGTTTTCATAAACACCATCCTTTATTCTGCCTTTCCAAAATCATCAGCAGGCATGGAAGACAAGCAAATGAGAAAGGCTACAGCAACATGCTGCACATGAGCAGGAATAGCTGTGAAATAATTCCTAGAGGACAGCTCGGGTAAAATAAAAAATAAATAAAACCTGGCAATTTCTTTACATTCTACCAGACTGTGTTTAACAGACACTGGTGTGAGTGCAGTGCTCAACACATGACAAGGTTTGCAAATAAAACATTAAATAAAATAAATGAAAAACAAAAAAGAAGAACTTACCAGATTTGGTGCTCATGGAAATTCATACCTGGCAGAGTAAAGACAAAAAAAAAAAGATAAAAATTATAAAGAATCCAGTTCAAACACATACATGAAGTGAGAATTCAAAGTGAATTCCAAACATGGCAATACAGCAAAACTGGAAAAATCCTACAAAGTAAACTGTCACAATTGCTCATTTATGGACTTAAAATTTAAAAGTTTAATAAGAAATCCCTAAAAGCATTCAAAATTAAAACTTTAAGGACAACATAACCAAATTAAAATCAACAATACTTTTAAATAAAATGATATAATTTTTTTTTATTAAACCTAATACTACATGGACTGCATGAGTAAAACAATCATATGACCGTGTAAATCAGTCACATTTTAAAATGTTATGGATTTCCAAACCACTTCATCTTATTGAAGTGGTCTGGGTGTAGTGTCCCTGTACCCCTTAGGCCTGAAATGAGAAAAATAAAAATATATAAATAAATTCACATTGCAGTGCTAAGGCTGCCTCTGGTGGCTGTCCACCAGAAATACTTCCTGGCTGTTCACACTTGACTCCGTAAAAGAATGCTGGTCATCCCACGTTTTGCGTGAGGACGTGCATTGGCTTTAAAATCTCATAAGAAGAAAAAAAAAAACCACTTTCCTATGCATACATGGCACTCACGAACTAGACCCTCTTTAGCTGTCGGAGGTGTGTGAGCCAGTGTCAAGGGACAGACAATGGAGTAAGGTGAGTGAACTTTTTATTTTAATTTTTTTATTTATTTTTTTTAATTTTTTTTTTTAAACCCCTTTTGCGGTCCAGGGACACTAAAAAGTGTTGGGAATACAGAATATAGATTGAGGAAATTTTGCTTGAGTCAGACAGTTATCTGACCAACGGCTACAAGCCATCTTGGTTCACACAGAGCAATCACAGCACTAGGCAAATGGGTTGAGCAGTAGGTTTGTCATATAACATTAGTTTGAAGGTTTCCTTCCTGCTTCGTAAAAAAAAATAAAAAATTATATATATACATACACACCCACCCACCAAAACTGAAATACAAGACAGTTTGAGTGAACTAAATTTCTTTGAATGTCTGAAATTACCAACATATGTAAAGGCGTGTTAGGATTGTAAATAACCTCCAAGGATCCTTGACAATTAACCATACAGTGCAAGGTCAGCATAAAAATAAATAAAATAAAAAAATAAATAAAAAACCCACACACGTAGCTAGAGTCTTCCATCAGTTTAGAATGCAACACGTAACATAGCTCTGGTATTTAGCTACAGAAGTCCTAATGCTGCGCAAGGTATTTTAGCCAACAGCTCCTCAAAGCACATGGATCATTTACGAAAGACTTCAGTCTCAGAGTGGAGAGATTAAATGGGTCAGAGTGGAGAGATTACATTTTAATGCATGAGAGCATGGGGTTTGAATAAAAAGGGACAGTTAGCAACACCAAGTTATGCTCATTGCATGTTATAACGTCAGGTTTCCTTGTATAGTGTAACAGTGTTGCAGAGATTAAAGAAAAAAATAAAATAAATAAATGCAGCCTGTGTGAGAGACCACTAGCTGTAGCAGCCCAGCTGTCAGAGTGAATATGTCAGTACATTGCCAGTTAAAAAACTGAACAGGGCTGTACAAATGATAGAAGCCACACTATGGCAGCTCTAGAACTGCTGCGGGAGAGAGTCATTTGTTACATAAATTCCAGCTGGACAGAGGTTTAGATGCTATTAACCTGAATGAAAGGCTCTGTATTCAGTAACTTATTTGACAAAGTGTGCTTGCCTATGCATCTGCAAAAGAAACCATCTAGAATTAAAGGAGTCACTTCCAACGTGAAGGAAAATAATGTGATGAAAGGTTGACTATTTAAAACTTCCTCATTAAAAACAAATTACTTGCGGCTCTCAAATAATCTTCAGAAAGCTAGCATAAAGTGTTTTTGTTTTACACACAGTTAAGAATTTTAACACACACACACATATACACACACACACACACATATACACACACTTTGATGTGGCCTGCTCAGGAAAACAGGACACCCATCCCAATTTTCACTGAACTCTTTTCTACTTCCTGAAGATATTCATATTTTGCTCATTCCATCACTTTTAACCAAAATGATGCACACTTGTAAAGTATCTGCCCCAAGGGCATGTAATCCACAGACAGTGAATTGACAGCTGCTTTGCAAAATTAAAACTAAAAGATTGCTAAAAATAGAGAATGGAGATTAGCACAAGATATATTTTCCTATTTGATTTCAATTTAGTAAAATTTAGGTTGTCAATTCAACATCAGTCAGGAGGCACAGGGCCTGCACACCTGTAATTTTTACAAGTGTGACATACAAGTCCTATATTTCGGGTGTACATCTTGGAGATAGGCATTGTTTCACCTTAGACAAAATGATAAAGTATTGCAGAGAAGTAATTTTCTTGATCTTTTATGTTAGGGAAAATGTACAATTTAAGAAGTCTTACCAATTACATGTTTTAAACCTATATATTAAGCAAATACATGCAAATGGTTATGTAATGTACCCACCTGTTTGCATGCTTTGGTGCTTTAGCAACTACAAAAATGTAATTTGTTCCAGTTTTTAAGCAGACCAATCTATTAAAACTTTATGTGCAACAGCTTAAGTCTGACTTGGATTGTGTTTTACACCTCTTGAAAGAAATGTTTTTCAAAGCTTTGGAAATAAGGCCAGTGAAATGTCAATGTTACTATAAGGGCTACGTGAACAAATCAGCAGAAGCTTTGCAAGGTAGGTTAGGAGACTGCCTGTTTTGGAAAAAAAAAAGTACATTTCACAGAAAGGAAATTGCTACAACTGCCCGAATATTTTCCAGTTAAAAAAAAAAAAAAAAAACACATTGCCTATGATAATGTGTAACATTGCAAGTAAAGAACTCGTGGGGGCATATAAGAAAAACTTAACACTGAAGTTAGAGATGTCAGTATGGTTGTAGAGTTTATTCCACTCCATGTAAAACATGTTAATATTCCTAACCCGGTATTTAGGACACTTTATTATTTTACAAGTGAAGGCACAGGTAAAAAAGGTGAGTAATCCATGTACAAGAACAGAAAAAAACTAAACATTTTAATGATTGTGTTTTGGTACGGATGTTGTAAATGCACAAGAGTTTGACAAACTTTTGTAGAATGCAGATTTATTAGAACAAATTTAAAAACCTTGCTTTTTTACTACACCAGCCAAAGAAGAAAATGTCAAAGTTGCTACTGACAAGCTGAGAGCAGTTCTATAATGCTCAAGTATAAATGACAAATATTTAAGACTCCACCCTGCTGTAGTATTTTACAAATTAGAAGTTCCATTTTATTTAGTCAGTCCTTCCACGGGATGTCAAATGACCTGACAAGAATTTCTAAAGATTACATTCATCGTGTTTAAGTCAAATATCAGAACACAATTATTTAGAAATTTACCTTATACACATTTATGCTTAAAACTTACCAATGCAGGTATGATAGTCCATGGAGAAATTATTTCATAATTCATGCATTAGTGTCACGCAGATTAAAAACCCTTTCCTTTGCTAGTATGTAACCAGTTTTATTTAATACTGTTAAATTAAAATTCAAAAGTAAAAACGTGAAATACCAGACTTAAAATAACCTTTAGAGGTCATGCTACATAAAATAAAACAATGAAGACGCTAAGAACACTATTCAACATTCCGCAGAGCAGTTTGTGGAGCTTTACACAGGCTTGGTACCAAATGCTAAAATACATGTATTTAGTGTTAAACAGATATTGTAAAAAAAATAAAAAAAAATTTAATATGCGTGGTTTTAAGCATGACTAAAAAGCTTGCTTTTGTTTTAGTTATGGTGAATAAACAGTCTGCTAGAGCAAGATAAATTCTCATAAAAAAATTAAAAGATTACATTGCCTGGAAGCTTGAACTGGTGAGAAGCAGCTTGTACAAAAATGTACTTCACCAGGTTTCTTTCTCTGCGTCCCTCCCCCACCCCCTTCAAATAATACATAGTTTATATCCAATACTTACTTGATAAAAGGATGTTCGGTAATGGAGTTAAAGCTCTTTAAAGCCCTGCAAAAATAAAAGCACACTTTTATCATGAAGAAACCAAACTAAAATACAATGTAACTGTTATGATTTATAAAAACACAAAAAATACACAAAAATTAAAATATAAAATACCTTATACTGTGCATCAAACAGCTCACGTTATGAAAGAATCCATGCTGCCTATTTTTCATTAATCTCTGTGGGAGAATAAATAGGCTTGTTAGCATGCAGTTTTAACATCAATTTTATGAAACTATACTACTCATTAAATATCAGACTCCGTATTGATTAAAATTTGTTTAAATAAGATGCAGTTCATCAGATATAGACAAATGGATCTAAAACGGCAAAATAAAAAAATAAATAAAAAAAATTGTTTTATAAATTACAAGACAATTAACGCTGCTGGAATATATTTAAAACCTCAAATTGTGAAGAGCACAAGAGTTTCATAGGAATTTATAATATATTGGCTGCTTTTGCTTCCAATAAAAGATTTATTTATTCTTTCAAGATGGCCATAAAATCATGACAAGAAAATTCTCTTTTTCTAGAAGGAGAAAATGTAAGCCAGGAAGAGGCAAAAGAGCAAATATTTCAACTCAAAAAAATTTAACACGACATGAAGATTTGAATTTTGACAGCAAATGTGGCAACATTTAAAAAAATATATATAAATTAAAAGTAACACATGAATGTATTAAGAAAATTTTAGCTTAACAAAAAGATCTAATATACAAATTACTAAGTATATAAAGTGGTGTGTCGATACATGCAGTCAAATTTTATAATGCAATACTAGAATTCTCTAAAAACAAGTTATTGTACATATTTTATCACACTCCAGTCGCCTAGTGAAAGATTAAAACCAAATAAGAACTTAAAAATTGTATATTATATCTGTGTGTAGAATATATACATACAGATTTTTTTTTAACATGGCCTGAAGAGAATTAAAAGCCAACACCCATAAGAAACAAAGAAAATACATACGTTTACATCCCCCCTCCATACTTCACTGCAGAAAGGGAAAAAAAAAAAAAATAGATGATGGGAGGGGGGAGGGATAATTATTTGACTATCAAACAAGGGCTTGAAAACTTATTCTTGAGTGTTGTGCATGAAAAGTATATATATATATATATATATATTTGTTGTAATGTCCAATTTTAAAAAAAGGTCTCCTTTCATCCCAATACCCATGTGATTGTTGCAGATTAGACTGTAGGAGACGGACTGTGACATTGAGAACCACCAATGCCCTGTATAGCCAGAGTATGAAATTATTAAAATGAATATATGGTAAGAGTCTCCATGGGGGACATGGTTTAGACAGGGGACCCGGGTTACTGTCCAGCTGATGGGGTGCTAGGAGGCTGATGGGTGACTGTCTCCCTCCAGGTCTCTCTCTCTCTCTCTCTCCCAAGGACACTTGCTTGTTTTTGTCTCCCCACCCAAGGACAAAGACAGGCAGCAGCCATACTCACCGAGGAGGCAGTGGCCGCCATTCCAGGGAGGATGCGGCAGCGGCTGGGTGCTGCTCTCTGTCTCCCGAGCCGTGCAGGGTCCCCCGCAGCCAGCCAGCTCGGGGATGGGCGGCGGACAGGGCACGGCTGGCTCTCCTTCACCAGCGCCATTTTGTTTTGCATTCGACAAACTCAGCCAGGCGGCCATCTCGTCTCCCTGACTCGGAGCTCACCGCCTCAGCCCGAGCAAAGGGCGCCCGACCCGCTGACTGGGGCGAGGGACGGCAGAGAGTGGGGGGAACGGAGACTCGGGGCGTGATTATACCTTCACCCCCATCCCAAACCCTGACAGTTAGACCGGGTCTCGTGACTCCGACGGCTCGGCTCCGCCATTTTGTTGCAGCTACTCCGCTCGCCTCCGTCCTTCTGCTCCCCCTCAGCCGCGCGCTACCTCCTTATCACTGCAGGCTGTGCTAGGCGCCCGGCCTGTTAACTCCTCCGCAGCCGTACCCGGCGTCACCGCGCATGCGCCGAGGCCCACTTCCAGGTAAGAATCAGTTAAACCGCTGTCCCTAGCGGTTGCAAACGCGGCTCTCTCATTGGTTCCTCCAATAAACTCCTGCGATTGGCCCCCGAGCTGACGTTCTCTTCCCACCTCTTGTTGTTTACACACGCCCCTCTTTTTTTTTCCTCTCTTTTACCTCCCGCTTCAGCGCGCTGTCACGCCCACTTCGTTTTGTTGCCGTTTGTTTGCTTGTACTTTGATTGGGTTAGATGGAACTTGGGGGCGGGGTTTCATTGTGGTCGTTCTGTGCAGCCAAGCGAGAGGCGCCTTCTTATTGGCTGATCTGTTAAAGCTTAATAACAATACCAAGTGTGATGGAGTGTTCAAAGGAAGTTCTTTCCTTTCAGGTTTGTATTAGCTTAAATGATAAAGGGAAATAAACTAATCATATCACAATATGTGAACCATCTTTTAATCTAAAGAGAAAATTAAAATGATGTATTTTTTCTACTTGTTGTGGAAAATGCCCTGTGTCTGGTGGTTTTCAAATCATTAACTTTCTCATTGAACAGTTATGATGATTTTAGTTTCACTGCAATAGCCATTAAAGTGCACGCTCACCTGCCAGGTTATCATACTCTATTGGCCATTGCAGTGGCCATTAAAAAATCTCTGTCAAAATGTTCTCTGTCACTATACCGTAAATTTTGAATATTTCATAAACATATACTGTAATCTTTATGAAATAAACACATTGACTATTCTGGAATTTTGTAGAAATTCCAACGCAGTAACAGGATATCATAAGTCAAAGTAGGGAATGACAGTGATGAAACTTGACAAACGGTGGATGTTCGCAATCAAATTTTGTCATTTCATACAGCTTTTTCTTTTTCAACAATTATGATGTGGTCTACCAGATCCATCAAGTTTTCAGGGACACATATCACACACATATTGAAGGGCAGCATATGAAAAGGGTTTCCCTGTAGGAATTTAGAAAAAGGCGTATTAGATTAAGTAATTAGATAATGGAGAATCCTGCAGGATATTATTATTTATATAGCGCCATCAGATTCCGTAGCGCTGTACAATGGGTGGACTAACAGACAACTGGACGTACAGGAACAGAGAGGTTGGAGGGCCCTGCTCAATGAGCCAGTATAGAGGGTATGCATTATACATATTGTAAGGTGACTCTTTTTTTATGCATTTTCATAAATAGGACAAAATGATGTGTCCCTGAAAAAATGATGGACCTGGTTACCCTATCTATGGAGGATCTAGACAGGATATAGAAGAGTAAAGAACTGACCTGGCAGATGAAACTCTAGGAGCCGAAGAAAGAAGATCCAAGGAAAAGCATCGGGAAAGCATTGCATGTTGAGAAAGTGCCAAGACAGGCACAGAACACATCCAGGACCTCTTTCAAGGTTTGCTGGGACCCTCTCCAGTCTCTCTTTCCCCCCCTTCCTAGTAGATTTTGCAATCTCCAGCTGCCTTTAACTTTCTCTGCTTCCCCCTTTTTTCCTTTTGGATGCAATGTGTTTCATTTTCACCTATTTGAGTGTGCATATCAGTTGCACACTGGCTTTTGGTGCATACATTGGAGGTAACATCTTATTAGATGGGCTACTATTTGCTGCCATTTTTTATATATATATTTTTTCTATTTTTTTAATAAATTGTGCAGTTTTTCATTACCTACCTGTGGCCTTATTTTGGAGCTACTGTGTGTTGACTTCAATGGAAATGTGGATGTACTACTAATGCATAGGTAGCCTTTTTTTGGTTTGTTTTGTTTATATAATTGAGCTGATCAATACAAGTACAACTATTTATTCCACCCAAGAATAGTGGTAGTTTGAGCACAGGGATTATTATTACTGTGTATCAGTATCAGATCTGTCCCGATACGGCACACATAACTAGGATGTCTCTCTCTCTCTTTTCTTCTAGGAGCCAGAGGTGCATGAGTTCAAGATCAGCAACTTGAGAGATTGCTGTATAAGCCCAATTTACAAAGGTGTGAATGGGCCTTTGTATAACAGATATCAGCCACAGAATCAGTGAACAGTTCCACTCTTCCATAAACTACATATCCCATAAATAAGATCAGACACTACAGACCAGAATAAGAAGTTCATGCTTGGTGGAGCCTCTATCTGGTCAGCTGATAAGTTATTGGTGTTTTTTTTTATTGGCTTTATTTTTACTTCTGCATGCATTATTTTATGCATTGTCTACATCATGCACTGGATGGTAGGAGTCTTTTTCTGTCTCTATTGTATACATTTAATATTAATGGGCATCAGATCTAGAACAAGTTGAGGGAGTTTGGGTTTTTATGGGGGTAAGTGTCAGGTTTTTCTGAATAGTTGTTTTGGGTTTATTTATTTTGTAAGGAGTTGTAGAACTCCTTTAAAACTAATGCAATGTTGGTGAAAGCTCTGTAGGTTTGGCCTGGGACTTATATTTTAGTCCCTCTCGGTTGGTGTTCCTAAGGCTCGCTGACTGGGTGTTATCTTTGACTCCTACCTCTCCTTCACCCCTCATGTCCAATCAATCGCCAAATCCTGCCGCTTCCATCTCAAAAATATTGCGCGCATCTGACCCTATTTAACGTCTGGTACGGAAAAGGTGCTTGTCCATGCCGCTGTCCTCTCTCGTCTTTACTACTGTAATCCGCTTCTCAGTGGTCTTACGTGTTCCCAACTTGCCCAGTTACAGTCTATAATGAATGCGGCGGCGAGGCTCATCTTCCTGTCTACCCACACCTCCCATGCCTCCCCCCTTTGTCGGGCCCTACATTGGCTTCCCCGTAAGATATAGAATTCAATTTAATATCCTGATACTTGCTTACATATCTCTACACAATGCTGCTCCTACTTATCATTACTATTACACAAATATGTCCCATATAGGTCCCTACGCCCTGCCAGAGACCTACGCCTAACCTCTGTTCGTATTCCTGCCTCTGAAGCTCCCCTTAAAGACTTCTCTAGGGCCACACCGTTCCCATGGAACGCCCTTCCCCTCTCTGTTAGACTTTCATCCAATCTCTACTCCTTCAAAAAAATCTTTGAAAACTTACTTCTATAGGAAAGCATGTCAATTAAACTGTGAACAGCTTTCCCTCCCTGCACCCTGATTCCTCTCCTGAAACTGTCATCAAAACGCTAAGCCCTCAATGAATACTATCTTAGCAACCTACTTTTCTACCCTACCCTTACCTTTTGTGTTACATTACCCCACTCTCTCTAGCATGACAACTCATTGAGCAGGGCCCTCACTCCCTCTGTTCCTGTGTGTCCAACTCATCTGGTTACAAATTCTTGTCTGTTAGTCCAAACATTGTACAGTGCTACGGAACTTGTTGGCGCTTTATAAATAATAATAATACAAGTGGTGGACAGTCAACAGAGGAAAGCAGACCAGCAGGTGAAGAACATCAGGTGGGATGAAGGCAGTAGAGCAACAGGCAATAATCCAATCCATACATTATTACCAAGGACACCAGCAATTTGATTGAATCTGGTGTTGGTACAAATCTATGTGGCCTATTTCATTGAAAAAACAAATCATTATTTGTTACTTAATATTATAGCCTGCTTAACACCCTCCAGTGAGAAATTAGACTAAATCATGGAGCTTGTGTTGGGTCTTCTTAACAGCATTATAGGCCCCCTGGGAAAAACAGTGCACTGTGGCTGTGCCTACACAACTACTCACAGGAATGAAAATGTAAATGTAATTATAGATAAAATTAAGTTTATATTTATAGGTATCTCCAACAAAATAAGTGTTTAAACAAAATTACAAATACTGTATGCTGTAGAGCAGAGTTTAATCCACACAACATTTAATATTTAGCTGGGAGAGTAAACTAACATGGACTGTTAAAAATATTAGAAAAACTTTATAATAGCTTTATGACTTCAAAAAATTATGTGTGTTGACTTTGTCTTGTTTATGTACAACTAGCATGTTGTTTTTGTCAAGGTCAATATATGTTTTCACAACAGCATGACCACATGTAGAGATAACAGCTGATACCGAGGTGATTAGTCCACCTAAACATTTTATAAAAAGGGTCTGTAGGTTCGGAATAAATCTCCTGGAATAATATATTGAAACGTTAGTAAACCTATGGGGCCCAGTGTGCCCATGCATTAAGACTGCCATAAGCTTGTTGTAGTTTGGGGAAAAATTCAACACAGCTTGTTTGTCTTTATCTAAACTTGAACTTGCAAAAAAATAGCAATACCGTGTTTCCCTAAAAATAAGACCGGGTCTTATATGAATTTTTCCCTGAAAAACGCACTAGGGCTTTTTTCGGGGGATGTCTTATCTAGGGGGGAAACAGTAGTAGTTTACCTACAGTCCTCACGTGTGTACAGTTTGTACACCTTCGGGCTTTGGGTGATTGCTTAGATATCAAATCCATATCGGAGAAGGCAGAACAGGGATATAAGGTTTAAAAACATGAAATATGCCACCATTGCTAACTTTTTTTTGTAAAATATTACAGCTTAAAGTTTTCTATCTTAATATATATACATATTTATAAATTAAATGTATTACTTTTAGATGGTTTCCATTTAGAGTACTTCCCTCCATGATGTTTTTACATCATTTATTTTTATAGATTTAAAAAAAAACTATGAACTTACATTCATTCCAGTGCTAGGACAGTCTCCACTCAGCCACCAATACAACTCCTGTGAAATCATCATTCCTGGTGACTCTTGTCTAAGCAGACACATGTGCAGCAATTGCTGTAATTTGCCAGTACGATGCTTCTTTATGAGAAGCGTTATATGAACTCATCATGTTTGTCCTGTATGTCAGGGCTCGACAAATCCCAGGCGCCAGGTCACCATTGCGACTAGAAATTTTGCCCTAGCGCTTGGGATTTAAAGCCCTTAAGCTAAAGACAGGATGAGGGAACAATGGAGCCGGCCGGTCGCCTTGAGAAGTGTGGACGGCCAGCTCAGGGAGCGTGCAGGCGGCTGCCTGGAGGAGCGTGCAGGCGTCCGCCATGGGGATCGTGGAGGCGGCCGCCCTGGGGAGCATCGCTGTGGTTGGCCGGGGCAGCGTGCGAGGGAGCAGTGATCTTCGAGCTGCTCCCTCACACTGTTTAATGACTTCATTCTCTGAAAAGGCAGTGTTTACATTGAAAAGGCTACAGGGACAGGCTACAGGCACCAGAACAACTACATTAAGCTATAGTGTCCCTTTAAGAATTGTATATTTCTCATAAATTAAACTTCGCTAGTTTTAAAAAAAACTGGCTTCTGACTTTTTTAGCTGGCTCCTAGATTCCAAACAAATTTGTCAAGCCCTGCTGTATGTGATGATGGTGAATGTGAAATCAAAGGATGTAAGGAGCAAATATAGTTGCTGTCTATCTGAAAGCCACAATAGGTGTGTTTTTGGCAAAATGTAGACATTTGTCAGGAATTGCAATGTTTTACGTTGTTCAACAAGTAGTACTGCATCTCTGCCCCAAAACTACTACATTAAAGTAACACCATAGGATTTGGAATACAAACTTGTATTCCTAATGCTATAGTGTCCTACTCCCTAAGTAGATTCAGCCCACCCCTTCCCTCGGTATCAATAAAAAAAGAAGTGAAAAAAAACAGGATTAATGTACCTATTTTATAGCATCTGTTTAACTCTGGAATGGAAACATTGCATTTTCTACAAAATTGCAATGTTATAAATTGCAGGGCTAAAATGATAGGGCTACTGAGATGAAGTGGTCTGGGTGCATTTAGTGGTTTTTTAAAATGTAGTGGTTTTGGTGCTTAGACTATCCCTTTAAGACACTTTTCCACACTGTTCCTCTACAGACACATGGTTTCACATTTGATTTATACTAGTCTATCTATGTCATTCGTTCTTTCATGATTCCAGAGCCATTATTGGCGCTATCACATGCAGACATAGTACAAGTTTGGCAAAGGAGAAGACAGCACAACACAAAAAAGATGTGAGGTAAGACAAAGTAGTAGATAATGTAATTAAGAACAAATGCAACCACAATGCACTTACTCACAGCAGCGAAGTTCCTGTTCCCTGGACTCTGGAAGCAACCGTGTGCAACAACCTTTCAGCAATGGGTGGCCAAAGGTGAGGAAATACATGCCATGGAAAGTGTCATAAGTGTCATACCTCCTTTCGGCCTGCGCTGATCCGATTCTGGAGTCTCGGCCGACACCGGTTTATCTTCTGCTATGTCCTGGCATTCGCCCGACAACACAGGAATGCGCATGCACCTGCCTGTTTTAATCCTTAAAGGGACAGTAGCCCATTGTATAGGCTGAGCACGCACTATATATTCTGTGCACCAATTACCCTATTGGTTCCCTAGCCTATCACCACATACCTAGCCTTATTTATATATTTTCCTGAACCCCAGGAAAAAGATCCCACACCATACCCTAGGAAAAGGATCTCACCCTGGAACCCAGGGAAAGTTTCCCACACTGGTCCCCTAGGAAAGTATCCCACACCGTACCCCAGGAAAAGGATCTCTACCTGGAGGTTGGGAAACACTGGTCTAGAACATGCTGATCACAATAATCTTAATGCTGGTACTATAATGCTTGAATTTTACTGGCATGTTAGATTCTGCACCCCAAAAAAGCATCTGCTCATTATGTTTATTATTATTACTGGCATCTAGAAATCAACAACATATTCCACCGCACTGCACAGTTGGAGAAGAAAAGAAAAAATCTGCAACAAGCAAGCCATTATGCAAGGAAAACCAAAACAGTGGCTCATCTTTATTATTGTGTTATATATCAGAATAGACAGGGTTTTATATTTATGCAATTCCAGGATTACTTATTGTTGTGGACAAAAATATTAACCCAATCCATGTTAGTAAAATGCCTATTTACTCAGCATAACTACAATCAGCATTATTCAACCTTATATGTGATTTACCTAAAATGGCCGCTAGGGAGTTTCCTTTTTGACATCGACTAACACCCTCATTAATAAGATGGCGCTGGAATCTGGGGGAGACCTCCAGGATACCAGTGACATCACACCCGGTAGGAAGAGCACTAAATGAACCACTTAACACCTAACCAATTATTGATGTATTATTCCATGTTATCTCTGACAATGCATATGATGTAATTTTGCTTTATAAGGGACATGCCGTCCCCTCAGAATAAAAATTCCTCAAGTTTTTCATTAACCCGAAACTTGTGTCTGGTGTGAATTACATTAGGAGCGTGCACGCATTACTTCTTTAATTTGGCCGGGGAAGATACGCAAGATAATCAATTTATTGATTGATTTCCACATCACTTATCGCTCATCATAGTGAACATGATTTAACATTATTATTTGATACTACAAATTAACCAAGGTTAATGATTATTGTGAATGTCTGTGTGCATACGTATGTTGGATGGCATGTTTATGTGTGCATATGCATCTTTGTAGTATATGCATCTTGTTAATGTATCTGTGTGTGTATTAAAGTGTATTTATGTGTGGTGTATGGTAATACAAGTTAATGCATATGTGGGCATTAGAGCAGGGCTAATATTTTGCCTTCAGTACCCTGTACTAAAGAGAGCCAGCCCCAACCAACCCATTTCACTTACGTCCAAATCACTTCTGAGCCGAAGGTGATATCACCACCTATCACTTTCTCCAGGAGCACTCATGGGTACATATAGATATATTATAAACACTATACATCCACATTAAGGCCTACGAGTTCAGCTCTAAATTTTGAAGAAAAAAAAAAGGTTGGAGTTTGTCCCGATGCGCAAGTTATTCAGAGTATTTCTTAATAACTGTAAATAAACAGAATGCTATCTCATTTTTATTTGTCCCCTCTCCAAATATCTTCAGGCCATGCATGGGGATTATTAATTTGGCCTATGAAATCGTCACTTTATACTGATTTAATCAGAGTTAAACATACCAGTGATGTAGTCAACAAACCAAAAACTTTTAGTTTTCGTGTAAGTAGTACGATTTTGTCAGTCCTCCTTTATTGGCCTGTGGGGCTACTCAACAGAAAAACACTTCTCCTTTGCAGAAGGATATGTACGTGTAATCCATTTTTACAAGACACCAGCCCCACATCATTTCCCCCCACGTGAAGCACTACCATATTTGGCACCTGCCCCAAACTAATCTTACCAAACATTTCCAAACAAATTGCACTCCAACCTCAACTCCGATAACCAAACCACCAGAGTCAAACCATGATGGCGAACTGCAGCTCTCCGATGCGCCCAGTAAATGTAGGAATATCCGACCAACCAGGCAGTCCAACCTAGAAAGAGACAGAGAAAAAGCCCCATAGGAACAGGTAACACCACTACCACCACCCTAACCCAATCTAAACCAGTTTATCGGGCTTAACATAGGATCTGAACCTCACAGATTCCCACCTACCAATTCTCTTAACCAACTCATCCCCAAGACCCAATCGAGCAGCCTCTGTCGCAGTGCCAATCCTAAAGGAATGAGTCCCCTGGGAAACTCATTTAACTGGATCCAAGCCTAAACGTACCAAGGCCAACTGGAAGACCCTGAGGAACTGATACTTCGATAGCGCGGAACCATCAGCATGCAAGAAAAAGGAACTCCCTGTCTCCACATGAACCCTTAGAAAAGCCGTGACGCAATCCCCCACTGGCGTCTTGACCCCTAGGGCCGTGAGTGTGCAAAGAAGCCGCTGCACTGCCTCTCTCTGGAGAACTCCCGCTAATAGACAAGACCCACTACGCCTCCGGTACTCAATCCTAACAGGGGAATCCGAAATCCTCCCCCGTGCATATCCTGAAGGGGGTCCCTGCCGTCGCTGTCCATCCCCATACGATGACTACTCCTAGACCGATACCTATCAGCGTCTCTATGGAACCTGCCATCATCCTCCTGAGTGCAACGTGGGACGCCCACCCGTGAGGAAAGCACCCCGAGCTTTCCCTTGGCGTCATCCCTATATGCCTACTCCCTGTTGCTTGCATCTCGACTCACCGCATGTCGCCCTAACATCCTGGGAAGTGACACACTACGCTCCCATAACTTGTCAGGGGAAATTATGGAGTGTCGCCATCATTGGAAAGAGGGGACCCAACTGCAGTTTGTTAGGCTGTATGCCTACCATCTGCCACCCTCCTGCTGCCAACCAAACCTGTACCGGTGTCGGGATCCCGCGGGCGGCTGCGAGGGGAGGCTTCACTCCGCTCGCGGTACTCACCCTCCAGCCGTCCGCGGTCCCCTCCTCCTCGTGGGCTCGGCGAGCGGCATCCTTCCAGCCTCGGATGCCGCCCGCGTTTTCCTTCACGTCCCCCAGCGGCAGCATGCATGACGCTGCATGCTGGGAGACCGCCCAAATTATTACATGCCGGGGTCAGTCACCTGACCCGGCGTTAAAGGCACAGTGCCTCAATCACAGTGTGATTGTTAATTCTGATTGAAAATTATCCAATCAGAATTAACCTTATGGTTTAAATACTTACCTTTCCTGTTCCTCCCTGCCCTGTTGTGGTCTTTGCTTGCTAGTATTGCTAATGAACTTGTGGTTCTGGTTACGTACTCTCTGGCTTGTTTATCCGACTTTGTGACTTTCTCCTACCCTTTGACCTCGGCTTGTTTCACGTTATTCTGTCTTCTGGTTCCCCTTTACTCGGCTTGTTTCCTGACTATTCTTTGTGTGCTTAGCCCGGCCACTCTAAGGTCCGGTACTGCACTTTGTGTGTGTGTGTTGGCGTGTTTGGTTTCCCGAATCGTGACATTACAACAGGGCCATAATGGAACCTACTGACATACCACAGCTCCTAGTTAATCAAGAGGCTAGAATGGATGGCTTGGACCACCGTATGGATCAGTTTGCTCAAGCTTTGCAAACCATACTGGCTCGTACTGCACACTTGCAACCTGCCGTTCAGGAGGCTGCTGCTGCTGTGCCCGAACCCATTCCCACTCCAGTACCCATTCCCGCTCATGTAGTTCACATGACGCCGCCACAGCGCTACAGTTGTGACCCAGCATTGTGTCGTGGTTTCCTCAACCAAATCAACATCCATTTGGTGATCAATCCACGTTCCTATCCCACTGACAGATCTAAAATTGCCTTTTTGATAAACCACTTGTCCGGGAGAGCTTTAGCATGGGCCAACCCCATTTGGGAAAATACGTCTCCTATGTCCTTTGCAGATTTTCTGACAGCTTTCAAACGCACATTTGATCAACCCGGTAGGGTTGCTTCTGCTGGCAAGGCTCTGCTTAGGGTCCGACAGGGTAACAGATCTGTAGCGGATTACACTATCAAATTCCGCACTCTAGCAGCTGAAGTGGTTTGGAATAATGACGCCCTCGTAACAGCCTTTCAGGAGGGTTTGGCCGCTTACATACTGGATGAAATAGCATCCAGGGAATTGCCTGTTCTTCTAGATGATGTTATAGACTATATGATTCTTATCGATAACCGTATTAGAGAGAGGCGTAGTCAAAGACGGCTGGATACACGGGTGTTACCTGCTCTACCCAGTACTGCACTGCTAGCGTTACCCGCTCCTAGGCAACCATCCCCTGAACCCATGCAGTTGGGTGCTACGGGGTTAACTGAGGCCGAAAGAGCGTACCGTAGAAGGGAGGGGTTATGCCTTTATTGTGGGAAGAGGGGGCACCACTGTAATGCCTGCACTAAAGTACAGGGAAACTGCAGCACCTAAGGCCTAGAGAGGGGTCGGCCTCGGGTGTTATGACTTTGTCCCCTCTTGTGTCCATCTCCAGACCGTTTATTACGGTTTCTCTTTTGGTCAATAAAACCACTATAACAACCAAAGCCTTGATCGATTCAGGTGCGGCAGACAACCTTATGGATGAGACCTTTGCCAAAACCGCAGCCCTGAATTTGATACACCCTTGGCCGTTGAGGCCATAGATGGTAGACCACTGGAGAAACCTCTGGTGACCCATGAAACCCAGGAAATAGTTATGTCAGTGGGTGTTTTGCACAAGGAAAAGTCAACCTTCCAAATAATTGACTCCCCTACAGCCTCCATCGTTCTGGGTTTTCCCTGGTTAGTTAAACACAACCCTGTACTTGATTGGGGTTGTTTAGATATACTCTCCTGGGGGGAATCTTGTCAACGAGACTGTATGGCTCATGTACGTCCTGTTTGTTTACTCAACATGCCCACGGCTAAACCACTCTCGGTTTCTGTCCCTTCTGTATATGCAGACCTTGCCTTGGTTTTTGAAAAAAGGGAGGCAGATAAGCTACCTCCACATCGTGAGTATGATTGTGCCATAAACTTGTTACCGGGTACTATGTCTCCTAGGGGAAAGGTCTACCCTCTTTCTGAGAAAGAAAACCAGATCATGGAGGAGTACATACGGGAATCCCTAAGTAAAGGTTTTATTAGAAGGTCCTCGTCTCCTGCTGGTGCTGGTTTCTTCTTTGTGGCAAAGAAGGAGGGCGATTTGAGGCCATGTATAGACTACAGGGGTCTGAACAATATAACGGTTAAAACACCTACCCTATCCCCCTCATCACTGAGTTGTTTGATCGTGTTAAAGGTTCTAAATTCTTCACCAATTTAGACCTCAGGGGGGCTTATAACCTTGTCCGTATAAAGGAGAATGATGAGTGGAAGACAGCGTTCAACACACGCAGTGGGCATTACGAATATCTGGTCATGCCTTTTGGACTGTGTAATGCTCCTGCCGTGTTTCAGGACCTCATAAATGATGTCCTTAGGGATCTATTGCATGTCTGTGCCGTGGTGTACCTTGACTACATACTTGTGTATTCTCCTGATTTGAAGTCACACCATAACCATGTTAGGATGGTGCTGAAAAGGCTATTACAGAATGGACTCTACTGTAAGTTAGAAAAATGTTTATTCGATCAGACCTCTGTGCAATTCCTAGGATATATAATTACTGAACAGAGTTTCAGTATGGATCCTGCTAAATTGGAAGCCATACTGTCCTGGCCAATTCCCCAAGGACTGAAGGCTATCCAGCGTTTTATAGGATTTGCCAACTATTATAGGAAATTTATAAAAAACTTTTCACCACTTATCTCTCCTATAACGAAGCTGACAAAAAAAGGTCTACACCCTAGGGTTTGGACTCCTGAAGCCCTTAAAGCCTTCGAAACTCTCAAGAAGGCATTTGCCTCTGCTCCAGTGCTGCACCACCCTGATCCTTCTCTTCCCTTTGTTATGGAAGTAGACGCTTCAGAGTCGGGTGTGGGACCAGTACTGTCACAGAGGTTGTAGTATGACAAACCCCTCCATCCCTGTTGTTATTTTTCTAAAAGGTTGTCTGATCCAGAGAAGAATTACGATGTTGGGAACAGGGAACTATTAGCTATTGTGTTAGCTTTTAAGGAATGGAGGTACTTATTAGAGGGTTCTAGACACAAAATTATGGTTATAACAGATCATAAGAACCTCTCCTATATAGCTGATGCTAGAAGGTTATCTGCCCGGCAGGCTAGATGGTCTCTATTTCTCTCACGCTTCCAATATGTTATTACCTATAGACCTGGTTGCCGTAATGCCAAAGCTGACGCTATCTCTCGACAGCATGAACCAGTAGAATTTGTTAACCCGACTCCTGAACCTATTGTACCTGCGTCTCAGATAATAGCTGCTACCCGTTTGGTTGTTTCGTCACCTTTCCTTGATAGTATTAAGACATACCAAACCCAAGCACCCCCTGAGACGCCGGTTGGTAAACTATACGTTGAAGCAAATGACAGAAAAAAGTTGTTAACTTTATTTCACACCGCCAAAACTGCTGGTCATCCGGGGGTTACCAAAACCTACAAGGGCCTCCTTCAACAGTTCTGGTGGCTTTCACTCAAGCGAGACGTAGTGGATTTTGTTCAGGCTTGTCATGTCTGCACGCAGTGTAAGTCCCCTAATGTGAGACCCCAGGGTCTACTGATGCCTCTATCTATACCCAAGAAACCATGGACCCACTTATCCATGGATTTCATTGTAGACCTTCCTCTTTCTGATGGTCAGACGGTAATACTGACTGTGACGGATAGGTTCTCTAAAATGGCGCACTTTATTCTGCTTAAGAAACTGCCTTCTGCGGTTCAGTTAGCTCAGGTGTTTGCCAAAGAAGTGTTCCGCTTGCATGGGGTACCTCAGGATATTGTATCTGACAGGGGTCCTCAATTTGTCTCTCGGTTTTGGAGGGGCTTTTGTGCTGAGATGGGGGTCTCCTTGTCGTTCACTTCCTCCTATCACCCGCAATCTAATGGTGCGGCCGAACGTGCTAATCAGTCTGTGGAATTGTATTTGCGCTGTTTCACTAATGCGCACCAGGATGTCTGGTCTCGCCTCTTTCCTTGGGCTGAATTTGCCAGGAATACGGTGTCTCATTCGTCTACTGGCTTAAGTCCTTTTGAGGTTGCTTATGGGTTTCGGCCTTCTGTCCTTCCCGGTGCGTTCTCTGACAAGGGAATGCCCGCCTTGGACCAGCACCTCGCCTCTTTGCGGAAGACGTGGGATCTGGTCCATGTTGCGCTGTCTCGTTCAGCGGCTGCTCAGAAAAAGTTTGCTGATCGCCGTAGGGTTGCGGCCCCTTCTTATGTTCCGGGTGATAGGGTATGGTTGTCCTCCAGGAACCTCCGTCTCAAGGTTCCCTCAATGAAATTTGCCCCCAGATTTCTTGGTCCCTACAAGGTGTTACGTAGGGTTAACCCCGTTTCCTACTCCCTTGACCTGCCTCCTTTCATGCGTATCCCGAACACGTTTCACGTCTCGCTTTTGAAGCCCTTGCTGTGTAACCGGTTCTCTCGTCCCCTCGGACGGCCCGTTTCCCCTCGCACTGTCTCTAGCGACGTGTACGAGGTGGCTGCCCTTCTCGACTCTCGTGTTTCTAGGGGTCGGCTGCAATATTTGGTGGATTGGAAGGGGTACGGCCCTGAGGAGCGGTCTTGGGTTTCAAGCTCTGATATGCACGCTCCCTCTTTGGTCCGCTCCTTTCATGCCCGGTTTCCTTTGAAGCCTTCTGCTTCCCGCCCTCTGGGCGGTCTTCGAGGGGGGGGGTAATGTCGGGATCCTGCGGGCGGCTGCGAGGGGAGGCTGCACTCCGCTCGCGGTACTCACCCTCCAGCCGTCCGCGGTCCCCTCCTCCTCATGGGCTCGGCGAGCGGCATCCTTCCAGCCTCGGATGCCGCCCGCGTTTTCCTCCACGTCCCCCAGCGGCAGCATGCATGACGATGCACGCTGGGAGACCGCCCAAATTATTGCACGCCGGGGTCAGTCACCTGACCCGGCGTTAAAGGCACAGTGCCTCAATCACAGTGGGAGGTTTAGATATCTCCCACGTGTGATTGTTAATTCTGATTGGAAATTATCCAATCAGAATTAACCTTATGGTTTAAATACTTACCTTTCCTGTTCCTCCCTGCCCTGTTGTGGTCTTTGCTTGCTAGTATTGCTACTGAACTTGTGGTTCTGGTTACGTACTCTCTGGCTTGTTTATCCGACTTTGTGACTTTCTCCTACCCTTTGACCTCGGCTTGTTTCACGTTATTCTGTCTTCTGGTTCCCCTTTACTCGGCTTGTCTCCTGACTATTCTTTGTGTGCTTAGCCCGGCCACTCTAAGGTCCGGTACTGCACTTTGTGTGTGTGTGTTGCCGTGTTTGGTTCCCCGAATCGTGACAGCCGGGGCCCACCTCCGGGAAACCCTTGGGCTAGCAAAAGTGGGGGCAACTGTGTTGCGAGCTGACTCACCTGGCTGATGAACAGCTGATGTCTTCGCTCTTTCACTCCAAGCAGCACTTCCAGCATTACCAGATCCTGCTGCAAAGTCTGCCGTGCGTCCTCCTTCATTCCTGCTGTTCACTGTGCGAATAGGTCTCTGGCCCAAACGGTGCAGCCCTTCTGCCGCTCAATATCTGAGGGGGTCTGGTTCTCCAAGCAGGTCTCCGCAATGGGGATGTGGCAGATCCTGATGGCAAAGCATCACTCTTTCCTGCACAGCTGCCCTGACTCCTGCTAGCTAATCTTCCATCCTGAGCTGAGAAAAACCTGCAAAGGAGACAAGAGGAAAACACTACACAAAAACTTGTCACAACAACAAGTAAGTGCAGCTTAAGTAAAATGTCCCCTTAACCTAAAATGGCCCCTTTATATATGGCCTGGTAACTCCACCCACAATGCTATTTTTTAACCAATCCCACACACCCACGTCTCTATATGCCTGTCTCCTAGCAATGTCAAGGCTCACTCCCCTTAGCTACGTACAGGGGGACAGGGCTGGAGGATAATCTAGGGTAGCCGTGGCGATCTGCTGGACGTGAGATTGGACATCTTTCCGCCGGGCTGCGCCAACAGGCATCACCGAGAAATCCCTCTACGGCAATGTTAGGACTGGATTGGTTGGTTCAGGACACTCCCACCGGCTTCTGGAACAGGTGAGTCTTGAAAGCTGTCTATGTGACAGGTAAGTAAGCAGTTAAACCAGTTCACAATAAGTGTCGGGCTCGGAGCTCGTGCAAAGCGCGACCGTCCGCGATGAGGCTCAAGCCCTACCCCCAGGAAATATTTCAGTGTTCTCTACACTTTTCCCATTGTCATATTTTTTCTTTCATGTAACATGTTTAGAGATTAAAAGGAGATTAAGAAAAAACATAATATTTTCTTTTTCTTTACATTTTCTTTTTAGACAGTTAATAAAGTATTAACTGGACAGTTCAAGCATCAAACCACTTATTCTTACTGAGGTGGTTTTGGTGAATAAACCCTGCCCTGCAGTCTGACAATGTAAAATGTTGCTGTTCAAGAGAAACTGCAATATTTTCAGTTGGCCATGAACATGCCTCTTGTGGCAAAGACCTTTGACAATCAAATATATTCAGGTTTCAACATCATCATGAACAGCATGATCACAAAAAATTCTATGAGTTGTTGTATTAAATACTTTTCTGTGAGAAGCATCTGATTGGTGAAGTGTAATGGTTGTTGTACATCTGCTCACTGACGTACACAGGTTATCTGGCACTCTGGGAGTAGATTTATATAAGCACACCCGCTCCCCAAACTGTAGAACTTTTTGTTGTCCCTACTTAATGCCCCTATCACTCCTTTGTTACAAAAATGAGTTACAAACACTCACATTTCTACACACATGCATACTGTAGGGTAGCGCCCCTACCCCGATTGGGTATCTCCGCTGAATTCTCCTTGTAGCTGGAAGAAGCGCTGGTCAGTGATTATAACCCTTCCCCCCAGTAACTAGACAACACAAAGTTCTGGAGTATATCTGTTTTTTTTATCGGGAAAGCAGAGTCCTTTATACACGGACCCCCAGCAATATGGGTCCCTATTCATCCCAGAGTAAGCCCGCCCTGGTTCCTCTGAGTCTGGGAGATAATCCAGTTAGCCCACGCTAATTATATAGGGGACACAACATGAAAATACCCCAAAAACATGTGAAAACAAGCAGGAACCCAAACATATCATACATCCCTGGATAGCTCTGGTCCGAGCACCCAAGTTGGCAAAATGGTGACTGGATCAGTGGAGAATAAAAACATTGTCATCATTGACCAGCCGCTAGCAAAATCCATGCCAAGAATAGTTCCAAAGTAAATGCCCCTTTGGCCGGTAAATTGTCGGGAGCTGCCGCCGACAAACAAAGGGGGGCTCCTCCTGGCTCTCAGGGAGCAATTAGTCCATTCAATCCACAGTACCTCCCCTCCAAATAGCGCTTTCCTGGCAGGTCGGGAAGAGGGGTAGAACAAAGGGATAAATGGACCGGGAACAGGGAAGTAATGCGGCCAAGCTAGAGTTTCACATTTTGGTACTAGGTCCCACTGGGACCTCGCGGCTTTCGGGAACCGAATACCTGCCAGGAAAGAGGTGCTTTCAGGTGTTTAACCTGGAGGGTGAAAGTTACAGAGCCAGGGATAGTGAGATAGCTCTTTCATGAACCAATGAGGAGAGGATAACTTTCGCTTTGACACACATACATTCATACACAAACTCACTCGAACATTAACACACATAACTCACACTATATATATATATATATTAACTTTAGAGAGTTCATTTAACAGTATCTAATATTATGAAATGCAGTTGCATCTATATTGCTCTTTCTCTCTCTGTGTGTATATATATGACAAACAGAAATGATAAAAAAAAAAATCGCTAAACATTCAGCTGTGATTAGTCGACATCTGAGTAATTAGAATTCAGATGTATTAGAGTTTTTTCAACTGTTCTGTTTTCGTCTACGTTTTCCCAGTTGGTGGTCAGCTCACTATAACTCACTATTATTCAAGTACTAAGTGAATGTTGCTATTGAGCAGACTCTATTTATACACTGCTCAGAGCCATAGATGAATAGCAATCCATTTTAGGGTATTTGCAAAGACAATATACATAGAGGCAAAGGCTCATGCCAAGGCAGAGTCCAAAATGTAATATGAGTGTGAAAAAAAAAAAAGACATCACAGAGGCATGTAGAGGCAGTGCACTATGGGTTGAGAGACCTGGTTTAAAAAGGGTGCTTAAAACAAATATATAGCAATGTTTAGGTATGTTTTATTATGGTATTTGTAATAGGTCAGGTTTTTCTTAAGGGTGGGTGTAAATAAACTAAAAAGAAATTTAAAATCTTAGATCAAAATAACAAAATGGAAGAATAGGTGGGGTTTTATATCTTGGATAAATTCATCTTATTAAAACCCATATATCTAAGTAACCTACTGTTCATTGTGTGATTATTGCCAAAGCGAGCTGTCACGTAACTCTTGTTATCACTATAGATACCTAAGAGGATTGATATTTTGACCTTGCCTTGTTGCTACAATTTCAGATCTCCTGTAACTTCTCTGGAAGTTCCTCATTACTTCACCCCAGTAAATACTATTTCAGAATTTACTGAGGTGAATAATGCCGCAGAGGTAACTAAAAAATTTAGCTCTCGTGCATTTCTGCGTTGCAGTGACTCCACTGTTCTATGATGACACGTGCGCACTCTGAATTTTCTTCAGCAGTCCCGATTGCCTGTATGCACTGTGCGTATGGCCCTTTGAAAATAAACCATGGGCCATTGTTCACTGGGATAAAGGAACAAGGAACTGTCACTCCTCTGGAAGTGACAGTTTAATGGATTATTAATGCTCCTGCAAAGTAAGATTTTGGCCACCATGGACCTTAGATTCACCAATGCTGAAACAGCATTTTTATTTACCAATGCTAAAACATGTACACTGGCTTTTATTTACCAACGCTAAAACATGTACACTGGCTTTTATTTACCAACGCTAAAACATGTACACTGGCTTTTATTTACCAACGCTAAAACATGTACACTGGCTTTTATTTACCAACGCTGAAACATGTACACTGGCTTTTATTTACCAACGCTGAAACATGTACACTGGCTTTTATTTACCAACGCTAAAACATGTACACTGGCTTTTATTTACCAACGCTAAAACATGTACACTGGCTTTTATTTACCAACGCTAAAACATGTACACTGGCTTTTATTTACCAATGCTGAAACATGTTCACTGGCTTTTATTTACCAACGCTGAAACATGTACACTGGCTTTTATTTACCAACGCTAAAACATGTACACTGGCTTTTATTTACCAACGCTAAAACATGTACACTGGCTTTTATTTACCAACGCTAAAACATGTACACTGGCTTTTATTTACCAACGTTAAAACATGTACACTGGCTTTTATTTACCAATGCTAAAACATGTACACTGAATTCTATTTATCAATGCTAAAACATGTACACTGAATTCTACTTACCAATGCTAAAAGATGTATGCTGGCTTCTTCCTAGCTTGAAGGATTTTAAATAATGTAGCCAGGCAAGTGAAGAAAAACATGACAATTAACAGCCACCTAAAGACTACAGATGATTCTGCAACAATATTGCATTGTTTGTGTGAGTGGCTTTTTTAATACTCTGTTAAATATATGAAATAATCTATAATTACTTAAAATTATTTTCTAATACAGACACTGCAGTAATGTTTTCAGCTTGTACATTCAACATTTGCTCCAAGGTGTCGCTTTTCATAACAAGAAATATTAACATCACATACAAATAAAGCTGCAATGCCCAGAATCACTCTTCAATGAGAAGACTTAGTTATGGTTCCTAAAGTGTCCCTTTAAGCTGAAGTGGTTATGGTGCCAGGAATGTCCCTTTAAGTTTGTGTAATATATAAACATATGTGTGTGTATGTATATAACAAGGCAAGCACAATGCAATGTTGTCTCCTCCCTTTGGTTAACCAATCAAGTGATCATGTAAACAACACCGATGTTTTCATGGAGAAAGTAAGCTGATAAAAAGAAATCCAGTCCAACTGGTTGTTAAGTTTCTTTTTTGTAATACAAACTACCATTATTTTACATATAGCTTACTGGCATAGTATGTGTGTCTATATATATATATATTCATATACACATGTATATAGACACACATACTATGCCAGTGAGATATATATATATATATATATATATTTAATTTTGCTTTATTGTGTAACTCTCTAAAAAAATAAATATATATATATATATACACACACACATTAGCTAAATCTACATTTATTAAAGATCTCTTATCTTTGGCTTCTTTTTTCTCTCTGTTTATATAGACATTTAATTATAAAGGCAATATGCAGATGATTATAGGTGCATATACATAGTTAAAAGCAATTATAAAACCAATGACATAATATATATGTTGTCAATGGTTATTTAAAATTGAACCAGATTTGTTTCTTTTATTCATCTATGAACCACTACATAAATTTTTGTTAATGTATACATAAAGACTAAAAAAAAAACAAAAAAAACAGTTAATGAAAAGCTTTGTGAATAGTCTCTGTATAAGCTTCTTGGGTTATGCTAATTATAGGAATACATGCCTTTCCCAATTTCTGCATAGCTATATTGTCTACCTGCTAACAGGTGGTTGGACGGTAACAGCCCAGAGTGCATGTATTCAGATATTATTTATTAGACATTTTTTTTTTTTTTTTTTATTGTGGGTGATGTATTTTTCTTTACTGTTTGCTTAGTTTCATGGATACAAATAATTGTTCACATTTTGGATTCTGTTTTCGTACCCACTGTCTAAGGATAATGATATAGATATGGTTAAAGAGAGTTGGTAATAAAACACGGCAGTAACTTCTGAGTCACTAAAAAATGTGGGTCTCTAACTGTTTGATTAGCAACTGCAAGTACTTTATGCAAATGTTAAAAAAAATATTTGATAGGTGGCAATTATATCAGCCTTTAAAAGAAAATTAACTGCTGTGAAGAGCTCATAGGAACCATTGAGAAACATTAGATTATTGATAGATTAGACAATAATCTGTCTGCTTCTTTATTTCATCACTTGTTGGGAAAAAGAATAATAATATAAACCCTAGACTACACTCGTCTTGAGTCATTGATAATGCTTTAAAACAAGTAAAATAAAAGACTTAAGTATCTGCCTTAATCAATATCATCAACCTGCAAAAATAAATATAAAAATAAATAAAAATAATTTATTTACTTGGGCAGTAAGTAAAATTACAATGTAGTAACACTAGAAACTGCATTTTCTCAGTGAAAGCAAATTCATGACATGCTTTTTTTTCTTGGTGCTAAATTTTGATTTGCTGACCACAGTGTAGGCTAGGGACTGGCATAAAACCCCAGGACATAGTTAAAGATATGTAATTCCAGTAGACGGAATAATTTAGGCCTGAATTATTTTATTTTTTTATGCAACCCTTTTTAAAAACAAAAACCTGTTACATTTGTATTTTTTTTATTTTTATTTACATTATTGGATGCTCCCTTCCACTTGCAAAAGTTGAGGATTTAAGGAGACTCAATAAAGCAAAATTATATACTAATGTAATAATGTAAACAAGTTATTTTTTACAGGTTTTATTTTGTATGGAGATTAGGTAAGAGAGGTATGGATTAATACAGCAATTTAGACTATGATTAGAGGTGGTGATTTAACATACCGGTAGGTATTCCGATTTATATTTATATTAATATGGACACTATTAAAGAGGATTATAGTGGGATGGGGAAGAGTTGTTTTTGACATGGGGGGGGGACAGTACCACTGGATCAGACCCATCTTCCCTACCTCCAATGCCACCTTGCATATTTCACCCCTAAGTCAGGCGCTCTGTATGTTTAGGGTTAAATTTAAAAGTCAATTTAATGTATTAGTCCTTACCAATAAAGATTTCTATAAACGAACAGTACTCAGTCTATTTCCACTGGAAAAACAAGTGTGCCTCACCTTAACCCCTCACGTCTTTACTCTGTGTTCCCCACACCTCGAACTTTAACATTCATATCTTGTTTACCATGCTGCATCTCAACTTTGCTTAACTGGTGCCTGCTTTTCACTTTCTACTTTACTTACATAGTCTAATATTTACAGAATATATTGTCAGCACACCTAGCAATCCATTTTTATTATCAATAGAATGCACATTACTATTGTTTTCAGCTGGGCCATTACTAGTTTTTGTTCTTGTATGTCAAACATTTTGTTGTTTTTACTGCCATGTTTTCATTTATTGTACATAGCTGTAGAATATGTTGGTGCTTTATAAATAATAATAATAATAAATAGGTTTTGGATCAAGGGACTAAGGACTAACCAAGCAAAACAGGTTGAAAAGGCAATTAGAATCTGGACTTTGGGCAATCCCTTATCCTTTAATTTTATTAAAAGAGGAATGTTTTTAGGCCAACTTTTTTCCCATACGATAGCAACAGCAGTTTGGTGGATGATGTATGTGTGAGGTGCTTTGGGAGCTGTATTATTTCATGTATTACATTTCAAACCCTTATTACGTAGTTTCTATTTTGTAATAATAAATGATTCTGCTAGCAAAATTTATTGAGGTACGATGCGTAATAGCATGCTGTTCTGGCTGAGAAGGAGTTAAATCTGCAATGCTAGTTCCTCTTCTAAAATAGACTACAAGTTGCTACAAGCCAGTCTGCATACCAGCAGTGGTAACTAAGCAACCAGGAGTTGATAAAAGACACAGCCCAACTCCCATGATACATCAGTAACTCAATACTAATTCCTGCCACGCTGGCAGTGCAGCTGAGTGGAGGAAAAATACTGCAGGGCGTTACTTTACATGGGGGAGGAGGCATGAAGGGCTTTTTTTGACTCTACTGGAATCTTAACCCATTCAGCCCCGGAGGGTTTACCGAAATAAATATCGAGAAATTAAATATTCCCTAACGGCATCGAGCCAAATATTCTTATATATTGATTGAATCTGGGCCCACTTTACTTATTTGTTATTAAGTAGGGCTCTTGTCTTCCACACAGGTCTTTTTTTTTTAACATGGCGAATATGAAAGCAATATTTGTGACTGCTACACATATAATATTCGCTTCTTTCCAGTAGATCTCCGTGCTTAACTGAAAACATAAATTTAAATTGCGAGATCAGGTGTTGCTAATCGTTTCCAAAACATATATTTCATAGCAGTCCAGAGCGAGAGCTAATGCACCCCTTGTGGTGCTGTCATATAGTGAAAACAATATTTACTTCCCTTATCAACCGAGTATCTCTTATAAATGAATTATTCAATGAGAAATAAAAAAAAAAATAAAAAGGGTAATTTTGTATTTCTGAGCTGTTTATTCATATTCAAAAGTTACAATGGATGGCTAAAATGTATCTCCCACACTCTTGTAGCGTTAGTAAAGCATCATGGGAATTTTAGTTCTCTGAGTGAGTGTTTTGAACACCCATTCTCTATACTTTTCCTCGAGTATCAAATGCACACACACACACACACAAACACAGTTGGTGGAAGCATTGCATTAACCCTTCGTGGTTTAGTCACCGAATTCTAGTGAACTTTAAATGCACGCATGGACTTTCTGTTCCTCTTGTAAGTGTCCCCCTCAATTGTTATGTCTGCTTCCCTTGGTTGTACAGTGATGCAAAGTCTGTTGGTACTTTGTAAAATACAAAATAATAATATATACCATTTAGGCATTAATAGCTAAACAATTCCTTCAGCTATATTCATAATAGGGTTGGATAGGCAAATTTAGGCACAGGGGCAAGTACAACCCAGGTGCTGAGTACAAGACAACATGACCACTTTCACATTTTATGTTAAAAACAATCCTATAAAATCAGTGAAAAGAGGGCAGAAGAAAGCAGTGACTCTTAAGTGCAGGATTTTATTTTTGAGAGAAAAGAGAATTGTCCCCCACAGCGCTGCATCAAGCCCTTCATGGTCTCTGTGCAACTTATGTTGCAGTTTTTTGTTTTTTTTTTAAATCAGCAACTTTTTTTTTAGATCACTGTATTTTTATTTGACCATTTTTTGGGTCAATGAAAGCTAACTTCAAATAGTATTTTTTTATTAGAGGATTTGGCCCTGTCCCTATTATTAGAGTGAAAGGTGTAGGTAGGATAATATTTAGGGTGTAGCTAGGTACTTGGGAACTTTAAGGTTCCAGGAAATTGGCCATCTACCCTTATAAAGGAGCACCACCTATGTTTTTGTTTTAGGGCACAGAAGACTGGGCATTTGGCCCCCTATAATATCTCCATACAGCAGCTTATGTTGTGGAGAGAAAGGAGCGGACACTCAACAGGCCTATCCTGGTATTACTGGGATCCCAGAGGACCCCACACCTTTTCTTTCTTTTTCTTTCTTTTTTTTCAATTTGACAATTGTTATTATTTTTCTTGAGAGAAGGAATCGAAGAAGGGTGTAATGGGGTAAAGAAAATAAGAAGAGTGGGGGTAAACACATCTTTAAAAATTGTGATACAGAGACAGTAAAGACAGTAAATATCCCTCACATATATTACATGTTGCACATAGGTTCCATTCAGCCCAGGAGACGTTGCCACGGGGCCTTCCCCGGGTTGCTGTCACACTCTGCTCGCTTCCCCTTAGTGTGTCCCCGGTACCCACCCACCCCCTCTCGGTGTATGAGAGAGAGAGAGTAAACCTGGTCCCCCCACACTTTTTAATTTATTTATTTATATTGGAGAGACCTAATCAGTTCTCAGATTTTAGCATGTCTTTATGTTTACTGATCTTTCATCTATTTAGTAGATACATCCCTAATTTGGTATCCTTATGTGGGATTTCTATATTTAAGATTAACAAATAAGGGAGCTATCCAGTTTAGGGAGCTATGTACTAAACAGCTGAAAGATCCAATTTAAGAAAATGTCTTTTTTTGATTTTGAGCTTTCTGCTGTTTAGTACATAGCTCCCTAATTTGCCACCGCTATGTGAGATTGTCTTATGCAAGGATTCCAAATTAGGAAGCTGGGTATGCTAACAGACCGTATATATTCAGAACAGTATGATATTAATTCAGTCGTAAATTAATTTAATGTTATAACATTCGCAATTATATATTGGCCATTCAGAATTAACGTATAACTGATTCGAATGGAAGAATTGTGTACATCATGTGATTTGGGACTCGTTTGATTTGGTCATCTGGCATTTTGGTCTTTTATTTTTTGGGTGAACCACTGCTATATTTACACCTGAAGGGTTAAAACCTGGGCGACCTGGCACACAGACTACTTCATTGAGCTGAAGTGGTCTGGGTGACTATAGTGGTCCTTTAACTAAATGTATCTGTAGTAATTCATATTATTTTAATAGTTAATCATATTAATGCATGGTTGCCATTTGGGCAAGGTGAGCCTGGCTCCAAACCCTGGCCTTAAGTGGTTCCAAAGGAATCAAATTGGATGGCAAGCAGTGCACTTAGGATGTCTCTGTAAGAGCTGCATGATGTCTTTTGCCCCCCCGCATAGTTAGATCAGTGGAGGTAGGTGCCAGGATGAAACATCATATTCTGAAATCTGTAGCATGTATTATGGGAAGAAAAGGAGCAGGAGGGAAGGTTGTGTTGGTCAATGTACATCTCTCCTGCTCCCACTTGATACCAAGGGCTGGAATAAAGTAATGGGGCAGCAGAGGGTAAGGGGAAGTATAGAGAGAAATATAACAATGTTGTGAGTGCTACTGTTAGTATAATTGTTAGTGTTTTAATGTGTCTTAGTACTATGTGTGTTAGTATGAATGTTAGTGTATACGTGAAGTGTGAGAGTGGTTAATAATGTGTGTTTAAATGTTTTTATAACTAATTATATGTACATAAATTATATGTGGACAATTCTATATGCATGTTTAAATGTTTATGTATATTGGCAATTATGTACGTGCAGCTAATTATGTATGTGTTTGTGTGATCAGAAGGCCAGGGCCAATCTACCATCTTGTGGAACAGGTCCTTTTTTTTTGCTGAAGGCCCCCCAGCTTGTCAAATTGGCATTGTATTAAGAGAAATACCTAAAATACCTTCAAACAGTCCCTGACCTTTGTACTGCTAAATGCAGTCCTCTTGCCTTTTATAAAGAATATGCTGACCTCTAGTGGGCAAATTTATAGTTTTCAGTTCACATTTTCCTTCTTTACAATCATTTATTTGCAAGTTATTTACCCTCTGTTAGGTAATGCTCTACTCTGAGTAGCATTGGCTTTTGGCTGTTTAAGACTAGATTGTGTTTAACCCTTTCACATTCGTAATCGTGTACAATGGTGACTCTAGGAACAGTAAATGTGAAGGCGGAGATAAGATCCCACAGTCAAAACTGGGGCACAAATAATTTACAACACAAAAAATTAGTAGCGGCTGTAGGGGGAATAGAGGCTGCAGTGGATGTAAAGGAGGAATAGGGGCTCTAATGGGTGCAGTGGAGGGAAAGGGGCTGTAGTGCGTGCATTGAAGGGATAGGCATGGTAGGGGTAGGGGATATTGCAGGGGATATTAGGGGCTGTAGTGATTGCAGGAGGTAATACAGACTCCAGTGGGTGCAGGGCGTAATAGAGACTCCAGCGGGTGCAGAGGCTATAGTGGGTGCAGGGGACATTGCAGCCCTAATGGGTATGGCATAGGGGCTGTAGTCGGTTCAGGCGATGTATAGGGGCTGTGGGTGCAGTTGGTAACCTTTATATTTTATTCCTTCCCTTACAATCTCCACACCATTAGGTTTAGGTATGATGGATCTGTGTCAGAGGTTTGGTCAGGAAAGGGTGCTGGCCAGTGCAGCAACCTCTATAGGGTAAAACCCAGAATGCAAAGAAACCAATATACTCACAAATCAAGGCAAAAAAAAAGTATGTTGAGATTTACAAGAAAGACAGTTAAATAAAATACAAACACAGATAACGTAATGTAGGAGAAGGGTCTCTGGATACAGAGAGACAGCTAGCACAGGAACACAGGATAGGTAGGACCAGGCCAACAACATTAACATGAATGAACTGGCAAACAAGAAAGGATGAGGCTTAACTAAATAGGGAGAAGTTAACAAATTAAGGCCAGCTGGGAACAGAGAGATCTGGCCTGGGTTGAGCAGCCTGGAATAGCACCACAGACAGGTAGTGACACTGTGAGGTACTGCACCAGACTGAGAATAAACCGAATCGTGACAATCTGGATGGAGAACAGGGCTTTGTTGCAGAAAAGATGGAACTCTTGTAAGCTACCATGGGGGTTCTTTGCAAAGACTCAACAGATGCAAGAACCATGGTCTGCGAGGCAAGAATGGGCCTATGAGGATGATGGATACGGTCTCTTGTCCCAATCTTCTCAGGATGGGGAAGATAGGGGAGATGGAGGGAATGCATACCTCAGATTAAACTGTCAGCTGCAGAATAGTGCATCTCTTTTTAGAGCCTGAGAATCTATGCTTTTCAAGAATAATTTCTGGACCTTCCTGTTGCTGTGTGTTGCCATCATATCCACTTGAGGATGGCCCAATTTCTCCACTATCATCTGGAACACTCTGTCTGAGAAGCTCAATTCTCCTGGACCTATCTTGACATTGCCACGAGTTCTGCACTCCCAGAAGATGGATAGCTATCAGACCTGCCAAGTGTAGTTGTGCCCAAGACATCAGCGCCTTCATTACTTTCATCATCTTGCGACTTCTGGTTCCTCCCTGGTGATTGATGTATTGACAACCGTGGCATTGTCTGATCTTATCTTTACCCACTTTATCAAAGATGTTGTAGAAATGCTTTGAGGCTTTCAGGACAGCTAGTAGTTCCATAAGAAGGTGTGTTGATTGTATAGAAGTTCCATTTCCCTTGTACACATTTGTCTAGAGAATGAGCTGTCCAACCCCACTGGGTGGCATCTGTAGTTATGACAATTTATGGAATGTCTACTAGAGGGAAACCTCTGGAAAGCAACACTTTTGTAACCACCAAGTCAGAGATTGATGGACATATGATGGTATTTTTTATGGGTTGATGCAGGTTTCCTGATGTGAACCGGAAAAGGAAATTGTCTTGAAAAGTCCTCATTCTTCATTGAACCCAAATTGTTAGTCCTATAGTGGAGGCAGGGCCGCCATCAGGGCATGACAACCACAACGGTTGTCATGGGCCCGGCGGTCCTGGGGGGCCCGGACTGCTAAGGTCATCCGGGCCCCCCATTCAGTGGGTACATACCGGGTCGCAGGGGGCCCTGCGACCCTGGTATGTACCCACTGGGCCAGCCTCTTCTCCTGGGGAGCCCAGCAGCCGGTCACCTCAGGGCCCCCCAGAGGCTGGCCCTGACAGCCGGCCGGCGCGCGAGGGAGCACTCTCCTCTGAGTGCTTCCTCTTCAGCTCCCTCGCGCACCGTACTGATGCCAGAGCCGGAAGATGACGTCATCTTC
>OW240914.1:94396385-94460859 GCA_933207985.1 Pelobates cultripes | reverse complement strand
GGGGGAGAAGGCAATGAGAGGGAAGGGGAGAAGGAAATTGGAGAGGAGGGGGGAGAAGAAGGAAGTTGGAGGGGGGGAGAAGAAGGAAATTTGAGGGGGGGAGGAAGGAAATTTCTGGGAGGGGGGGAGAGGAAGGAAATTTGAGGGGGGGAGGAAGGAAATTTGGAGGGGGGAGAAGGCAATGAGAGGGAAGGGGAGAAGGACATTGGAGAGGGAGGGGGAGAAGAAGGAAATTGAAGAGGGGGAGAAGAAGGAAATTGAGAGGGGAGAAGAAGGAAGCTGTTGGGGAGAAGAAGGAAGTTGGAGGGGGAGGAAGAAGGAAAATTGAGGGGGGGAGAAGAAGGAAGCTGGAGAGGGAGGGGGAGAAGAAGGAAGGAGGAGGGACGGGAGAAGAAGGAAATTGGGGAGAAGAAGGAAATTGAGGGTGGGGGAGAAGAAGGAAATTGAGAGGAGGGGGGAGAAGAAGGAAATTGGAGAGGAGAGGGGGGAGAAGAAGGAAATTGGAGAGGGAGGGAGAGAAGAAGGAAATTGGAGAGGGGGGGAGAAGAACGACAGGAGGGGAGAAGAAGGAAATTGGAGAGAGGGAGGGAGGGGGAGAAGAAGGAAATTGGAGGGGGGAGAAGGAAATTGGAGGGGGGAGAAGGAAATTGACGGGGCGAGGGGGAGAGATTGACATACATCACACACACACACAATGCACCCCTTGCACACAGAAAAACAATCAATGCATTACACACAGACACACATACACAAGCAATGCATCCCTTACACACAGCAACACACAATGCACCCCTTACACACACTCAATGCATCCCTTACAGACGCACACACTGCATCCCATACATACACAAACTCACCTTGCAGCCCTTACACATACAAACACAGATTCACACAATGTATTCCTTACACACATCAGGACATCCCCCCCACGCACACTCCACCCCCTGTGAACAAACTCATTGGTGGAACATGAAGGTGGATCCTGGGACCCAGACATTGAGCTGTGTAAAGGGCCCTCAAAAAAATGGAGCTGCTTCCCGTTGATACCAGAACATTGATTTTTGTGACCACAGTTACAAACCGCCTCCAGAGAGCCTGTTCTACACCAGACCAGTGGAGCCAGACGGGAGCTAGAGCCCATCATCATCCTCATCTGGTTGTAAGTAGGCAATCAAGTATATTATTTGTGGCACTAATCTCTAATTTACCTCACATTAAAGGGACACTATAGTCCTCAGAACCACTACAGCTTAATGTAGTGGTTCTGGTGTCTAGCCTGTTCCTGCAGGCCTTTTAATGTAAACACGGCAGCACTGCAGCACTGGTGTTAGTTAACATGGCAGATCATATGGGTGGGGAATTGTGATGTCACATGGGGGGGCGGCAAACTTTACTTTTGCCTAGGGCGGCAAAAATCCTTGCACCAGCCCGGGCTGGAGGGGGCTGTGTGAGCTGTGGCTGCACAGTGCCCCATGGTAGTTAGGGTGCCGTGCGGCCAGTACAGCTCAAACAAGCAAACAGCTGATAAACTGGCCGCATGGAGGAAAAGTGGGGCAGAGCTAATCAAAATTGGGGCGAAGCCAAACTGGCATTGGGGGCGGGGCTTAATATGGCCCTTACCGACTGCTGTTAGGAGGTGCAGCAAGATGGAATCTCTGCTTCTCCACAGGCTTCAGAGAAGGACTTCAGGGAATCCAGTCCTCCTCCATCCCACTGTCTGTAAGTAAGAGTGTGTGTCTGTGTGTGTGTGTGTGTGTGTGTGAGACTGTCTGTGTGTAACTGTGTGTGTGTCTGTGTGTAACTGTATGCCTGTAACTATGTGTGTGCGTGTGTCTGCCTGTAACTGTGTGTGACTGTCTGACTGTAACTGAGTGTGTGACTGTCTGCCTGTAAATGTGTGTGTGAGGCTGCAGGGATTTTGTAGAAGGGGGCGGGGGTTTTGTATTGGGACAGGAGTCTTTATAAGGGGGGATAAGTAGGGGATTTGTGGAAGGGGGTTGCGGGGGTTTGTAATCACTCTAATCGAGAGGTGAACCCGCGGGGCACACACTGACACCAAGTATGCTGCCATCCCTGCAGAAATCACCGGTGCAATATTTGCGGCCTACAAGCTTGGTCGGCGCAGGGGAGACGGCTGCTCCCCGGCTGCACCCAAAAGCAAAAAGCTGGTGACTGGGCCTTCATTTCCCCCCCCCCCCCATGGACCATCTGGGGTTATCCCGGTCCCAAAAAGACCCCTACAGGCTCGGGGAAAGCATCCTCAAGTGGCGCTAGCCAAACCCAAAATGGCAGTGGACGCCGCTGGGCCACAAGACACAGCACAGTGGCCAGACATTCTCACGCAGCTGGATGCCATATTCGCAGCCTTCTGGATGAAACTGGCAGAACGGCAAGCTGGGGCACATGCTCCGGTAGAGAACTTACCGAAGGCACCCTCCTCACGCTCCTGACCACAAGGTACACCTCACAGAAAGAAGCAAGCACGAAAATGGCGCCACCGACAGTGACCTTTACAGCATGAGTACATACCCACACTGCTGCGACCAAGTAAGGCCACTCTCTCGCGCATGAACAACCCACCTACATCCAAGCACACCACCATGTTTTGGCTAAAAATGAGATCCATGGACTTGGCTATCATTTACTCTCGGGACAGCTATCTAAGGCTGCACGCCCATCCACAAGCCAGGGGCTGGAGGCATCCCTTGCCCTACAACACTACAGCTGACCCATACCTAAACTCTCCCACACACTACCTGCCCTTGGGGGCGACAGGGATCTGCTGATCTAGCACTAATACACATATTCAGAATTTTAATCTGTATAAAGGGGCAGCAGACTGGGAGTCAAGCTTTTGAAGCATAGTTATTTTTCTGTTGACCAGTTTATATTATAAGTTATATACCTGCTCTATTATATCGATTCAGGCCCTCTGTTTAGCACAATAGGGTTGAGTGCCTCAACACTTCCTAGATGCCTGTAGCGCTATAAGTATAGCACCTGGTTTAGCTATTAAGCATGCTACAAATCTACGTTAGTCATGTAACCTTATTTCTTGTAAACCCACACCTTGCTATTGTTACTCACACTCACTAATATCTTGACTTAATCAGCATTACTCTTAATTTTAAAGAATGTGCAGTTTAATCCTATGTTACAGTACTGCCATCTTTGAATTGTCTGTTACCGCTATTGTGGTATTGCAGACATGTTTGTACCTCCTTTTGCACAACAAAATAAAGAATTACATTTTTTTTTCACATCTCATATTCACATATTTGTTAGATATAGGGTGTAAACAAACCCTAACAAATCCTGGAAAGTGTCATGGAAGCTCACGTGCCTCCTGGACAGCTTGAAGGCTAGCCTCCTACTCACAGACTATGGGCCCCATCACCAGCTCTAAAATGATGTATAGCATGAGAGGGTACATTGTGTTATTGTTGAGTTATTATATAAAATGTTGAGTTGGATGAAAGCTATTGTGTTAATTATATTATGTAAAAGGTATTGTGCAATGCATCTTGGAGTCCAGCAGGAAATTAAATTATCATGTCTTGACCTAATTATGTCCCAGACACCAAGACACCAGGGAGTGGTTTGCATTGTTCTGTCTAAAGACCCCCTGATGTGTGTATTGGTATAAATATATGTGTTTTTCTGAAAAACAAGTTTTTACAAGGTTCCAGAGAACTATAATCACTTTCCTGTAGCTCATAATCATTGTATGCTGTATGCTAGGACCAGCAGAGGAAAAGAAAGGCGGCAACCAAGGGACACTGTTACCTGTGACACTGTTTAAATTGTCCAAGGCATATTACATAGTTACATAGCTGAAAAGAGACTTGCGTCCATCAAGTTCAGCCTACCTCACATTTGTTTTTTGCTGTTGATCCAAAAGAAGGCAAAAAAACCCAGTTTGAAGCACAATTTTGCAACAAGCTAGGAAAAAAATTCCTTCTTGACCCCAGAATGGCAGTCAGATTTATCCTTGGATCAAGCAGTTATTACCCTACATTGAAAGATTATATCCTTGAATATTCTGTTCTTGCAAGTATGCATCTAGTAGCCATTTGAACATCTGTATGGACTCTGATAAAACCACTTCCTCAGGCAGAGAATTCCACATCCTGATTGTTCTTACAGTAAAAAACCTTTCCTTTGCCTTAGGCGAAATCTTCTTTCTTCCAGTCTAAACGCATGGCCTCGTGTCCTATGTAAAGTCCGGTTTGTGAATAGATTTCCACACAATGGTTTGTATTGGCCCCGAATATATTTGTATAATGTTATCATATCCCCTCTCAGGCGACGTTTTTCTAAACTAAATAGGTTTAAATTTGTTAACCTTTCTTCATAGCCGATTATTAGTGGGTGGGGACTTTAACATTAAACTAGACCCCAGACTGGATAACACCGGTGGCAACCTCAACACAGACTCCAGACACAGATGCAAAATCAGCCTTATGTCACACAAATCAACTTATTGACTGTTGGCGTATACAAAACCCTTTACACCAGGGACTACGCATTCTATTCCCATGCCAAACAAACATATTCAAAGATCGACCTTCTCCTATATAGCTTGGTTGCTACTTCTAAGTGCTGTTTCTAAGTGTGTAGTTGGAGATATTCTGGAGATAAACTGGAGGTAATTTGAGGTATTCAGGAGGATAAATACAAAGTTAAGATTTGTTTGATTTAAATTATTCTCCTCATTGGAATGGCAGACTTAGTTCAGTGTAATAGTTGCTACGCATTTGTTTCACGTTCCACTTTTTGGAGGTTTGGTTGCTGTCTAATCTGTAGACAGTTCTCTATCTTACGGCAGTAGATTGTATTTTTGAAGTCTGAGATTTGTAAATTATCTGGTGAACAAACTCAGACTGGAACTGCTGCAAAGATACTGCCGCAGAGACATACTAGGAATGGCAGATGGATAACTGTAGGATCTGGTAGACTTAGAGTTGTGGATAAAAGGCATTTTGCACAGTCTGTTGCTCTTCATAATTCATTTTCTGCACTTTCAGAGTGTAATGGTAGATCTAATATCTCCCAACGCTCATTCAGTGTCTCCTTTTCCAAGGATACCTCCTCCCCTTGTCCTGTCTTGGTTGGAGTTCCCCAAGGGTCTGTCCTTGGTTCCCTTCTATTTACTCTTTATACTGCCTCTCTTGGTAAACTTATTGCCTCTTTTGGATTCCACTACCACCTGTACGCTGATGACACTCAGATATACCTCTCCTCCCGGACCTCTCCCCTGCCGTCCTGCAACGTGTCACTGCTTGCCTTTCTTCCATCTCTGACTGGATGTCCTCACGCTTTCTGAAACTTAACCTCTCTAAAACTGAACTCCTTGTCTTTCCTCCTCCTAATACTGATCCTCCTCTCTCGCTCTCCCTTCAAGTCAGTGATATCCACATAAGTCCATCCCTGCAAGCGCGCTGTCTTGGCGTCATACTTGACTCTGGTCTCACCTTTGAGTCTCACATCCAGTTTGTTGCCAAGTCCTGTAGGCTCCAACTCAAAAACATAGCCCGCATTCGCCCCTTTCTTACGCAAGATGCTACCAAGGAGCTTGTCCATGCTCTAGTAATTTCCAGCATGGATTACTGTAACCCTCTCCTGATTGGTCTCCCCAAAAGCCGTATTGCCCCGCTACAGTCTGTAATGAATGCTGCAGCTAGACTGATTTTCCTCTCTATTCGGTCCTCTCACACCTCACCCCTCTGCCAGTCCTTACATTGGCCCCCTGTATGCTATAGGCGTCAATTCAAAGTGCTAACCCATACATTTAAAGCACTGAACAATTCTAGCCCCACTTATATCTCTTCACTAATTCATAGATATGCCCCTCCTTGTTATGTTAGAATTTAGTAATCACACAGTAACTCGTGTAGGTGTGCTTTATAGGCCCCCAGGACAAATTGAAGAGTTAGATAATCTACTAGTTGAGGAAATAGCTAAAATGACAATGAAGGGGGAAGTTATCATCATGGGTGACTTTAATCTTCCTGATGTAAATTGGAAAACAAAATTAGCTACTTGTGCCAGGAGCACACATATTCTAAACTCCCTACTGGGATTGTCTCTAAAACAAGTTGTTGAGGAGCCAACTCGTAAAGAGGCCATACTAGATTTAGTGTTAACAAATGGAGATTTGGTATCAGATATTACTGTAGGTGAAAGTTTAGGATCCAGTGATCATCAGTCAGTGTGGTTTAATATAAGAACAGTGACTGAGTCACACCACACAAAAACAAAAGTTTTAGACTTTAGAAAAACAGATTTTTCTAAAATTAGAATATGGGTAGAGGAGTCATTATCAGACTGGAGCAATTTAAATGGAGTCCAAGAGAAATGTGATTATTTAAAAGTTGCAGTATTGAAGGCAACAGAAAATTGCATTAGACTTGTCAGTAAAAGCAAAAAATTAAAGAAACCACTGTGGTACTCCACAGATGTGGCCAAAATAGTTAAAAACAAAAAGTTAGCATTTAGGAATTATAAAAAAAAAAACAGAGTGAGGAAGACAAAATGATCTGTAAGATTAGGCAGAAAGAGGCTAAGCAAGTTATAAGAGCTTCCACATCACACACAGAAGAGAAAATAGCACAGTTAGTAAAAAAGGGGGATAAAACATTTTTTAGATATATAAATGAGAAAAGAAAAGTAAAACAAGGATTAGTTAGATTAAAAACAAAAGAAGGAAGGTATGTAGAAGAGGATAAAGGTCTAGCTGACTGCCTCAATTAATATTTTTGTTCTGTATTTACAGATGAAAATGAAGGAAAGGGACCTCAGTTGAGAAAAAGGATAAATGGGTCATTTATTACACGTGAGTTTACAGAGGAAGAGGTTCTATTTCAACTATCAAATGTAAAGTCAAATAAGTCAATGGGACCTGATGGAATACACCCAAAGCTATTAAAAGAGCTTAGTGGTGTGCTAGCAAAACCATTAACAGATTTATTTAACCAATCATTGTTAACAGGAGTAGTCCCAGAAGATTGGAAGTTAGCGAATGTTGTGCCCATTTACAAGAAAGGTAATAGGGAGGAGTCGGGCAACTATAGGCCAGTAAGCCTTACTTCAGTAGTGGGGAAAGTGATGGAAACCATGTTAAAGGATAGGATTGATGAACATCTAAAAACACATGGATTTCAAGATCAGAGACAACATGGGTTTACTTCAGGGAGATCATGCCAAACTAATCTTATTGATTTTTTTGATTGGGTAACTAAAATTATAGATCAGGGTGGTGCAGTAGACATTGCTTACCTAGATTTCAGTAAGGCTTTTGACACTGTTGCACATAGAAGGCTTATCAATAAACTGCAATCTTTAAGTTTGGATTCCAATATTGTTGAATGGGTAAGGCAGTGGCTAAGTGACAGGCAACAGAGGGTTGTAGTTAATGGAATATATTCAAAGCTTGGACTTGTCACCAGTGCAGGGCCGGTGCAAGGATTCTTGCCGTCCTAGGCAACAATACATTTTGACGCCCCCTCATGAATGCAACTACAACACTCAGAGGTTTATTCACTAAACTCTGAATTACACTAAAGAGACATTTAGAGAAAGAGGCACACTGAGTAGATATTAAAGGGAAACTATAGTGTCAGGAAAACAAACTTATTATCCTGACACTATAGCTTCCCCCTCCATCAAGCACACCCCCCTTGTGGTGCAGCAGGGGTTAAAACTCCTTCTGTCACTTACCTGGGTCCAGCACCAATGTCTTTTGTGCTTGCTTGGGTCGGCCTTTGCTCCTCAAGGGCCGCGCTCGCAGTGGTATTTCCGTGATCCTAGGTTTTGCGTGACGCTGGACGTCCCCGTGCATAGCCACTAGAGGAGTTAACCCTGAGCAGTAATTATTGAAGTTCCTTAAAAATTACAATAATTACCTTTGCAGTGTCATTTACACAATCTCACTAATACACACACTCTCTCACTGGCATACACACTTACACATTTTAACTCTAACTTACACACTCTAACACATACACATTCTCACTTGCACACTCTCACTAATACACACAATCTCACTGGCATACACATTGTCAGCTACACATTCTAACACCACACAGTGGCACTTACATATACTCACTAACAGTGTCACTTGCACACTCTCCCTAACACACACGCCCAGAGTCACTTGCACACTCTCCCTAACACACACGCCCAGAGTCACTTGCACACTCACTAACACACATTATCACTTACACACTATCACTTAAAAACAAACTCACACCACTTTACATAAAGTCACACTTTATTTACAAACACACTCCCCATTTACAAACATGCACACAATAAGCAATCCCCCTTAACCATGCCATACCTGGGTGCTGTGAATTGGCCCAGGCAGCAGGATCCAGGATGTTGCTCTTCTTTCTCCTGGGGGAGCAGGAGAGTTGTGCACTGTGAGCACAGGCTACTTCCTGCTCCCTTCACAGTGCTTCCGGTGTTCACAGGCAGGGGGCAGCCAGGTTACCCGGTCATATCCCGGCTTCCCCTGCCTGCAGGAAGCAAACAGTGCTCTGCAGTATACCCCACTGCCCGAGCAGGTAATTTACAGCAGAGAGGAGCCCAGCAGGTAAGTCGCTGCGCTGGGGGGTGGCTAAAGAGCCGCTCGCCCAGCACAGCATCCCCAGACAACTATAGAATGGCAGCCCGCCGGCGCCCCGGGCGAATGCCTTATTCGCCTTAATGGTAGCGCCGGCCCTGCACCAGTGGGGTACCTCAGGGATCTGTACTTGGACCTATTCTCTTTAATATTTTTATTAGTGATATTGCAGAAGGTCTTGATGGTAAGGTATGTCTTTTTGCTGATGATACTAAGATATGTAACAGGGTTGATGTTCCAGGAGGGATAAGCCAAATGGCAAATGATTTAGGTAAACTAGAAAAATGGTCAGAATTGTGGCAACTGACATTTAATGTGGATAAGTGCAAGATAATGCATCTTGGACGTAAAAACCCAAGGGCAGAGTACAAAATATTTGATAGAGTCCTAACCTCAACATATGAGGAAAGGGATTTAGGGGTGATTATTTCTGATGACTTAAAGGTAGGCAGACAATGTAATAGAGCAGCAGGAAATGCTAGCAGAATGCTTGGTTGTATAGGGAGAGGTATTAGCAGTAGAAAGAGGGAAGTGCTCATGCCATTGTACAGAACACTGGTGAGACCTCACTTGGAGTATTGTACACAGTACTGGAGACCGTATCTTCAGAAGGATATTGATACCTTAGAGAGGGTTCAGAGAAGGGCTACTAAACTGGTTCATGGATTGCGGGATAAAACTTACCAGGAAAGGTTAAAGGATCTTAACATGTATAGTTTGGAGGAAAGACGAGACAGGGGGGATATGATAGAAACATTTAAATATATAAAGGGAATCAACACAGTAAAGTAGGAGACTATATTTAAAAGAAGAAAAACTACCACAACACGAGGACATAGTCTTAAATTAGAGGGACAAAGGTTTAAAAATATCAGGAAGTATTACTTTACTAAGAGGGTAGTGGATGCATGGTATAGCCTTCCAACTGAAGTGTTAGAGGTTAACACAGTAAAGGAGTTTAAGCATGCGTGGGATAGGCATAAGGCTATCCTAACTATAAGATAAGGCTAGGGACTAATGAAAGTATTTAGAAAATTGGGCAGACTAGATGGGCCGAATGGTTCTTATCTGCCGTCACATTCTATGTTTCCTCTGTTTGCATTGACACTTACACATGCTACATAAAACATAAATTTCTTCCATCACATGGTGAGATCGTGCCATGATCACACTCACACTCTCCCCTAGCAGTCCCCAACCATACAATAAGTTTTGGAAACTGAACAAAACATTGCTTATAGCATCAGGCTCACAAACAAAAATAAAGAACGCTTTAGATGCAAAGAAAAAAATAAAATACTGATGCGCACTCATTAGTAATCCCCCACAGCCGTCCTATATCAACAATGGCACAAGGCAAGGGTGCCCCCCTTTCTCATCTGTAATTTGCACTTACACTAAAGCCATTTTAAATGCAGTAAGAGATGACACAGCAATTACCAGATTCCACATGGGCCCAATTAACTACAAAAAGCACAGTTTATGCTGATTTGCTTTTTTCACTCACTAACCCTTTGCACTCCTTTTCAGCACTCGTTAAAAAAATGCAAAAGTACAGTACTCTCTCCCTATTTTTAATTATGATAAATCTGAATACCTGGTGACTGGGCTCACTGATCCCGAAAGAGCCAAGCTCAAGAGCACTTTCTCCTGCAATAAAATACTTGTGCATTAGAATGGCTCTCCTGACATCCAATTCTCTGCAAATTTCCCTCCCGGGTTCTAGGAAGTAAAGTTGAGCCTGGTGCAATGGAAGAAACCAACTATCTCATGGATATGACGACTAAACGTCCTCAAAATGAATATCCTCCCCAGGGTCCTTTATTTGCCAACAACACTACCAATCCATGTACCAAACTCCTTTTTCTGTAACCTGAAGAGATTAGAAAAATGTAATAATTAACCACACTGTATAAATATACCATGTTTAGCAAAATTTGGCAACCTTGGAACGCTTACCCATAACAAGTTATATGGCCCACTCAAGACAGCGGGGAGGTATAGGATAATTTCTACTATATTGCTTGCCAAATAGTACCCCACTATGGTTCATTTTAACATCTATTGTATTTACTACTAGACCATGTTGAAGTACACCAGATATGTCAGCACAGCTACTATTATGTACTGCATTATTAGAATATCTGAGTAACACCACCCCTTTCTTTTCTTTTTGATTTTCCACTGCTTATACTTGTGTTGAATATTGAACTTTGTGACTTTTGGATTTATTGTCAGTGTATACTTTATTGACAGATGAGCTTTCCGGAATGTGTTATTTACCTCTGTATCGCTGGTATGTTCAATAAAACTTTAATAAAAAATAAAATAAGATACATATACCCAAGGCTAGGAGAGGTGGAGATAGTGTCATGAAACTAAACTCAAACTCCATGAGGCATTTTGGATCAGGGAGTTAGAGGCCCTGGCCCCAAGAGGTCTCAATTGTGAATATGACCTCTCCTTGTTTACTTAATTCTTCTGTTTAATGTGACTTTAATGTGATTTTTATTCTTTTAGCCTTTATATTTACTTTGACTATTTTAATGCACGTTGGAGTATTGCATTGTCACCAGCAACATTGTGAAGCAGTAGTCCCTTTATAATCGACAAAAGACATTATATATTGGCACATCATTATGTGATTTTATATTTTGAAGTTAATTTGTTACACAGAGATATATTCTCTTGTATTATAGCCTTGTAGGCCTTTTAAAGACCTTTGAAAACACTTTGAGAAAGCCTGTGATTTGGCAAAACGCGTCAAGTGTATTTTCTATTTTTATGTAATAAAAAGTATACTTTATCTACTTTGGATTCTCCTGACTGTTTTTTTTAGAAGATTTTACTCCAGAAATATCCCTGGTGGGGATTATACCACCTACGCTATCTGGATTGAGCAAAACCACTTTTTGCTCTCCCTTTGTGAGTATCTCCTTTTATTTTAATACAGTTTTTATCAGTGAGCACTATTGACTGTTTTTATTTCTTTTATGCTACATTTGCATCGATGAGCTGCTACCACCTACGCTGGGATTCCCATACAGTGCATCTCGATCCTGACACTTTCTGTAAAGATTGTGCTGTACCAGTATATCCACAGGCAGGGCCGGCGCTCCCTATAGGCAAACTAGGCGGCCGCCTAGGGCGCTGCTTATAGGGGGGCACTGGCCCTGACACGTTAGATTATTTTTGATTATTTTTGAGCCAAGCTGCCCCCCTCCCAGGCATGCATTGTCACAGTGCACGGGTACTTCATGTCCTCGTTCCCGCCCCTTCCCCTGTACATGTGGAGAAGTGGGCGGGAGTATAATGTGCAGAGAAAGGGCAGCCAGGCGCAGGGAGTGAATAGCAATGAAGGTAAGGTATGTCAGAGAATGTGTGTTAGACTGCTTCATGTATGTATGTTTATGTCAGTGTGTCTGCATGGGTCAGTGTCAGACTGTATGGGTCAGTGTGTGTCTTTATTATTATTATTATGTTATTTATATAGCGCCATCAAATTCCGCAGCACTTTACAATGGGTGGACGAACAAACATGTAGTTGTAACCAGACAAGTTGGACACACAGGAACAGAGGGGTTGAGGGCCCTGCTCAATGAGCTTATATGCTAGAGGGAGTGGGGTAAAATGACACAAAAAGGTAAGGATAGTATTAGACTAGTGACAGTTGCAGAAGAGGAATCAGTCGGGAGCTAATTGCTTTTATGAAGAAGTGTGTTTTTAACGATTTTTTGAAGGATTGTATTCTGGGTGAGCATCTAACGGAGGAAGGAAGCAAGTTCCAGAGGAACGGTGCAGCCCTCGAGAAATCTTGAAGGCGAGCATCAGAGGTGGGAGTACGGACAGAAGATAGACGTAAGTCTTCAGCAGATTGTAAGGGCCTAGACGGGAAATACTTGTGTATAAAGGAGGATAGATAGGTGGGAGCAGATATTTATGTAGCAATTTGAAAGCAAGAACCAGAATTTTAAATTGAGCTCTATATTTTATAGGAAGCCAATGTAGGGACTGACAGCAGGATGAGGCATGGGAGGTGCGGGCAGACAGGAAGATGAGCCTCGCTGCCGCATTCATTATGGACTGTAACGGCGCAAGTTGGGAGCACGTAAGACCACTGAGAAGCGGATTACAGTAGTCAAGGCGAGAAAGGACAGTGAGAAAGGACCAACATCTTAGTCACATCTGGCGTTAAGTAGGAGCGGATGCGAGCAATGTTTTTGAGATGGAAATGACAGGATTTGGCAATAGATTGAACGTGAGGCTTGAAGGTGAGGTCGGAGTCAAAGAGAACACCTAGGCAGTGAGCCTGCGTGGTGGAGCTGATGGTAGCACCGTTGACTTGGAGGAAGACAGACACAGGAGTAACAACACTTGAGGGAGGAAAGACCAGAATTTCTGTTTTGGTAAAGTTTAGTTTAAGGAAGTGGGCAGCGATCCAGTTAGAAATAGCAGAGAGGCAGTCAGAGACACTAGTCAAGAGGGAAAGGGAGAGATCAGAAGAGGACAGGTAGATTTGCGTGTCACCTGCATAGAAATGATATTGGAAGCCAAAGTTGCTAATGAGTTTACCAAGGGAGGCAGTATAGATGGAGAACAGTAGGGGACCAATGACTGAACCTTAGGGGACACCAACAGAGAGGAGTTGGGGAGAAGAAGCAGAGAAAGAAACACTAAAAGAGTGCTGGGAGAGGTAGGAGGAGCAACAGGAGAGAGCAATATCTTGTAGACCGATATTGCGGAGGATGAGAAGAAGCTATTGATGATCAACAGTGTCAAAAGCCGCAGGTCAAGGAGAATTAGGATAGAGTAGTGACCACGAGATTTTGCAGCGAGTAGATCATTGGATAATTTGGTCAGTGCCGTTTATATGGGCCAGTGTGTGTCTATATGGGTCTGTGTCTGTCTGTATGGGTCAGTGTTATAAAAATAAAGCAAGGTATGCACACTCAACTATTTACTGTAAAAGAGCCCCTAAATGGAGCTCTATAAGAAATTATTGGGTGCTCACTTACATGAGGCTCTATCCCCAAAAGCCCATATACATGTGAATAGAAATAGAGTAAGGAGCACAACCTTAAATATTAATATACAGAAAAAATCTTTATTGAATGGGTACACACTATTAGAGTGTCTCTTTAAATATGAAACAAAAAAAATATAAAGTCATAATGCTATCAAACAACTACCAGAAAAAAATCCTGGATATATATGAACACCAAATGCGGCATGTAAAAATGACAAAAATGTTCGTAACCTAGGAGGCTCCCTTGATAAAGGCTTTTTTTCCGAAACGTTGGGGGCTTTTCGATTGACTCTGTCCCTGCTTCTCACAGGTCTGGTACGCTTTTTGGATTTTTTCTGTATGTTGTATTTTTTTGGGGGGGGGGTCTGTATTAGTATCTTATTTATTTGCCTAGGTTACGAACATTTTTGTCATTTTTTTTGGATTCACATGTATGGGTCAGTGTGTCTGCATGGGTCAGTGTGATGATAAGAGTGTGTGTCTGCATGGGTCACTATGTGTATATGAGTTTGTGTGCGTCAGTCTACATGGGTTAGTGCGTGTGTGTCGGTTTGCATGGTCAATGTGTGTCTGCTTGAGTCAGCATGTGCGCAAATGTGGCGGCAAATTAGTTTTTTCGCCTAGGGTGCCAAGAATGCTTGCACCAGCCCTTTCCACACGCGGGGATCATATCGCTCAATTGCTAATATTTGGAGTTGATGAGAAGCTCAAAAAAACTGTAAGTGCATTTCAATATTTTTTAAATACTTATTACCCTATATTGTGTCTCCTGTCCTCTTATTTTTTTTATGTGCACCGAGTACTACCTGCACCAGAGGACATCCACAAGGCGCTGCGACACTTATCATCTTAAGGCCTTTTCAGGGAACACTCTGGGCACCAAGACAACGTCATAGAAATTAAGTTGATATGGTGCCAAGAGGTCCCTCTGCACTTGTGTTTTCTAAAAATCTCTGAGCCTGAAAACCTTTGCAAAATCAGCAGCGGCTGGGCTGTGAGCGGTCAGCTGATGCTCTCAGCCAATGCGTGAATTCCCAAATAAAACTGGTTTGAAAAAAAAAGTAAGTTTCTTTCTAAGCCAGTTTTAAGAATGGGGATTCACTGATTGGTTGAGAGATTCAGTTGACCGCTCTCAGCTAATCCGTGGCACTGCTGACCGATTCTGCAAAAGCCTTATCGTTTAGAGGGGCAGAGAGGCAGGGTTATTCAGGGATGGAACACAGACGTTCGGGTTAAACTGTTCTAAAAGGCTTAAGGTGAGCCAGCGCCAGGGACATCCTGGCACCATGACAACTTAATTGAGATGTTGTTATGGGGCCTAAACTGTTCCTTTAAAATAATTGTTTTGCATATATTTATCTTAAATTATTGGAGTTATTCTCTTATTTTAATCTTAGACACTTCTGTTTTATAATAACGCTGTCACTTCAAAGCAACACAAAGAATACAAAGATGAATTCCTAACACTAATTTGTTCTTCAGCTCCCTCCAGCAATGTAAAGGGTTAAATAACTCTTTATTCACTTACCTGATTTCAGTGCCATGGTCCCTCGGCACTGGGTCGAGGTCCACCTCATTCAACATCATCCGATTAGGGGACCTACTGCGCGACACATGCATTAGGTCTTCCCCATAAAAAAAGCATGGCCTCAATGCCCTATGGGTTTTTCTCTGAAGCTGGACATCCTCATGCAGAGGGTGAAGACGTCCAGCATCATTTCATGGAGTCAAACTCCATGAAACTACAGGAAGCGCCTCTAGTGACTGTCTAATAGTAAAAAATAATACACATATATATATATATATTTTATTATACTTTATTTAGGTCTTGTACAAACATAAAATAAGATAAACCAACTATCTGATGAGATTAAAAATAAGATTCAGATTATATATATGGCTTTCAAATTGTATGGATCCTTTCTGTCAGAAGAAGACCTTCAACCTCTCAGTTGCCTGTAATTTCTAAATCTGCTTAGTGATTTAAGAGAACTATATTCAGCCTTGTTACTGACTCAGCTGGGTCAGCCACAAGGCTGAATAAAATTAATTTAAATCACTAAATGGACCGAGAAGTTATTGGCAACCTAGAAATAGATGCATGTGAATCCATAGTAATTAATTACAGGCAGAAATCTGCACAGGAGTTGGAAATAGACAGAAAGACTAGACCAAATAATGCTGCTTCGAAGCCACAGATCCAAGCCTCTGCCTGCAGTTTAAGGCAACACAGTCATTTGTGAGATCTATTCTCGCTGTTGAAAGGGACACTAGAGGCACCAAAACAACTTTAGCTAAATATTAATAACAACAACAAAGTATTTAACCAGGAAAGATTGCTCTGGTTTCCAAGTATGTCCTGGGGATGTTACTTTTGCCCAACATCCAGGGGGTGTTACTATTACCCAATTTATTGGTACTCATTTTATCTAGCTTGGAAGGATGAAGGGCTGAGTCAACCATTCCCTGGATTTGAACCTTAATGAAGTAGTTTTGGTGTATAGATCATGCTCCTGCAGCCTGACTGCAGAACTCATTTAGGAGATAAATCAGTTTGTTTATACAACCCTGCATGTGACATGCACAGTCTTGCTAAACACTTCCTATAAAGCAGGGAGGGAGAACGTCCGGCACGCAAAAATCATTTGGACTGACCCTGCTAAGACAACCGCAGGTGGGACTTGAATTTCAATAGCCCTAATGACATTTAAATTATTTTTCCCCTCAGACTGTGAGTGAGAGTCCTTGGGAATTAAGGAGGGAGGTTCTGGGGGTTGGTGCAGCCTCATTAAGGTTGCCAGTGGCTGGAGGGAGCACTGTAGGAAGGGAGCTTTTTTGTGTCTCTCCTTCTCTACCTTGCACTCAAGCTCTGCCCCCACACTGGAGAGTTTGAACTTTACCTCCGAGTGCTTCCACAGCATTTATTGCCAGGTAGGCTTACTCTGTAGGCTTAACACATGACTGAGAATTAGCTTGTCTGTAGTGAGCATGTGTGTGTCAGTGAGCTTGTTAATAGTTAGCATGTGTAACAGCGAACTGAATCTATGTTTGGAACAACTTACTGCTGCGAGCAGTTCTTTTCAAAACGTACCATAGCAAACAGTCGACTACGCTTCAGAATGACCAACGCATACCTGGAAAAGCAGTTGCGAGTAACATCATCAATACCAGCTTATATAGTACGCCTCACCAAAGAGAAGCAGTTCTAGACATTACATTAGGGATGAGTTCATTAAATGTTTGACCAAATATAGTGGGCTAATTTTTAAGTTGATAATTTTGTATTGCCCACGAATGATGTTTTAAATATCCAAATGGCCCTTAGCAGAAAAAAGGTTCTCCATCCCTGTTTTAAAGAAAGATCTAATGTGTTAACTTCCTTTATTACTCAATCTGTTTCATTTAGAATTCCTTATTGACCTTCTAAACCCTGCAGGAGCATCCTGTGTGTGATTAAAGTTCTATTTACAGAGCAGGAGATAAAAACTTCTAAAGCAGGTTGTTAACATCTAAATGAAAATGAAACCATTTTTATTCAGGCTGTGTGAGTCACAGTCAGGTGAGGTATGTCTAGGGCTCCATTAACAGAAACAAAAGTGATTTAACTTCTAAATGGCAGAGAATTAGGCATTTAGACTGCAGGGACATGATCTATACACCAAAAGAACTTAATTAACCCCTTAAGGACACATGACATGTGTGACATGTCATGATTCCCTTTTGTTCCAGAAGTTTGGTCCTTTAGAGGTTAAGCTAAAATTGTTTTGGTAGTATATATACACACACATACATAAGGGGCATTCACCCCTTTCTTATGCAAGATGCTACCAAGGAGCTTGTCCATGCTCTAGTAATTTTGCACATGGATTATTGTAACGCTCTCCTGATTGGTCTTCCCAAAAGCCGTACTGCACCGCTACAGTCCATAATGAACGCTGCCGCAAGACTGATTTTCCTCTCTAGTCGGTTCTCACACCTCACCCCTCTGTCAGTCCTTACATTGGCTTCCTGTATGCTATAGGAGTCAACTCAAGGTACTAATTCACACCTATAAAGCACTGAACAATTCTAGCCCCTTTTATATCTCTTCACAGATCCATAGGTATGTCCCTTCTCGGTCTCTCCGCTCTGCCCGTGACCACCTCCTGTCCGTTGTTCGCACCCGTACGGCCAACTCATGCTTACAGGAATTCTCGTGGGCGGCTCCCTTCCTATGGAATAGCCTGCCTACCACCATCAGACTCTCCCCTAGTCTTGCATCTTTTAAGAAGTGCCTTAAAACCCATCTGTAACGGATCACCTGGCACCCCGACTGGGTACCTCCCTTGAAGGATGCTCCTAGTGCTTCCTGAGGACTCCAAGCACTGCAGCAGACACCACAACCACCAAACCGGAGAAGCATATGAATGCTCTCAAGCATGTGAATGCTGTAAACAGCTGAACAGGAAAAGCATACAATCAGCTTACACTCCTGGCAATCAGCATACAATCCAATTCCCCCAATAACGAGACGACACTTCGTTTTGAGGTCAAGCAGAACTGACTGTACTGGCACATACAGCCTCTTTTATTCACAATCCACAAACATAGTACTGCCCACGGGGTTTTGAAATACAACCAATCAATCCTTACAATACACACAGACACTCCCACACAAAATCTCTGCCTGTGATATGATTATTGAACACAATGGTTAATATAATTATGACAGGCAGATAAATACAGTATGATAAAACACATCACAGGGACCCCAAAACATGAAATAACCTGCAATATCCTCGGAATCGGGGGATCTGGGTGAACCACATATCCAAAATTCACCCAGATCCGTTCAGTAGTTTGGAAGATACAGTTTAATGCAGATTCCGCAGAACATATACAGCCTATATGAAAAACAATTACTGTATAATGTGTCCCCTGTTGTATAGTCCACAACTACTGCACGATGTCTCTGTGCACTAAATACCGGCGAGATGGCACCGTGTAGAAAAGTCCACACAGTGTCTGTGAGTTAAAATGGCCGCCATCCATTGTTCTCACCATGTGCTTCATCCATTGTTCTCACCATGTGCCTCTGATACATGAAATGGTGGCCACCCAGTAACTCCACAGTATGCCCCCAGATGGTTCTTAAAGGGCCAGCAGCAGCACAACACAAATCCATTATGCCCAAATCATGTCTTCAAAGGGCAATACATCCTGGGGCCATAGTCACATGGCAGGAGGTGGGCAATCAGTCTTCTCCAATGCCCAGTGGCGGGGTCAGTTTTGCCACACCATCTCTTTAGGAAAGCTTATGGCCTCCCAGACTAACCTCTACCTCACATACCTGACTCTTGCTCTCTCCTAAAGGGCAGCACTCTACTCTCTCCTCCAGCTCTCCCTCATTCCCACCTTATTTGATTGCAAATTCCTATCCTGTTTTACACCCCACCTCCTATAGAATGTAAGCTCGTTTGAGCAGGGTCCTCTTCAACCTATCATTCCTGTAAGTTTTTTGTAATTGTCCTATTTATAGTTAAATCCCCCCCTCTCATAATATTGTAAAGCGCTATGGAATCTGTTGGCGCTATATAAATGGCAATAATAATAATAATGATAATAACACTTTTGTCTTATTTAAAGGACCACTATAGTGCCAAGAAAACATACTCGTTTTCCTGGCACTATAGTGCCCTGAGGGTGCCCCCACCCTCAGGGTCCCCCTCTTGCTGGGCTGGATGGTGAGGAAAGGGGTTAAACTTACCTTTTTTTCCAGCGTCGGGCGGGGAGCTCTCCTCCTCCTCTCCACCTCCGATCCTCCTCTTCGGCTGAATGCGCAATACGCGGCAGGAGCTGCGCGCGCATTCAGCCGGTCTCATAGGAAAGCATTTACAATGCTTTCCTATGGACGCTGGCGTCTTCTCACTGTGATTTTCACAGTGAGAAGCACGCAAACGCCTCTAGCGGCTGTCAATGAGACAGCCACTAGAGGCTTTAGAGGCTGGATTAACCCATTTACAAACGTAGCAGTTTCTCTGAAACTGCTATGTTTATAAAAAAAAAGCGTTAATCCTAGATGGACCAGGCACCCAGACCATCTCATTAAGCTGAAGTGGTCTGGGTGCCCATAGTGGTCCTTTAATAGAAAAAAAAAAACAACCATAAAATTCAATCTTAAAGTTCACTTGTGTGATATAGCCCCAGGATGAGGATTTAAATGGTTTCACAAATAGTCACTGAATAGGATCCATACCTGTTACTAACCTTAAAGGGACACTGTAGTCACTATAAGCATTTCATCTCTTTGAATTGGTTATAGTGCCTGGAGTACCCTGGCACTGTCCCTCCATTCAGTGTTGCACCATGTTCGTGCAGTATGCCACAAAATAAGAGCCCCTGGCCACCCACAGTCCGGCCCCTTCAGTATGTGTAGCTAAGGCAGAGATTACACACTTCCTTGTTGTCATACCCACTCATACCGTCAGTTGGAACTCTGACAGGCTAAAAGCAGTCAGCTGACACTCTCAGCCAATCACAGCTGCCCATTTCTTCTCAGGCTAATACTTCCTTATTAGCCAAAGCAGCACAGAGGGGATGGATTGCCGTGGACTCTTGTTTAGCATTAAAACATTAAAAGTTTAAAAACTGTTTAATGCTGAAAGAAATGATGGGACCAGAAGACTCCAGACACTATAACCAGTTTAATGAGATGAAGCAGATACAGTGCCTTTAAGTGGGAGATTCTATCTATCTATCTATCTATCTATCTATCTATCTATCTATCACATATACATACACATGGTGGGGTGGGGGAAAATATGTGGATGAAAATCCCTTCCACCTTAAGTAAGTAGATAGTTAATACATTGCTAAACACAAATACGCACATCAGTCAAACCATAAGACTTGCTTTTTCCACAGAAATCTAACTTTAACAGTGCTCTCACTACTGCAAGGGATTCTGGGTAGGCATATGCAAATGAGCTCAACAAAGAACTCATGCTGATGAGTTGGATTAACAATGAAACAGCTGTCCATGAATGGTTCACTTGCTTTGCTCCTCTTCCTGAGTTGTGTTTCAAAGCTGTTGTATACAGCAGACACATACTCCAAGGAATCCATGTATAAAGTAGAAATAAGAGGCAAAAATATGTTTTTTTTGTTGAGCTTATTTGCATATGCCTGCCCAGAATCCCTTGCAGTAGTGAGAGCACTGTTAAAGTGAGATTTCTGTGGGGAAAGCAAGTCTTATGGCTTGACTGATGTGTGTATTTGTATAGAGAGAGAGAGAGAGAGAGAGAGAGAGAAGAAAAAAAAATCTTCTACAGACTGTGTGATCACAGAGATATACTTCCTATAGTTATTAATCAGATTGGATCACACACAGGGATTTATTTTGATTTTACCAATTTTATTACTTATTTTAGATTGGTTTATATCACTATTTGATTTTTTTTCTCACCCCTATTTAGGCTAAGTTATATTTGTAGCCTTAGGATATAGTAGGAATAGAGGGGAGAGCTATTTAGCATAGGTGCCCTCGAAGGCACAGAACATTAATTGACTGGTTTTGATGGTATATTTCCCCCTGCCCCTTCTCTTACTTTGTTATCTTTATTTATTAGCTCTATCTCTTCATATAGTCACATACTTGTTCTAATAATCTTGGATTTTAGATATTCGATATTTTGTTATCCCTCTTCAGGTTAGTAACAGGTATGGATCCTATTCAGTGACTATTTATTAAACCGTTTATACCGGAGTTTGATTGATCGGATATCCTCATCCTGGGGCTATATTAGGTCACACAATTGAACCTTAAGATTGAATTTTATGGTTGTTTTTTTTCTATTAAAAAAGACAATAAAGGTTATATTTTAACTGCTACTAGGCTGGATCTCTTTGGTATAATATTTCACATTCTACTCATTGGGTTCATGCCCTTTCCGGCCTTAACAAATTTCTTCCTCCAAATGTTCTCTTTAATTCTCAAAAGATTGGGTATCCATCTGGGAAACCAGTGCAACGATTTCTGTTTGTGTAAATCATAAAAAACAGGCATACAAAACGCTACTAAGTTGGTACCTCACCCCACTTTAGCTTAAACAAATGGGCATGACACACTTGGATCACTGCTGTAAGGAATGTGGGGTAAAAGGCACATACATTTACCTATGATGGGAAGGTATGCAGATAGCACAGCTCTGGTTTCAGGTGTCACAACTGATTTACAAAGTCTTGCGCTCTGACCTTCCACTTAACCCCTGGATTTGACTCCTTTCTAAGTCTCACAAACACTCCACACAAGCTTAGCCCCTGACGAAGGTGTTATTACACACACAAAACGCGCGTCGGGCGACAGCTCGTCGTTCCTTCTCACTCCACTTATGCACTAAGGGACACTTTGTTGCACTATGGGCTTTTAGACCCATTTTTTATTTTGCAGTGTTATTCCTAGCTAGTATTGGTTATGGCAGACTAGGCAGGTGATTCTAATATTTAGACTCAGTTTAGAACACCCTAAAAGGTGTTTCCAGGAGACTAGGGACTAGTTCAGAGGGTTTTTTTCGCAGGAAATCTTCTCCAATATTTTACAATCCCTCCACTAGCCCAGCACCACTGGTTACAAGCTTAACTATAGACACAAATAGGATTGTCTGCTGCTTTGGGATACATATTACTCTGTCTCCTTTTATTGATATATCCAGCACAATAATTGTGTCTTTTGTAGCTCCTGCCTGCACCTATATACTTATAGGGATGTGTTCACTCCCCCAATAGGTATGAAATAGGTATTTTGAATTACCATTCTTTACCATAAGATTGATCTCTTCATTTTTTTTGGGGGGGGGGGAGGGGGGAATCTCTACATAGTGTCTCTTTGTTACTTTTCAAGATTCAATAAAGATTTATTCCCATTATTAGTGTAACAAAGGGCACCAATAACGATTTTAGGCAGCACATTTCTGCTCCTTTATTTATTATTTTTTCCATTTAATTTATACACAATACTTCCTAGGACTTGTGGGTATTTTTTACTTTTATTGTCAATTTTTCTTTCATTGCCAGTTTAGGAACGCCCTTAGGGGATTTTCCTTTCTTTCGTTTAGTTTATAAATATATCTGCTCTGTGACAATAAATTTGTGTGTGTGTGTGTGTGTTGTACCCTTCACCAACTGTCGTCTGGTGTTTGGGTAGAGGGCTATATAACTTTAGTGCTGTTTTCTCTAGTCATAGAGAACACTTAACAGAGGTAACGGAGGTACTCAGCTTTTTGCACAAGTCTATTAGTCAGCCCCTATAGTACTTTCAGCTGTTCCATTTTATAAATAATGCTGACAATTTCTGAATAGTTGTAGAAACAGAAAAAGAATAAAGGGAATTCTTCTTTTGTTTAATCTGTGGTCAAGATGCCAGTGGTTAAAGCAATTACTTTATTGTGACTAATTTTCTAGAATTGCTGACAGAACCAGTTCTGAACATCAGCAAAGTACTGTTGTATAAAACCATCTGAACACTAGATGTCAGTATTGATCCACTCTTTCAAACAAAATAGACTTGAACCAAAGTGGGCTTAAGTCACATACAAGACTCATGATGCAAGCTTGGTAACTGTTATTTTATGTCTCAGACCACTGGGAAAAAAAACAAGTAATTTTTATGTTCTGATTGCAATTGGGGCTCTAGACTACTGCTAACAATGCTACAAAATTGGGTCAAAACAAGATCATAAGAAGCGCATTTTATTAATTAGAACATGCTTTTCTTTCCCGTACATCTGTTGGATGTATTCTGCCCCACTTCTGTTGTCAGAAGACATTTGAATGTATCTTTATGTTCTAGAGCACATGCTGATATTTTTACATATTTGCTCCTGGTAAGCAATATCTAAATATCATTAGTTATGTTCTTGTATTTTTTTTATTGCAATCTTAAGATGGAAGGTGTGAAAAGCTTGATTTAACAGGTAAAAACACGGTGAATAAAAATGTTTATATTATTTGTGTCTGTTAGGCCTGGGCCCCAATGTGCCAATGTATCTTGATTGGTGTTACTGCATTTCCCTTTGCATGCACTGGGTATTTCCACAAACCGGAAGTTGACTAAACTCACTCTGAATTGGCCCCTACTCTGCAAAAAAAAAAAAATCAGAATCCAATTTGGTTTGGAGTAATTAAAAAAAACAGTGAGACAGTCTAAAATGCCATACTAAGTATGAAATGTGGATATTTTTCAACTCTGACTGAACACGTAATTGCCTCTAAATTGGCATTTTTAATCATCTGCATTACAGCTGTAATGACATTTTGTGTCAGCCATTTCGCTGAAGCGATCTAGTTCTTTTTTGTAAATAGTGTTGGGTACGGTATGTTTTTGTTTGTTTTTTGTTTTGTTTTGGAGGACGCTTATTTCTACAGGCAGAAGATCAGCATACATGGATCGACTTACAATGTTCGATTAGGTCATTAAAAATATATAAAAATATTTTTTATTGACAGGGCTAGGCAGTGAAGACACCTCTGTATGTCCACCTATAATGCTGGCCACTATTATCTATTCCACTAATCCTATGTAATGTGTATCATTGCAACTGGGGACTATGAAACCCATAGAACAGTATGAGAGGCTTCTAAATATTCTAGTCTGGGAGGGGTCTGTCTACTGTAGCTCTGATATGTGCAAGGGGTGTAGTTTTAGGAACTTTAGAGGTATTTCTTTTTATCCTTTTTATGAATTTTCTATTAATTATATTTAAATAAATGTGGGCACCATATGTATATTGTGTCTTTTTATGGAGCGCTGAACATCGATGATAAAATAGAAGTTAAGGACTTAAAGGACTTAAAGAGACACTCTAAGCGAGCTACAGAATGAGAAGGAGATCTTCTTCACACAGAGTGGCTTTTACTGTGTGAGCTGGGAAATTCCTTTGTTAATAAAAGTACTGAGGGAATCCCTCTAAACTAGGATTATCGGGTGGGATTAGGGACTGGATTTAGGGCAAGATTAGGAGTTAGATTATGGTTTTTAGTATTACTGTTAAAATAATGGGTAGGATCAATCCTTCTCATTCTGGTCTGTGGCGGAACTAATCTTTTCCAATAAACTCCAGCTCTGCAGAGGCATATGGGATAATTAGTTTTCCTCCCATAGGATAATTGGAACTTCATAAAAGACTGATAATCATACAGCAGCTTTTGTCAGTACATGCAGTATAAGCAACACTATATGTTGATTCCCTCCAGGATAAGTTCATAGGGGCAAAATTTATATAAGGCAACCCAAACTAAGGCCTTGATTTAATATTTTTGGATAAGCTTTTTAAAGTATTTAATATTTTTGAATAGTTTAAAAAACAAACAAAAAAACCACACATTTTTAAAATATGAAAATATGAATAATATATTATATAAAAATATATATCTATAAATAAAAAAAATCTAAATATTAACTAATTTGGAAATATTATAAATATTAAATTGAGACCGTTAATTGAGACTGCCATGGCCGAATCTAGTTTTTTGTTTTTTTTTAACTCCCTCCCGACTACATCTAATTGTCCCCCTAGTCACCCTCAAATGCCCCTAAGCACAACATATTACCTATTTTTTTATCTTTATTTTTTGCCTGGACCTAGGTCCTGGGTGCTGCCATCTCCCTGTGGGACACGTCATCTACCCACACTAGATAGCGCTGTGAAATTCCCACGCATGCCCAGTTAAACACTTGGACATTTGCTACGGGAATTTCGTCTATTAATTAATTCATCAGAAAGACAAAGGAATGAATAGAAATTTCAGACGAACAAACAAACAGTTTATTACAAGGAGGGAGCAGTAAAAATAGAAGCAGCAGAAAAGCAGTGCTCTTCGCCACTTCCTAAGCCTAGCATATGGGAGATTGAAATTTGCCGTGCTATGCCGTAAGTAGGGGAAGGCCTGCTCACTGTTGTAAAAAAGAAAATAAAAAAGCCACCCCCCTTCCAACAAGTGGCCCCATGATGCAGTGGCGGATCCAGAGCCTGATCTCGGGAGGGGCACTTGTAAATTATTTAAATAAATAATCCAGGCACAATAACCACTACAGCTCAGTGTAGTAGTTATGGTGTCAGTAGTGCCAGGATTCCACCCCAGAGTAAGTAGTCATACCGTTTAAGAACAGTTTGACAATTTACCTGGGGTCTGCTGGGATATAGGGTATAGGAGCAGTGGTGTGTGTTAAGGGTGAAGTGAGTGAGTGCGGCAGTGTATGTCAGGGTAGTAGTGTGTGTGTTAGGGGGCAGTGTATGTATGGGGGCACTGTATGTGTTTTTGGGGCAGTGTGTGTATGGGGCACAGTGTTTGTGGGGCAGTGTGTGTGTATGGGGGGCAGTGTGTGTATGGGGACAGTGTTTGTGGGGCAGTGTGTGTATGGGGACAGTGTTTGTGGGGCAGTGTGTGTGTGGGGGCAGCGTGTGTATGGGGACAGTGTTTGTGGGGCAGCGTGTGTATGGGGGCAGTGTGTATGGGGACAGTGTTTGTGGGGCAGTGTGTGTATGGGGCAGTGTTTGTGGGGCAGTGTGTGTATGGTTAGTGGGCAGTGTGTGTATGGGGACAGTGTTTGTGGGTGTGCAGTGTGTGTATGGGGCAGTGTGTGTTGGGGGGCAGTGTGTGTATGGGGACAGTGTTTGTGGGGCAGTGTGTGTATATGGGGACAGTGTTTGTGGGGCAGTGTGTGTATGGGGGGCAGTGTGTGTATGGGGACTTTGATGTTTGGGGGCAGTGTGTGTATGGGGACAGTGTGTGTATGGGGACAGTGTGTGTATAATGGGGGCAGTGTGTGTATAATGGGGGGCAGTGTGTGTATAATGGGGCAGTGTGTGTGTGTAATGGGGGCAGTGTGTGTGTAATGGGGGCAGTGTGTGTATAATGGGGGCGGGGTGTGTGTATGGGGGGCAGTGTGTGTATGGGGGGGCAGTGTGTGTAATGGGGGGCAGTATGTGTATGGGGGGGCAGTGTGTGTGTATGGGGTGAGGGAAGGAGGCTTTTTAATAATATTTTTATTTTATTTAATAAAATAAATATTCTATGTCCCCCCTCCCTTCTTACCTTTATTTAGGAGGAGGGGAACATTTCCCTGGTGGTCCGGTGGGGGATTCATTGGTGGTCAGGTGGTCAGAGTGAACTCTAGCCCGCGCTCCTGAGCTAGAATTCACTCTCGCGAGATTTGGAGCATTGCCGTGGTAACCACGGCAACGCTCCAAATCTCGAGAGAGGAGGACCCGGAGGAGCTGCAGGCTGAGCTCCGGGTCCTCTCTCTCACTCCCTCCCTCCGCCGCCGGCTGTCAGCATGGTGCCTGCGGACCGGGGAGGGAGATCTCTGATCTTCCTCCCCGGTCCGCAGGCACATTGCAGGGCTGGCACTTGGACAATGCCAGCCCTGCGTTAGCCGGCAGGGGGGAATCTCGTGGGGGGCAATTGCCCCGTTGCCCCCCCCCTGGATCCGCCAATGCCATGATGGCGCATCTATTAACTTACAGGGGGGACATAGTGCTCCCCCTAGCCCTCACCCGTGCTCTGTGAGTGGGGCCTATGCAAATAAACAGGGAACATAGGGTCCCCCTTGGCCCCCTCCCATGAGCGGCGGGTAGAGGGCCCTAAAAGAGAATGGGTCACGGATGATGGGTGGGGGCCCTAAATGACAATGGTGGTATTGTTCTTCCCCCCCCCTGCTCCCACCCATGGGTGACGGCTGGGGGCTAAGTGTAAAAAGACCCTAGTCACCCCTCACCCAAATAAAATTAAATAAAGCCCTACCTACTCCCCTCAAGCTAAAAATAGTGAGGGGGAGACAATAAAACTAAATACCTGTAAATAAAAAAATACTTACCATTTGGTTTCTTTTTCAGCACCAAAAAAGGCCAAATAAAAAACCATAATACCCGTCAAACTTATCAAATAAAATAAAAAACAGAGCGCTGAAAAAGTAATAAATTTTCACCCAGCGAGGGCACGGCGCAGACTGAGCTCTGCAGGGCGGGGAATGGCTCATAAAGCCTTCCCAAGCCCTGCAATTAGGCTCAGAGCGCTCTAATTGGTTGGTTGGTCAAGCCAACTTATCAGAGTGCTCTGACAGGTAAATGAAGAGACTGACAGGTAAGGAAGACTGGAACGGATTTGCGAAAAGGCAAGCCCGATACCAGTCCTAATACCCTAATACAGGCTTTAAGTCCAGTAGTAGGCATAAAATACTTTGTTATATAAGAAGCAAAGAAAACTATTAAATAACTTTATTAGATCCCTAACCGGATAAATAAGAAAAACATAAAAAACAGTGTGAATGCAAAGTGCAGAAAAAGAAAAAACTAAATATTAAAATAGGACAGACTGCTGACCCCTACTTCTGGTATCCAAGAGATAAATAGAAAGAAAAGTCCACCACTTCTAGTAAAAGTGCAGGTTCTGGTTGACCTGATATAATGTTGCCAAAAGTTACCGGTCTATGTCTAAACTTTATACAGATTGAATACCATCAGAAAGGTATTATGTAGCACGAGTTGTCAAAATGATGGAGAATACCCTGCAAATAAAACTACAAGTGACATGATGCATGGGTATCTCTAATTCTATATGGGAACTTGAAAGGATACATATATATACATCTGAAGTGGGAATGTGGGTATTGTTTTTAGTAGTGAGGTAAGGGGATACGTGGGGAAGCCCACAGTAGCAGACCCCAGATGTAGTTAGATAACGATCGGGAAGCTAACGATGGAAGTACAAAAGGTAGGAGTAATGAATAAACCCCCTATTACTGTATCCCACTTGCTCACAGTGCTACAGATTCCTACGATATTGTGCAAGGGATCAATGGAACTCGCTCAGTAGCATGCAGGGGAGCAAACACACAGTCCTGCAAATAAAATGCTAACCCAGCACGTGTAAATCACCAAATATCTTGCCTAAATGGCAGGTACAGAGGAGATATCCCAATATCCCACAATATTATGGATTGCTACGATCTTATTTTGCAAGGCATAAATGAAACTCGCTCAGTAGCGTGCAAATAAGCAAACAAACTCACCCAGACTGCATGAAAAAAATGTTTTTTACTTTCAATCAGATGTGTGTTTACTTTAGAAGTTTTCATCTCCTGCTATGTTAAGTGAACTTTAATCACACATGAGGCTCCTGTAGGCTCTAGCAGGCTTTTAACAGAACAGGAAACAAGAAATTATACATTAAACAGACTGTGTAATAAAGGAAGTTTGAACACTAGATCTCTCTTTACAGGAAATCTGTAAGATTCACATGCAAAAGTCACATGCAGGGAGGTGTGGCTATTGCTGCATAAACAAAGTGATTTAAATCTTAAATGGCAGAGCAATGAGCAGTTTTACTGCAGGGGCAAAATCTATACACCAAAACAACTGCATTAAAGCAGCACTGTCATGCCAAACGTACCTTTCCCCAATCACTTTCTCTGACTCTCAGGATCTGTTCCTCTTTTCTTCATATCTGATCTAGTTTTCTTTAAAACATAAGACAAAGTAGGGATTACTTTGTAATATGTATTTTTCCTACGCTTCACCAGCTTTGACCCAGAGGAGGAGTTAAGTCTGCTGCATTTCCCGTGGTCAAAGAGATTTTCCCACAATACTCACCTCTCCTCTCCTCCTTTGTTCTCGTGCTGCTTTATTCGTCATTCGAAAGCCGGCGAAACTACCAAATTTTGTCCTAACAGAATGAGAACAGTTTGTCCATTCATGTTAGGCCGCAATTCAGTACTTTTTGTTCGGTTCGAACAAAGAAACTAGGTCAAATATGAAGAAATGAAGAACAGATCCTGAGAGAGGAAGAGAAGGGGAAGCGATTGGGGAAAGGTAAGTTCGGCATGACAATGCCGCTTTAATCTAAAATTGCTTTGCTGCTTTTAGTATCCTTTTAAGTTGTAGGAATATATCTAATAAATTAGTTAGTTGATGAAAAGTTATTCCAAAACAGTATAATTTTTGTGAAAGTTTGCTATGAGTTTTACTGACTGAGGACATTTTTCTCTAAATCCAGAATTGCATTGTGGAGAATTGAAATTGAATTTATAATATTTAGGACAAAATAGTCAAATTTAAAAAAAATAATAATCTGATATAACTGAGCTATTTTCTGGCCATAATTTGCAAATCCCTTGTCAATTCTCTACAATTTCTGATTTTGTGAATAAACAAAAAAATGATAAATTTGGGCAGTCCACTCTGAACTGTAATGAAAAATGCAATTAGGTACTATAGATCACGTAAGTGAGGGATGTGGAAGGGGAGAGACAGCCTATAGATCAGGTAAGTCGGGCATGGGGGGAGGAGGGAGAGACAGCCTATAGATCAGGTAAGTCAGGCATGGGGGGAGGGGGGAGAGACAGCCTAGATCAGGTAAGTGAGGGATGGGGGCAGCCCATAGATCAGGTAAATGAGGGATGGGGGCAGCCTTCAGATCAGGTAAGTGAGGGATGGGGGGAGGGAGAGACAGCTTATAGATCAGGTGAGTGATGCATGGGGCAGCATACAGGTCAGGTAAGTGGGGGAGGGGAGAAACAGCCTATAGATCAGGTAAGTGAGGCATTGGGGAGGGGAGAGACAGCCTATAGATCACCTAAGTGAGGGATGGGGGAGGGGAGAGACAGCCTATAGATCAAGTAAGTGAGGGATGGGGGGTCAGCCTATAGATCAGGTAAATGAGGGATGGGGGGCAGCCTACAGATCAGGTAAGTGAGGGATGGGGAAGGGAGAGACAGCCTATAGATAAGTGAGGGATGGGGGGTGAAGGAGCAGAAAGAATCAGAAGGAGCACAAAGGTAAAGTAGGAGAAGGAGCAGAAAGAAACAGGAAGAGACAGCAAGGAGCAGAAAGTGGCAGAAAGGGGCAGAAAGGAGCAGAAGGAGCAAAACGGTAAAGGAGGAGAAGGTGCTGAACAGGGCAGCAAAGAGCGGGAAGGGACAGCAAGGAGCAGAAAGGGGCAGCACGGAGCTGGAAATGGCAACAAGGAGCACAAAGGTAAAGTAGAAGGAGGATAAAGGAGCAGAAAGGGTCAGCAAGTAGCTGAAGGGGTCAACAATGAGCTGGAAGGGGCAGACGGAGCACAAAGGTAAAATAAGATAAGGAGCAGAAAGGGGCAGCAAGGAGCAGGAAGGGACAGAAGGAGCATAAAGGTAAAGGAGCAGAAGGAATAAGAAGGAGCACAAAAGTAAAGTAGGAGAAGGAACAGAAAGGGTCTTCAAGGAGCAGAAAGGGATCATAAAGAGAAAGGAGCAGAAGGGCACAAAATAAGCAGAAAGTAGCAGAAAGGTAAAGGAGCAGAAGGAGCCAAGGAGGAGAGAAGACAGTGTCATAAGAAAAAGAAGACCGTGTCAAATGAAGGAGAAGAAAAGGAGACTGGAGCAGGAAGGACAAGTGCCTGGGCCTGGCAGGGAATCTTTGGACCTTCTCATCTCCCTAGGTAAAAAAATATATCAGTGTTAATGTGTTCACTTTTATTTACGGAGTGTCAGGAAGTACAGAATTCCGCTGAATAGGGGTGTCGCTGATTGGCTAGAGCGGTCAACTGACCACTCTAGCCAACCTGCAGCACCCATGCCTGATGTCAATCTGCACTTCCTGACACTCCGTTTCAGAAGCCAAATATCACTGAGTGATCTGGAGCTTGAGGAAGCCTTTGGGGTTAAACCATTTGAGAGCAGTTTAACCCCTTAAAGGAAAGAGAGCACCCTGGGGCTTCCTGGCATCATAGCATTTTCATTTAGATGAAGTTGTTATGGTGACCAGAATGTTCTTTTAATTTGATTATAGGAACACTATAGTGTCAGGAATACAAACATGTATTCCTGACACCATAGTTGTGAAAACGCTATTCACTCTGGCTTCATGTGATAATGACTATGCCCCTTCCCCTTCTTGCGTACTCCCATGAATGTGTGTGTTTCTATTTTGCAGTGTATTTCTGTGTGCGTGTCTGGCAGTGTTTATCTGCATGTCAACCAGCCTGAACTGTTCACACAAAGCCCATTCACTTCCAGGTACGACACATTGTGTATTCGGAGAAGCACTTCTGCTATAGTGTAAGTTAAAGGAACACTATAGGGTCATGAACACAAATATGTATTCCTGAACCTATATTGTTAAACCACCATTTAGATTGCTAGCCCCCCTTAAAAGGTAAGAAAATATACCGGCCCCAATCTGCCTCCTTGGCTTACATAATCAGAAATGATGATCTCCCATAGAATGGCTTGGTTAAGATTGTCAAGGAGGCGGGTGGTGCGGGGTCAAACACAGGCATGGCCAATCTGCATCTCCTCATAGAGATGCTTTAAATCAGTGCATCTATGCAGAGCGTGGAGACGCTGAACATCAGTACTGCACACTGTGTAGCACTACCCCAGGAAGCACCTCTAGTAGCCATCTGAGGAGTGGCCACCAGAGGTGTCCCTATGCTGCTTTTCTCTGAAAAGGCAGTGTTAACAACAAAAAGCCTACAGGGACTGACTGTACTCACCAAACCAACTACATTAAGCAGTCTGGTCAGAATCCTCTGATCTCTCTTAGCAACAAGACATTTTTGTCCTTATAACAGCTACTAAATGCAAAGTTATTTTTATTTGTTTGTTTTTTTACTTTAAGAACCATTCTCTGAAAACCTTACAGATTGTTGAGCATGAAAACCTCAAGAGAATTAACAGTTTCTGATTTATGGAAACCATCACATTTTGAAGCAACCATATTCCACAATCAAATTAACTTAGATCACATATTCACATTCAGAAATTTGGTTTGAACAACAAGTGAACCTCTTGTCTGTGTGCTTTAATGCCTTGAGTTTCTGGCACGTGATTGTCTGATTAAATATTCATATTAACAAATGAGCATACATAATAAAATATCCACTGAGAAACAACTTTTGGTCCTTTCACATAGCCTGGGACCTAAAATTGAGTTCCCATGCTATTTTAATGGGACCTCACTGGCTGGAAAAGGATAAACCAATATTCAGACTCTAGGTTACTGCCAATAATAAATTGTAAGACTGTAAATGTCTAATGTATTAAATAATTTTTACAGTATTTGCAGTGATTGCAGTATTTTATCATATATTATATCACAACTGAATGTTCTACTAAGGTAATTTTACAACTGAATAAAGGATCATCAGTTAATACAATTAACATTATTCTGGTTCCTGTCAAGACTAAATCTGGGAAACTCTACATTAAAGGGACACTATTTTCACCAGAACCACTGCAGCTTAATGTAGTTTTTCTGGATTCTATTGCCTCTCCTTCTAGACATTTCAATGTAAATGCTGCCTTTTTTTTTTTTTTAGAGAAAATGCAATGTTTACATTACTGCCTAGTAGTCACTCACACGGCCACTAGAGATGCCTCCTAAGCTGAACGCTCCCCTAAGAGATGCATTGATTCAGTGCATCTCTATGCAGTAGCGTCTAGGGGGGGCCAGAGGGGGCCATGTCCCCCCCCCCACATCATGCTGTGCCCCCACTTGGGCACCTCCAAATGCCGGCAACTTGCTGGCCATGTGTATAAATTATATTCTCTCGGGCTGTAACAATCTGTGACAGCCCGAGGGAATGCCATGCTGGGTATTGTCTGTGGCCAGAGGGAGCACTGACAGGCTCCCTGGCACAGGCCCTGCCCCCCAAATGAAGCTCCGCCTCCCACACATAAGCCCTGCCGTTAAGCAGCAGACCATGCTGCTGCTGGAAAGAATGGAAGATGGCTGTCTGACCCCCAGCATCAGCCTCCAGTGACAGGTAGGCTGGATGTGTGTGTCTGTGTGTGTGTATGGATTCAGCAGAGTCTGTGTGTGTGTGGACTCAGCAGTCTGTGTGTGTGTGTGTGTGTGTGTGTATGAACTCAGCAGTCTGTGTGTGTGTATATGGACTCAGCAGTCTGTATGTGTGTGTATGAACTCAGCAGTCTGTGAGTCTGTGTGTGTGTATGGACTCAGTAGTCTGTATTTGTGTATGGACTCAGCTGTCTGTGTTTGTGTGTCTGTGTGTGTGTATGGACTCAGCAGTCTGTGTATGTGTGTGTCTGTGTGTGTGTGTGTAGATGGACTCAGCAGTCTGTGTGTGTATTTGGACTCAGCAGTCTGTGTGTAAGTGTATAAATCAGCCTGTGTGCATTCAGCAACGCCTGTGTGCATTCAGGAGTCTGTGTGCATTCAGAAATCTGTGTGTGTGTATTCAGCAGTCTCTCGGTGTTCGTATTCAGTGTACTGTGTGTATGTACTCAGCAGTCTATCAATAATTTAAATTTTTATTCCTGTGAGTTGTTGTGTAGGAAGGGCCCCAGTGCACTGCTTTGCCCGGGGCCCTTAACACTGTTAAGATGGTACTGCTTGTGTGTGTCAGTGATCTTCTATTTAGTGAGCATGTGTGTGTCAGTGAGCTTGTCTTTAGTGAGCTTGTGTGTGTCCCTGAACTTCTTTGTAGTGAGTCTTGTATTTATACAAGTGAGTTTGTCTGTATTAAACTTGTGTGTGAGTCAGAGTTTTTTGTCTGTCAGTGAGCCTGTTTGCGCATGTCAGTGAGCTTGTGTGCTCACTGTACAATATATATATATATATATATATATATATATTGACTTGTAGGAATGGCACACATTTTTTTTCCAGGGCTGCTTTGGATTCCCAGGGATTCCCAGTTTGGCTCTGCCAGCGAGTGCACTTTACAGCTGAATCATCTGTGTGAGCTGCCGCACACTTTAGCCCTGTTACACGCGTCTGGGAGCTGCTGTTGACAGGTACTAGTAGTCTAGAGATTGGGACATGGGGTATATGCTCAGCTATCTGTATAATACTATAGTGCTGTTCTTTGTATAATACAGATCTGTGTGTGTATAATATCCCGGGATAATCAGTGCTTCCTGTATAGTGCTGCTCTTTGTATAAAACAGATCTGTGTCTGTATAATATCCTGGAACAGTCAGTGCTCCCTGTATAGTGCTGCTCTCTGTCTTGGGATATTATACACAAACAGACCTGTATTATACAGAGAGCAGCACTATACAGGGAGCACTGACTCTCCCGGGATATTATACACACAGCCATGTATTATACAGAGAGCAGCACTGTACAGGGACCGCTGACTGTCCCAATTTATTATACACACAACCCTGTATTATACAGAGAGCACTGACTGTCCAGGGATATTATACCCAGACAGTAATTGATAGCTGTGCTGCAAAATGTCCTTGGAATTTTTTTTCAAACGTTGGCAACTATGGCACTGTATCAAGGGAAATGTGTTTGTTTTTTAATAATCCCTGGTGGAAAATAATGAATCCTCCACCAGGGATTATTAAAAACCAACAACACATTGTGTCGGGGGCGGGGCTTAACATGCGACAGGGGCAGGGTCAAACTGTGACGAGGGCGGGGTTAAATGTGCCCCCCTACTTTTGTCCCTGGCCCACCATGTGCCCCCCCCTAAAAATGAATCCTAGAGATGCCACTGTCTCTATGAGGAGATACTGATTGAACCAGCATGGCATTTTGTTGTGCATTCGCAATAGTCTTCCTACAGGAAAGCATTGGATTGGCTGACATAAAGATTGATGATCTCCGCCATGGCGAGATCAGAGTGGACACAGAAAAGGTAAATAAATCTGCCTTTTCATGCACTTGGAGGGGGGCTGGGTACTTGAACATTGAACAGAAGGTATATAGTGTCTGGATCTCTAAATTTTGAATTTGATATATTATCTGTCTCTATGATAAATGATGTATTCAATGCCAATGGAGGGGTTCAGTTTAAGTAAACCCATCATGGAATGCTGTTGAACAGAGAAATACATGTTGGCGCTACATAATTAATTGTAATTTTATTTTTTTCTGACCTAGTATTTAGACTATTAAGACTATTTATGGTAATAAGAGGTGTGAAACATTTCACATTGTATTTTATATTTCAATGAAACATTTCATTATCTAGTGACAGGAACCTTTTAACATGTAACAGCTCCATTGATTAAATGAGAATTTGAGAATATCTCAAGAGAAGAATCATTACCTGGTACATGCAGCCGATCACATAAAGTCACACATAGATCCTTTTTACACTATTAACTTTAATTAATAAATACAAAAAATATCCGGCACACGCAAACTCCCGGAAAGCAGCTTGAAAAAAACAAAACACATTGGTGCTGAAACTTTGCTGCTGGGTTCCAAACACATTTATTTATATGTGCCCGGTCTTTTTTGTATTTATTATATCTCCATTGATACTGCTAACATAAGCTAAAGTGCTGTAGGTATACGGACTGCACCTTTAAGGGACAACTGCCCCCTCAAATCTATCTTTAACACAATAATACTTTTATCAAGTTTTGAAAGGAAATATATTTTTTTGAATGAAGTATATGTAAAAATAAAATTATAAAAACTCTTCCCTATCTTTAGTATATGACAGGATCTTTCAGCCATATACATGCACCTTGGTTCAGACAGTCTCTAAGGTCTCTCCTGCTTCACTGCATGCACTGTCAGTTTTCAAACACTGTCTGACCCATAGTGCACGTAAACAGGATGGAGGATCCTGTCTTGTACTAAAGTGAGGGATGAGTTTCTAACTTTTTTCCATGCTTCATTAAAAAAACAGGTTTTTTTACTATATTAAAAAAATTGTTTTGGGGTGACAGTTGTCATTTCCTTTAAGAGTTTTTATGAGACGTGGGTTACAGCTACGATGAACGATACATGCGATTGCTTATATTTGATTAACACTGACATTTATTACACTTTAGCTTCCTGTTGTAACATATCACATTGTCACGGACCAGGGTGCCTCAGTGAGCCTTTTCAACCATCAAGAATGGTTCTACTTTACAGAGTCTCAGTTTGACACCAATTAGTTATTATGTTAGATATCTACTGACTGGTTGCAGTTGTATGATTGATCATGCACAACAGGACGCTGTCTTCTCCATTAACAGCACAGCTCCCTAAATTAGTATGCTTCTGTCTTTTTAAATTTACTAATGGTGTATCTACAGTATCGACATGGCCGATTGTTTATATTCATCAAATGATAAGATTTCTGTTCCAATAGATGTAGGATTCCACGATAAAGTGATCAGCGTGATCCCTAGAGCTGTACCATTTCTGGCTGGCCTTGCAATTTAGAATGAATTCAGCCTGTGACAGTGTTGAGGTGCATGCTATTTAGATGGCATACGAGAATAAAAAATACTGCTACAATATTGTACCTTTGTAGGTTTGTTTTCCTTCAAATGTATGGTCCAGTGATTTAGTAATCTTTTGGAATGCACCAAAACTACTTCACATTGCATACCTTAGTTCTACTGTCTGATCCACAAAACTGTCTCATTAATATACCAGTGTCTTAAAGGATCTAGGTCAGGGACAGGCACCCTTCAACACTCCAGATGTTAGGGGCTATATCTCCCTTAATGTTTTGTCAGCATTATGGGAGTAGGAGCATTATGGGAGATGCAGTCCACAACATATATAGTGCCGAAGGTTTCCTACCCTTGCTTTAGGATCTGTGAAGTTTAATGTGTATTTAGGGTTAGTTCACTAAACTCTGAACTAGTGACACCTGAGTGGCAAAACTGAGACTATAGTAGTCAAACTGTGACATTACAAAAAGATAAGTCCTGCGCTCACTCCCATCACTACTGGGCCGGCAGCAATGACTACAGTACACATCAGCCCCAATATATAGTAAAAAAAAAAGAATATATATATATATACCCCTCTCTGTCTTATTAGAGATAACTTTGCCAGAAGCTCAAGGAAGCAGGCTGAAGGGTTAGTGTAGGACCCGCTTTAGGGGGGGTCTGCCTTGACATTGGCAGGCGGGCATTCCCTCCAATGGCCATTGGAGCAACTAAATGACCTCCATTTGTCTAAATATACATAGGGATTAAGGCGAGAGCGCAGGTAACTTTTTCTTTTCTTTGGTTTAAACTGTGACATTAGCTGACATAAACAACTGTTATAGACAAGCTAATTATACCTCAATCTTGTAATTCGGGTTAATTAAGTTCAGCTTGTAATGAATAAACCTGTAGGTGTTTCACCGAGCCAACAGCATTGTAATTTGTGTATGGCAAAAAATAGGGTTGTCTGAAATTAATCAAAGGAAAAATAAAATAAAAATTAAGGTGCCATTACAGTTTATCTGAATTTTTTTGTCTATACATAATGATTCGGATGAACTATAAATGTATGCAAAAAAAATCTAAAAGTAAAGTACGTATGGGGGTCGATATGACCATTATGAGAGTAAGAGCATGTCTACTAAACAGTGCACATCCTGCAGCTTCTCACTGGAATTAAAAACTACCTATTGCTGCACAGTGGCTAATAAAATATGGGGGAGTGCTGGGGGAATCAGGCTAAGATCTTCCCTGTGCCTGCATCCGTGGTCATCAGTTGTCAATTTAAGATTAAATAATGGGGGCTGGACAGGTTGCTGAACTCTGCACACTCAAAATCAAAAAGAGGACACACTCATCACATAAAGCTTTTTTTTTTTTATCAAGCTAAAGTTGTTTAGGGGTCTGGAGTGACCCTTTAATGTCATGACCCTTTATATGTAATTGAATAACATTAAACTCAGTGGAATGTGTAAGAGTGGTATAAAAGGATGTGTACACAGAAGGAGAAAGAAGGTATAATAGCTCTAGAACACCTATGTAGTGGAATCCCCTACACCACTAAAAACACATGAACATACATACAAAATAATAGGTGGAGCTGTAAATTCTTGAGAAGTCTGTAAAACACAAATATAATACAAAATAGCGTAGTATGTCTGTAATTGCCAATGAAACAAGAATAAGAAGTAGTGGAAACTCACAAGGCTGGAGTCATACCGTCATATGACTCTGGAGGTATACGTCTCTGGACCATTGGGGGTTGTCCGGACCCTTCTGTTGTCAGCTTCTTGGTTTTTCCCCTTTTGTGTTCCTTTATTGGTCCCCAAGGAATACTTGGTAAACGAATAGTGTTTCAATAGTGATATATATTTATTTAAAAAAAAATTAAACGTAAAAATTATAAAACATCCATATACCAGATAGTACTGAATATAGGAGTATAACACAATGCATATACAAATGCAAAAAGTGTCCAAAGAATATTCAAAGATGTCCAATGTGTAAGAGTGACAATAACTTTTATGCAAGGAAAAAAATAATATAAAGTAAACACACTTCTACAATAATTCTAATTTTAACTAGAAAGATTAGTTCCAACCTTTCCGTATCTTGAGAAAACACTTTTCACTACAATTTAATTGCATTTTAATTGCATTTCCCTGATAATATGACAGCCCTGGAAAACCTTTAATATGAATATATTCTTTTAGATATTATTGCACTTATAAAGTTAACATCCAGACGTTTTATCCAATGTGACAGAAAAAAAAAACATTAAAAGTTAGAGTATTAGCAGAAAGATATTAAACAATGATAAAACTAGCAACTGTTAAGTTAACAGTTAAAAAGGAAAGGCTGGAATGGGTAAGCTGAGCAGGCGAACTCAATAACAGTCTTAGTACCCTCAGAAAGACTGCTCTGTCAGTAATTGGTTAAAAGTACCTTTATTTATAAAGAGCAAAAAAGAACTATAATTTTATTAAATCCCTAATGAAAAGACGAACAACAAAAAAAGTTTTTAAGTGAACAGTGTGAATAGAAAGAGATAAACAATAAAAATAATGGTTAAAATAGGACCAACTGCTTAGGTTAGTATTAATGGTATCCAACATAGTTAAATGCAGACAAAGACTGGAGTGCGAACCTGGTCCTATATAAGAGATATATCGATGACATTTTTTTAATTTGGAAGGGAGATGAGCTTTCCGTCTTAGCATTGTTATACTTTTTAAACTCAAATCAATGAAATATTCATTTAACTCGAGAATGTAGTAGAAATAAAATTTATTTCCTGGATCTAGAGATTTATATAAAAGAAGATAACATTAGCTCACGCACTTTTTTTAAAACAGTGAATGTAAACAGTTAAATCCACAAAGAGAGTTGCCACTTCCAACCCTGGCTAAAAAATATTCCCAGAGGTCAGTTCCTCTGTTTAAGACATAACTGTACAGACCTCGATTAATTTAATAACCAGGTAGAAGTTTTAAAATAACATTTTCTAGATCGAGGCTATCATGCTGATTTTCCTGGATGAAGAAATTCATAAAATTCATGAAATGGATAGAGAATCTCTACTTATCTCTACTTGTCAAGCACGGAATAGGACGAGGCGGGAAAATCCATTTCTGGAATGTACAGATTTAAATCAACGTCGGGCAATGTTCATTTATGCACTTTGAAAAAGACTGAAAGGTTGAAATGCGTTAGTGTTTTTGGACTTTGTTATTCAATTTTTAATCACGTTTTTATTGCTGTTATTTTATCACTGGTTTTTTTTTCAAGTAAAAACTTCTTATCTTCCTCATTCGACATTGATATTGATTTATTTATACTCATCTGGGAAGGAGGAGATAGAGATATCGTGCTGAAAGCCTGAATAAGCTTATTATTCGAATGCAGTTACAGTCAGAGCCTGCTTCCTAAGGCTCTGAAGATTGTGAGTGACCCAATACCTCTGTTATAGATCAACTTGTTTTTTATGCAATATTACACTGTCTGTGCTGTTATATTATTATTTTACAGATTGATCAATTGGTCCCACAGTTATAAGTATTATTTATTGTTTTATTTGCACCCCCCTCACTGTGTTTTGGTTTAATATTCAAAATATGATCAGCAGGGTAACACTTAAACGCGTTCACTGTTAGTGTTTAAGTGTTGCCACTAAGGTATTTGTCCCAACATCGAGGTGCTGATTAAATACACTGAACAAAATTATAAATTCAACGCTTTGTCATTAATGGTAAATTTTCAGGCTGGACAAAAGTGGTAAGTGGTGTCCCTCAGGGTTCTGTTTTGGGACCGCTTCTAGTTAACATATTTATAAATGATCTTGAAATAAGCATTGAAAGTCATGTATCAGTGTTTGCAGATGACACAAAACTTTGTAAAGTAATAAAATGTGAGCAGGATATTGCTTTGCTGCAGAGGGATTTGGATAGATTGTGGGATTAGGCACTAAAATGGCAGATGAAATTTAACGTAGAGAAATGCAAAGTTATGCACTTTGGGGTTAAGAATGCACAAGCAATTTACACCCTAAATGGTAGTGAACTAGGGATAACCACACACGTGTAGGACTTGGGAATTGTTATTGACAACAAATTAGGCAGCAATATGCAATGTCAATCTGCAGTTGCTAAGGCCAGTAAGATTTTGTCATGTATAAATAGGGGCATAAATTCTTGGGATGAAAATATAATTTTGCCACTTTATAAATCGCTGGTAAGACCACACCTTGAATATGCTGTGCAGTTTTGGGCACCTGTTCTAAAGAAAGATATCATGGCACTAGAAAAAGTGCAGAGACGAGCTACAAAATTGATCAAAGAATGGAGCATTTTAGTTACGAAGAAAGGTTACAAAATTTAAATCTGTTTAGTTTGGAAAAAAGGTGCCTGAGAGGGGATATGATAACATTATACAAATATATTTGTGGGGCCAGTACAAACCTTTATCTGGAAATCTAATCATAAACAGGGCTATACATAGGACACGAGGTCACACATTTAGGGTGGAAGAAAGGAGATTTCATCTAAGGCAAAGAAAAGTTTTTTTTACAGTAAGAGCAATAAGGATATGGAATTCTCTGCCTGAAGAGGTGGTTTTGTCAGAGTCTATATAGATGTTTAAACTGCAATTGGATAAATACTTGCAAAAACATAACATACAGGGATACAATTTCTAATTGGTGGGGTAATAGCTGCTTGATCCAAGGAGACCTCTGACTGCTATTTTGGGGTCAAGAAGGATTTTTTTTCCTAGTTTGTTGCAAAATAGGAAGCGCTTCAGACTAGGTTTTTTGCCTTTTTTTGCATCAACAGCAAAAACATATGTGAGGAAGGCTGAACTTGATGGACGCAAGTCTCTTTTCAGCTATGTAACTCTGTAACTTTTGTTTTTGCCCCCATTTTTCATGAGCTGAACTCAAAGATCTAAGACTTTTTCTATGTACACAAAAGGCCTATTTCTCTCAAATATTGTTCACAAATCTGGCTAAATCTGTGTTAAAGAGAGTATGGAGTATATGAGGTTGGAGGGTTGCTGTTGAAGGGATTTAGCTATAGGAGGTGTTTAGGGTTGGTAAAACTGTAAGCTTAGAAGAAGCAAAGTGTTTATTGGGGACTTAATTAAAATTTTCATGATCCCATGGAGAATAACAAAATATGCCTGAATTAACTTATAATAAGTTAAAGCATAAAAAAACAAAAAAAACAAAAGGTGAATGGTCAAATGCCAGTGAGATTTCACAGCAACCTTTGCTCTGGGAGAATGTTCTTGATCTCTTGATGTTTTGTTTTTGGTTGTCAAATGCATTCTTCTATTTAGTAATTTGTAACATAAAACCGAAAGGTGAATACAAAAGAATGCTGAATGCAAAGAATGTGTTCTTTTTTTAAAATATCTGTATTTATAAATCAGACCAGTGTCATGCCTCTATGCATTATGCTTCAACCAAGGCAACCACTTCTCTCAAAGTTTCCGGTATTGAATGTGAATTTAATGTGAATTTCAAATATAAGGCCAAAATGCCAAACTGATACCAAAATTGACAAAAAAAAATTCTGTTTCAGCTATTTTGGGATAAATGTGAAAATTCTGTTGTTTCCAGGAAGTGATACTTTAGTGAATAACACTGTTTGAATATTTTATATATTGTTGACATTCTACAGGTAATTGAAACCTAGTGGACGAATGAAGCACTGTACACGAAGAAAAGTGTACTAAAGCTGCAACATTCTAATTTACACTCAATCTATTCTTTTTCTGGTGTAGAAAGTTTTTGCTTGCAATTGGTAATCGGTTTTCCAAAAATAGTTTTTCTGAATTACATTTGCCAAGGTTGCTTTTACTGATGAAAAAAAAAAAAGATTTTATGTAGGACTAAATTTAACTATGTCTAACCACAAATAACTGTCTGAAATACATCTGTTAATCCATCCATCTGTCCATCCATCCATTCAACCCTCTATCTATCTATCTATCTAATCTATCCATCCATCCATATTTATGCATGTTGGATGCCAAGGTTCAGTACGACCAGGTCCCGGTTAGCTAACAGCAGTAAGAGAAGGTCTTCACCTTCCCCGATCAGTCTCTCTGCGGTGGAGGGCTGGGAGGCAGGGGAGGATCCAGACTGGGGGCAATGGGGAAAATATATAAGTGCCCATACTGACCAACACTGTTACCCAGTGCCTATTCGTCGGATTGACAGACTGCCCCTCTCATTGCCACGTGCACGCCTAAGGACTGCATGGAGCATCTCCCTAGCTGTCTGTAGTGCCCAACTAGTCCAACAGGTAACTGGCCAGAAGACTGGGAAACATCCTGATGTTATATCCTGTTGGCTGATATTATCTGAAAAACTCTGGTAAAGTGAAGGGGATATGCTGCAATTGTTTGTGTGTAGGTTTCAGCATGGTTCAATGTGTGTCAGTGCCTTCATTGGTCAGTATGTGTATAGATCACTGAGTGCATGTGTTTGTTCACCAAGTTGTGTGTGTGTGTTTCTGTATGGTTAACTGAGTGTGTGTGTTTGTTCATTGAGTGTGTGCATTTCTGTATGGGTCACTGAGTGTATGTGTTTGTGCAGTGAGTGTGTTTCTTTCTTTATTGGTCACTGTGTGAGTGTGTGTGTGTTTCTGTATGGTCACTGAGTGTGTGTGTGTGTTTGTATTCACTGAGTGTGTTTCTGTATGGGTCACTTAGTGTATGTGTTCGTTCACTGAGCGTACGTGCTGCTGTATGGGTCACTGAGTGTATGTGTTTGTTCACTGAGTGTGTGCGTTTCTGTATGGGTCACTGAGTGTATGTGTTTGTTCACCGAGTATATGCATTTCTGTATGGGTCATTGAGTGTATGTGTTTGTTTACTGAGTGTATGTGTTTCTGTATGGGCCACTGAGTGTGTGTTTGCATGCATCAGTGTCTGTGTGAGTCACTGAGTGTGTGTGTAGAACACTGATTGTAGGGTGTGTGGAGGTGTTTACTGAGTGTGTGTATATGTGTCTGTGAGTGTGAGTGTGCTTGTGTGTATGGGTCACTGAGTCCATGTGAGTGAGTATGAGTATCTACATGGGTCAGTGTGATGTGAGCACAAATATGGGTCAATGAAAAAAGGACAAAGCTTATTTAAAAAAATATTCAAAATGTAATTTACATTTTTTAGATTTCTTAGAGTAATATGCATATTTACATATTAATGCATGCATTTTGTGTATTCATATTTATATCTGTGTATAAAGTAAGCTTAATTTTTATTTACCATTATGTCTGTAATATGTACAAAAAATTAATATAATAAACATGTATTAATGTATTAATAATAAGCAACACGGCCTTCATACTCCACACAGGGTTATTTACTAATTTTCAAATTATAGCAAATGAAAATTCAATTAGCAATATTTTGGTTAAAATGTTTGATCAGGAAACAAATCTCCAATTCGGCCACAGAATGGCAATTTTAGCCAACATTTTGCACTTTAGTTCTAGATCATTTAGGAAATGATCTCACACATCTCCCATTCTTGCTAGTGTTGCCCTGGTGTCAATCTCCCTATCATATATCTACTGAGATAAGCACTCATAAAACTTTAAGGGTTACTCCAGCACCATAACCACTTTTGTGTTTGTAAGTGTTAGTATGAATTGCTGGTCATACTTAGATATTTCATGTTACCGCCATAGGTGTAGCTCCACCTATGGCAGCTTCCAATACCCAGACCTGAATAAGAGTTAAGGTTTGTTAATTAGGTACACTATAGGGATAGGAACACAAACATGTATTCCTGACTCTATAGTGTTAAAACCACCATTTAGGTGGCTTGCCCCCTCTTAGCTCCACTATAAAATAATAAACAACTAACCTTATTTCCAGCGCCTCACGGGTTTGCTGGCACTGGCCCACCCCTGATCCGCCTTCTTCCTGACATCATAAAAATTTACGATTTTTAGCCAATCTGAAATAGGCAAGGAGGCAGGATGGGGCTGGGCCAAACGCCAGCTTGGCCAATTAGCAACTCCTCATAGAGATGCATTGAATCAATGCATCTCTACGAGGAAAATTCAGCGTCTCCAAGCTGAACGGCAGTGCAGCACTGCCCCAGGAAGCACCTCCAGAGGCCATCTGAGGAGTGGCCACTTGAGGTGTCCCTAGGAAGTGTTTACATGAAAATGCCTGAAGGGAATGATTATATTCACCAAAACCACTACTTAAAGTTGTAGTTGTTCTTATGACTGTGGTGTCTTTTTAGTGTTAATTTTGTGTAAATTCCATGCCCAGAAGTTAATTCATTGGCTGAGAGCACTGCTGACTATCTCAGCAAGTCAGTGAATTGCAGAATCGGCACCCAGCTTCTGCAGAAGCCAAATGCCATTCAACAGTAGGGGGCAGCATTTAATCCTTCGACCCAGGCAGCACAATGTCTTGGGCTGGGAATGAGTACGTTGATAGTTTTTAACACTGATATGTTATACAAGGACATAATACAAAGAAATGCGGGGATATAGATGAGATATAGTGCTAAATGATAATGTAAAATAGAAAAGGCGAGATCTATGAACATAAGATACAGATGGCAACCCTGACCCTGCCAATTAGGCCTGAATTCAGCATGCTTGTTAGTTCATCAGATCTTTGTTTACAATATATAATAAATGTGTGTTGGGCTTAGTTGTGTACATGAGAATAAACAAAAGTAAAATAAACCACTGATTGAAGTACGGTTGTTATAATGAAATATGTCAAAACACATTTTAATGTTCCATAATGTATCTTACTTTAAGCTTTTCAAGCCGTGCAGTCTATAAACGTATTCAACATTTGTACTATAGCCAGAAGCATACTTCTTTATGTGCAGGAAAAGGCATTTCACCATATAATAAAACACAATTTTAAATAACACAATAAACAAGTCTTTCCTGGTTCTCAATTGCTGACCTAATGCCATTTGAGCTTTAGCTGGAGAAAACTACTTCCCATTGTTACTGCCTCCAAAGAAAAGAATTCTTCACTCGCTGCTAGGTTTTATTTGCAGACCTGACCTATATCTAACTGATAAAAATGTCCAAAAAAGCACAGTCAAGGGAGGCTAAAGGTGAATCTGGAATTATTAAAGCTCTAACGAGATCTTAAACACCATTCCCCTGCACTTACAGAGTTCTACAGTATCAGCAGCTACTGGAATATCAAGTTGAATGGACATTACTCGTTTGTAGAAATCCCCACATGTAATAAATATCTCTTAGATCCTGAGAATCCAGAATGATACAATACACATTGCACCTTGATAGTTTATTGCTAAGGTATATATATATTTATGTTATAAGCTATTGGACATTTTTCATAAACTTGACTGGCAGGTTTTTGAGCTATATTAATTAATGTGAATTTTGTGATGATGGGTCCATTTAAAGGGGGACTGTCTCTTCTCAGGAAATTATACCATTAAAGGGACACTATAGTCACCAGAACAACTACAGCTTATTGAATTTGTTCTGGTGAGAAAATGCAGTGTTTACATTACAGCCTAGTGATAACTTCACTGACCACTCCTCAGATAGCTGTTAGAGATCTTTCCTGGGTCATGGCTGCCTAAAATGCATCCAAACCAGGCCCGGACTGGCCATCGGGCACACCGGGCAAATGCCCGGTGGGCCGCGGTGGCCATGGGCCGAGGCCGGCAGGGGAGGTCCCAGGATCTCCCCTGCCGGTCTATGCAGGGCCGGCACTCTCCTAGCGCCGGCCCCGCTGTTTGCCACGACGGGCCGGTGGGGAGATCAAGGATCTCCCTGACCGGCCCACATGCAGCCGCCGGCGGGGAGAGAGGGGATGGAGCCAGCCAGGCTGGAGAGAGGACCCGGCGGAGCTCTAACTTGCAGCTCCGCCGGGTTCCTCTCGCGAGATCCGGCGCGTTGCCATGGCAACAACCGGATCTCGCGAGAGTGAACTCTAGCCTCACAGGCTAGAGTTCACTCACCCACGAGGACCACCAGGGAACACCGCGTGCCGGACCCCCCTCCCAGTCCCAGCGTGCCGGTCCCCCCCCTCCCTTCCAGGCTAAAGGTAAGAAGGGGGGGGAGGGGGAATAATGCCTGTTTTTTTTATTTTTTTATTTACCCCCCCCTACACACACACACAATAACATTTATACAGCACTCTCACACCCATCACACACAGCACTCTCTCACACCCATCACACACAGCACTCTCACACACACACAGCACTCTCTCTCACACAGCACTCTCACACCCATCACACACAGCACTCTCACACCCATCACACACAGCACTCTCACACCCAGCACTCTCACACCCATCACACACAGCACTCTCACACCCATCACACACAGCACTCTCACACCCAGCACTCTCACACCCATCACACACAGCACTCTCACACCCATCACACACAGCACTCTCTCACACCCATCACACTCACAGCACTCTCACAGAGCACTCTCACACACACACAGCACTCTCACAGAGCACTCTCTCACACAGCACTCTCACACCATCACACACAGCACTTTCACACACACAGCACTCTCTCACAGCACTCTCACACCCATCACACTCACAGCACTCTCTCACAGAGCACTCTCACACAGCACTCTCTCACACCCATCTCACACAGCACTCTCACACAGCACTCTCACACCCATCACTCACACACGGCACTTTCACACCCATCACTCACACACGGCACTCTCACACACATCACACACACCGCACCCCTCACACACACACCGCACCCTCACACACACACATACTGCACCCCTCACATACACACAGAACCCCCCCAACACACTGCACCACACACATACACAATACTTCCAAATATATATATATATTATATATTATATATATATATATATACATACACACACACACACACACACACACACTACACTCTTAAAGGACCACTCTAGCCACCCAGACCACTTCAGCTTAATGAAGTAGTCTTGGTGCCAGGTCCTTCTAGGGTTAGCCCATTGTTTTATAAACATAGCAGTTTCAGAGAAACTGCTATGTTTATCAATAAGTTAAGCCTTCCCCCAAAGCCTCTAGCAGCTGTCTCATTGACAGCCGCTAGAGGTGCTTGCGTGCTTTTCACTGTGAAAATCACAGTGAGAGCACGCAAGCGTCCATAGGAAAGCATTATAAATGCTTTCTTATGCGACCGGCTGAATGCGCGCGCAGCTCTTGCCGTGCGTGCGCATCGGAGGAGGAGAGCTCCCCACACGGCGCTGGAAAAAGGTAAGTTTTAACCCCTTTCCAGAGCCGGGCGGGAGGGGGTCCCTGAGCCACATATGCATCACATTACACCACAAACACAACACGACTAAAACCGACCTTATTACACAATACCACACCACGACCAGCTCACTCTACACACACCCAATACCACAAGCAGGCTCCAAACACATGCACAATACTCTTTCCTGGCCTTTTGTCTCCTGGTATCCATTTATAAAGACACCAGAGACAAGTTGCAAGGAAACACAGTGCAAGCATGTTATTAATTTTGCTTGCACTGTGCAGAACAAATACAGGACTTTTTTCTCATGCTAGAGCTCTTCAGCAGAGCTCTGTGCATGGTCTGCCCTGGAAGAGCATTGAACCAACATGCTCACTTTGAGAGAAGGGCGTGTTTGTCATTGGTGATGACAAAACACACCTCCTCTGCCCCGCCCCCTTTTTAGTGGGCCGCTGTGTTAAAAAAATGCCCGGGCCGAATTTTTCTCCCAGTCCGGCCCTGATCCAAACATTCAGTGTCTCCTCCCTCTGCATGCAGACACTGAACTTTCCTCATAGAGATTCATTGATTCAATTCATCTCTATGAGGAGATGCTGATTGTGTTTGAATTGTGCTGGCTCTGCCCCTGATCTGCCTCCTTGTCAGTCTCAGCCAATCCTATGGGGAAGCACTGTGATTGGATCAGGCCACCCCTTCTGATGATGTCAGCAGACTGTTTATTTTTCTGAGACAAACAGCATGCAGATCTACAGCTTCAGGCTTCAATACAGTAAGAGTTTGCTATATTTATGGAGGCATGAGGGGCCCAGGGGGGCTAGATGGTGGTTTTAACCCTATCGGGTCAGGAATACATGTTTGTGTTCCTGACCCTATAGTGATCCTTTAAATAAAACATTGTTACCTATAACTTGGATTAAGCAATAAAGCAGTAAATGCTTGCTCAGGTGTTAATTTTGTGAAAAATTGTTCCATGTGAACATTTACTTGAGTTGCAGTGTTCGAAATCTGAAGGATCATCCATTAAATTACAAAGTTTCTGACATGAACCTGTAAATTTATCAGCTACAATGTCTAGTTTCAAAACTTCAGTTATAAATTTCTGTTATTTTAGATCCAACATTTCTGCTGCTGAACTGCCGCCAGTAAGCGCTTACTTATTGGCTTGCGAATAATGCTTAAATTTAAATATACACAATAAAAGGAACTCAGATCTAACAAAAGTAACTCTGATATTTACTTGATTTCTGACAACAATTTCATTGAAGGATTTGCTTTATTCTTATTTTTTAGTTTGTACAGTTTGTTAGTCAAAACATATTTTTCTTGTCCGTCATTTCGTTTCAAGTAAGCAACTTAATAAAAGATCCTTTGCTTGTGTAATAAAAGATTCTATGCTTTTTAAATTACTGATGAGGGCATTTCTAAAAGTTCATAAATGCAGCTTTCATCTTGTTTTTTCTAAAGATTGATTCATTACTGTTTCCTGAGTGTGAGACAAATGTTATTATTTGTCAGATGGGTGTATCTGCTTTTTATTTCCTACACAGGAAACCAAAGGAGACTCACAAAAACTGCATACATGATAACTTGTGGAGTCATTAGTTCATGGATCTCTCTTGGATTCTGGGGCGTCTAGTGAAAGGACCTCATGACTGTCATTAAAAATATTTCATGGTACCCATGTTCATTGCTGTAAAAACAGCTAAATAAATCAATGTGAACAAATTTAGGCTTAGACCAATGCTTCTTCTAATCTAGACTGTTAAGCTCTATGAAAATTAGTCTGAGAAGCAATGGCCGATTGTTCCAACATATGTAAAATAACAAACTCTTTCTGTGACTACTCCTAAATCTACAACCTTTCAAAATCACTTAAAGGAACACGTTAGTGTTAGAGATGCAAAGATGTATCCTAACACTATAATGCCCCTCTGCCCAGCAAATAATTTCCGATGGAAGTCTTCATGCACAGTACGATGCTTGATGCTGGAAGTCTTCATGCACAGCGTGAGAACGTCCAGCGTAGTTTCTTGGAGACTGATAGACAGTCACAAGAGGCGATCTTAACCCTCTAATTTATACACTGCAGGTTCTGTAAATCTGCAAGGTTTTTCTTGGCAGGACTACGGGAACAGGGACACTGAGCCCAGACCACTTCAATTAGATGAAATGGTCTTGGTATCTATAGTGTTCCTTTAAGTGTACTTTCTACTACTCTGCAACCAAAAGCCTGAAGTTGCATATTTCCATGAGAAACAGTATGGGTTTTGGAGACATTAGAGTGAGCAACTCCCAGATAAATGAATTAATAAATAAATAACTACTGGAGAATACAATATTAAAAGAACCTTGTAGGAGACCCCAGGATTCTCTGATTGCCAGAATGGAACCAAAATTGGTTTAGTGTGTAACATACTGGCAACATTTGTTGCATGGCATTTTGTCTTGAATTCTGGCAATCACCTGTAGTTCAATTATGTGTTAAAATCCATATATACCCAAATGGAATTTGCAGTCCTTCAATAACTGGAAAGGTTCACGTTGCCCACTGTTGATGGTATTTTCATGATTCATACAGATTCTGTCATGTGAAAGGAAGGAAATCAGATTGGAATAGAATTGCTTATACTTTATAGTTAATCGAAAGAAACATGCCCCAGGCATCGTCTTCTTTTTCTTTTCTTTCAGTGACCTAACTCTATAAAAGTCACAGGAAAATAAATTCAATAGAACTGCATTTTTTTTAAAATTATCCTCTATTTCTATAGTAGGATGATTAATGATGAGTGATTAAAACAAACAGGCAAGGAGACAATGCAGCATTTTAGAGTGAGTTTTCAATAATTCACTCTTAGACAAGTTGAGTCGAATTCTGTACAAAATAATTTCTTATGACTATGTATCAGCTGATTGTTCCCGGAAAGATTCCGCATAATTTCCACACCATCATTGGCGGGTCGATAGTCCATGCATTTTATAGAACCCATCTTGTGAGCTGTTTGTCGAGGGTCCTTAACGAAACTCAAACATTCCCTTAACTTCAATTGACAATTATCAGCTTGTTCTTTACTGGGCACATTTACAAAAACTAATGTACATACTCTGACCTTTGTCTATCACTCTTAGGGTCCAACTGTTTCACTATAAGCATAAGGAAAACATGGGACTTTGGATGAAGAGATCTTTTCTTCACAATTTGTTTAGTTTACAGTCTTCATTTCCTATGGATGGTGGATTTCCTTCAGGTATTCATCTCCATCAATGATTAAGCAATGATATACACAAACAGGGGTGTATCTAGAAATCACAGGATCCAGCGCAAGAATCAAAAAAGGGTCCCCTCATTGCCCCATGCTTACCTCTAAGTAATATCCCTCTGAGTGGGATGTGTGTGATGGCTGAATGTGATTCTGTGTGGGGCTTAGCTAAGTGTGATTGTGTGTATGTGTGTGACTGGCTGAGTGTGATTGTAAGAAGTTGTCTGAGTGTGATTGTATATAGGGTTTGGTTGCATGAGAGTGTTGAGTGATTGTCCTTGCTTGGGTACACTACTTGCTTCACTGCCAGTACATTGGTGTCAGTGCATCCTATACTTCTGGTTGTGTAACACACTAACAGGGAGCAAGTGAACAGCCTGCCACCCAATCTATGGCATTAGACCCTGTTTGCCAGAGTCTAATCTTGAGGATTTGTATTGACAGGTGGGGGAAGGACCATATTTTTAAAGAGCTTTCAATTGAAATCTATACATTTGCTCACATTTCTCTTAGCACAGTGTAGAGATGAAATTTAAACTCTTTAATATACATTTATTTTATGTACACTTTAACATAACACATTAAGTAAAACACAGGGGTAGGTGTAGCGCATGATGTGTCCTTTAAAGTTTATGTAATGACAAAAAATAGAGAAAATACAGGAATTGATAGTGTAGCAAGTTTTTGTGGTCATGAGAAGATAAAAGATAAAATCACTTACACTTTTCTAGAGCTGTAACCTGCACCTGCACCTGAGCTATATGATCCCCGCCTAAGGACATACAGGGAGTGCAGAATTATTAGGCAAATGAGTATTTTGACCACATCATCCTCTTTATGCATGTTGTCTTACTCTAAGCTGTATAGGCTCGAAAGCCTACTACCAATTAAGCATATTAGGTGATGTGCATCTCTGTAATGAGAAGGGGTGTGGTCTAATGACATCAACACCCTATATCAGGTGTGCATAATTATTAGGCAACTTCCTTTCCTTTGGCAAAATGGGTCAAAAGAAGGACTTGACAGGCTCAGAAAAGTCAAAAATAGTGAGATATCTTGCAGAGGGATGCAGCACTCTTAAAATTGCAAAGCTTCTGAAGCGTGATCATCGAACAATCAAGCGTTTCATTCAAAATAGTCAACAGGGTCGCAAGAAGCGTGTGGAAAAACCAAGGCGCAAAATAACTGCCCATGAACTGAGAAAAGTCAAGCGTGCAGCTGCCACGATGCCACTTGCCACCAGTTTGGCCATATTTCAGAGCTGCAACATCACTGGAGTGCCCAAAAGCACAAGGTGTGCAATACTCAGAGACATGGCCAAGGTAAGAAAGGCTGAAAGACGACCACCACTGAACAAGACACACAAGCTGAAACGTCAAGACTGGGCCAAGAAATATCTCAAGACTGATTTTTCTAAGGTTTTATGGACTGATGAAATGAGAGTGAGTCTTGATGGGCCAGATGGATGGGCCCGTGGCTGGATTGGTAAAGGGCAGAGAGCTCCAGTCTGACTCAGACGCCAGCAAGGTGGAGGTGGAGTACTGGTTTGGGCTGGTATCATCAAAGATGAGCTTGTGGGGCCTTTTCGGGTTGAGGATGGAGTCAAGCTCAACTCCCAGTCCTACTGCCAGTTCCTGGAAGACACCTTCTTCAAGCAGTGGTACAGGAAGAAGTCTGCATCCTTCAAGAAAAACATGATTTTCATGCAGGACAATGCTCCATCACACGCGTCCAAGTACTCCACAGCGTGGCTGGCAAGAAAGGGCATAGAAGAAGAAAATCTAATGACATGGCCTCCTTGTTCACCTGATCTGAACCCCATTGAGAACCTGTGGTCCACCATCAAATGTGAGATTTACAAGGAGGGAAAACAGTACACCTCTCTGAACAGTGTCTGGGAGGCTGTGGTTGCTGCTGCATGCAATGTTGATGGTGAACAGATCAAAACACTGACAGAATCCATGGATGGCAGGCTTTTGAGTGTCCTTGCAAAGAAAGGTGGCTATATTGGTCACTGATTTGTTTTTGTTTTGTTTTTGAATGTCAGAAATGTATATTTGTGAATGTTGAGATGTTATATTGGTTTCACTGGTAATAATAAATAATTGAAATGGGTATATATTTGTTTTTTGTTAAGTTGCCTAATAATTATGCACAGTAATAGTCACCTGCACACACAGATATCCCCCTAACATAGCTAAAACTAAAAACAAACCAAAAACTACTTCCAAAAATATTCAGCTTTGATATTAATGAGTTTTTTGGGTTCATTGAGAACATGGTTGTTGTTCAATAATAAAATTAATCCTCAAAAATACAACTTGCCTAATAATTCTGCACTCCCTGTAGTGTAGTTCTTGTATTGCAGATAGTTTAACGTCTAAACAGTGTATCTGGCTTCTTTTTAGAAACACTTATTCCTGGATAATCCTTGCCAATGGCACCTTAAATAATTGCACTGATCCTTTTGCTGTTGCTCTCGGCAGCCAGTTACTTTTTCACAAGAGCACTATTCACATTCTTTATAGGAACACGGAGCCACGAGTATAAACAAGTTTGTTCCCTTCGAAACACGTCAGAATGTGGTGGCGTCTGTTGAATGGTTTTCATAGTTACGCTCTTAGTAGCCGCGCACGTAAATGGAAGTGGGAGGCAATGCATGCTTGCGCGAGGACGGGAGACGCGAGGTTGATTTCAATGTGGTAAGTCACTTTATTGTGAAAAAAGTGATAAGTGCTCTCTATCCAATAAAGCAGCTATTCACCAACAAGGAGTTCCTTTTACCTTGTGAACAATAGAACAAAACAAGCTAGTAAATTGGGTGGACAGCGCTAAGAATTATTATAACAAAATCATACATACACAGGTAGCAGCAGATTTCGCAATTATGTTTCTTACTCTTAAAAAAAAGAAAATAAAAGTACAATGATAGTGCAGTATGTTATGAATAATATGGTGATAAAGATATATTCCAAAGGGGCACTCACGGTTTCCAGGCTCCTAAAATAAAGCTTTTTAAGCTCTGGAAAACATGAGTGCCCCTTTGGAATATATCTTTATCACCATATTATTCATAACATACTGCACCATCATTGTACTTTTATTTCCTTTTTTTTAAGAGTAAGAAACATAATTGCGAAATCTGCTGCTACCTATGTATGTATGATTTTATTATAATAATTCTTAGCGCTGTCCACCTAATTTACTAGTAAGTCACTTTATGCCTGTCTATAAATTGCTGTTTTTACATATAGTTTACTTTAGCTCACCTGAAGAAAGTTCTCTGTGTAGAACTGAAATGTTGACTTTGACTTTTTTATATTGATGAATTATGGAATAAATTGTTTTATATCCTTGAAGTGTTGTATTTCTCTTGCTGTACTTGGAGTGCTGGATCTTATCAATGTTTGTCTAAGCATCGGGGGCCTAAATTACATGGAAGTTGGATTTCAGGGCTCAAAGTAAATAATATATAATATATATATACATACTGATCAGCTACAACATTAAAACCACTGACTGGTTAAGTGAATAACATTGATTATATGGTTACATTGGCACCTGTCATGGGTGGGATATATTAGGCTTCAAATGAACAGTCAGTTCTTGAATTTCAAGTTTTGGAAGCAGGTAAAATGGGCAAGTGAAAAGATCTGAGTGACTTTGACAAGTGCCAAATAGTAATCGCTGGACGACTGTGTCAGAGCATCTCTAAAAAAGGTAAATCTTGTGGTGTGTTCCGTTTTACAGTGGTTAGTATCTACCAAAAGTGGTTATAGGAAAGACAACCGGCATCAGGGTCATCGGTGGCCAAGGCTCATTGATGCATGTGGGGAGCGAAAGCTAGCCCATCTGGTTCGATCACACAGAATAGCTACTGTAGCTCAAAACGCTGAAAAACCTAATGCTGTTCAAAGATAGAAAAGTGTCAGAACGCATAGTGCTTTGCAGTTTGCTTCATATGGGGCTGCATAGCTGCAGACAGTGCTCATGATGACCTCTGTCCACAGCTGAAAACACACTCAATGGGGATGTGAGCATCAGAACCAGACCATAGAGCAATAGAAGAATGTTGGCTGGTCTGATGAATCACATTTTCTTTTAGATCAGGCAGATGGTCAGATGCTTGTGCATTGTTTACATGGGTCCTGGCATTCATGTTGATGTTATTTTGACATGGAACACCTACTTAGACCCCTCCCAACAGACCCCCCCCCCTCCTTCATGATAATGGTGTTCCCTGATGGCAGTGGCCTTTTTCAGTAGGATAATGCACTCTGCCACACTGCAAAAAGCTTTTTTTTAAATGGTTTGAGCAGCATGACAAAGAATTCAAAGTTTTGCCTTGGCCTCCAATTTCCCAAGATCTCAATCCATGGAGGCACTTTGCAACGTCAAGGACTTAAAGGATATACTGCTAATGTCTTGGTGACAGATACCAGAGTGCATGTTCAGAGGTCCTGTGGAGTCCATGCCTTTGGGCATCAGAGCTGGTTTAGCAGCACGAGGAGGACCTACACAATATTAGGCAGGTAGTTTTAACATTGTGGATGATCAGTATACACTCCTTTATGCATATTATTAAAAATCACATTAATTGAGCAAAACTATTTCTTTAATTAAACATTTTCTTAATTTTAAGCAAAGACACTCTCACTGACTCCCACATACATTCTCAATGACAGACACTCACTTTCACTGAAACACACTAAATGTTGTGGTTGTTGGTTTTCATATACTTAAAAACGGAATATTCATTATTTAGTTACTTATAGAAATAATAATTAAATTAATTATTTCTTTACTTTTCAGATGTGAAGATTAGTGATGTCGCGAACCGTTCGCGAACTTCCCGCGAACGGCTCGCCGCGGTTCACCACAAACCGTTCGCGGCGAGCTCCGGTCAGCTGACACATCCCGGCCAATCTCCAGCAGTCCCTCCCTCCCAGACCCTCCCACCTCCTGGACAGCATCCATCCAGTTCGCGAACGGTTCGCGAACGGTTCGCGACATCTCTAGTGAAGATATCTAGGAAGATTATAACTTTTTCAACAAAGTTAAGGTGAGTATTTCCTTTTATTTTTCAGAGAAATAATAGAAAAAAATATGAAAAAAATGAAAGGCTTTAATATGTCTCAGCAGCGAGATGGTTAATCCAGAAATCCTTTTAAAGAAATCTTGGGTCAGTTACTGTGAAGCAGTACAAAGGAGAGAGAAGTACATCAGTCGAATATCCTTTCCGCTTCAAAACTAGTAAATCAATGAGTTAGGAACAAACAGAGAGAAATCCTTTAAGTGGAGCTGAATCGGTATCGAGGAGGGGAATCACGGAGGAGTGCTTGATGATCTGGCATTGGAGTCCACAGTTAGTATACATGGAGAGTGTGCAAGGAATCAGAATTCAAAACACAATGTTGTAACAATTATCAACCTGCAGAGCCTCTGACAGCGCATCCATTTATACATCATAGAAGTCCCATCAGTGTCTCAATTAAAGAAATATAACCCTCCATGATTTTTTTTTTTAAATCTGAGGGAAACTCCTGATCTTAGATGCAACCTACACAAAGCCTCTGGGGAGTTACTATTCATACTTGAGGCCTCAGCTGAGTCTTTTGGCATTTACCTCAGATTTAAAAATAATGGAGTATAGTCAAATCGGCAACCAATCAGGGAGAGAGGTGGTGAGATACATAATAACCCATCCTTAAAGATCCATACCTATTGGCGGTGTGGCTCTGCCACAGGCTGAATGCTTTACGTCTGGTGGTCTTGTCCAGATATAACACCCTACTCTTACCCACTGTTCATTTCCTCCCTTCACTGGGCCTTTCCCTCTCTAAATTTTTTATTTTACACCTTTGCAATTTCTATCTGTCACACGGCCAGACCGGAGCAGCCACATGCCAGCGCACGGCCATTACGACCGCATACCCACGCCCAGCCTGCGTTACCGTGTGTCTGTGCCCGCGCAGACACATAATGGATAAGCTTAACTCTTGTCTGGTCTCCCTCTGCTCTCCACGCTACACAGCTGGAAGCTGCGATTTCAAGAGACAGACACCAATTGCGACGCTGGTGATGCGGACACACGTTTTGGCGTCACCAGGTTTCAGCAAACAATGGGAATCTTTTTTAGCCTATTTAAGCTCATTTGTTCCTATTGGATCCAGTCTGCCCATGACACTATCCTCAACTTTTGAATTATTATTATATATTTGAAATGTTAAAATTAATTTATTCAAGAAAACACATCAAGTTGAAGTCACTGGAGTAAAATAACCCACTTTACCCCCAAAAATATTTTTTCAACATTTCTTCACTGACTTGACTTTTACCTGCAGCTCTTTTTATTTTTATTTTTTATTATATCTCCATTCTCCTGCTTGTAAATTGGTTTTAAAACTATGTTTACTCCTCCCCACCATACTCTACTCTGGGGTAGTGCTGACAGCTTTTGACTTGATGTCAAGTACAAATGAGTAACTTTTGTTTCCCTACATATTTTGCAGAACTCTGTGTGGATATTTCAAATCACATTATGAGTACAATTTACTGGTTTGATGGAAGCTGCTGGAGTTGTTTAGTTCGACCTTATATATTAATGCAAGCTCTATGAGCATGACCTGTGTGGAATGAGGAAGTTTTCGTAGAATAATATGCATGCTGACGTGATCGACTCTTTCATATAACTCAATTGACACCAATGTATAATCATTTCAACCTGCAGGCCTTGCAAACACCTCCATATTATACATACTCATCATAGTTTGTCAGTCTAGTTGGTCCCAAATACTGCAGTTTTTCAGGAAATATCCCAGAGGGCCAACCAAGCCCTTGCTTTTTTTTTCGTCAATCACTTTTTTATTTAGGCAGATTCAAGGTACAAGACAAACAAAATGGAGTTTGAGCAGAAGTTACAGACATAACCAGGCTGAGCATATATAAGAAACATGGATAAATTAGTGGGTATAGATACGTGTAGGGTAACTCCAGGAATAGTCGGCCTCATTTTAAAATACAGTGAGTGGAACAGGATAGATATGCATGAGTAAAGAATTATAAAATAAACACGACAGGTATGCATGAGCGTAATATAGAAAACCATGCTGGGTGAACATATATACACAAACAATTAGTGTGTCTGGGTACTGGCTGCTATGTAGTGAGAGAACAAATATTTCTGCACTATTGACATGCTGGAAATCTATAATGGAGACATTCAGAAATAATTAAGTCAATGCCCCTGGTAGGAAACAGTTCACCCTCCCCCACACAGTCTTGTATAGACTTACAGACTTAATGCTCATGGTCAGTAGCAGGTATGCATTCACTTTCTTGGGCCCAGAACTTGAAAGTGGCCAGGACCGCATTTCCAAGGACGCCCCTTCTCCTCTCGGTACAAGCCCTTGCTTTTAATCATCTGTAACTCCTCCTCACTATATTCAATCTGTGAGAGCCTGATCAGTGATGACACTGCCCCAGGAGACTGAGCACAGCATCATATGGAGGGAGAGAGGAGAGGACACATCGCAAGATGTCCCACATCATTAAGGTTTAGTTGACCATGCTGAAACACTTGGGTGGTGTAAGCCTCCCTTGGTGGCCGTGTTTTTACATGCAGTACAATTACTGTGCTCACACAATTTGAGTCGCTCTGCTCCTCTAGGGAACATGTCTCTAGAGGGGCTCGATATTATATGCCATGATACAGGCAGGAGGGAGCGACAGAGCCCCCAAGGTTCATAATGGGAGAGGGAGATATCAGTTCAAAATACCAGGAGATGAGCTATAAAGTCCTAACTAATTGGTATAGGACTTTAGATGTGATACACCACATGAACGCTGCAATACAGGAGACCTATTGGCGTGTGTCTCTGCCACCGGCAGAATGCTTCATGTCTGGTGGTCTTGTCCAGATATAACACCCTACTGCGTGCAGATACAGTCAAAGATCAGGAAATTCATGGACTCAGATATCCCTCTTCAACCACTCTCCATGCTTCTTCACCATACCGATGTATGTCTGGTGGTCTTGTCCAGATATAACACCCTACTGGGTGCAGATACACTCAAAGATAAGGAAAATCACCTACTCAGATATCCCTCTCCAACCAATCACCATGCTTCTTTACCATACAGAGATACCAATAAAAGCTTACAAGATTCATTAACCAAACATCTGCTTACAGCTGCAAAGTCTTTGATCCCAATCTATTGTAAGCAACCTGACGGGCCTTCCCTCCAGCAACGGGTAACGGGAAATAGAATCTATGACAGTAGAGCTCAGAGGTTCATCGGACAAGTGTATAAAGATCTGGACCCTGTGGTTAGATTACATTTCACATGTAGCCCGTTGTTAATAGGCAAGAGGCCTCTCATCCTCTCCCCCTCTGGGACTGTGTTACCCTCCCTTTTCGTTTTTTCTCCTTCTTTTCCCACTACATCATCTCTTCCCCCTTTACATTCTGCACCATTTACTCCTTACTCTACATCACTTTCTATTTCTTACTTCCAGCTAGATCGAGCAACTATTTTTCAGCAGGTTACGATGTGGCACCACTGTTTTGTGATAAAATCATTGAATGTACTATATGTTCTATAGACTAATATCTTGCTTTTCCTGTGCAATAGATCCTTCTGTATGAAAACATTTTTTTTCATATACATAAAGAATGTACAAAAAAAGAAAAAAAAATGACAGACACATGCATGAATGCACACACACTGCTACCCAGACTGTTCATGTACATTACTATACATACTGCTCCCCACTACTGCACATACTGTTCCACACAATGTTACACACACATACTGCTACCCACACAAGTATCCACAAACGCTACTATACCCACTGCTGCACATACTGCTAATATCCACACTGTTACACACACCCTACTATACACTTGTTACTACATATGCTATTACTCACACTTTTACTCACACACAAATGCACACATACTGCTACGCATATTGTACATACACTACTACACATACTGCTGCCCATACATACAAACACACATGCTTTACACAAACACACAATGATAGCTACAAAAATGCATATACACGTAGACATGCAGATATTGAGTAGCGTGTGCCCATGTGTATAAGATATTTACATACACTGATACACATGGGCACATGCTACACACTAGACTACCTTTCGGTTTGAACTGCAATATGTAAAAATTTTGGCCAATCGATTAACCAATGTCAGAGCCGAAATGTACCAGAATCATAAACTCAACATGCCACGCAATGGCTGAACATGTTTGTGTTGATTAGTGATTCTGACTTTGTCAGTGGTGCAAAAAAAAATAAAAGACCATGGATGGGAAAAGGATGTGATTGATTACCGGACAGCCACTAAATGTTGATTTTGTTTAGAGATTAGGTGACATGTGAGCAATAGAGAGGAAAAAGGCAGTAGCAGTGAAAAAATTAATCTATATATATTTAAATGCTCATATTAGTTTACTGCAAAATATATAGCTCACAACTATGCAACCTAATTTACTGATAAGATACATAAAAAAACAGGAAATCTCAACTCTAACTTCCTCATCCTGTGCCTTACTATTTTCTGTTTGTTTTTCCAACCTAATCTCATTTCATAGACTCTGATGGAAGTGCTTTGGCTGTTGTTTTGTCCCCTCCATCTGCATCCTTGCCATCCCTCTTATCTTATTTTGTATTTTTCCTCTTCGGTTTCGCATTCTCTTCTGAGATCTTCCCAAGTATCTACAAATATGCTATAGAAACACAAATCCTAAAAAGTAGTTTTTGCATTTTATATAAAATGGAAAAAGGAAATGGAAAAAATAAACGTTAAAAGAACTGCTTAAAAACCCTTTCTGTGACCAAATTTCTATAAAACTGATATCATACATAATATAGCTCATGCTATTGTATGTAAACAGTGGATCTACATTAGGGTCACCAGGTCCATCATGTTTTCTTGGACACATATCACTTTTTAATGCTGTTGGGCTGTTTAAATATGGCTTCCAAAGACAGCCATGTGCAATATCAGTTCTACATTCTACAGGTAACCTCTTTTCATTTGCTGTTTATTGAATAAGTTATAAGTGTCCATGAAAACAATATGAGACTGGCAAACTAGCATATATGTGTGTATCTGTTTGTCACAGTATATGTGTCTACGTGAAACCACCCCTGAATGCAAAAAACAATGCTACACATTAATATACCCCCTGCAATCAAACACCGATCTACATACAAATGAAGTAAAACAAACGTAAAAAATATACTCCTTACATTCAAACGCACCTTTGCATTCTAATATCAATACTACGCAAAATAAGCCCCTGCATATATTTATACTGTATGTGTATATATTCATATAGCTGCTTTATATTTGGCTTCTATTGTGCTTATACGTTTATTAATAAAAAGCTTAGTATATAGTATATATCAACATGGTCTCTTCATTTCCAAAAGATCTGCAGATATCCTACATACAAATGTCCTTACCTGATAGTCTGTAACAAACCGTGACAATGAGTGACATACTGAGAAGGACAGGTGGTAGATAAACAGGCCTGATAGGTCATAGCGCAGTAATTCAGATTAGATATGGATCCTGAAATATTCTTTATGAGAAAGCAACAGGATTTAGTGAGAAATTGAATGTGGTGAAAGAAGGAGATTTAGTAATTCAAGTGTAACACAGATGTTGTGGACTTGACATCCACAAGAATTTATTCTTTTTTTTCCAGGAGAAAGAGATACAGATACCTTTGCAAGAGAAAGGTTCATAGTAAAAACAAGTTTCAAGTAATTAATGTTGTCTTGGAGATAGTGACAGTTAGGGGGATATTTATCAAGGCAATACAGGTACTGTTTTGGGTACAAAGTTGAGAGACATTGGTTTCAATTATGATTACTCTTTACTTAGAACTTTGCTCCAGAATAGCACCTGTTTTACTTTGATAAATCTTCCAAAAAAGGTCTCATCAATATTTTCTAAACCACATGCACAGTACAGAGTATCCAGGGTTTAAAATTGCACACAAATTGCAAAGATAAATATTCGTTCCTGGATATTTTATGAAAACCAAACAGCAAACACAGCCTTACACCCAAACATCAACACCACACACAAATGCAACATTGCATTCACACACACATAGTCAATAGAAAAACACATCAACATCCAAACAAGCAAAAACTGCACACAAATACAACCCTGCAAGATGGGCAAATAGTAGAGGTCCGGCTGAAAAAGCATTTTGAGAATTTACCAACAGTTCCAACTTTTTATCTACCTCTGCCCTAACGGGGCCCCCAAATTTTTTTTTTCCACCAAGGCCCATTCAACACTTTGGCACAACACACATAACAGGAGTGTTGGTCATTATGGATGTGGATGGTGGAGCCTATTAAGTTGAAAACCCTGTTGACATACCCCCGTTGCTGCCAGACAAAAGTTCATGAAACACTACTGTTTCACTTAATACCATTATACAAACTATGACATTATAATTAAATCTGGATTACGCAACTGGGAATCAATGCATTCTGGATATGTATCGCTTTACCTTTTGGGTCTTGTTCCCCATCCTTTCTAGATCTATAGAGCAATTCTTGTTCCTGTTGGCCACAAACTGCCCGCACTTACATGTTTCAGTTAACCATTGTACAATGTTGCAGAATATGTTGGAGTTTTATAAGTAATAATAGTTATAATGTTGTTTCATCTTTCAGGTGTCAGCAGCACTAATAGTAGTTGATTCTGCTTTGCTCTGGAGATCACTTCCAGCCTTTGCAATATAGCCTCATCTTCTTCTCACTGTCACGGATTAAGCTGCTGAGGCTGTGTCGTGTCTGATATATACTGCTTTATGCAGCTGAAAGATATGAGAGGACAGAACTTTTTTTTTACATAGCAGGATAGCAATCCAGTAATTGAAAATCACCCATGCACTAAGCAGGCCTTCTGCTGCTTCTATTAAACAGTTTGGATTTCATAAGGTTGAATGACGGGGGCTGACCTGTAAATGTTTAGAATTTGCAGAAAATTCCAACTGGGTTGATTAAAGAGAAAATCCTATTGTATTCCACAGTTTAATTATACAACACATGTAAATGCTGGTTCAATGGCTTTCTAATCCAAACAAAAAAATGTAACTATGTATACTCACTTTTCTGCATGTCTGCCATTTTGTGTATGGTCCGCATCAGCGTATATCATTATCAGGTAGTTTGACAGACTAGCATTTGCATGTTTGAGGCACACCTTGTAATAATTACCTTACTGACTGGGAACAAAGAATATTGCCTTAATTCCTAATGAGAGTGAAATTAACATCTTCTGACTTGTATTAATAACTATGTGCTTAGTGGCCAAATGATTAGATACAGCAGCTTAGCCATTCATATAAATAGCCATTCATATGGCTGCAACTCACCTAAGGGAGATGGGTGGGGTGGGCATGAAAAAGGGACAAAGGAGGAGACAGTAAATTGCAAGATGTAATGGCATGGGAAGTGTGGACATTGTAACGGATCACCTGGCACCCCGACTGGGTACCTCCATTGAAGGATGCTCCTAGCGCTTCCTGAGGACTTCAAGCACTGCAGCAGACACCACAACCACCGAACCAGAGAAGCATTAGAATGCTCTCAAGCATATGAATGCTGTAATCAGCTGAACAGGAAAAGCATACAATTAGCTTACACTCCTGGCAATCAGCATACAATCCAATTCCCCCAATAACGAGACAACACTTCGTTTTGAGGTCAAGCAGAACTGACTGTACTGGCACATACAGCCTCTTTTATTCACAATCCACAAACATATAAGATACAGTTTAATGCAGATTCTGCAGAACATATACAGGTTATATGAAAAATAATTACTGTATAATGTGTCCCCTGTGGTATAGTTTAAAACTACTACACGATGTCTTTGTGCACCAAATACCGGCGAGATGGCACCGTGTAGAAAAGTCCAAACAGTGTCTGTGAGTTAAAATGTCCGCCATCCATTGTTCTCACCATGTGCTTCATCCATTGTTCTCACCATGTGCCTCTGATACATGAAATGGTGGCCACCCAGTAACTCCACAGTATGTCCCCAGATGGTTCTTAAAGGGCCAGCAGCATAATAAAATCAAGTATG
>OW240914.1:94343245-94396285 GCA_933207985.1 Pelobates cultripes | reverse complement strand
CTCTTCAACCACTCTCCATGCTTCTTCACCATACCGATGTATGTCTGGTGGTCTTGTCCAGATATAACACCCTACTGGGTGCAGATACACTCAAAGATAAGGAAAATCACCTACTCAGATATCCCTCTCCAACCAATCACCATGCTTCTTTACCATACAGAGATACCAATAAAAGCTTACAAGATTCATTAACCAAACATCTGCTTACAGCTGCAAAGTCTTTGATCCCAATCTATTGTAAGCAACCTGACGGGCCTTCCCTCCAGCAACGGGTAACGGGAAATAGAATCTATGACAGTAGAGCTCAGAGGTTCATCGGACAAGTGTATAAAGATCTGGACCCTGTGGTTAGATTACATTTCACATGTAGCCCGTTGTTAATAGGCAAGAGGCCTCTCATCCTCTCCCCCTCTGGGACTGTGTTACCCTCCCTTTTCGTTTTTTCTCCTTCTTTTCCCACTACATCATCTCTTCCCCCTTTACATTCTGCACCATTTACTCCTTACTCTACATCACTTTCTATTTCTTACTTCCAGCTAGATCGAGCAACTATTTTTCAGCAGGTTACGATGTGGCACCACTGTTTTGTGATAAAATCATTGAATGTACTATATGTTCTATAGACTAATATCTTGCTTTTCCTGTGCAATAGATCCTTCTGTATGAAAACATTTTTTTTCATATACATAAAGAATGTACAAAAAAAGAAAAAAAAATGACAGACACATGCATGAATGCACACACACTGCTACCCAGACTGTTCATGTACATTACTATACATACTGCTCCCCACTACTGCACATACTGTTCCACACAATGTTACACACACATACTGCTACCCACACAAGTATCCACAAACGCTACTATACCCACTGCTGCACATACTGCTAATATCCACACTGTTACACACACCCTACTATACACTTGTTACTACATATGCTATTACTCACACTTTTACTCACACACAAATGCACACATACTGCTACGCATATTGTACATACACTACTACACATACTGCTGCCCATACATACAAACACACATGCTTTACACAAACACACAATGATAGCTACAAAAATGCATATACACGTAGACATGCAGATATTGAGTAGCGTGTGTCCATGTGTATAAGATATTTACATACACTGATACACATGGGCACATGCTACACACTAGACTACCTTTCGGTTTGAACTGCAATATGTAAAAATTTTGGCCAATCGATTAACCAATGTCAGAGCCGAAATGTACCAGAATCATAAACTCAACATGCCACGCAATGGCTGAACATGTTTGTGTTGATTAGTGATTCTGACTTTGTCAGTGGTGCAAAAAAAAATAAAAGACGATGGATGGGAAAAGGATGTGATTGATTACCGGACAGCCACTAAATGTTGATTTTGTTTAGAGATTAGGTGACATGTGAGCAATAGAGAGGAAAAAGGCAGTAGCAGTGAAAAAATTAATCTATATATATTTAAATGCTCATATTAGTTTACTGCAAAATATATAGCTCACAACTATGCAACCTAATTTACTGATAAGATACATAAAAAAACAGGAAATCTCAACTCTAACTTCCTCATCCTGTGCCTTACTATTTTCTGTTTGTTTTTCCAACCTAATCTCATTTCATAGACTCTGATGGAAGTGCTTTGGCTGTTGTTTTGTCCCCTCCATCTGCATCCTTGCCATCCCTCTTATCTTATTTTGTATTTTTCCTCTTCGGTTTCGCATTCTCTTCTGAGATCTTCCCAAGTATCTACAAATATGCTATAGAAACACAAATCCTAAAAAGTAGTTTTTGCATTTTATATAAAATGGAAAAAGGAAATGGAAAAAATAAACGTTAAAAGAACTGCTTAAAAACCCTTTCTGTGACCAAATTTCTATAAAACTGATATCATACATAATATAGCTCATGCTATTGTATGTAAACAGTGGATCTACATTAGGGTCACCAGGTCCATCATGTTTTCTTGGACACATATCACTTTTTAATGCTGTTGGGCTGTTTAAATATGGCTTCCAAAGACAGCCATGTGCAATATCAGTTCTACATTCTACAGGTAACCTCTTTTCATTTGCTGTTTATTGAATAAGTTATAAGTGTCCATGAAAACAATATGAGACTGGCAAACTAGCATATATGTGTGTATCTGTTTGTCACAGTATATGTGTCTACGTGAAACCACCCCTGAATGCAAAAAACAATGCTACACATTAATATACCCCCTGCAATCAAACACCGATCTACATACAAATGAAGTAAAACAAACGTAAAAAATATACTCCTTACATTCAAACGCACCTTTGCATTCTAATATCAATACTACGCAAAATAAGCCCCTGCATATATTTATACTGTATGTGTATATATTCATATAGCTGCTTTATATTTGGCTTCTATTGTGCTTATACGTTTATTAATAAAAAGCTTAGTATATAGTATATATCAACATGGTCTCTTCATTTCCAAAAGATCTGCAGATATCCTACATACAAATGTCCTTACCTGATAGTCTGTAACAAACCGTGACAATGAGTGACATACTGAGAAGGACAGGTGGTAGATAAACAGGCCTGATAGGTCATAGCGCAGTAATTCAGATTAGATATGGATCCTGAAATATTCTTTATGAGAAAGCAACAGGATTTAGTGAGAAATTGAATGTGGTGAAAGAAGGAGATTTAGTAATTCAAGTGTAACACAGATGTTGTGGACTTGACATCCACAAGAATTTATTCTTTTTTTTCCAGGAGAAAGAGATACAGATACCTTTGCAAGAGAAAGGTTCATAGTAAAAACAAGTTTCAAGTAATTAATGTCTTGGAGATAGTGACAGTTAGGGGGATATTTATCAAGGCAATACAGGTACTGTTTTGGGTACAAAGTTGAGAGACATTGGTTTCAATTATGATTACTCTTTACTTAGAACTTTGCTCCAGAATAGCACCTGTTTTACTTTGATAAATCTTCCAAAAAAGGTCTCATCAATATTTTCTAAACCACATGCACAGTACAGAGTATCCAGGGTTTAAAATTGCACACAAATTGCAAAGATAAATATTCGTTCCTGGATATTTTATGAAAACCAAACAGCAAACACAGCCTTACACCCAAACATCAACACCACACACAAATGCAACATTGCATTCACACACACATAGTCAATAGAAAAACACATCAACATCCAAACAAGCAAAAACTGCACACAAATACAACCCTGCAAGATGGGCAAATAGTAGAGGTCCGGCTGAAAAAGCATTTTGAGAATTTACCAACAGTTCCAACTTTTTATCTACCTCTGCCCTAACGGGGCCCCCAAATTTTTTTTTTCCACCAAGGCCCATTCAACACTTTGGCACAACACACATAACAGGAGTGTTGGTCATTATGGATGTGGATGGTGGAGCCTATTAAGTTGAAAACCCTGTTGACATACCCCCGTTGCTGCCAGACAAAAGTTCATGAAACACTACTGTTTCACTTAATACCATTATACAAACTATGACATTATAATTAAATCTGGATTACGCAACTGGGAATCAATGCATTCTGGATATGTATCGCTTTACCTTTTGGGTCTTGTTCCCCATCCTTTCTAGATCTATAGAGCAATTCTTGTTCCTGTTGGCCACAAACTGCCCGCACTTACATGTTTCAGTTAACCATTGTACAATGTTGCAGAATATGTTGGAGTTTTATAAGTAATAATAGTTATAATGTTGTTTCATCTTTCAGGTGTCAGCAGCACTAATAGTAGTTGATTCTGCTTTGCTCTGGAGATCACTTCCAGCCTTTGCAATATAGCCTCATCTTCTTCTCACTGTCACGGATTAAGCTGCTGAGGCTGTGTCGTGTCTGATATATACTGCTTTATGCAGCTGAAAGATATGAGAGGACAGAACTTTTTTTTTACATAGCAGGATAGCAATCCAGTAATTGAAAATCACCCATGCACTAAGCAGGCCTTCTGCTGCTTCTATTAAACAGTTTGGATTTCATAAGGTTGAATGACGGGGGCTGACCTGTAAATGTTTAGAATTTGCAGAAAATTCCAACTGGGTTGATTAAAGAGAAAATCCTATTGTATTCCACAGTTTAATTATACAACACATGTAAATGCTGGTTCAATGGCTTTCTAATCCAAACAAAAAAATGTAACTATGTATACTCACTTTTCTGCATGTCTGCCATTTTGTGTATGGTCCGCATCAGCGTATATCATTATCAGGTAGTTTGACAGACTAGCATTTGCATGTTTGAGGCACACCTTGTAATAATTACCTTACTGACTGGGAACAAAGAATATTGCCTTAATTCCTAATGAGAGTGAAATTAACATCTTCTGACTTGTATTAATAACTATGTGCTTAGTGGCCAAATGATTAGATACAGCAGCTTAGCCATTCATATAAATAGCCATTCATATGGCTGCAACTCACCTAAGGGAGATGGGTGGGGTGGGCATGAAAAAGGGACAAAGGAGGAGACAGTAAATTGCAAGATGTAATGGCATGGGAAGTGTGGACATTGTAACGGATCACCTGGCACCCCGACTGGGTACCTCCATTGAAGGATGCTCCTAGCGCTTCCTGAGGACTTCAAGCACTGCAGCAGACACCACAACCACCGAACCAGAGAAGCATTAGAATGCTCTCAAGCATATGAATGCTGTAATCAGCTGAACAGGAAAAGCATACAATTAGCTTACACTCCTGGCAATCAGCATACAATCCAATTCCCCCAATAACGAGACAACACTTCGTTTTGAGGTCAAGCAGAACTGACTGTACTGGCACATACAGCCTCTTTTATTCACAATCCACAAACATATAAGATACAGTTTAATGCAGATTCTGCAGAACATATACAGGTTATATGAAAAATAATTACTGTATAATGTGTCCCCTGTGGTATAGTTTAAAACTACTACACGATGTCTTTGTGCACCAAATACCGGCGAGATGGCACCGTGTAGAAAAGTCCAAACAGTGTCTGTGAGTTAAAATGTCCGCCATCCATTGTTCTCACCATGTGCTTCATCCATTGTTCTCACCATGTGCCTCTGATACATGAAATGGTGGCCACCCAGTAACTCCACAGTATGTCCCCAGATGGTTCTTAAAGGGCCAGCAGCATAATAAAATCAAGTATGCCCACATCAGTTCCTAGAAGGGCAATACATCCCAGGGCCATAGTCGCAGGGCAGGAAGCTGACAAACAGGCCCCTCCAAAAACCAGTGGCGAGGTTACTTTCACCACAGACATCATAAATTAGAGACGGAGAAGGAGAGAATGGAAAGCTCCTGTACTGACCGTATTGGCTGACAGTCCTAAGCTGACACTCTCAATTAATGAGCTGGCTTAATGGGAGCTTAATGGGAGCTTCTTGCAGCTTCTAGGGGAGACAGTGACAAGTGTCTGGTGGACCACAGGTAAGTTGTCAAACTGTTCTTAAACAGTTTGACTATTTACTGTGGGTGGTTGCCAGGGCACTACTTGTACCATAACCATTACAGTGGACTGTTCATTCAAGCAATGATTGTACTAGGATTGTACCAACATCACGAGGATGCTAGGTTTGAGAAAGTTCTATATATAAGGTCAAAATTCACCTTGGTGAAACAATTAAGAATCGCTTGAGCAAAGGTGTCAAAGCATCGATATTACCCTGGAAGCCAATGAAACACTGCTGCTCATAGCTCAACTTTTGGAACTTTGACCCAGAATTCTGGAGTAATGTCCTAAAAGTGCTGAATTCTGTATGGACACCAATTGAATGTTCCTGCTGATTGTTGATTTGCTAGAATTAGTCTTTAAACCCTCATGTGTAATGTGATTTTTTTAGTCTTATTTCTCTTACACCTATGGCCATGTGGAGCCTCAGTATTTACCCTTTGTAGAGTATGGTTATTATGCTCAATACTCTGATTCACTAGAAGGTTGTATTATATAACATAAAAAAACACAGAACAGTGCTTGTGAAATCCAATACTAAAATCTAATTTGCAGTCACAGTTATTGACTAGAAGGCTAGGTTCACAACAGGTTCAGCTTGTTTTCGTGTCTGAGCACTTCGTCAGGAAATGTTCAATGGTTTTAGAACACGTAGACTGTTGCAGTTTTTTCCTTTGGTATTTTGTTAGAAATGTCATTTGCAAAATGACATATTAATAGATAGAAAGCAGGAATATTTGGTAAAAGGGATTACAAAATTGGCTTTGAGAGGACTGCACAGAATTCAAAACACATAATGGATTAAAAATGATGAAATTTTAGTTAAACAAGGAAATAACAACAACAACATGAAACGGCTGTAAACAGCCTCCCAGCAGATAAAACGCAGCAGAGGTGCTTTAGAACTTTAGATTTATTGTAAGGTATAGACTAAAAGTTTGGAAGTTTGGCTTAGACACACTGCTATTCCAAGTACTAGATAAAATAAAGATAAAATAAAGAGTGAAACCTGTCCGTTTAGACAGAAAATGAACATATAGACCAGTTATTTTTAAATTAATGGGACAGTATATTCACCAGAACCACTACGTTAATGTTCCTGCAGGCTTTTCAATGTAAACACTGCCTTTTCAGAGAAAAGGCAGTATTTACATTGGTACCTAGTAACACCTCTAGTGGCAGTCATTAAAACGGCCACTAAAAGTGCTTCCAAGTCCTCTAGAACCTACGCTTAGTATCTCCGCATTCTGTATGTAGATGCTGAATGTTTCCCATGGAGATGCATTGATTCAATTCACCTCTATGAGGAGATGCTGATTGGCGCAGCACAGCATTTTGCCGTGCATGTGCAATAGACACCAGATGCTTTCCTATGGGAAAGCATTGGATTGACTGAGATCATCAAGGTTGGATGATACCAGCCATACAGGTGGAGCCCGGCAAGGCCAGCTGCAGTGAGAGTGGCATGGCGTGGGAGAAAAGGTGAGTAAAATCACCTTTTTACTTAGATCGGAGGGAGGCTGTATACCTCAAAAAGCCACTTCAGGACTATAGAATACATGTTTTTATTTCAGACAATATAGTGTTCCTTTAACACCCACAGGATTATTCAAAGTGAATTTAACAATTTAAACCAAAGTAGCCAAGCATAGCTGACTTAGTGAATTTTTACAGTCTGGCTATTTTAACCTTAAATTTGAAATTTACTCTAAATGTACCTTGAATTCTCACCTTTTTTAATAATCCTGTAATAGATATTGTTGGAAGCCAGAGAAGAATTACGATCTCACAGGGCCCTTGGCAAGTTACCTATGTGCCTCTCCCCATTCTTTACAAAAGGATAATAAATAAGACCAAGCAAATTCATGGTTCCATAACACCCTATATAACACAGAGGTCCTAGGTGGACGTCAAGGGTTATCCCGTGTTTTATTCCTCTTGTACCATACTGATGTCACCATAGAAAGAGGGTAAAGGTGGGTGATTGGGTAAAGAGGGTGGGCCAGTGACATGATCACATTACTGCCTCTGCCCAAAAGGGGAAGACCAGCATGGAAAAGATGTGGGTCTGCCCAAATTACTGGCAGTTTAGCTGGGCAGTAATGCACACCAGGCTACCTGCCAATCGAGCATGCCAGCCCACTGAAGGGAACACTGTTTCAGTGCTTCCTGCAGGGTCCTAGTTTCCTGAGTGTAGCACAAGGGTGCCTAATGATGGGCCCGTGCCACACCTTTTGGGTACAGTTTCTTGGTATCCCCAAAAGTATGACACTAGTGAACAAAGTTAGGACCGGGCCCAAAAATTGTGACTCTCCCACTGAAATCGGAACTGTTGGGAAAGATGTGATGATAACAAGGGGAGAGGAGATTTAAACCGCAGAGTCACCAGTATTGGACAGTAAAGCAGCAGACATCTAAAAAGAGGCATTTTACCGATTAGCCAAAGATCTCCCTGGCGTAATAACATAGAACATGGCTATATGGCATTTGGATGCAAGCAGTTGCCTTTTCTTTTTAAGGCTGCATTCTGTCTAGCTAACACCACCAGAACTGTCTGGCTACTAAACAACCAGCTAATTAGTGCACTGCACATCTTGTGGTCACGTGACTCGAGCAGCCTAATCCGCACAATGGGAATTATGTAAAAAAAGTGTTAAGTTCACTTTTTGCATTTTGGAGCTCAGATGGAGTATTGGGAAAGCAAGAAAGAGTAGCATAGGTGAGTAGTTATGGTACTTGTGGAGGTGAAAATGATCAGTAGTTGAAACAGTGGATGCGAGAAGGACATGAGCAGTGGAGGTGGTCCCATCACAGATTACAGTGATTATGACCTCTGTAGGTGCTATGAGTCAATGAAAAGTTTAAGGGGATAACCTTCTCTTGCTTTATGCTCCTAATACCTTAGAACTCTTGATTTGTGCACTGCCATGTATTACCTATTTTCCATTTTTGTCTTGGCATGCCATTTTGCAAAAGATGACCTGATGGTTTTATGTAGACTTGTTGCATGTATTCTGTGACTCGTTGCGTGTTAGTGTTAATGTAATGTAAGCATACATTTTTGTCTTTGTTTCTGTAACTCTGAGTGGGTGTCCTTTTGTGAACCTAGTATGGCCAGTCAAGTAGCTACTTGTACACCTAAGGGTCTGTTTCTGCCCGGAGTTATCGTACACAAACGCTCATGTTTTTGTGTAATGTGTCATATTAACATTGATTTTTGACTTTTTTTAAAGAGTTCACTGTTCTTTGACAAACAGTATTTTCCTTCCTATAAAAGCTGGTCCTTTGTAGTTATTCAGGACTTGATTATTGAGTCTTTATTCTCCTTGCAGTTTTTTCTCTATTAGTCTTCTCTTCGTTACTACGATTCCACATTCTTCTCACACCGGACTTTGTCTTCACTCCTTAACTGAGTAAACATCTGAGCAAACCACGCTGTAACTTACCTGACAACTCGGATCGGGGTTTGCCTCCAGCTTAGCCCCTTTAGTACAGCACACAAATCTTACTGTCTCCCTGAAAACAACTGGCCTAAATGAAACGGATCACCCTTTCTACCTAATCCCTCACTATCAAGATATAGATATTGCTCAGTTACCTGGTAATGACTTCGCTCTGTATACTGGACTTTTCTTCTAGATTCTCCCTCTGTATGGCATACCTCCATGGACTAATTATCAGACAGATTGGTTAATTACTCCCCTTATGGAAATTCCTACAATGTCACTATTTACTGTTTAGTTAATTTTAGCTAAAGACATACAGTTACATTTTCTTAGAAAGTTTATTTTTGTTATATTCAAGAAATCTACACTTTCCAAATTTGTAGTAATGCAAGATATAATACCCTTGTCTTTTATTGTTTTTTTTTAAATAAACAGTGCCATAACCTCCTTAAGAAGGAAATACGTTTTCTCATTTATTTATGCTTCATATATGAGTGGGTTTTTTTAACAGATCCTTAGGATTTATTCTCTGTCTCTGTTCCAGTGGAATATTGACAAAACTTGGACTGCTTTGAGAACCACTGTTCTAGAATCTTAAAATTCTGCGACATTGAGAGAGAAGTGCAATTTTGTAGACCTGTCAAGTGCTTTTTGTGTCTAGGAGGTAGCAGTGACTGTATTGTCTGTATTATTGACTCTATAATGGTAACTACACACTTGATTGTGTCTCTTGTACTGTGTCTATACCTGAACAGATATGTACTCAGATTATTCTAAATTCCTGGTTGATACACTTTTTAATACCTTTATAGTAATAAGAAAGGATGATCATTGATATTAGTAAAGCATTTATAAGAAAGAAATGTTAGCAGATACAAGAATAAAAGAGAATTATATGTAACTGGTAGTAACCCAAGGCTAGATTTAAATTACACTAGTCATAAATACTAATGTCATTCTATCAGTTCCACTTCCACCCCCAAAAAGACTGTTAAAATACAGAAATATTATTACAGAGCGCTACATGAAATGACAGCAGAATGGAGATAAAGCAGGTAACTCCATAACCGGGTGGGATTAAAGGACAACTATTTTTAATATAATAAGCTGTTTCTTTTTGTAAGAAAATATTTGTTTTTAAATTAAATGAGAGACGAGAGATGAAACAGATCTCTATTATAATCTCATAGCATATATGACCTTGAGATTTTTCTGATCTCTAACCTTCACAGAAATAAGTGATCGGCTTGTCTAAAACAACGCCTGGCACAATACATGTTGGAGCCATATTTCTGAAGGTTAAAGAGTGTGTTTAACTTTCCTTCACCCTAGTGTTGCTAAAAATACCACATTTTCCTAGACAGAATCGCTTACAACAAGAATTCAAGAGCCATTACAATGCAATTAATTCATTACGCAAGACTGGATTTTGAGGGTGGCACGAGGGTTGCCCAGTAACATCATTTACCCCACTCCTTCTAGAATGTAAGCTCATGGAGCAGGGCCCTCAACCCCTCTGTTCTTGTACGTCCAGTTGTCTGATTACAATTACATGTCTGTTTGTCCACCCATTGTACAGCGCTACGGAATCTGACTACTATTTGTAGGATTTGGTAGGCCTTCCACGGCGTTATATCACGTAATATGTCCTAATGTACATCAAACAGCTTACCGAAATCTGTTGATCTGAGGGAACATGATTTTGTAATGTGAGATTAATAGCCTTAGTTAACTATATAGCCCAGTATTACTCAATATCACTAAAATTCGTATAATATCCTTGTATGTTTGTGTTCCCTATGAGTGTTTTCTTGGAAATACAAGTAAATCAGATGAGTAAATAAAGAAAAAGATTATGTTAAGATTATTTACTTTCTTAATGATGAAATATGTCTTCACAAAGAGCCCACAAGAGAACAATTGCAAGTTTCAACCTTACTTTAAGAAGTGACGGATAACAAGTCACAAAGGAAGGCATCCATTTGTGCACCAAAGTGGTTAAAACATACACAAACAATTTCCAATCATTTTCTCTGGTAGGAGGCTGTGGTGCATTACCAATCTATGTGCTCTGTGTACTTTTAGAAGAACATGGTCTTATATTACAAACAAGCTGTTGTTTAAATAAGCCTTTGAAGATTTGTGAAGAAAATAAACAGAGTGACATTTTATTCATTCTTTGTTTTCATTGTACATTCCAATGAATTGTATGAATTGTACGTAAGTAAATATCAAACAGCATTAAAATAATCCGCTTATGTAAACACGGCAATGTATACAGCAATAACAAACATCTTCTATGGAATTTGGATCAGTGGAGAGGTGGAGATTGTACTTTCTAAAACTCCAATGTATATTTGGAGTAGGGCATATTTGTAAATGGACATACAAAATCAATGGGATTTATTAACAATGAGGAAAATTGCAAAAAACTGGCAAAGAAACTGCACCTGATAGGCTAAACAGCAAAACTGAACACGTTCTCCATTATCTGTATGGTAAATCTAAAGCTAAGTACGGTCATCAGGGCCGCCATTAGGGAATGACAACCATAACAGTTGTCATGGGCCCGGCGGTCCTTTGGGGCCCGGCGGTTATGTTTTACAGAGGAAATAAAAATACAGAATCACATCTGAAATCTGCCTATATAGAACTGAATTAATTGATGTAAAAGTGGCCCTTGAATAGCACAAAAGGACCAATCTTTTTCATTAATTTCATTTTCATTAAACAGTCAAAACAAAACAAACAAAAAAGCAATGAATATACATAAAGTAAATTTAAAATAAGGCCATTATATTTTAGAAGATCAGAAACCAAAGCACAAAAAAACATAAAAATAAAGGGATGGGAACACAGCCAGGATGTGGCATAAGTGATTTTAAAAAGAGACTAAAAGAACTGGCTAAAAATAACAGCATCTGGAACAAAAAGCATTGATCACTCTCAAAATATTACCACGGTAAATTAACAAAAAAAAGGGAAAAACGTCCACATGTAGACAAAACAAAGTAAGAAAATAAGAATCTAGGGCAAAGGGAACCCAGCAGGAATTGGGTGTACTATCTGGAAAGGTGGAGGGAGTGTAGAGGTAAGGTACTAAATTGTGCTCTACTGGATCAGGATTCACCAGTCCTGTACAAGAAACTAAACACTATATAAGAAACACAAAATTTATACATTTTGTGTATTTTATACAGCGTCAGAAAATGCTTAACACTAAACCTGCAACCAAGAATTTGGGTTGCTTTCCTTACTAACATAAACAAATTAAGTCTAGTGCTCAAACTTCCACTACTTCTGGGCAGTAGAAATTACTATAGAACTCATCATGCCCAATACATAGGATGAAAACAAAAAAAGAAAATGTTATCTTTGCTCTATGCCAAATCACTATGCACATTTAAATACCTGGAGGTTGTTTAGTATCCAATGGCTATTAAAGTGTAAGCTCACCTGGCATGTCAAGGTAAACATTTTAGGTGAGTCCTTAACTAAGAATTCACCTTACTGCTTTCATCTAAAAGGCATTGGGGAATTGTTCTAAACCTCTACACTGTTATTAAACACATGGGTTGGGCGACAGCACCTTAACATGACTGTGTAATGTCTAAGGAAAGGGTTTGTTTAGGTTTCATGGTGGGTTATATTTGGAATTATGGAAAAGGGGTGTTTAGGACATGTGCCATTTGAAGGGATATTTGTAAAGTACTCACCCCTTTCCTATGATTTATAGATGCATAAGCTGTTATATGCAATTACAATTCTTTATATAGCACCAACAAATTACACAGCTCTGTACAATACGTAAAGAAAGACAAACAATGAATTTTAACAAAACACGTTTGTGAAAAATGTACAATCTAAACGGATGAGGAACAAATGCACAGAGGGTATTGGGGGACTCAAATTATTTGATATATCTGAAAGAATGAGAGGAGCGTCTTGGAGGAGAACAGAGGAAGGTTGTCAGGATGAGGAGTTCAGGGGCAAGCTGATAGGCGCCTCTAAAGAAGTGTGTTGTTAAGGATTACTAGAAGAGTTGAATGTGATGTGGGAGGGCATTCCATAAAAAAGGGAAAACCTGTAATATCCCTGCAGGTGTGAGTCTGGGTGTAGTTATGAGAACAGAAGAGTAACAAGTTATCGGAGGAGAGAAGAGGCAAGGCTGAAACATATCTGCTAAAGAGGTAACAGATCTAAGCATGGGCACCATTATGGAGAGCTTTATAAGTAAGCATGAGAACTTTGCACTGAATCCTAAATAAAACAGGAAGCCAGTGTAGAGACTTACAGAGATACAAGGTTTGAAAGCCGTGTGACGTAAAGTAGAGGAGGTGTTCATTGCAGATTGTAGAGAGCCAATCTAGGCATTTTCAGGCCAATAAGCAGAATTTTACAATAAGCAAGGTGTAAAACAACAACAGCGTCATGAGTGAGAAAGAGAACGCTGTAATGTTTTTTAAGATGAAAAGACAGGAGTTGGTGATTTGAAATAAGGGATGAAGGAAAGATCAGAGTAACATCAAGACAACATGCCTTCATGGTAGCGGTTACAATAGCTCTGTTGACCCAAAGGTAATCAGGCAGCTATTACCTAAGTGGGAGGAAGACAATGAGTTCAGACTTGGAGAAGTTGAGTTTTAGGAATAATGAACTCATCCAACCAGAGATAGAGGAGAGCATTGGTAACACAATCCAGTAGGTGAAGAAAAAGAGAAGAGAGATAGATCTGGGTATCATCAGTGTACAGGTGATATTGAAAGCCATAGGGTGATATCAAGTCATCATGGAAGGTAGTATAAATTCGGAAAAGTAGAGGCTCCATAACACAGTCTTGAGGAACTCCAACTGAGAGAGATACAGAAGGGGTAGAGAAACCAAAGAAAGAGACACTGAGCAGTATTGAGCAGTTGGCCTAGATCCCCAACCCCTGGCATGGCCTTTCCAGCCACCCTGACATCTTCCCAAAAGCAGAGTGGTGATCAAGAGATGGAGCAGCTAACCTATGTCCCCAGGAGCAGCTCCAGGGACGGGAGATCAACATCCTCACACCCCAGTGGCTGAGTATGTTCCAGGGAGAGGAGGTAGTCGGCCACCCTCCCTAGCAGCGGATTGCAATAAGTGGAGAAGAGGAAGAGGTAGCGAATCTCCCTCCCCAGTGGAGGATTGTAACCCAGCAAGAGGAAGTAGAGATAGTCGACCTCCCTCCCCAGCAGAAGGTTGCAACTCATGGAGAGAAGGTGGAAGTAGCCAGCTGCTCTCCCCAGTGGCAGAAAAGCTCCTGGTAGGGGAGTTAGTCAGCCTCCCTCCCCAGCAGCATATTGAGTCAACAAGGCTGGAGGAGCCTTTTAAAGATTACTGCCTGACTAATCCCGGCACAGACCGGTTGGAGGCATGTTACCGGATTTATCTAACCCTGGGGGCAGTGGTCTATTCTGGTTTTGTGCTGCCCTCGGGAACCCCCCCATCCTTTCCAAATTTCTCTTCCCGACAGACACATGCCCTCACTGATGAATGCACCGACATACATCCACTGACAGATACACAGTCATTGTCACACACACTGTTTAACCAACACACACTTTCACTGAAACATACACATTCACAGACATACTAATTCACTCATTCACAATTACACTCACTCACAGTTACACACACACACACTCACTTTCACTGACAGACACACAGATTCACAGATAAACATACATACACACCGACACACAGGCACACTCACTGACAGACACACACCCGGACAGAAATGCATACACACTCACTGACAGACACACACTCACTCAGTGTCAGACACACACACACTGAGACACACATATACTAACTGACAGATACACACTGACAAACACACATACACACTCACTGACAGACATATACACACTCAGTGTCAGACATATATACACTCAGTGTCAGACACACACACTCAGTGTCAGACACACACATTTACTGACAGACATATACATTCACTGACAGACACACACTCTCAGTGACAGACACGCATACACACACTGACAAGCACACTCACTGACAAACACACATACACACTCACTGATAAAAACATATACACTCTCAGTGACAGACACACACACTCTCTGATAGACACAAACACTCTCACTAACAGACACACTCACTAACACACTAACACACTCACTAACAGACAAACACACTAACTCACTCACAATTAATTTTTATTTATTTTTTTAAGTTCAATCCTCCCAGCCTCCCTACCTTTGGGAGTGCTGGAATGGATTCTTCCCTCAGATCCAGTCGGCTGGCTGCAGATCGGCAGACAGGCGGGCGGTTGGGCTGGTACAGTGGAGGCAGGTGGCAAGGGAGCTCTGATCTTCCTGCTCAGCTCCCTCGCGTGCCTCTCAGTGATGCCGGGGCTGCAGTGATATCATATTCCGGCTCCGGTATCACTGCGGGGCGAGCGAGGGAGCTGAGCAGGGGAGAGTGCTCCCTCGCTGGTCACCTCAATTATCAGCCACATGCCAGCATCGGGGTGGGGGGGAAGGACTTGAGGTTGCCAGCAGGCCAGAGGCTGGTAAGGCATTTGCCAGGGTATTGGCAAGGCAGCTTTTTTTGCCGCCCCCCTGAAAGTGCTGCCAGCCTCGCAGTAGATACATCGCTGTCTGGGGGGGGAATGTGGAGAGGGGAATGTAACGGAAGCTTCTGTTACCTTGGCACTTGGAGTGGCCTGAAGTGTCAGCCTCCCTTCCTTGGAACGAGGTTCTGTGTTGAGGAGCAGGGGCCATTCGGACTGCTTTCCCCCCTTATTTTGATTTGCCACTGTTTTAAGGTTGATGTACCATTGTTTTAAATAGGGATTTTTCAGACTTAGTATAGGCTGAATATAGATATATTGCCTGACTATCCGTGAAAGCCCACTCATGGAGGTACTGGTATAAAAATAGCACAGACACATGGCTAGTGGTGCTTTAATGCACTCATCATACTTACGCTGCATGTTAGTAAGACAGGGCTTATCACCTGACCATAGAAGGGCCAAGTGTTATACAACAGTTTTCATAGTTTTAATTACTTGCAATTTTAATAACTATTTAGCTTTTTTTTAATTCTATTGTATATATTTGTCCACATATGCCAATATTTTGTATTTATTTTAGAGCTGAGATGGTTTTTAGACAATAATTCTTTTCCTGCTTTTGAGGATTGTGCCAACTCGTGTCAAGTATAGGAAAAAATTAATGGAAAAAAAAAAATCTGATTTCATAACCACAAAACTATCCAGACAGAAATCCATATTTTGAGATACGTTAAAATTCTGAGAAATATCCCACAGTGCAACCTGTAAAAAACAAGCTACATTAGGTGTTCCTATTAGGATTCTATCCCTCTGGTATTGCAACCATGTTGAACAGCATAAGGCTCACCTCGAATGGAATTAACAATTGGAGCCTAGACTCTGCCAGTTCAAGCACTGGATCCTGTGACATAATTTCATTTAACAAATTGAGTCTGAGAGGAGCCAGAACTGTAAGTATCACAGAGTTAGAAAAAACATTGAGGCATTGCTCTAAAACAAGCACTGTGTTTGTTTCAATATTTTATAACTGAGAAAGCATCTAGATGACATGAAATGCTTAATTTTGAAAAAAATATTTTTGTGTTTTCTGTTCCCCCCAATTTGTTGCAGTTTGAATGTAGGAGATATTACAGCACCATTTCTCCCTTTTTATTTGTTGTGTGGTGGCAAGTCTGTATGCCTATTTTGAACGAATTAATCAGTGCTTGATTTTAAAGGTATTTGCCGTATAATTTTTTTTTTTTTGGGTTGAGTCTTAATGAGTATGCGGTAACGGCACAATTGTCTAGTGTACTTACTGTGAAAATATGAAATTAAGATGCCAACATCAGGGGACCCTTAAGAAATCCAGCGAATGAGTGAGTACAGTTAAAATTTATTGGATGAAGTTTGGGTAAGCTACACACTCTGTGTTTGTGTATCTTTGTGGCACCTGTCAAGGTTAAAAACATTTATCTCAGAGCTGAGCGATAGTTTAAATACAACTTATATAGGCCACAAACTTATTTGAGTACTATCACACAGATGTGTAAATGTGTATGTCTAAACATGGTTACTCACCAAATATTTGGAGTATATTCATTAAACAATAAATTATATTTAAGCGATCAACATGCTACATGGTAATAAACATGAATGCAGAATGCAAGGTTAAAAAAACAAAACACACACATGTTCAATATTTTACACATGCCCATTGTTGTTTAGAAGAGAAAAATAAAACAAATATTGTCACAGTTAGGTGGTAATCCCATCGTGAAGTAATTAATAATTGTAAAGGGTGATTTAATAGAAAAAGTCGACATGGCTGAGCATGCGTTTGAATCCCATTACCCGAAGCTTTAAAATGAACCTCACACGGTGCAAGATTTGGTGTGCAATGGGCAGTTGTAGATAAAATCTGATTCTAAACATTGTCATTTGAAAAGAATGCTGTAAGAGTGGTATAACCTGTTTTTTTGCCTTACATTATCAGTAGCAGTTTAAATTGCAATTGAATGGAAAAAAAATCTGTAAAACCACTCATGGTGTGGATTATCTTGAAAACACTGTGCTTTGTTGGATTTAAAAAAATATTAAGGTGTCCTTACCAACCAGAAGAAGTATGGATGCAAAGTTCACATTGTGCTGTCAAATTCACTTGTAAATGTGTAAATTAAAAGCTGTGCTAGCCTGATCTGAGGTGTACTTACTCAATAATTATACATACCTTGTCACTGTCGATGCATCTATCTCCTCCAATACGATTGCATGGTGGTCCACAAAGTCTAGCTAAGTGCTAAGTGTTGTGAGGATAGGTGGACACGCATACACTTGTTTCCACTGTGGTGACATTTGTAGTTTTTACTAGAGAGACAGGGGTAAAACCTGGAAACTAACATTTAGGATTAATAAGTATAAACAAAACCAGTCGTGGCAGTCCAGTCGTGGTAGTTTGGAAGAAAGGAACTGATGGACAACCGCCAACAGAGGTCACCAAACTAATATCCCAAGATGGGGGTAACTCTAATGAGGAATATCAAAGAATCACATAAATCCAGACCCAACAAATAGAGGGTACCAGAAGAGAGAAAAGTAAATAAATAAAAAAATAAACCCTTAGTTTTATTAGGAACATACAAAGATTATAAAAATACTCCTAAAACAGGTGTACCTGTGCATCATCTATGAATAATATTTTGCCTGATATAGCTGTTAAGTATATACATAGAGTGATGTAGTGATAAACTTTATCATCTGCAAATCTACTGGATTATTTTAAAGCCCTTCTTCAAAATGAAAGATGTTAGAGATCTCCTCTGTCATTCCTAGACAGGCTCATGGTGGTGCCTTATAAAGAATGGCCCTCTTTTTCTTCATACAACATCTCCGTGGTTCAGGGAGGAGATAGTTTGCTGCCTTGTGCTACTCCTACATTTTCTAGGAACTCAGCGCCCATTACATTATGAATGGTTCAAACTTTGCTCACAGACCTGTGTTCTGCTGCAGATTTCGTTTCCAATTTTTTCAATTAAAAGATGCCCTTACCAGAATTAACACGGGGATATTAGAAGTGGACTCTACCACAGGCTCTCATGACAACAAATTGCAGAAGCTCTATGAACTACAACAGATCAACCAGGATGCTATTGCCCACATCAACATACTGGATGAACTGTTAGCATTAAAATGTTAAAATAAGAAACATATCAGACAGAATAGGTCCTGCAGAAATACTACAATTTACAAAATCCCTACATCTAGATAGCACATTCTGTTTATCAAAGTAGACTTCTACACCACCTTTGGCTACCACTGACTTGATTGTCCACTTCCAAACTACATAATATAGAACTTTGTTCATGTCTGTGTCCAAGGAGCAGACTTCTCTCACATTTGAAGGTAACTCTCTATCTTCCCGGGCCTTATATGCAATAGTATGTACAAAGTATCAGCGCTGATATCCCAAGATATCCATCTACTACAAAATTTCACGTATCCCATAAGTGGGGATTGTACCACTGTATGCCATCCACAATAGTGCTAGTCTTATAGCTCTGGAAAACGTGAGTAGGACCATATAGACCTCTTACAAAATAGTACTTAGTACATGTTAGGATATGCTGCACCATTATTTGCTGTCTTTTTATTTTTTCATACGGATCTCATGAATATCTCATGCCCATACCTTACTGAGGAATACTTCCCCTGACAAGATTGCGATGGACCTCTTATACAAGGTTTTATTTTGATTTTTTGCTGTATTTATCAGGCATAGACATTTTTGGACTCTTGATTATTATTCATTATCCATATTTCAAACTCTTTTTTTTTTTTTTTTATCTTGTATGTATTTTCTCTTATATAGTGTCTTGTATATGTGCTTGTATAGTTTATAATCAGGTTTTTTTTTTTTTTTTACCTTTGGCGCCGCCTCCCCTTTACCTTTTTTTGTTTTGCTTACATGTAATAGCCTTACCTGACACAGGTCCTTATGGCCTCTGCTGTCGGTCCTTTGGTCTAAGGACATTTGGTATCACTGGGGTATGCCAAGTTTGCTCCTGTTTACTTATCAAGGTAATGCCTGTCAGGTGCAAAAATCTCAAGAGTTGGACACACAACTATGCAACTTGGGCCTTGGACTCTTGGTATTCCTACTGTGGGTCTGCATCGCTTAGACCCCACCACAGTCACACCATTTACTCCTCACTTTCAATCATCAAACCTTGCTGAAGCGGCGGTTACCATGATCCGTCTTTGTTCAGGACCGGAAAACTCTATCTACACAGAATTTCTGTCACCTTTTCTTTTACATTTATCAATTAAGTGTGGATGTTCTTCAGATAGTAAGATTTATATGGTGCACTTGTTTTTTTTAATTTTATTTTCGCAGCATGTGTTTTCTTGCATCTTTTCCTGTATTCACTTGAGCTCTTAGTAGCACAAGTAATTTGTGTATTTACTTTTGTCCAGCCCCTCTATTCATCTTGGTAATCTACTTAAAGTACAATTGTCACCTCAACACTATTTTTTAATATAACAATCCTTTCATCAAGAAACAGATTCTTTGTTAAATGAAGTATATATAAAAACTTGAAAAACCCATCTCAAACCTTTAGTATATGACAGGATTCATCAGCCATAGTCATGCACCTTGGGTCAGACAGTGCACAGGGAGTGAAACGGGAAAGACCATAGAGACTATATAAAGGTTTTCAAACACTGTGTGACCCAAGGCACATTTATATGGCTAAAGGATCCTATCATATACCTAAGGTAGGGATGATAGGAACATTATATTAAAAAAAATAATGTTGAGGTGTCCGTTGTCCTTTAATATTTTGCTCCCTTATGCTATCGCCTTTGCTAAGATGGGTCGGGGATTCCCTATGGTGTTACTCTATGTCTGTGCCCTTTACTTGGTTCCTAGTGTATGTCCTGTAGAGATTACTTGCTGTTCTTGCATGTCACTGATCTGTACATTGTATCATGCATATTGATGTTTACATTACGTTAATCTGTGAGTGTCACTCATGTATGGAATTAGGAACAAATAAGGAATACAACTAAATATGATGGGATGCTCTGTAATGAAGAATATTGCAAATAAAAATGTTAATGGTCATGCAAGTATTGTCAAAATAATAGTAATCCTATTAGTACAAATATTGCAAAACTACAAGAAATGTACTCTGTTGTTTTAATATTATTATTTTTTAATCGTTTGTTTAGTCTGTCGTTTATGTAAGTGATTGTTTAAAGCTTGTGCCATTCTAAACCACACTTCTTTTGAAGCTGCATGGAGCTGTCGGTCTCTGAATTCTTGGCACTTTTCTCAAATTTAAATAAAATTATTTTCTATTGAATGTTTGCTTTGCTGTGATGTTTATTGTAACTGTTTGTAAAAGTTGCTAGTCTGTCTATAAAACATCATTATTATTTATAAATATTTTGTGGCAAAATGAAATAACATTAACATTATTGTCGCATAGTTCTGACAACGAGTTCAGGAAAAAGAACATGAATGTCCTCAATGGCCTTGCTAGGATTTACTCAGGATTCCAGGAACCATCCCTTAGCGATAGAGTATGTCAGCAACAAGGGACTAGGAATTGAGGCAAGGTAAGGCTCTGATATGGTGGGGTATAGAGTTAAGGAAGGAACACTAACAAAAATAGGCCCACTTAATCTTAAAAAGTCTGCTGAGTCATAGACTCAGTCCCGCTTGATATAACCTGCGACACTGACCATGTGCATTCACAAACCAATACTTGCAATGTACTGTGATCAAAGAAGATTTGGTTTGTCCTAACTCACAACGCCACAAAGCCATGATCAGGCATTACTGCTCCAATGATCAGGGACAGCAGATGGGCAATGGACTTGTTGCTAATGTCACTTCTACCAGGCAGAGTAGGAGGTAGAACTGAAACTCCTGGGTGGCAACATCAAACAACGCTGAAGCAGCAAAGAAAAGATCAGTATGTACTGTACTACTGTACTGGCTATGACACACAAAATAAAGTTTGCTGGGGTAACATGGGGATAATAGTTTGCACTGCATTGAAAACAGTTTGCATAGTGAAGTTAAAAGTGAAAACACACAGTGCATCTAAAAACATTGAGTAAGAATTGCAAGGTGCAGAACGAGCTCCAGGTTGTGAAGGGTGTGAGTCACAACAGAGCAGATCCTACAAGCATGGACAGTGAAGCAAGCATTACATTTGATAGTTGAATAGTTGCTTTTAACAAAAAAATGCAAATCTAAAAACCATGTTGTGAAGAATTACTACATAGTTATAGTAACTCAGAATACATTAGCATTCCCCCTCTGGCCTAGAAAGAAATGTAACAATAATATTAATGGTTGCAAATGTGCTCATTCAATTTTGTGTCCAGCAGGAGCCGATCATAATTTCATTTACTGTGTTCATTTTTAAATAAGATAGTGAGTGACATGCTTTTTAAAATGCTAACTGTGCTACTGGACTGAATTATAATTTAATTTCAAATTCACTAATGCTTTTCTTGTAATCACCCCATCCTCTTGTGCCAAAATTTTAATGTGATGACTTCGTGACAATGTGGGGGTGTAATGTTCTAATAGTGCAGCCATCAGTACGAGCATTTCACTGGTTCAGATTGTGAATATACTTATGTCTGTAAACAGTGCTGGACTGGGCCTGGTGCTGACAATTATGATGGGCCTAATTAATCTTATCGATAGAAAACACCTAAACATTCATACTTTCCAAGGTCATGTATGGAGGTGGTGCTGGAGGAAAATACCTACCCTATGCCAGGGGTAGGCAACCTACGGCACTAGTGCCATGCACGGCACTCGAGGTGCCTTTGCACGGCACTCAAGGCTGCTCGAGCCAAACAGGCTCTGGCCTATCAGGAGTGCCAGTAAAACATCAGATATCTGCTAATACGAAGAGGTGGTGAAGGACAATCCTCAATTTATGCATTGCAGCACGTAGAGGAAGTGATCTCAGAGCACTTCATTCCAGCACTTGTGAATGGGAATCCACACAGTAGTAGAGCAGCCCGCAGTTGTTGCTGCAGCTCCTGTCGTTGACCTGTACCTGGCTGGCCTGGTCCCCACTGGAACCCCGGGAAGCCACCCACACTGCTAGATATACACAGAAATGCAGAATAACCCTCCCCTCATACAAATAATAGGGAGAGTCCACACACAATCCGCACAAACGCAACACCACTAACAATCCACATACATGCACACAACCCCACATGCAGCCTCTCACATGCAATACCCCAAACAGCCCCCACACACTACCAAACACACAATGTGACAATGAGACAGCCACTAGAGGCTGGATTAAAACTAATATAAACATAGCAGTTTCTCTGAAACTGCTATTTAAAAAATAAAATAAAAAAAAGGTTAACCCTAGCTGGACCTGGTACTCAGACCACTTCATTAAGCTGAAGTGGTCTGGGTGCCTATAGTGGTCATTTAATATTTTAGAAAAACAATATTTAGATTATATGTATTTATATATTTACATTTTTTTTGCATTATATATTGTAGATTTTTTGTTATTTTAATATTTTGAAAAATAGTTTATAAATAAATATATTAAATAAAAATAATATTAAATACTTTTAAAAATGTAGGCAAAAATATTAAATGATTTGAAAAGCTTCTCCAGCAATACTAAATCGAAGCCTTGGTAAGCAGGTTGCCTCGTTCACTTGTTGCCTTAAGAAATACAAACGTTAGCATAGGGGTATATTATATAAACAAAGAATAAACAAAGAATTGGAAAGAATTCACAAAAGAATTGCAGTGTTTATGCTAATATTACTGAACAGGAGAAAAACAAAATAGGGATATTTTACAAAAAAATAGCTGAGGGATATTTTCAGAGAAAAGGCAGTGTTTACATTGCCTCTAGGGACACTCCTTAGCTGGCCACTGGAGGGGCTTCCTGGCTCAGGGCTGCACAGTAAGCAGCCCGGCCTTTCAGCGTCTCCATTGATTTTTCCTCATAGAGATGCATTGATTCAAACTCCTCTTTGAGGAGGTCCTGATTGGCCAAAACAGCATTTGGCCCAGCCCCATGATGATTTTAGCCAAACCATGGGTCGTCAACCTGGTCCCTACCGCCCACTAGTGGGCATTTCAGGATTTCAGGTGGGCGGTAGGGATTTCGGAGGCTAAATCCTCTTTTTAAGAGGATTTCTCCTTTTGGGCGGGTGCGAGCGGCTCTGTCGGCGCAAGTTTTCAGTGACCGGCAGGAGGAAGTGCTCCCTCCTGCCAGGCCACCTTCTGGACCCCCGGGCATGGCAGAGTTCTAATCAGACGCGGCGAGGGCGCTCTAATCGCTCTGCTCTGATCCCTCGCACGATGTTTGCTGATGCCGCGGGAGCCGGAATATGACATCATATTCCGGCTCCCGGCATCAGTAGACAGCCCGCGAAGGAGCAGAGCAGAGAGGTTAGGGCTCCCTCGCCGCGTCTGATTAGCACACAGCCGCCCGCCGAAGTGAAGCCCCACTGGACCCCAGGGACAGATCCACACCAGCTCTCCAGGTAGGGAGGCTGGATGGACATTTAATATTAATAATTTGTGTGTATATGTGTGTGTCTGTAAGTGTATGTGTGTGTGTGTGTCTGTAAGTGTATGTGTGTCTGTGTGTGTGTGTGTCTGTAAGTATATGTGTGTGTGTGTGTGTGTCTGTAAGTATATGTGTGTGTGTCAGTAAGTATATATGTGTGTGTGTGTCTGTAAGTATATGTGTTTGTGTCTGTAAGTATGTGTGTGTGTCTGTGTATGTGTGTGTCTGTAAGTGCATGTGTGAGTATGTGTATGTTTGTATGTGTTTCTATGTGAGTGTGTCTGTAAGTGTATGTGTGAGTGTTTGTCTGTGAGTGTGTGTGTCTGTAAATGTATGTGTGTGTGAGTGTGTGTGTTTGTCTGTGAGCAGAGTAGCAGCAGAGTATTTGTAGAATAGGAGAAAGAAGGAGTAGAGTACTTGTAGAATAGGAGAAAGAAGGAGTAGAGTACTTGTAAAAAAGGAGAAAGAAAGAAAAGGAAAAGGAGAGAATTGTTGTTGACTAATAATAGTAAGTGGGCTACCTAGCTCAGCCTTCCTACTGGGCATTGCTATAAGGAAGGTTAAAAAAGAGAAAAAAATAGAAAAAAGAGTTGGGGAGAGGAATTGAGGAGGGAGAGGAGGGGAGCTGACGCACAGATGAGAAATCATTTTATGAGCAAACAGAGAAGTCTTCTGAATATCACCGAAAGAGGAGACCTTTGTTCCTTACGAAAATCGAACCAGATATCAAATATTTACTCTCGCGACATCAATCTCAAGGATCTCATTAATCACTAGTAAAGGTAATTTCAATTTACTTTATTGCTTCCTCATTACACTTTATAAAGTTAAAAACATTATAAACATGCATAAAGTAGAAATAAAAAGATAAATGTACGTACATTTATTTATTTATTTTTTAAACACCCTCCTTTCTAAAAAATATTCAGCGCTTGCGCGAAAACTGGTGGGCGGTAAGGAAATTTTGCCATCAAGAAAGATGCATTAGTGGGCGGTAAGTGGAAAAAGGTTGACTACCACTGAGCCAAACCAATGCTTTCCCTATAGGAAAGTCCTGTAAGGCAGTGGTTCCCAACCCGGTCCTCAAGTACCCCCTAACAGTCCAGGATTTAGGGATTACCCAGTTCTGTCTAAGTGTTTTTAGAAAGAAAACAAGACAAAACAAGTTATACATAACAGGGTAAACCCTAAATCCTGGACTGGTAGGGGTACTCGAGGACTGGGTTGGGAACCCCTGCTGTAAGGTAATCATTGCAGTTTCTAAAAAACCTACAATTATTTACATTGCAGGACTAAGTGGGACTTGGACACTGCGCCCAGACCATTTCAATGAGATGACATGGTCTGGGTGACTATAGTGTAAATTTAAAGTCTGCACTGAGCAATAAGGAAAGGGCTAGCAAAGGCTACGCACAAGAGATATACAGCTTTTGCAAAATGTTTTTTTTTAGATACACTTTTTTTTCTTTTTTTAAGGGTGGGTGTCAATGGAATACTCCTTTAAGGTCTGGTTTAACATTTAAAAGCTCTGCTCCACGTCAATCCCACTTCAAAATGTGTCTTTCTTTATTTTAGCATCATGTGCACTGCTCTGTGATCATCTGATATTTTCCAATAATGAACCTTACAGGTCTCTTTCTAATTTTGACCCTACTTTATAACAATTCCACTCAGTTATGGCTTTTTGCCTGCATTACCATTTCTGATATCATCCTGTGAGCACTCTAGACACGGGGTACCGCTGTAAGTGACCTGTCAATGTATAACCCAGGATGTCTACTTCCTAAAAATCCAGCCCTGTCTCACTTCCCTGCTCTTTCCTCCTGCTTCATGTAAAGTGCACTGACGTCACCTTGATAAATACCATGTAAAGCGACACCAATTCCGTCCCTGCTCTGTCTCTGGATTACTCTGACAGCTTGCTAGCAGCCTGGAGGGAACCAGGAGTGTTTCTATAGGCTTCTTCCTCCACTCTCCCAAATAATCTCAGCCCTCCTCCCCTGTGTGCCCCTCATCAAATGATTCACTGCAACGTGGTGCAATAACCCTTCCGGGTTCCACATTCCATTTCCTGCACTGAGCGAGCAGAACAGAGAGATCAAGGAACGCTGAGAACCAGCGAGGATCTTCCAAGCTACAGCTGCTCAGCCCAGCGTGGAACTCAGCCCATTGCATCCCTCTCCACCGGCCGCCACTGCTGCGACACAGCCCAAGGGCTACCTCCACCTGCTGGAGGAGTCTTGTCTACAAGTCAGCAGCCCCTTGCACCCCACGCTGCTCCTCCTGGGGGACCCCCAGCACAGACACAGCTGAAGATGAAATTGTTCCTGGTGAGCCTTCTTTTGGGCTTGTTTCTCCATGGAGTCCTGGGGAGCAGCAAGCTCTTTAAACGGGAGATGCCTCCGCTCAACACAGCCAGCAATGTGAGTTACAGCACAGTGGAGACCCCAGCTGAGCATGGGAACTCCACCACCAAGGAGACCTTCTACAGCACAATTGAGAAGTACATGCCCACCATCAAGAACGCCTTCATCTTCGTGTGTGGCTTCAGCACCTTCCTAATCGGCTGCCTGGTCTTCAAGATCTTCAGGTACTGGGCATTATGTCTGCATATGGTACACACTCACCCCCTATGCTCTAATATAACCTTATATCCCGCTCTGTCTAGTAGTAACTGCACTGGAAACATTGTAGCCAATACTCCATGATTGCTGCCCATGTGCTATCATGTAACTGTGTGCAAGAATAAGGCATGAACGTGTGATTTACTTCTGTATTGTTTTTATTGCACGGTCATTTACCAAAAAAAAAAAAAAAAAAGAAAAAGTTACGTAGTGTAGTCCTGCAATAGTTTAATATGATTCCTTGCAGTGCAAAGCTGTTAGTGTTTTTGTTTTGTCTTGTATGTAATATACTTTTTTATTTTTAATCTGTCACAGTTTAAGTTGTAGGGAGCTGTTTGATATGAATGCTTTTATTACCACGTCAGGTTTTATTTGTTAGTAAGTCTTGCATAGAAGGAATGTTCATTTCATGTGTTTTGTATACATTTCTCAAGTCTTCACAAAGCATATTTCTGCACAAATCCAAGGCTATTGGTAATATTCAGGTAGTATGCACATGGTATATTGTATGCAAGCAATTATAGTAGGTATCATTAAACTAGCCTCTTGATTTTGGCCATTAACAGATGCAATTCAGGGTGAAGGTTACATTAACAAACAATATTAATATTGGCCATGTACACATTGAGGCCACACGTGCTGAGTATTCTTGTGGAATCTACAGCTGGCTTAATAAAAGTATCTTTCGGTTTGGATAGGATTTCATTGGAAGTACAGACCCCTAACCATGATCCCCTTTGAGATGCCATATGTCCTGACTTTGGGGAAAAGCTTTATTCTGAAAGTGGGAAGTACAAAGGGTGCATGAAGTTTTGTTACATTATTAAAGCAACCACTGTAGCAGGCAAAGCAAACTATGTTTCCCCATTAAATTGACAGCTTTTAATCTATTTTAGTGTACCTGTGTCTTTTTTCTGTTAAAATAGTTTGAGGTCCTGTCATGAAATAGCATATCATAATGTCATGCTGAGCTGTAGGAAACCCTGCCATCAGTTAATCAATTTATCTTGCACATTTGTAAGTTAATGTTCCATGACTTGGCATTAATATGTACTGAATGGCAATTAAACCTGCTCATGTTAATTTGCTATACTTGTACTCTGTGTATAACCTCTTCCTCTAAGGCACAAGCCCGGTTGTGAGTTTGTCAACTTTTATTATGACTATAAAAGGGTTTTGGGGTACACTTATTTTTGGTATGGGTATTTATGAAGCCCAAATGTATTCTGTAGTACAGTTGGAGTCATGCAAATAAATGCTTCAACAAGCGTTTAGCTTTTAACATGAATAAGAGTTAATGAGGGTCTGTCTGAAACTAGCTTTATAATCTACAGGTTTATTTTAAGGTCAAAATAGCCAAAATTCAAGTTGGCTATTCTCTGTTTGGCTACTCGACCCATATATTTCAATCGCTTTCACAAATAACCCTGTAAAGGTATGGATTAACACTCCAGGGTGGTGATTTGAAGTAGATCAAAAACTGTCTACACCTGTTCATTTGTTCTGTCTTTTATATTTATATGTACTAGTTATTGTCTTGTAGTATTAGTGTATGTGTATATAATGTATGTTATTATTTTTGTTTTTTAATACTGGCAATAAGGTCTTTCCTGAACTCTGCCCCTCCCCCTTTAAAGTTCTATCATTTATCATACCCCATGTTTTCAACACAATCTAAATTTTTCCAGCACAATAATTTTCGTCTTTCCTGAAAAAAACAAACAGAATTTAGTCAGATAAAAGCTGTTGCTTGTTGAACTATTTTAGAACAATTTAATAAATCTTGATTAGAGACGAAAAATAAGACACTTTTTAGAACATTTTTTGATAAATCTCTACCAGTGACTTCTTTTTATCTTTAACATCCACTTATAAATATCAAATTTTCTTTAAAACCTTCCTATCTACAAAGATGCCTACGTCTAAACAAAGAGATTTTTTCGTTTTAATTAATTTAAAGATGGGAATCCCAAAAACCACTGCCATTTTAATATTTTTTTTTTTCTTTCTTTCATCTCTCATCTGCATGTTTTCCCTGCCACCTCAGCATCGAACACATTTAAGTACCATTCCTACTTTCTTTCTCTGGTCGTCTTTGTGGTTTGAACAGCAGGAGGTGTATCCCTAAATCTTGGCCCCCTCCGCTGCCTACTTTACCTACGGTGCCTCCAGGATAACTGATAACATCTTGCACATAACCAGTCATTCCACATTCACTTCCTCTTTTCACTGTTCTCTTTGTAATTCATGTTCAATCTGTAAAACCACAAAATCTACTGCAATTCATGATCTCGTGCTCCTTAAAGGGAAACTATAGTGCCAGGAAATCCAAATAACCCCTTCTGTCACTTACCTGACTCCAGCGCTATAAAGGTATAAGTCTCTCAGCGCTGGCTCAGCTCCGCCTGCACTCCTCCCCCGCTGTTCGAAACTTAATGCACATGCGCGGCATTGGCCACGCTCGCATTAGGATTTACCTATAGGAAAGCATTATCCAATGCTTTCCTATGGAGATTCCAGCGATCCTGGAAGTCCTCATGCATAGCGTGAGGACGTCCAGCATTGTTTAGACCAGTGTTCCCCCAACCCAGTCCTCGTGGACCACCAACAGTCCAGGATTTATGTATTTCCCTGTTTTATTCCAATGGAGATACTGACAAAACCTGGACTGTTGGTGGTATATAAGGACTGGGTTGGGGAACACTAGTTTAGACGACCAAACGTTGTCTAAGCACCGGGAAGTCCTTCTAGTGGCTGTCTGTTAGACATCTACTAGAGGAGGAGTTAACCCTAGCAGATAATTATTGCAATTTATAAAAACTGCAATAATTACATGTTCAGGGTTAAGGGTGATGGGAGTTGGCAGACAGACCACTTCAATGAGCTGAAGTGGTGTGGGTGTCCCTTTAACTTCCTGATACTTACTGAAACCTATCCCTCTGACACTGCTACCCATAATTCCTTATCCTGTAGTGGCATACAGCTAACATTTCCCTAGACCATGTGATACTTGAGGTGAAGACATCAGATTTTTCCCTCTCGTCTCATCGTTCCTTCTTAACCTGTCCCCTTGTCCTTCTCTCTCCTTTTCCTCTTTTGAGATTCATTCAATTTGCCTCTTTGAAGCACCATTATCTTCAGCACCTCTGACACTTATTTACTCATCTTTGAATCACTTCTGCTTGGCTCTTTTACTTCTTACATTTAATTTCTCACCCTTGGTGACGTCAATTTCCCTATTAAAGGGACAGGCTGAAAAAAATAGGCAAATACGATTTTTTTTTTTATTTTTTTCATATTTACCTGCTTCTCCTTAATTGTGCTTATCACAATGGGGAACACTGATTTACCCAATCAGTGTCCTATCCCTAGGAATTCAGAAATGTGCATTGAGCATGCTTGTCAGACTTACGTATGTGCAGCTGGAAGATTTCTTCACCTTGCATAATCCTGATGGGGGAGAAGAAAGGGAGTCTGATCAGTGTGATCCATGCCAAGCAGGCTCCGGTGTCAAGTTTCTCTCTCCTGCTGTATAATGATAACCTGTTGCTGTCGTTGGTGGACTATTCTGAAACTAAAATGGGTAGGTGGGGCAGAAGAAACCCCTAGCAGAGAGGCATGCCCAAAAATGTAATCTGACCTGGTTTATACGAAGTTTTAGAAATGTTAAAAAAAAATTACATATTTTATAAAGTTTTTTTTTTTTTTGTTTTTTTTTGCTGATTTAAAAAAAGTCTAGTGATGTATGTCTCTTTAATCAAACACAATTCGGTAGCCTCAAGATTTCTAACAATTACTACCTCATGTCACCTTACTCAGTGAACTAATTCCCCTACACACATAGCCTGCAACACCCTTATATTTTTAATACAACTTTCCCTTTGTCAGATCATCTGCTAATTTGTGTGTTCAATGTGCCCCTCACTCAATATAATCAAACTCATCCTGGCCTATCAAACAATGAAGCTTTCTTCATCTGCATCAATTTTCTCTTGTTGCATCTCCTATTTAATCATCAAATGCATCCCATAACATTACTCTGAGTGATCTTTGTTTTTTATTTCTTCTGTTCATAGCCACATTGATAATTTTCATTTACAGGATTTCTCAACAACTGCACCATGGTATTTCTTTCCTAGTTAAATTACTTTCCACTAGTCTCCAGTCCATTACGAAATCACTGAAAGCTAATCTGTTTAGGAAAACTGATCATCTTCCTTAAAGGACACTCCAGACCTCTAAAGCACTTTAGCTTGCTGAAAAGCTTTGTGTGTGAAGTGTCCTATTCTTTTCCCCCTTCATTTTAGAAAAGGTTTAGATTTTAATATAAATTGGCATTTAAAAAAAAAAAAAAAATATACTGGTTACATCCAGGTTTTTCAAGCAGACAACAGGTCCTGCTACTTCCTGGTTTGGTTAGCTTAGTTGCACTGAACTCAAGAGGCAGCAATTGCTCACTGCACCTGACTTACAAATACTTCTCATTGAGCTACATTGGGAAATCTGTGATAGACTAGGTGGGGTTAGAAGAGGAGGGCATGCAAAGGCAGTAGACAAGGGTTCTGCAGTTTTTGCAAGCTGGTTTTAGATATAAAACATGCATAATTAAATGCTTGCAAGTTTTCATATTGGGTATATCTACTATACAGTGATTTTCATTTTTGTATTTGGACAGTGGAGTGTACCTTTTAAGAACACTTCTCATTACACTAGTCTTCCCATAGCTCCGCTCATCACATGTTTCCACAGTCTGTTTCACTCTCCTTCCGTTCTACACTTTCTCCAAAAATCACATTTTACAAGCATCGCATCTTTCATCCTCTCCTCTTCTCTGACACATTGTTCTTCCTCTGTTTTTTTTTTTTTACCCCTATGTCCTAGATTGTGAGCACATTTTTTTTTTAGCAGAGACTTCTTTACCTTGCGTCTGTTAGCATTGTTTTTGTCTGTCAGTTACGTCCTGTTAATAATAATTCTAATGTGTTCTGCACCTGTGTGTATTAGTATGTTGGGGCTGCAGTTTATCTCGGCAATGAAACACGCTCAAGGATATCCTGGTTGTTTGTGATCATTCTGTTTGACTTTAGTGTTTGTTCTTACGGCAGTTTCCTGCAGCCCTGTCTACAATGCTTCACCAAGTGTCTGCAATATATAGCAAATTCTCATAATGTTTTGTGATTTTTCTAATAGATTCAGTGTTGCCTTACACCTGTATAAGGTCTTTCACATTTTACTTGAAGTTTCTGGGCCCGGTGCTGGTCTAGCAAACATACACATTTGAAATATAAACCAGCAAGTCTGAACCACTTTGTGGTAACCTGTAATCTTTCATTCTGTCAGTGTTTTTTGTCTTAAAAAAAAAATAAAAAAAAAATATATTTTTGCACCTTACTGGTATGAATAGTCATTTTAATAATAATGGCTGTTTAATAGGCATTCTTGGCACCATAACCACTACATCATGTTGTAATGATTCTGGTGCTTGGAGTGTTTCTTTAATACAGCATTATCAATGTCTAGTGATATTGACACTGATCATGCAGAAATGTTAATTTGGAATAGCTGTGACACCAATGTGTATGCTGTTGGTGTGCGTGTGTGTTTTGTTTTTTGTTTTTGTTTTTTAAAAGGTGTGTTTTTTTTTTTTATTTATTTTTTTTTATTTTTTTTATATTTATCTCAATGTTTCACTAAAGGTTTTGAAGAACATTACTGGAAATATGTAGAATAAACTCCACATGATGGAAAGTAACAAAAAATAGTTCACAGACATTGGCTAAGTTTGCATTGCAGTTTATTTCCAGTAATGCTTTGCCAGCCTAGGAGGAGCTGTGTAATGTGGGTCCCTATTTATTTATGTGGCTGCATATATAATCTATGTTTGACTACATATGTGTGCACATTTAATGCAACTGTATGGGTGAGAGGTAGAGTAATGGATAGGCAAAAGACATGCCTTGGACCATCCCAATTGTGGTGGGACAGTCAAGATTTCCGGGTCCTGTCCCACTTTTGGGGACACCAGGAAACTGTCCCCCAAAAAGTATCCTGCAAGCATCTCACTTGATGCGCATGGTCTGCCGATTATCAGGCAGCCTGGCGTGCATTCATGGCAGTTTGACCAGCGAGTAATTTTTGCAGTCCCGCCCCTTTTTAGGCATGCCCCCTTTTTTTTCCTCTACAGGCAGACTTGTGACACTATTGCGTCGGGCCAGCAATGCTGGAATAACTTGACTTGCAGACACTGCTCTCCATGCTTAAATCGGTGATATATTAAGGTGTCTGAATTCTTTGCACCAGATGCACCTGCATTGGCTTGTCTCTGTTACTGAAGAGAATTTGATCCCTTGGTGCAGGGAAGAGCTCATTATATAACAACTAGTTTAGAACCTGAGGACAGTGCCATTCTAGGGAAATTTAGTGGGGGTATCTCATACCTTCAAAGTTTCCCTATTGATGACCCAAATCCCTCTTCCCCTCTTTTTTTAAGAGCTCCATATTGGTGGTGTGTCTGTGTATAACAGACCTCCACAGCAATAATACAGTAATGTGTCTTTTAAGCTACAATAAATGTGTTTATGAATTGTTCTGTGTAAAGAAGATGCATTGTTGTTCTAAATTACATTTTAGTTGTATAAATTATTAGTAAGTCACCTAAACAACAATCTTAGAACAGCCACACCCCCACTCACATCCCAAAAATTAAAGTGCTCCTTTCTGTCTATTTATTTGAAATGTTGGGAGGTATGGCAATCTAACTTAATTTTAACTAAACTCTCTACTTTAAAAAAAAATAAATAAAAAAAAAAAATATTTTTTTTATAGTTCAGTTGGAGGATTATTTTTCCTACTATGGATATTCTATGCGAATTCAATCATTTTGTATTTGAGGATTTTGTTTAAAACCCTATAAATGCAAATAATTTTACCAGAAAGTAATAGATTTCTACAAAAAAGAAAATGGAAATGAAAAATTACTTGTCTTGTAGTAACTGTTGGTTTGATCTCTCAGAATTCTATACAGGGAATTTCAAGATTGAAATGGTTTCAGTATTTAAATAGTTTCTGTCTTCTAAATTGTATCAAGGCTAAGAGCAGCATTTTTTTTTTTTTGCTGACTTTATAAAATGAGTGTTTTGGATTCTTCATATACTTATTGCTAATTAACTCATGCTTGCCAAAGGGAGAATATGATGCTCCAACTATGGAAAAACAAGAAATGTTGGTAGTCAGAACTTGCCTTTTATTGAGGTGTTGTAATATAGCAGTTAAATGTGGCTAAACTGCATCCTGATATCGTTTAAACCTGTTTTTATAGGACACATTTCGAAAGAGGTTACATTTAAGTGTTGATTTATCTGTTTCTTAAAAATACAAGTAATTAAAAAAATAAAAAATAAAGTGTGTGTGTGTATATATTATACATTGCAGTTAAGTATCTTGTAGAGGCACCTTTATCAGCAATAATGTGAAGTAATTGTTTTCTGTATGACTTTATCAGTCTCTCACATTGTAATGGAAGAATTTGGCCAACTCTTCTTTAGTGTTATGCACAGCTCTCCTAAGGTCCCGCCACAGGTTGAGGTCTGAACTTTGACTGTGCAAGTGCTACACCTTGAATCTTTTCTTTTTCATCCATTCTGTTGTAGATTTTCTGATGTTCTTGGGATCATTGTCCTGTTGCATGATCCAATTTCAGCCAAGTTGTAGCTGTCGGGCAGATGGCCACACTTTTGACTCTAGAATACATTGGTATACATGGTCATCCATGGTCGACTCAATGACTGCAAGGTTCCCAGGTCCTGAGGCTACAAAACAAGCCTAACTCATCACCCCTTCACCACCATGCTGACTGTATGAGGGGTTTGTGCTTATATACTGTTTGGTTTCCACCAAACATGGTGCTGTGCTATATGGCCAAACATCTCCACTTTGGTCTCATCTGTCCAAAGGACATTTGTTCCGGAAGTCATGTGGTTTGTTCAGATGCAACTTTGCAGACCTAAGTTGTGCTGTCATGTTCTTTTTACAGAGACGATGCTTTCTTATGGCAACCCTTTCAAACAAATCATACCTGTTCAGTCTTTTTCTAATTGTGCTGTCATGAACTTTAACATTTAACAGGTAAAGTGAGGCCTGTAGAGTCTATGATATAATTCTTGTTTTATTTATTTTTATTTTTTGAGTATTGCATTGTCTGACCTTGGCGTGGATTTGCTGGAACATCCACTCATGGAAGGTTGGCAACTGTCTTAAATGTTTTCCAATTTTGAAGAATCTTTCTCACTGTAGAAAACTGTTTAAATTGCTTGGAAATAACCCTTCCCAGTTTTGAGCAACAATTGCTTCTCTAAGATCATTGCTGATATCTTTCCTCTTTGGCATTGTGATAACACACACCTGCATGCTCAAAACCAGCAAACTGCTAAAACTTCTACTTTTACAGAGGTGGTCACACTTGCTGATGATCAATGAATCAAGGCAATTTGATTAGTAGTACCTGTCTGCTCCTTAGCTTCTTAATTCCTGGGGAAGCAGTAAGGGTGTACTTTGTTTGTTTTTCACAGTTTTTAACATTTTGTTAACCCCCTAATGACTGAGCCAAATGTACACGTTTTGATCAAAATAAAATGTAAACAAAACTTGGAATTTTACTATATCTGTTCAACCGTAATTCACCTCTTTTATATTAAATGCACCCACTTGTATATAATTTTATTCAGGGGAAATGGGGCTTTCATTTAACATCAAATATTTAGCTATGAAACATAATTTAAGTTGAATATAATTTTTTTTTTGAGAAATTAAGAATTTTAATATTTTTTTAGTTCTGCATGACATTTTAACTGTCATAATACTGTTTGTTTTTACTGCAATAAAGTACACATATTTATATTCAGCTATGACTCACGTGTAAAACCGTACTCCCTATGTACAGGTTTTATGGTTTTTGGTAAGTTACAGGGTCAAATATAGCATGTTACATTTTTCATTTTTTTTCCCCATTGAAATTCACCAGATTGGTTACGTTGCCTTTGAGAGCATATGGTAGCCCAGGAATGAGAATTACCGCCATGATGGCATGCCATTTGCAATACTAAGCAACCCAAAGTATTTCAAATGGCGTATGTCCAGTCTTTATTAGTAGCCACTTGGTCACAAACACTGGCCAAAGGTAACATTCATAATTGACTGAATTTTGGCCAGTGTTTGTGACTAAGTGGCTACTAAAAAAAGTAGTATCATTATAATGCCTAGGTGCAATCCCGCGTTAAAATATATCCAGAAAAGTATAAGGGAGCACTCTGGGTCTTCAATATGGTGAAAAAAAGTTATTTATTGTATATAAAAAATACATCAACTGTGCAAAATAGGACAGCGGGGACGTGCAATGCCATCTGAGCTTGTACTTGCCTAATTTTAAGATCTGCTAAGAAACAGATGATTGATATTTGTCCTGATATGTAAAACCATAGAATTTAAAGTTGTTGTACTTTTTCCTGTGTGTGTGTGTGTGTATATATGACAGCAATTTGTCAAATATATAAATTATGTAAGGAAGTCCTAACGTATACTTGAAACATTTATAAAACTCACTTTATTATGACATCATAACATATAATATCCTCATGACAAGGTGAGGTAAATGCCACAATATCTTAATGGTTCTGTCATTAACGGGTTAAAAATAAATGCTAACACTTCTAAATCTTCCTTCACAGCACTAAACCTTAAAAGCAAATGAAATACAAAAAAAAATACAAATTCCTTTTACACTTAATATTCTTCCTTGTTACAACCTTTCATGAAAGTTGCCAACCCCTTTTATTATTTCAAATAAGAGTATGTGGATATTGCCTCTCTGTGCATTATTTTGTTGTGCATGCATATAACTGAATATATTGGCTTTTCCTTGCCGAATAGTGGGAGCCATCTTTGTCTTTCGTGATAAGCATTGGTTACCCAATCAAAAACTGTGCAGGTTAAAAAAAAAAAAAAAAAGAGGACAAGTTAAAAGAATGCTGACACCATGTGCAGGGGCTAGGGATCTTGGAAATGTCCTCTGTGATAATTTCACACCTTGGTCCTGGTATTAGCCGATAAGGAGCCCATCTGTCCAAAAAGTGATAAAGATGGCTGCCCCTACATAGCAATGGTAAACCAGGAAACTTTCTTAAAATAATTGTGAACTGTTATTGCAAAACCATCCACAACAAGGCTATTGTACATGCAATCTTTATTCAGTGTGATAATAAAACACAAGGTTGGATTTTCCTCATGTATAGTGGCGGTACTGACAAGTGGGATGTGCCTTCGTTAATGGACCAGAAGCTCCCCCTTATTTTTTAAGATACCTGCCATGCCCCGCCTGTTGCCCATATAAATCCTGTACCTTAGAGGAGACTCCAGTTCTTCTTGTCCCAGCATTGGGACGGACAGCTCCTCCACAGGAACAGGTAGAGAGTGATGCGGTCAGCACAGGCTGCTGATCGGGGGGCTGAGTGCCCGATAGCTCCCCGGGTGGGAGCTAAGCGGCAGATCTACTTCCTTAAGTTGCGTTACGGAACGCGACCAGAACCTTTTCTCATGTGGCCTCTTCTTGGGAAGTCCCGGGCGGACCTCCCACCGACAATGCTCACGCATGCGCACAGCAGTGGAACGCACGCCCGGGAGGTATTGCATTCCACTGAACACCAACTCGTGCTACTGCGCATGCGCAAAATGGTAGTTTAGAGAATTGCTGCCAAATTTGAAATCTTTGGCTATAAACTGTGCAGAACCTGTCTGACCCCAAGGGTGGGTGTCCAGTACAGATTCTCCATGTCACCAGCCCTCCTACACAGTTGTGAGGTGCTTGAGGTGAAATTTAATTTAATTAAAAAAACTCCCTTTAATGCCGTGTTACTGAATTGCATGCTTGCTGAAACTTAGTTTTTTATGTTTCTACAGATATGTCCAGTCCTAATTCTCCGGATAAAGCTGAAAAAGAATAGATGTCAGCTACTGTCCCCCAAAAAAGCCACAAGCAAATCAAAGCACAAGATCTCAACAAACAGGACAAAAAGAAAAAATATTGACGTCAAGAGTGTGGCAGGGCGTCTTTGGTTCTTCGATCACAAATGGAAGGATACAACTTCAAATTGTTGGATTCTAAGGAACATTTTGGAAGGATACAGAATCCGCTTTGCTACAATGCCAAAACCATCTTTCCTGCTTTCAAAATACCCATCAAGAAAAAAAAAATCAGAGGCACTGCTAGCAGAATCCCTTATCCTTTTATGCAAGGATGTTATAGGGAAGGTACCCAAAAACTTGGAATTTCAAGGAGTTTACTAAAGTATGTTCTTGGTGCAAAAACCAGATGGATCCTTCCGGCCTATCCTAGACCTCAAGGTCAACACATGCATTCCGTATCAGAAGTTCCGTATGGAAAATATCCTGTAAGTAACCCACATCCTAAAGAGGGGAGAATTCATGACAAAGTTGGATCTGAAGGATGCCTACCTGCATTTGCCAGTGTTTTCTCTGAGATTCCTAAGATTTGCAGTATTAACGGGATGACTGAAGATTCTACACTTTCAGTTCAAGGCACTCCATTTTGGCCTTTCATCAGTCCCTCGCATCTTTACAAAGATCCTGGCTCCTATAGCGGCATCCTTACACCTGAGAGGTATCTCGATAGTTCCTTACCTGGATGATTTGTTCTTGAAAGCAGTATCAGAACAGCACCTCAGGCCACACCTTGAGATTGCAATAAAGGTTTTGGAAGATCATGGTTGGCTGATAAACCTCAAAAAATCCCAGTTGATTCCTTCAACGAGTCTGGAATTCCAGGGACTTCTGGTAGATTCAAGGTCCTTATCCCTTTTTCTTTCTAGGTCAAAACAAAGACGGATTTGATTTCATCATGTCTTGGGCCCAAACCATGCTAAGCTCGCTTTCGGCAACCCATATCAGAGGGTCTCTGAAGATCATAGCAGATAACCTCAGCAGACGTCATTGGTCTCAGGCAGACTGGTCACTAACACCCCAAATGATTTTGGAATTAGTTCGACTTATCGGAAATCAACCTTATGGCCACAAGGAGAAACAGGAAAGTTCCTACCTTCACTTCTCTCAAGGCACGGGATTGCCCAGACTTCCTAGCTGGCCTGTCTCTCACTTGGAACTTCAACATGGGTTACGTTTTCCCTCCGATAGCATTGATTCCAAGGATTGTTCAAAAAACAAGTTAGGAGAAAGCAAGGATTCTAGCCATCTTGTCTTTTTGGTCAAACAGAAGCTGGTTCTCCGAAGTAGAGCACATGAGAATTTCACACTGGTCTCTCTCAATTTCAACCAACATCATAGAAAATGTGATTCTTCCAATCGAGAACCTGGAAATGTTCCACCTGATGGCATGGCTGCTGCAAGGTTGATTCTCAGAGAGCAAGGTCTTTCAGACAGTTTGTGTGACATTCTACTGTCATCGGTCCATTTATCAACTTCTAAAATTTTATTTCAGAATTTGGATGAAGTTCAGGAACTGGTATTCTCAGCATGGTTCGGATCCTGGTAAAACTTCTATCCCTGATATCTTGTCTTTTTTTGCAGGATGGTTTTGTAGTTGGGCTAGGTGTTTTCTACACTCAAGGTCCAAATTTCTGCATTAAGTCACTTCCTTGTAAGTGATATTGCCTCTGACTTGCTTATCCGACAATTTTTTTAAATCTATATGTCTGAAACATCCTCCCAAGCTCTCGCCTTTTCCTACCTGGGATTTGTCATTGGTCCTTCAAGCCCTTTGTGAACCTCCTTTTGAACCATTGCAGGATGTTCCCCTGAAACTGCTTACAATCAAAACGGTATTCCTGGTAGCCATCATCTCGGCAAGAAGGATAGGGGAACTTCTTAATTCAGCTTCTGAATTCACTATCTTCCATCAAGACAAAGTGGTCCTGCACCTCAGACCTTTTTGCATAAGGTTATTTCACGTAAATCTATGAACCAACCTATTGTTCTGCCTTCCTTCTGCCAATCTCCTTTGTCGGATCTTGAAAGAAAGTGGCATCTCCTTGTTGTTAGAAGGGCATTGGAAATTTATCTTCCGAGATCGCAATGCTTTAGGATCTCTGATCATATTTGTCACTATTCAGGGCTCTGGTAAAGGAAGTAATGCCTCTAGACCTTCTGTCTTCAGATGGCTAATGGAAACCATTACACTGGCTTATGAGATCCGAGGGGTTCCAATTGGATTTCCATTGAAGGCCCATTCCACAAGGGCTATGGCAACTTCCTAGGCTGAAAGAGTGGCAGCCTCACCTGAAGACATCTGCAAGGCGGCTACTTGGTATTCCTTTCATACCTTTATTAAGCATTATAGGCTGGACATATTCTCATCCCCTGAAGCAGCTTTTGGGCGTAAGGTGCTCCAGGCAGTGGCCTTCTAAGTTCCCACCCTTTGGTTTTTTTTGCAGGGATCTTGCTATACCCCCCTTGTCAGTACTGCCACTATACGTGAAGAAAAACAGTAATTTTACTTACCGTAAATTCCTTTTTTCTTAGTATAGTGGCAGTACTGCCTTTCCCTCCTCTTTTTGTATGGATTAAATATCTTTTGCAGTATTCGGTCTCCGTTTGGTTCTTTTGTATAACTGGAGTTTCCTCTAAGGTACAGGATTTATATGGGCAACAGGCGGGGCATGGCAGGTACCTTAAAAAACAAGGGGGAGCTTCTTGTCCATTAACGAAGGCACATCCCACTGGTCAGTACTGCCACTATACTAATACAAAAGGAATTTACGGCAAGTAAAATTACTGTTTTCCTTTCAGTAATTCAGTTTAGTTTTTTGGGTATTTGTCAAGGTTCGCAGTTCTAAGAAAGCAGGAGTTAAACTCCACAGAACATACTGTTTTGTTTTCCTCTCACTTGTCCTGTAGACATGTTTTTGTAATTGCAGTGATGTCACAGGACATGAGGCCTCTCACCGTAAGAGCTTTGCATGCAGACTTATTTTACAGCAACATCATGAATTACTTAAACTGAGAATAATAGAGGAACATGGAATGAACTTCCAGCATTGAGTCTACAAGAGAATTAAAAGTTGAAGGGAAGGAAAACAAAAGTTTCTTATCTAAACAGACGTTGAATTATTGCAAAATTCATCAATCAGATGCAGCAGATGGGTCAATGTCAGCAACATTTAATATACTGTCACCATACTTTTGGGCTTTAATCATTCTGCCGTATAAACTGGGATTCCCAAGTTTCCAGCTTCATTGCTTATTAAATTTATATAGCTCTGAATAGTAGGGGTTTACTTGCACTACTTGTACTTAAACAGGAAAATAAATAATGAGGTGAAGCTACCCCTCCACCTCATCCCAATATGTGCTCTATTATTTTAAGAGCCATAGACTCTGCAGCTTTTAGTGTAAACTGAAGGTAAAATTGAAGGGTTATTCTAGCCAAAAAACAGTGTTATCCCCACCCGATGAAAAATAAAGTTTAAAATTACATGTGTTCCTGCACTGAGGCCCACATTGACTGTCTGGCGCTAGCACATACAAACTCCAGGCACCATGACCATTTCAAATGAGTGAAGTGGTCATGGTGCTCTGAGTACACATTTAAGTAACCGCATTGGTCATGGATATCCACAGATGATATCAAATTAGTTTCTATAGGGATGACTGTACTTAACACTTATATCTTTTTCAAACACATTCCATTCAAGTTTGTTGCCCATATGATATCCGCATCATGCAAATATCACATCCCTATCTTGGACATGCATTCTGAAATCACATGGAGCTCTCCTATGTGACCAATGCATTACTTGTGCACCCCATCAAATTTGGCAGCTGTTATGAACACTAATACTCTTACCAGGACAATAGATTGTAGGTTAATGTAGAGATAACAGGAGCAAGCCAGAACCAGTACCAGGGGATGCAGCTGCGGGGTTACCTGCAGGACCCAGATAAGAGTTAAACTTTGCAAACACAGCCTGACCATTTTCTGTAGGGTGGTACCATCACCATAACCAGTACAGGTGGCTAAAGTGCTGTGGTGCTTGGACAGAACCTGTTAAGGGGACATGTGTCTTTCTTTGTGTTTTTTTTTTTTTTTTTTCCTCAAGTATAATTTTGGTATTGGCTCTGCTCCAATCTGCAGACATTTCAGTCACTGATTTTAAACAATTTTCACCGTGACTTAAGGTAAAATTGTTACTGTACAAAAATAATAACTTTTAAAAATATCCTCCGATCCCCATATCCTTAAAATAAATCCACAAAAAGAACCAAAAACACAATCTGTTTGGTAAGTTTAAGGACATATGGGAAGGCGGAGCCTGGAGTTGTGGGAGGGGTTGCAACCGGCCTATATAAACCCACTACTTACCTCCATACCTTGCTGACAGTGCTTGGTCACTTCCTGTTGCTTGAGGTCAGCATCAGAATGATTTCCACTTCCGGGTCATCCAGACGCCATTTTACCTGCTTACTCCATGAGGTTTTCTAAGCTGAGCTGTGTCAGAAATCCAGCCACAGGCTTTTCCGGCCTACCAGCTTTTTCTTCAATCTATCGCTGTGGATGGTGTCCAAGTGGCTCACAAACCGTAAGTCGACCTACCCGTTATGCCAGGCATCAGTTGCACGGGTCAGGTCCTCACTTTACGGCTGCATTTTGTCTAAATCTGTCCTAAAACCATTGCATGTTCATGCATATCATTCGTTTAAATTCACTTTTTTATATCTGTCACTGGCTCATTTTGAGCTTTAGCATACTCCCAAACGGGAACACATTCTGTTTCAATTACCTAAACATACTAGGCAATTCTGTGCGTGCATTTCAAATCTCACTGCTCGTTTCGTTTGGTTTCCCTGACATGCCAGGCTCACGGTTCGTGCAATTTACTACCAAACGGGAACTAGTTCATGCATTTACTACTGTACTACACACACGTTTTGTGCGTTTACAACCCACTAACGGAACTTTGGTTTGTTACAATGACTGTTATTAAGCTATTATGTTCACATATTGTATATTGTCAAATGGGCACTGTTTGTTTCCCTGTCATACAACTATAATGCTGGGGCATAGCTCACGAACAATGTTTCATGTAAACCACACTGACCCCTACAGGTCACTCTCAAAATCTCACGTTAACCTTGCATTTGGATTAACCCCTTAAGGACCAAACTCTGGAATAAAAGGGATTCATGTATCCTGAAGGGGGTTAAAGGGTATTTTACCATACAATCAGCATTTCTGAACCCTACTGGTCAACATCAAAACTGTCTTCACATGTCATATACAATTACTAGCCAATATCAATTACACATAAGATTGTTTTAAACCTAACCATAAATTAAACTCCAGCACTGGCTCAACAATTTGTCTTTCACATCAAGACTAACAGTGGTTCTATCAACACTGCCACCTACAGGTCTGTCAAGTACATTGACAATTTTCATGGGGTTTTACAGACACCAAAAACACTGACCCCTATAGGTCAACAGATAAACAACATTTCACATACCAATCAGCATCAACTACACTACCACCTATAGGGCACTCGGCAGTTCTCCAGTACACTTGCATTTTGCAACACCATGTTCACTGACCCCTACCATTCAATAAGGCATACAACAATTCACAGAGCAAGTAGTATAAATACACATATTATTACAAAGTAGCACACGCATCTGTATATACGTAACGGGTAATATAGTTCACATACATTTTTCATAGCACGCTGCTCACACAACAGACTTTCCCCTAGCAATGGGACATACAACATCCAAGGTGGGAACAGACCACTTTTCACTTGTACATACGGCACTTAATGGGTTAAGATTGATACATATTTAACCAGTATGGCTATGATGATTAATATTTACATGTCACGGCACTTTACTTTTCACATATACTGTATGTTTTAAGATAAGCTTGGTCTATGCCATTTTCCTTATGCCATACGATTTTATCCATTCAGGTTACAGTTACTACTAAAAAACCTATACGGATTGTCAGGTTCAATACCATACTACCAGGTACGTACACCTGCTCACGTAGTTATCCATCTCTTACCTTCCCTGGAATAGTAATAGTGTACTGGCAATTAGGGTTCTAGGGCCCAATAGGTATTACCCCCTTTTTTCTCTGCTTTATGCTTCGGTTAGTGGTCCCGCGAGGCCAACAACCCGCCTCACACACGGAGGCATACATCCCTCGGGCCACTCGTGAACTAGCCGCCTCGCATTGTATCATAGAGAGGGCCTCACCTGTCACTCCCCTTCCTATTTTTCTGGTTACTGTCACCGAGAGGCCAACATCCTGCCACAACGTTCGGTGGCCACAAAAAATCCCCTCGCGCCAAGCATAGATAGAGCCTCTCAAGCCACTTGGCAACTAGCAGGGCCTCACCAGTCACCAAAAAACACCAAGCCTAATCGTTTCGCCTTACGGCTTAGCTAGCAAGCCAGTACAAGAGCCTGGGTACAAATATATAATTGCAATCTTTATTGTTATTTAAGTATTTCCCAAAAAGATGGTAAAGAATCTCCTCTTCCTAGCACCCCGGCTAGAAGTGATACACTTTCATCTCTTACCTTCCCTGGAATAGTAGTAATGTAATGGCAATTAGGGTTTTATGGCCCAATAGGTATTACCCCCTGTTTTCTCTGCTTTACGCTTCATTTAGTGGTCCCACGAGGCCAACACCCCGCCTCACACTCTGAGGCATACACCCCTCGGGCCACTCGTGAGCTAGCCGTCTCGCATTGTATCATAATGAGGGCGTCACCTGTCACTCCCCTTCCCCTTGATACACCTTCAAGCAGAGGAGATGTGGCTCCAACCTAAGGAGGCGACAAATCCCCTACCCTGCCACAGCAACGAACGCAGCGTTATTCAAACTCCTCCATACATTAACGGATAAAACGGAGACAGGGGAAGGCCCAGCAACACCAACTAAGGTGAAACCTAGGCCTTGCTAGCCTCACTCAAACTCATGAGCCAAAAAATTTAAGACAGACGAAATTCGGTTACCGGGTACAATTAATTCTTGGTACAAGACGTTAACCCTGCACACATGATCCCGGTACATTGGGGAAACAAGGCATAAATATGTATGATGCTGTATCTATGATGGTCAGACCCAGAGATTCCAGGTAAATCGGGAACAGACCATCCCTTGGTTGTGTTGGCATTTTGAATATGTAGAGATGCTTATTTGTGCAGGTACCCATACAGAAGGGATTTTCTCCCAAACAAATGGACGAGCACTCTCAGGCTCCAGGTACCAGCACCTCTGAACTACCAGAGACAATTGGTATGAGTCGTTGCATTGCATATAGAATGTTGCATATACGTTCAAATCATTCAGGGCACATGACAAACCATGTGTCCCAATACAACTTACAAATAACGTACTCACCATCTGTACACACCAATCCATTTTCAACACTACTAACTCATCACCCTTCCAGACTTGTAGTAGATTTACTAAAGCTCCGGAGCTTCAAAGGGCTCCCATACAGGTATCATACATACACCTTCAAGGAATATAGCATGTCCTCACTTACAGTCAGCACACAGAACCATCGGCTGTAAACACACTCATAGCCAAGAATAACAGAGGGGTTTTTACTTGGGTTTTCCAATCTCCACCATTTACAGCATGGCGCCAAACACAAACACATTGGTATTGTCACAAGGGAATCTTCCCTTAAACAAAGACTAACCATAGACTTATTGGCACCACACACCTTCGCTACCCCAAGTCTCAACTCCCTCATACCCTCCGAAGAGTTTCCTTACTATACACACCATTGATCTACCTTTACAGCTATCACTCAAGCATGGGTTGAAGCTTGGTTAAGTAAGACCAATATTATCAACACAGTAAATGGCTACCATCTACCCTACACACTGGCACTTACATGGCATAAAAATAGGCAATTCTTTCCCCACTAAAAGCAGCTCCTGTGGAATGGGGTAAATCATGGTCAGGGTCATCAATCCATTGTTACTCAGACAACTAAGCACATGGCATATCATCAACAACTTCGCCATGAGACGAGCTTTCATCTCACGTCTACTCGGTTTGTTACCCAACTTACCCAACAACAACAGCAGGGTTACACTGAACATTCAGGCTAGGGCGCATCTGACCAGGTGGTACCATTTCCTGTCGGACTGGAATGGGAGAAACTTGTTCATACCACCGTTGACATTAAACTCCCCTGTGTTATGGACGGATGCTGCAGGTTACGCAGGTTTCACAGCCATCTTCGAAGACAGGTGGTTGAGGGACGCTTGGCCTAGCAAAGCACTAGGATTACCCACTTTCACAAAGACTTCGGCACTGTTTGAGATCTACCCCATAGTGGCAGCAGCTAAAGTCTGGGGCCACTTATGGGGAGGCAAAGCTGTCAAATGCTACTCTGACCACATGGCGGCTTGCGAGATTCTGAACAAAGGCAGGTCTTCTTCACTAACCATCATGAACCTGGTCAGGAGACTCACATGGTTGGCAGCCACAAAAAAATTTTTTTTTTCCTGACTTGCATACACGTGCCAGGTCACCATAATTCAGCAGCTGACACACTATCCTGTTCAAAATTACAGGTTTTCAGACAGCTACACCCAACAGCAGAGGAACAGCCAAGAAAGGCGCCGCTGTTCAGAGACCTCATCCTGGACTAAAATTACTCATGGAGCACGGGAGGGCACTAGCACAGGCCTCACTTTCCCCAAACACCAGACGCATGTACAACCGAGCCTTAATGTTATTCAACAAATTTGTTTCAGAATACATCATTACGAATCCTTATAGGTTAGATACTATGGTGGCTTTCACCTCTTTTTGCCATCTCAACTTGAAACTGGCACACAATACCATAAAACTCTATTTAACTGGAATACTGCATCATGTAAGCAACACATATTCCAGTATAAAAAACTTCCTATCAGCACACCCCATTAAAATATGCTAAAAGGCATCCAACGCCTAGAAAACCTAAAACCTACTAGATGGCTACCAATTGACGCAGAGAAATTCAGGGCATTGTCTGACATGTTAGATACCAAACCCTTTGATAATCACACCAATAACACACTCAAAACAGCCATATACCTGGCATTTTATGCGTTCCAACGAACTCACCTTAAGCAACATCAACAATAAGGGAAATATACTGTGTGTGTCACACATAAACATAATAGGTGATCACTACACATTGACATTAAGACATTCAAACGAATCAAATGGGTCCGCACCTTGACATTCAATTTTACCCAACCGGCAATCATTGGTGCCCCGTACAACTATTCGACAAATACATGGCAGGTATGGCTTATCAACCCAAACAAGCTCCTCTCCTCACAATACACCGTCAACCCCTGACTACATCAAAATTCGTCAAATACGTGAGATTATTATGTACAAGAATCGGGTACGATCCCACGGCATATACAGGCCACTCCTTTCGTATCGGAGCGGCAACATCAACCTCCAGCCAAAACGTACCAGTTCATATTACCGTTACATACCTCAACCTGAGAAAGAGTTGAGACAAGCTTTTAAACAATTGGCAAAGTAGGGAAGCTCGGGTAATAATGTATGTGTATACGTATTAAGTGTGGAACTGATACTTCTCTTTTGCCCTCTTTATTTACAGGCTGACCCGTTCGTCGGTTTCGGCACACTACAACCGACTTAGTATATTAGACTAATGATTAGAGGTATAGGTCCACATAAATACGGCCTTCTTCCCTGACCACAAATGGGAAGGCGGAGCCTGGAGTTGTGGGAGGGGTTGCAACCGGCCTATATAAACCCACTACTTACCTCCATACCTTGCTGACAGTGCTTGGTCACTTCCTGTTGCCCCACCCACCACTCCACAAAAGGAATCAATTAATTGGTTGGCCCTCTTTATTTACAGGCTGACCCGTTCGTCGGTTTCGGCACACTACAACCGACTTAGTATATTAGACTAATGATTAGAGGTATAGGTCCACATAAATACGGCCTTCTTCCCTGACCACAAATTTAATATATTTTTCCTCCTCATATTGGCAGGGAATCCATCTGTAGATAAGGCTGAACACCGGCTTAGCTGTGACCTGTATCCACTATATACTCTTGGTTAGTGGTAGATTTAGACCTGCTTTATTTGTGTTGTGCAGGGCTGCTTTCTTATGCTTATCCTGCTGACCTACATTCAGCACTTGGCTGTCTAACTCTTCCTTAGGTCTTTGCATGATGCTCAAATCTTTTACGTCTGCCTCCCTATACACTTTTTTTTTTCTTTTCATCTATATACAGCATCTATTCAGTGTGCAAGTTTAGACCTAAAAATGTATGTCAATTTATGCCTCCCTTAGTCTTGACCACTATGCCATTGGGTGGGGATGGCTGCGTGCTTTGCCACATTGACACAGAATGATGCAGAGACCTCCCACAACTCTAAGGGTGCACCCAACAACTCGTGAGATGATGTATGAATTTATTTACGGACAGGGTTGCAAAAGGAGGAAGGAATCCTCAAATTAATTTAACTTTTTTTATTTTGCACATTTGCTGGCAGTTTTAATCTACAGGTTAAATCTATAACTACCTAAATGTAAACTGCCTTTAATTTGTTGGGGTTGACCTACAAAAAGGAATGCATTTCTTACACCATTTAGTTGGCAACCAGATGTTAACTTTACTTATATCAAAGCAGTGAAGGGAGATAAAGTTCAGTACAGTTCCACTGGTCCCCAATTTTAGGGATGTGGCCAGGTGCAGGCTGTTGTGAGAACTGTTCCATAACTTACGAATAACAATGTATACAACTAAACTGTAATCTGAAACAAGAACAATGTATCTTATTTACACAGATTGATTTATATACCTAGTTATTGTAGTTTAAAGACACATTACTGTTAGTATTATTGCTACGGAGCTCTGTAATACACTCACACACCAACAATATGGAGCTCCTAGATTATTTATAAAATATTTTACCAGGAAAGATACATTGAGATTTCTCTCGTTTTCAAGTATGTCCTGGGTCCACAAATCATTGCATTGTTACATTAGGGTACAATAAAATACAAAAACAATATTAATATGCAATAAATACAAAATTTTAACATAGAACAGGTAGGAAATATATAATCAACCATGACAGGTGCATTCTGTTTTGAGGTATGTAGAGAGGGATCTCTTAAAGGACTTTAGGCTTAGGGAGGCGTTACGATAAAGGGGGACGGTTGGATTTTTTCCTAAAATGGGGATTGTGCCTTGTAAATAGGGACTATTTGAAGGCATGTTTTTGTCAGGCCAGTCCTGGTTTTGGGTACCTCTCTACCATCCTGGATTTAAAAAAAAAATAAAAAAAATTCAGTAGTGTCTCTATAAAGGTCATTATATGTTTAAAAACCAGCAACAGCGCTAGCCTATTCTAGGGTGATTCTGTCCAGGTTAGCCTCTTTGCTTGGCCACCTTGTTACAGGATGATAAACCCTTCCAATATTGGTGAATATAATTTAAAGGAATACCATGAGGTAAGAGGCCCCAAGGTGCACTAATACCTCAAGGGATTAAACCATTCTCAAACGGTTGAGCCTTAAAGTTGTCTTCAGTGCTGATCCGAGCTACCCTCCAGGAGGCGTCTGGCTTGTGAAATTTCAGTTTCATGAAGCACAGTGTGTTGCCAGGCAGGGGTACCACTGCTGGCTGAGAGTGGTCAGTTGACACTCTCAGCAAATCAGTGGCGCCACTGCTCAGCGACACTACACGCTTCCTGAAACTCACATTTCAGAATCCTGTAGCTACCTGGAGGAGAAGGGAGATCAACGCCGGAGGCAACAATGGAGGTAGAGTGTGCCCAGGGGCTTCCTGGCACCATAACCACTTCATTTGTATGCCTTTCACTGCCTAAACTTCCCCTTTAAGCCAAAATGCTATATTCTAAATTGCAAACAATGCTTTTTATATACCAGGTCACCATAGGAGGCATTAAGTGTGCTAAAACCTTTTCCTTCTTGCGATCATCCTTCATTCCATTGCCATGATTGGGTCCTAATCAGAATGCAAGTGAATACAGATTGAGAGATACAACACTTCCTCATATAATACTATCTAGTTGGCATTGTGGGCAGCTGTTCTCTGTTGGATGCTTACAGGAGGCAATTACATGAAGCTGCTGCAAATCAATTGCATTCTCAGGAATGGTGAGCTAAAATGAAATAACACATTGGGAAGAACAAGATGCGGCCAGCCTGCTTCCATCCTGATTAAATTGCAGTTGCAGCTTCTGATTTCAAATCCCATTTACACCTTTTGTCCCCTGTCGACTAAATTGCCAAGTTCCAACAGCATGGCTTCTCTGAGTTATTTCTCCTCTGTGCTTTTTATTTTATTTATTTTTTAAAATTTTGTAGTAGTTCAAATATTACTTCCTAGAACTGTTCCTCTAAGTGCAGAATTCTTTCAGTATTGTCTTACCACTGTTGTGGAATGTGGTGAATATTTTTATTTGAGATTTTTTTTTTTTATTACCCATTTGTCTAAAGATGAAACAGAAGTGTCTTCCAATCTAAAACTGTAAGAGATATCTGTTTTATCTTTAGACACTGGTGTTTCCAATAATGTGCAGGCCTGCCCTTTTAAAAGGGGCAGACCTGCCCACTTGCAGAAGGTCCTGCCTTTTTGGCCTTACGCCTTCAGAATCTTGCAGAGAGTGCTGCTGAAATTCTCTGCAGCATCATTGTATGAATGTGTACAACTTGAGTACATCTAATGATGTGCTTGTGCAGTTTCCCAAGTACAGTTCCCTAACGTCCCTGGATCTAAGTGTGTGTGTGTGTATGCATGTATCTATTTCACTTACTAACTGTATAATTATAATACAGGCAAACAAATATAGCCTTTTCTTGCAGTGAATGCAATGTGTGCCAGGAGGGGGGCATTTTAGATATATCTATGCTCATTTTCTTGACCACCTTGAATCACACTTAAAGGGACACTTCGAAACGCTAAAGCACTTTAGCTTGATGTGTGAAGAGTGTGTTCTCTTTTTTTCATATTCCAAAAAGTACAGATATTAAGACAGACTGACTTTTTTTTTTTTTTTTATAAATTAACAGTGTTACGCCCTTGGCTTTCAAACAGACAACAAGTCTTGTTACTTCCTGGCTTGGTTAGCTCAGTGAAGCTAAACTCGAGGCAGGCAATTGTCCACAGCATCTGCCTTACGGACAATTCTCATCAAGCTTCATTGGGAAGTCTGTGTCTGAACAGCCACAGAAAGTGTTGGCTGGGGAAGGAGAGGAGGTCTTGTAAAGGCACCCGACAATAGATCTGCAGCTTGTGCAAGCTGTTTTTAGACTAACACCCAATGAAAAAATCCACAGCTTTAATTTTTTTGTGTTTTGGCAGTGGAATGTCCCTTTAATGGGCATTTTAATTTTGCTAATCGTACCAGATTAATGATACAATATGTGATGCTCTGTGTTAACCATGGCAATATGTATATTGATTTATGACATTTTAAAAAGAGGTAATAGCCAAGCTTATTAATATGACATGAATTCTAGCTGTATTTACCCATTAAAATATTTATCAAATCTTACAATTAAATGCAGCTGGATTTTCTGTATATAGCAACGAGTACTAACAGGGATCACTCTACCATCACTGAATTCCATCTTACTGTTCCAGTAAAGACTGTCAGGACTGCATTCTTGATTTATATTTTGTCTCTTAATGGATTATTCTCTTGGCAATCCCCAACCTAAAACCATAAATAAACGTTAATTGATTATTATTATTATTTGTGCAAATAATCTAAGCAAAATATATAGTGAAATAGCTAATAAAAATGTAAAGGGAAACTATTAATCAAGTAGCATATTTAAATATTTACAGAAATGTTTATAGTCCAATCCAGTCACATGTTGTAAATTATTCTGTTTGGGGCCCAGGTTGGAGAACTTGGCTATTGCATAATCGGTCTCCACAGGCTACAATAAAGTCTGTGTATAAGTTTAAAGGATACTGTAAGTGCCAGGAATACAAAGCTGTATTCCTGGTACTATAGACCCTCTGCCGCCTCCATCTTCAGGTTGTGGCTCCGCTTCCTCTGTCCCGCGACGAGCTGGCGCTAATGCACATGCACAGCAAATGCCGCACGCGTATTACACATCCCCATAGGAAAGCATTGAATTTATGTTTTGCTATGTTGAAAAATCTGTCAATGCATGCCCTCATGCAGAGCGTGAGGATGTCAGGTGTCTGATACTGGACCAAAGGTACGTTTGAATTCAGGAAGCCCTCCAGTGGCTGTCTGGGAGACTGCCACTGAAGGCAGAGTTTGTGCTGTTATGTAAACATTGCAGATTCTCTGGAACTGCAATGTTTTACATTGCAGCACTAAGTGCAATAGGGACAGTGCACCCAGATCACTTAAATTAGTTGAAATGGTCTTGGTGTCTTTAGTGTCCCTTTACGTTAGTTGTATTGGCTTTAAACTTGTGTCTTCATGGTTTATACACTATTCCTTTTATGTACAACCTGACAAATGTTTTTTTCTTTTGTTGCCAATTGTCAAAACCTTTTTTATTTATGACCAATAATCTGTATGTTTGATGCCATAATACAGGGATCTCAAATTATGTTGATGTCCTGCAACTCCCAGAACTCTTTGAATGCAATCTTGGAGGTTGTTATTCAGTAGCATCTGGGGTGCTGGAGTTACCATAACCCAATAATATGTAACAGAATTTGTCTTTTGCAGGCCTTGGGTAAAGCCTATAGTAATGAGCTTTGTTCAAAAACCTAAGCTGTAGAACTACTTTGACTTTTTATGTGTGATTTGAAATTTGTCCGAAGTCTTACCTTCATACAAATACATGCAGAAATCCGGGCTGGAGAAATCCACATTATCGGAGACTGCTTTAAAACTCCTCGGCCGCACCCTCTTTCAAAGTGTTAAAAGAAGTGACTGTTAAATACCATTATTATTTTGATCATATATATGACAGTGGTCTAAAAAGTGTAAGTTTCTCTATATTAATACATTCTACAGCTTTTAGAGAAATGTCTATTTCAGAAGACTGCAAAAATTTAGAATAGAGGATAAGTGAAGAGTGAAACATAATACTTTATTCGTTTATACCGGGGACAGAATGATGCATCTCCCAATTTCACCTCTTTCCTAACTACCTAAATAAGTGATCAGAATGGGTGTTTGGATATTTTCTCATGTGTAGCTTATGAGAGTGTGAAGAGTAAATAAATGAATGGATCTGCTAGTTAGATGTGTGAGTTGCAGTATGGCTACATTGGTATGTGGATGTGAGTGGCCAATTATCATCAACATAGTTGTGAGTGTAGTTCATTGG
>OW240914.1:94309934-94342235 GCA_933207985.1 Pelobates cultripes | reverse complement strand
CTTTTCCGGCCTACCAGCTTTTTCTTCAATCTATCGCTGTGGATGGTGTCCAAGTGGCTCACAAACCGTAAGTCGACCTACCCGTTATGCCAGGCATCAGTTGCACGGGTCAGGTCCTCACTTTACGGCTGCATTTTGTCTAAATCTGTCCTAAAACCATTGCATGTTCATGCATATCATTCGTTTAAATTCACTTTTTTATATCTGTCACTGGCTCATTTTGAGCTTTAGCATACTCCCAAACGGGAACACATTCTGTTTCAATTACCTAAACATACTAGGCAATTCTGTGCGTGCATTTCAAATCTCACTGCTCGTTTCGTTTGGTTTCCCTGACATGCCAGGCTCACGGTTCATGCAATTTACTACCAAACGGGAACTAGTTCATGCATTTACTACTGTACTACACACACGTTTTGTGCGTTTACAACCCACTAACGGAACTTTGGTTTGTTACAATGACTGTTATTAAGCTATTATGTTCACATATTGTATATTGTCAAACGGGCACTGTTTGTTTCCCTGTCATACAACTATAATGCTGGGGCATAGCTCACGAACAATGTTTCATGTAAACCACACTGACCCCTACAGGTCACTCTCAAAATCTCACGTTAACCTTGCATTTGGATTAACCCCTTAAGGACCAAACTCTGGAATAAAAGGGATTCATGTATCCTGAAGGGGGTTAAAGGGTATTTTACCATACAATCAGCATTTCTGACCCCTACTGGTCAACATCAAAACTGTCTTCACATGTCATATACAATTACTAGCCAATATCAATTACACATAAGATTGTTTTAAACCTAACCATAAATTAAACTCCAGCACTGGCTCAACAATTTGTCTTTCACATCAAGACTAACAGTGGTTCTATCAACACTGCCACCTACAGGTCTGTCAAGTACATTGACAATTTTCATGGGGTTTTACAGACACCAAAAACACTGACCCCTATAGGTCAACAGATAAACAACATTTCACATACCAATCAGCATCAACTACACTACCACCTATAGGGCACTCGGCAGTTCTCCAGTACACTTGCATTTTGCAACACCATGTTCACTGACCCCTACCATTCAATAAGGCATACAACAATTCACAGAGCAAGTAGTATAAATACACATATTATTACAAAGTAGCACACGCATCTGTATATACGTAACGGGTAATATAGTTCACATACATTTTTCATAGCACGCTGCTCACACAACAGACTTTCCCCTAGCAATGGGACATACAACATCCAAGGTGGGAACAGACCACTTTTCACTTGTACATACGGCACTTAATGGGTTAAGATTGATACATATTTAACCAGTATGGCTATGATGATTAATATTTACATGTCACGGCACTTTACTTTTCACATATACTGTATGTTTTAAGATAAGCTTGGTCTATGCCATTTTTCCTTATGCCATACGATTTTATCCATTCAGGTTACAGTTACTACTAAAAAACCTATACGGATTGTCAGGTTCAATACCATACTACCAGGTACGTACACCTGCTCACGTAGTTATCCATCTCTTACCTTCCCTGGAATAGTAATAGTGTACTGGCAATTAGGGTTCTAGGGCCCAATAGGTATTACCCCCTTTTTTCTCTGCTTTATGCTTCGGTTAGTGGTCCCGCGAGGCCAACAACCCGCCTCACACACGGAGGCATACATCCCTCGGGCCACTCGTGAACTAGCCGCCTCGCATTGTATCATAGAGAGGGCCTCACCTGTCACTCCCCTTCCTATTTTTCTGGTTACTGTCACCGAGAGGCCAACATCCTGCCACAACGTTCGGTGGCCACAAAAAATCCCCTCGCGCCAAGCATAGATAGAGCCTCTCAAGCCACTTGGCAACTAGCAGGGCCTCACCAGTCACCAAAAAACACCAAGCCTAATCGTTTCGCCTTACGGCTTAGCTAGCAAGCCAGTACAAGAGCCTGGGTACAAATATATAATTGCAATCTTTATTGTTATTTAAGTATTTCCCAAAAAGATGGTAAAGAATCTCCTCTTCCTAGCACCCCGGCTAGAAGTGATACACTTTCATCTCTTACCTTCCCTGGAATAGTAGTAATGTAATGGCAATTAGGGTTTTATGGCCCAATAGGTATTACCCCCTGTTTTCTCTGCTTTACGCTTCATTTAGTGGTCCCACGAGGCCAACACCCCGCCTCACACTCTGAGGCATACACCCCTCGGGCCACTCGTGAGCTAGCCGTCTCGCATTGTATCATAATGAGGGCGTCACCTGTCACTCCCCTTCCCCTTGATACACCTTCAAGCAGAGGAGATGTGGCTCCAACCTAAGGAGGCGACAAATCCCCTACCCTGCCACAGCAACGAACGCAGCGTTATTCAAACTCCTCCATACATTAACGGATAAAACGGAGACAGGGGAAGGCCCAGCAACACCAACTAAGGTGAAACCTAGGCCATGCTAGCCTCACTCAAACTCATGAGCCAAAAAATTTAAGACAGACGAAATTCGGTTACCGGGTACAATCAATTCTTGGTACAAGACGTTAACCCTGCACATATGATCCCGGTACATTGGGGAAACAAGGCATAAATATGTATGATGCTGTATCTATGATGGTCAGACCCAGAGATTCCAGGTAAATCGGGAACAGACCATCCCTTGGTTGTGTTGGCATTTTGAATATGTAGAGATGCTTATTTGTGCAGGTACCCATACAGAAGGGATTTTCTCCCAAACAAATGGACGAGCACTCTCAGGCTCCAGGTACCAGCACCTCTGAACTACCAGAGACAATTGGTATGAGTCGTTGCATTGCATATAGAATGTTGCATATACGTTCAAATCATTCAGGGCACATGACAAACCATGTGTCCCAATACAGCTTACAAATAACGTACTCACCATCTGTACACACCAATCCATTTTCAACACTACTAACTCATCACTCATCGCTTCAAAGGGCTCCCATACAGGTATCATACATACACCTTCAAGGAATATAGCATGTCCTCACTTACAGTCAGCACACAGAACCATCGGCTGTAAACACACTCATAGCCAAGAATAACAGAGGGGTTTTTACTTGGGTTTTCCAATCTCCACCATTTACAGCATGGCGCCAAACACAAACACATTGGTATTGTCACAAGGGAATCTTCCCTTAAACAAAGACTAACCATAGACTTATTGGCACCACACACCTTCGCTACCCCAAGTCTCAACTCCCTCATACCCTCCGAAGAGTTTCCTTACTATACACACCATTGATCTACCTTTACAGCTATCACTCAAGCATGGGTTGAAGCTTGGTTAAGTAAGACCAATATTATCAACACAGTAAATGGCTACCATCTACCCTACACACTGGCACTTACATGGCATAAAAATAGGCAATTCTTTCCCCACTAAAAGCAGCTCCTGTGGAATGGGGTAAATCATGGTCAGGGTCATCAATCCATTGTTACTCAGACAACTAAGCACATGGCATATCATCAACAACTTCGCCATGAGACGAGCTTTCATCTCACGTCTACTCGGTTTGTTACCCAACTTACCCAACAACAACAGCAGGGTTACACTGAACATTCAGGCTAGGGCGCATCTGACCAGGTGGTACCATTTCCTGTCGGACTGGAATGGGAGAAACTTGTTCATACCACCGTTGACATTAAACTCCCCTGTGTTATGGACGGATGCTGCAGGTTACGCAGGTTTCACAGCCATCTTCGAAGACAGGTGGTTGAGGGACGCTTGGCCTAGCAAAGCACTAGGATTACCCACTTTCACAAAGACTTCGGCACTGTTTGAGATCTACCCCATAGTGGCAGCAGCTAAAGTCTGGGGCCACTTATGGGGAGGCAAAGCTGTCAAATGCTACTCTGACCACATGGCGGCTTGCGAGATTCTGAACAAAGGCAGGTCTTCTTCACTAACCATCATGAACCTGGTCAGGAGACTCACATGGTTGGCAGCCACACAAAAAATTTTTTTTTTTTTTCCTGACTTGCATACACGTGCCAGGTCACCATAATTCAGCAGCTGACACACTATCCTGTTCAAAATTACAGGTTTTCAGACAGCTACACCCAACAGCAGAGGAACAGCCAAGAAAGGCGCCGCTGTTCAGAGACCTCATCCTGGACTAAAATTACTCATGGAGCACGGGAGGGCACTAGCACAGGCCTCACTTTCCCCAAACACCAGACGCATGTACAACCGAGCCTTAATGTTATTCAACAAATTTGTTTCAGAATACATCATTACGAATCCTTATAGGTTAGATACTATGGTGGCTTTCACCTCTTTTTGCCATCTCAACTTGAAACTGGCACACAACACCATAAAACTCTATTTAACTGGAATACAGCATCATGTAAGCAACACATATTCCAGTATAAAAAACTTCCTATCAGCACACCCCATTAAAATATGCTAAAAGGCATCCAACGCCTAGAAAACCTAAAACCTACTAGATGGCTACCAATTGACGCAGAGAAATTCAGGGCATTGTCTGACATGTTAGATACCAAACCCTTTGATAATCACACCAATAACACACTCAAAACAGCCATATACCTGGCATTTTATGCGTCCCAACGAACTCACCTTAAGCAACATCAACAATAAGGGAAATATACTGTGTGTGTCACACATAAACATAATAGGTGATCACTACACATTGACATTAAGACATTCAAACGAATCAAATGGGTCCGCACCTTGACATTCAATTTTACCCAACCGGCAATCATTGGTGCCCCGTACAACTATTCGACAAATACATGGCAGGTATGGCTTATCAACCCAAACAAGCTCCTCTCCTCACAATACACAGTCAACCCCTGACTACATCAAAATTCGTCAAATACGTGAGATTATTATGTACAAGAATCGGGTACGATCCCACGGCATATACAGGCCACTCCTTTCGTATCGGAGCGGCAACATCAACCTCCAGCCAAAACGTACCAGTTCATATTACCGTTACATACCTCAACCTGAGAAAGAGTTGAGACAAGCTTTTAAACAATTGGCAAAGTAGGGAAGCTCGGGTAATAATGTATGTGTATACGTATTAAGTGTGGAACTGATACTTCTCTTTTGCCCTCTTTATTTACAGGCTGACCCGTTCGTCGGTTTCGGCACACTACAACCGACTTAGTATATTAGACTAATGATTAGAGGTATAGGTCCACATAAATACGGCCTTCTTCCCTGACCACAAATGGGAAGGCGGAGCCTGGAGTTGTGGGAGGGGTTGCAACCGGCCTATATAAACCCACTACTTACCTCCATACCTTGCTGACAGTGCTTGGTCACTTCCTGTTGCCCCACCCACCACTCCACAAAAGGAATCAATTAATTGGTTGGCCCTCTTTATTTACAGGCTGACCCGTTCGTCGGTTTCGGCACACTACAACCGACTTAGTATATTAGACTAATGATTAGAGGTATAGGTCCACATAAATACGGCCTTCTTCCCTGACCACAAATTTAATATATTTTTCCTCCTCATATTGGCAGGGAATCCATCTGTAGATAAGGCTGAACACCGGCTTAGCTGTGACCTGTATCCACTATATACTCTTGGTTAGTGGTAGATTTAGACCTGCTTTATTTGTGTTGTGCAGGGCTGCTTTCTTATGCTTATCCTGCTGACCTACATTCAGCACTTGGCTGTCTAACTCTTCCTTAGGTCTTTGCATGATGCTCAAATCTTTTACGTCTGCCTCCCTATACACTTTTTTTTTTCTTTTCATCTATATACAGCATCTATTCAGTGTGCAAGTTTAGACCTAAAAATGTATGTCAATTTATGCCTCCCTTAGTCTTGACCACTATGCCATTGGGTGGGGATGGCTGCGTGCTTTGCCACATTGACACAGAATGATGCAGAGACCTCCCACAACTCTAAGGGTGCACCCAACAACTCGTGAGATGATGTATGAATTTATTTACGGACAGGGTTGCAAAAGGAGGAAGGAATCCTCAAATTAATTTAACTTTTTTTATTTTGCACATTTGCTGGCAGTTTTAATCTACAGGTTAAATCTATAACTACCTAAATGTAAACTGCCTTTAATTTGTTGGGGTTGACCTACAAAAAGGAATGCATTTCTTACACCATTTAGTTGGCAACCAGATGTTAACTTTACTTATATCAAAGCAGTGAAGGGAGATAAAGTTCAGTACAGTTCCACTGGTCCCCAATTTTAGGGATGTGGCCAGGTGCAGGCTGTTGTGAGAACTGTTCCATAACTTACGAATAACAATGTATACAACTAAACTGTAATCTGAAACAAGAACAATGTATCTTATTTACACAGATTGATTTATATACCTAGTTATTGTAGTTTAAAGACACATTACTGTTAGTATTATTGCTACGGAGCTCTGTAATACACTCACACACCAACAATATGGAGCTCCTAGATTATTTATAAAATATTTTACCAGGAAAGATACATTGAGATTTCTCTCGTTTTCAAGTATGTCCTGGGTCCACAAATCATTGCATTGTTACATTAGGGTACAATAAAATACAAAAACAATATTAATATGCAATAAATACAAAATTTTAACATAGAACAGGTAGGAAATATATAATCAACCATGACAGGTGCATTCTGTTTTGAGGTATGTAGAGAGGGATCTCTTAAAGGACTTTAGGCTTAGGGAGGCGTTACGATAAAGGGGGACGGTTGGATTTTTTCCTAAAATGGGGATTGTGCCTTGTAAATAGGGACTATTTGAAGGCATGTTTTTGTCAGGCCAGTCCTGGTTTTGGGTACCTCTCTACCATCCTGGATTTAAAAAAAAAATAAAAAAAATTCAGTAGTGTCTCTATAAAGGTCATTATATGTTTAAAAACCAGCAACAGCGCTAGCCTATTCTAGGGTGATTCTGTCCAGGTTAGCCTCTTTGCTTGGCCACCTTGTTACAGGATGATAAACCCTTCCAATATTGGTGAATATAATTTAAAGGAATACCATGAGGTAAGAGGCCCCAAGGTGCACTAATACCTCAAGGGATTAAACCATTCTCAAACGGTTGAGCCTTAAAGTTGTCTTCAGTGCTGATCCGAGCTACCCTCCAGGAGGCGTCTGGCTTGTGAAATTTCAGTTTCATGAAGCACAGTGTGTTGCCAGGCAGGGGTACCACTGCTGGCTGAGAGTGGTCAGTTGACACTCTCAGCAAATCAGTGGCGCCACTGCTCAGCGACACTACACGCTTCCTGAAACTCACATTTCAGAATCCTGTAGCTACCTGGAGGAGAAGGGAGATCAACGCCGGAGGCAACAATGGAGGTAGAGTGTGCCCAGGGGCTTCCTGGCACCATAACCACTTCATTTGTATGCCTTTCACTGCCTAAACTTCCCCTTTAAGCCAAAATGCTATATTCTAAATTGCAAACAATGCTTTTTATATACCAGGTCACCATAGGAGGCATTAAGTGTGCTAAAACCTTTTCCTTCTTGCGATCATCCTTCATTCCATTGCCATGATTGGGTCCTAATCAGAATGCAAGTGAATACAGATTGAGAGATACAACACTTCCTCATATAATACTATCTAGTTGGCATTGTGGGCAGCTGTTCTCTGTTGGATGCTTACAGGAGGCAATTACATGAAGCTGCTGCAAATCAATTGCATTCTCAGGAATGGTGAGCTAAAATGAAATAACACATTGGGAAGAACAAGATGCGGCCAGCCTGCTTCCATCCTGATTAAATTGCAGTTGCAGCTTCTGATTTCAAATCCCATTTACACCTTTTGTCCCCTGTCGACTAAATTGCCAAGTTCCAACAGCATGGCTTCTCTGAGTTATTTCTCCTCTGTGCTTTTTTTATTTTTTATTTTTTTTTTATTTTGTAGTAGTTCAAATATTACTTCCTAGAACTGCTCCTCTAAGTGCAGAATTCTTTCAGTATTGTCTTACCACTGTTGGGGAATGTGGTGAATATTTTTTTTTTTTTTAATATATTACCTATTTGTCTAAAGATGAAACAGAAGTGTCTTACAATCTAAAACTGTAAGAGATATCTGTTTTATCTTTAGACACTGGTGTTTCCAATAATGTGCAGGCCTGCCCTTTTAAAAGGGGCAGACCTGCCCACTTGCGGAAGGTCCTGCCTTTTTGGCCTTACGCCTTCAGAATCTTGCAGAGAGTGCTGCTGAAATGCTCTGCAGCATCATTGTATGAATGTGTACAACTTGAGTACATCTAATGATGTGCTTGTGCAGTTTCCCAAGTACAGTTCCCTAACGTCCCTGGATCTAAATGTGTGTGTGTGTGTGTGTGTGTGTGTGTATGCATGTATCTATTTCACTTACTAACTGTATAATTATAATACAGGCAAACAAATATAGCCTTTTCTTGCATTGAATGCAATGTGTGCCAGGAGGGGGCATTTTAGATATATCTATGCTCATTTTCTTGACCACCTTGAATCACACTTAAAAAGACACTTCGAAACCCTAAAGCACTTTAGCTTGATGTGTGAAGAGTGTGTTCTCTTTTTTTCATATTCTAAAAAGTACAGATATTAAGACAGACTGACAAATTTTTTGTGTTTTGGCAGTGGAATGTCCCTTTAATGGGCATTTTAATTTTGCTAATCGTACCAGATTAATGATACAATATGTGATGCTCTGTGTTAACCATGGCAATATGTATATTGATTTATGACATTTTAAAAAGAGGTAATAGCCAAGCTTATTAATATGAAATGAATTCTAGCTGTATTTACCCATTAAAATATTTATCAACTCTTACAATTAAATGCAGCTGGATTTTCTGTATATAGCAACGAGTACTAACAGGGATCACTCTACCATCACTGAATTCCATCTTACTGTTCCAGTAAAGACTGTCAGGACTGCATTCTTGATTTATATTTTGTCTCTTAATGGATTATTCTCTTGGCAATCCCCAACCTAAAACCATAAATAAACGTTAATTGATTATTATTATTATTTGTGCAAATAATCTAAGCAAAATATATAGTGAAATAGCTAATAAAAATGTAAAGGGAAACTATTAATCAAGTAGCATATTTAAATATTTACAGAAATGTTTATAGTCCAATCCAGTCACATGTTGTAAATTATTCTGTTTGGGGCCCAGGTTGGAGAACTTGGCTATTGCATAATCGGTCTCCACAGGCTACAATAAAGTCTGTGTATAAGTTTAAAGGATACTGTAAGTGCCAGGAATACAAAGCTGTATTCCTGGTACTATAGACCCTCTGCCGCCTCCATCTTCAGGTTGTGGCTCCGCTTCCTCTGTCCCGCGACGAGCTGGCGCTAATGCACATGCACAGCAAATGCCGCACGCGTATTACACATCCCCATAGGAAAGCATTGAATTTATGTTTTGCTATGTTGAAAAATCTGTCAATGCATGCCCTCATGCAGAGCGTGAGGATGTCAGGTGTCTGATACTGGACCAAAGGTACGTTTGAATTCAGGAAGCCCTCCAGTGGCTGTCTGGGAGACTGCCACTGAAGGCAGAGTTTGTGCTGTTATGTAAACATTGCAGATTCTCTGGAACTGCAATGTTTTACATTGCAGCACTAAGTGCAATAGGGACAGTGCACCCAGATCACTTAAATTAGTTGAAATGGTCTTGGTGTCTTTAGTGTCCCTTTACGTTAGTTGTATTGGCTTTAAACTTGTGTCTTCATGGTTTATACACTATTCCTTTTATGTACAACCTGACAAATGTTTTTTTCTTTTGTTGCCAATTGTCAAAACCTTTTTTATTTATGACCAATAATCTGTATGTTTGATGCCATAATACAGGGATCTCAAATTATGTTGATGTCCTGCAACTCCCAGAACTCTTTGAATGCAATCTTGGAGGTTGTTATTCAGTAGCATCTGGGGTGCTGGAGTTACCATAACCCAATAATATGTAACAGAATTTGTCTTTTGCAGGCCTTGGGTAAAGCCTATAGTAATGAGCTTTGTTCAAAAACCTAAGCTGTAGAACTACTTTGACTTTTTATGTGTGATTTGAAATTTGTCCGAAGTCTTACCTTCATACAAATACATGCAGAAATCCGGGCTGGAGAAATCCACATTATCGGAGACTGCTTTAAAACTCCTCGGCCGCACCCTCTTTCAAAGTGTTAAAAGAAGTGACTGTTAAATACCATTATTATTTTGATCATATATATGACAGTGGTCTAAAAAGTGTAAGTTTCTCTATATTAATACATTCTACAGCTTTTAGAGAAATGTCTATTTCAGAAGACTGCAAAAATTTAGAATAGAGGATAAGTGAAGAGTGAAACATAATACTTTATTCGTTTATACCGGGGACAGAATGATGCATCTCCCAATTTCACCTCTTTCCTAACTACCTAAATAAGTGATCAGAATGGGTGTTTGGATATTTTCTCATGTGTAGCTTATGAGAGTGTGAAGAGTAAATAAATGAATGGATCTGCTAGTTAGATGTGTGAGTTGCAGTATGGCTACATTGGTATGTGGATGTGAGTGGCCAATTATCATCAACATAGTTGTGAGTGTAGTTCATTGGGTATGTATGAGAAGGTTGGTTATTAAAGGGTCCATCTACGCACAAGAACTACTTTGCACCATCTTGCATCCTTGAAGTCTGTCTTCTTTCCCATTATGGCTTTTAACTGTAATGAGTTTTAATAATTACTGCAACTATAAGGATGCCGCTGAAAAGAAGCCAGTATTACAACTTCCTTTTCAGTTTTAGATTCTGTCCATCTTGTGCACACTGCATGCACAATTAAGATTGTTCAATCTCCTCTTCTAAAAAAAACCCAAACAATCCATGGCCTCTCTCATGTGTGGTTAGTGGCTTGTGAGATAGATACAGCGTTGCTTACAATCTGTGAACCATGTGTATGCTCCTAGTCTTTGTAGTATTACAGATTGTGGATTCTGAATTCTAAGGCTCACAAGAGCATGTATGCATTTGTTTTTTTTGTTAATTTAAAATATTTCTAATTACAATGATTATTTAGGTAAGGCCCATGATAACATCGCATGATATCGGGTAATCACGTTCTTGTGGTTATCAGAAGCTAGCAAAATGTTTTATTGCTAAATTACCATTATAGTATAGCAAGACAGATGGTTAAAGCATAAAAACAATTCTCAAAACAGTCCCCACAATCTGGTTAAAAACAGCAGTTTGCCCCATTCAGCGATTTCATATTAAAACATTATATAATGAAGTCCATATCTACACGGGGAAATGTGTATCATGTAATTCTAGGTCAGGATAGGCAATTCCGCACCCCAGATTTTGTGGACTACATCTCCCTTGATGCTTGCCAGCATTTATGGCTGTAAGCGCATTATGGGAGATCAGTCCAAAACATCTGGAGTGCTGAAGGTTATCTTCCCGTTCTAGATATTCTATAAACTTAACCTAAATGTCCCAGGATTCTGCATTTCAAATCGAATGTAGAAATCCACACATCTTTATCCTGCAGCTGATTCCAACTTGGCTTACTGTCAGCTTAGGGCTGACTGGCTCCACGGGATACCTGGAAATTTCCCGGTGGGCTGTGGCCCTGGGGCCGTCAGGGAGTTGGTTGTTCTGGCGGCCGCCGAGGGGAGCTGGCTGTTCTGTTGCTCCCCGGCTACTTTAATGAGACCGGGGGCGGAATATCCGGTCCTCAGCTGTAGCCATGCTGGGGAGTACGTGGCATGAGGAACAGTCAGCTCCCCCTCTTGACATGGGGTCTAGCCAGCCTCTGGCTAGCACACCTGACCCAGCTGTCTGCCTCCAAGACTCCTGTCCGGTGTCCCAGGTGGGTAGCTATGTTATGTGTGTGTGTGTGTGTGTCTGTCTGTCTGGGTGGGTGTGTGGGTGTGTCTGTCATGGTGGGTGGTGGGTGTGTCATGGTGTGTGTGTGTGTCTGTCATGGTGTGTGTGTGTGTATCTGTCATGTCATGGTGTGTGTGTGTATCTGTCATGGTGTGTGTGTGTGTCATGGTGTGTGTGTGTGTGTGTGTGCTCGCGGTGTGTGTGTGTGTGTCGTGTGTGTGTGTGTGTGTGTCTGTCATGGTGTGTGTGTGTGTGTGTCTGTCATGTCTGGTGTGTGTGTGTCTGTCATGGCGTGTGTGTGTGTCTGTCATGGTGTGCGTGTCGCCGTGTGTGTGTGTCTGTCATGCCGCGTGTGTGTGTGTGTGTCTGTCGTGGTGTGTGTGTGTGTGTCGTGGTGTGTGTGTGTCTGTCGTAGTGTGTGTGTGTTTGTCTGCCGCGGTGTGTGTGTGTATCTGTCATGGTGTGTGTGTGTCTGTCTGTCATGGTGGGGGTGTGTGTCTGTCTGTCATGGTGTGTGTGTGTGTGTGTGTCTGTCTGTCATGGTGGGTGTCGTGGTGTGGATGTGGGGGTGTGTGTTTAAAAAGTGTTTTTACTCACCTTTTTTATTTTTTGTTTTTTTTCCCCCATGCCGTGCGCGGGGCTGGCATAGATTCTTTTTTTTCCAGGGCTGTTTTTTATCCCCAGTCCGGCCCTGCCTGTCAGTTAAAGACACTATAGCCACCCAGACCCTTCATCTCATTGAAGTGGTCTGTGTGAGGTGTCACTGCCCCCTTAACCCTGCCATGTAAAACATTTCAGTTTTAGAAAAACTTTCTCAAGTGGCCGTCTACTCTATTGCTTCCTGCAGTTTCATGGAGTTTGACTCTGTGAAATTGTGCTGGACATCCTCATGCTTTGCATAAGGACATCCAGCATATTGAAAAACAACTATAGGAAAGCATTGATTCCGAGCTTTCCTATGGTAAAGACCTAATGTGTGCGCAGTGCTCGCGTGCGCATTAATATGCCCCCTGTTGGCTGAACTTGGCAGAGGAGGAGCCAGAGCCAGCACAGAGGGACATCAGGAATCAGGTAAGTGAAAACTTGTTTGTTTGATTATTTATTTTTACCCTTTTATATCACCGTGGGGAGGGTGGTATATTCCTAACACTATAGTGTTCCTTTAACCCCTTCACGACCTCGGATGTACCGGGTACGTCTGATGGAAAATCCCCACTTACCTAATCGCTGGCGAACCCCTACCGGCGATTGCGATCCTGGGGTGTATATATATTCCAAGTACTTTTATATACACATACATAAATCATTATTAAAAGTGTATTTTAATATTAATCTATATAATATATTAAAATACACTTAAAATAAATATATATATATATATATATATATATATATATATATATATATATATATATATATATATATATATATATATATATATATATATATATATATGTGTGTATGAAATATTAATCAAAAAATAAATTGAAAGAAAATAATAAAAAAAAAATATACACCAGTTTAAATTTGTTCTAACTGTATTTGGATATTAATATAAATATATATTCAAAATACATTTAGAATGACGTTCTAAATACAAATTAAAGGAATTTAGACCATCTCATGAAAAACAAAAGTAACCTGTTATTGGTGATTTTCAATGTTTTAATGTGTGATGAAATTTCCAGATAAGTATTTTTTTTCTGTAGCCTTAGGACTGTAATACACAGTTGAAAATTACAATGATGGTATAGTACAAGACCGTTTTTTTTGTTGTCTTTGATATTGACTTAAATGGAAAATACTTTTGTATCTCCTCTTGAGTGAAAACAACCAATTGATCAGCTTCTAAAAATGTTTTGTAAAAAATGGGGCACAATAGATCCAGTCATTGGATTAGCTTTCTATTTTTTGTGTTTATTTGTGCGCATGATGCGTGCAAATTACCATGAAAAATTGCATATGACTTGAAATTCAGCAAAACATCCCTAGGTTAAAAAACCCCATTAGTATGACCGCCTTTAATAAGCAAACTCTGTTTCAACTCCTCATCACTCAAAAAAAAACCAAACCAGAAATACCCCAGAGAGATGAAAATGCATCTCTTCTTCAGCTTTGTAAGAAATGGTCAAATCTAGGATTTACATCAAATACTCAAATCTACAAACCTGTGATTGAAACATTCATTTAATTTCATAGTCTTGAAAATTAACCACAGTACTCTATATAGTTCTATAAAATATTTATTCCATGTCAGATAGCAGACATTCCTATAGGGAGCTCTGCTTTTTAAGTAGACTTATCTGCATATTTACCTGTCTGGATTTACTTAATTGTTGAATGGGGAAGAAGACTCTGATGGTTGGCAGGTTGTGCAGGCACAGACTCTCAAATATGTCACAGAGGTTTTTCAAATTTTCATTCTCCCAAAAAAGCAGGTGACAGCACAGAAATGTACTCCTTATTACCATTGATAAAAATCTTTTATTCACCCTTTTAGAGTCCTTAAAATCCATAGCGTAAATACACTAACACAACTCTCACAATACTGTAAATGTCTTAAAGGAACATGCCAAGCACCATTACCACTACAGCGTGTTGTAGTTTTTTTGGTAACAGGAATTCCCTTGTGTCAAACGCATTGTAGCTGGCTATAGTTGTTATGGTGCTTGGTATGTTCCTTTAAGACATATATTGCATACTTTTTCAAGACTTCATCTATGGAAAATGCATAGATTGATTTGCCACGTTTGCTGTGAATTGTACCTGGACTTGGCGCATTTTAAAGTTCTTAGGTAAGTGAATAAAGGATTGTTTTTGTAACAGATTTTGAACTTTACATTTTCTACATTGAAGGACACCGCATCCACCATGTAAGATCTGGCATAGTGAGTAGACAATACTCTACAACTACCATTCCAAGTTTGTTTGTTTATTTTTTCGTCACTGCAAAAATGGTCATTATACAAGATGGAAGAAAGAATAAATTTTGTTATATTTTGCTCCTTTGGAGTACCCATGGTCGTTCACAGTCTTGTAAACATTTAAGTTGTTTCAGTGGATCTGAGACAGATGAGCACCAAGTGCAGATGCCTGTGGTAAGCTCCAACACTGCTCTTATCCAGATGAGGGCAATTAGCCAGGGAGAAAAGGGGACATCAAGATGCTCTTTCAAGATCTGTCACATCTGGAAAGCATATCTCCATGACATGCAACATGAGCATAATTGAAGGCCCAAATTCCACAGATTGGAAAGCTGGGTCCTTTTGAAACTATCCACGGTTTAGTCTGTGGTCTCTGACTTGCAAGTCCAGTGGCTCACTCACTGCCCTAGAGACTTGAAGAGATGTTGAAATTATCCTATAGAACAGGGGTAGGCAACCTTTTAGCAGCACTGTGCCGATATAGGATTGTGATGTCCCGTAGCGTGCCGGTCCTATTTTTTTTAATTTTTTTTAAATTGAGGTGTGTATGCTGCCGTATTCTGCTTGTGTTATTTTTACTGCAGTTGCTTTGCATCGTTGTATTTGTGTGTGTATAAGCTATTATATTGTATATGTTCATTAGTAGTTTATGGTATTGTGTATGATACATATGAATGTGGGCTGTGTATGAGGGCTGCTTGTGGAATTGTGTGTGGATGGATATATCACATTGTGTGTTTGGTAGTGTGTGGGGGCTGTTTGGGGTATTGCATGTGAGAAGCTGCATGTGGGGTTGTGTGCATGTATGTGGATTGTTAGCGGGTTACGTTTGTGCAGATTGTGTGTATGTTTGTGTGTGGGCTGTTCGTATTATTTGTATAAGGGGAGGGTTATTCTTCATTTCTGTGTTATGAATGTAAATTAGTGATAGTAAAATGTCTATTTACTGTGTATACCTGTATTCAATATCTACTCAAAATGGCTGCTAGAGTACCCCCTCCCACCGACTAACTACCTCGTGTAACAAGATGGCGCCTACATCCAGAGTAAAATCCCAGGATGATGGTGACATCACGCCTCGTAGGATGTGCATTAGATAAGACACTTAAGCAATTAAAGATGTATTCTCTCTGTTCTCTACATTTTTGCCTTTATAAGGGGCTTGCAGCCCACTGAGTAAACATTCCGAAGTTTTTCATTAACCTGATACCTGTGTCTCAGTGTAATTTACTTCAGATCGTGCACGCATTTATTTTAACAATTTGGAAAAGAGCAGATATTCAGATAAACACTTAGTTTGATCCACAATATCTGTGTATATCTAGCAGTATGGTTGGCTTCCATGGGTTCCAGTGGGGACCAGGCTGGCCTGGTACAGGTCAAAGTCAGGAGCTGCAACAGCAGCTGCAGGCTGCTCTACTACGTTGTGGATTCCCATTTACAAGTGCTTGGAGGAAGTGATCTGAGATCATTTCCTCTATGTGCTGCAATGCTTGAATTGAGGATTGTCCTTCACATCTTTTGTATTAGCAGATATTTGAAGTTTTACTGGGACTCTTGATAGACCAGAGCTCCTATTTATAAATGCTTTAAGTGTCCATAAAGCGGTTAATGCCCCTGCAGAGACTCCAAGTAAGACTCCAGAAAACATAAAAGATGTAGTCACAAGTGGAAATGTTGTTGGCCCAGGTTAATCGGTCATCCTGGTCTTTTGAGGATCGTATGCTTTTCATTTTTAAAGAACATTTTTAATTTCCATATAAAGTATGGTCACAACCAGAAGACCGTAATCGCACTGTGGTCCTCGGATGCTTGCTTTAATTTAAAAAATAAATAAATAAAAATAAAATTCAATAGCAAGTGTTTCTCATGCTCTTAGCTGTAAGGCGGACACTGACTTTTTTATGCTGTGGCTTGGTTTGATATTCTCTGGGTCACAAGAGGTTATAGAAAACACCAAAGTATAAGTTTCTGTTTCTAAATAGAATGCCAGACTTTGACACTAATGCTTGCCTGTTCAAGGCCCTGCAAGGTATATCCATTGCACAACTTACTAAGACAAGCGACATTCATATTTTTTAGAATTGAGTCATCTTTTTGTTTTGGGTATTAAGATCTATTACACAAGAGTTTTCATAAAAGACTCTTTTCTCAATTGGTTTTTATTTTTTGTTGAGTTGCCCATATAAAAAGTGATTTACTTTTTCCATCTGGGAAGAAAACCTATACATTCCTTATTTATTTTTTTGTATCCATTTACTCCAATTCCATATATCCTGTCTTTGTTGTCTTTATATATTTTGCCATGTATATAAGGATATATTCATTTTTTGTCAAGAGAGAAAACTAGCAGTTTTTCAAATTTTATATATATATTTTAAAATTCTGAACACTCTCTCAAATGGATGTATAATAACAAACAGAAATATTTTCTCACATATTATACAGTGATTTAGAGTGGAGCTAAAAAAAAATAAAAAAAGATTCTATAAATATGGAATTAAACATACTGGTGGCCAAGTTAAAGAGAAACGCTCCTGTAGACTTTTTAATCTAAAATTTGTATAGCTTTTATAAGATGTGCTATGTGAGTATGTCTTGGTTTATAGCTCAAGGATTAAGAATTGTTCAGGAAACATGGGATGAAATACAGTTTATAGCTATAAATGTGAGGGCCTCGCAGAAAAAGCGATTTCAGATATGTGATATTGAATAGTTGGTGAGATGGTTAGCAGGTAATTGGTGGTGATTTTACTCACAGACTGAGAATTATGGTAAATAAATTAAAGTAAAGTGTGGGAGAGCAAATAGATGCAGAAAAAATTGACATTTAGCAGGCAGCAGATCATGGTACACCTGATGGGAGGGGAGAAACGCAGTTTATTTGAAATCTGTCTACTGCTTGTAATGAAAATGTAGGTTTATTTTTTAAAATTTATTTATTTTTTAATCATGTGAAAGAAGAATAATACAAATGAATGTGGAGGTGTAATAGAATTGCAGAAATGTATTGTACTTGAAGGGTTACATGATGCACAATCCGCCACAAATGAAATCAATGTATAACAAAAAGACAAATGTCGATGCCATATACATACCATACAATACACAGGAGAACATTGTATTTTCATAGTTGCAGACTTGTAGCTAGTCAACACATCTGAAACTCACTCCTGGTTGTCTGATGGTATTTAGCTGCTGTTATAAAAATGATGCAAATGTAACAAATTAATGAGCAAACTCTACTTGGTACCACAATGGCTCTTGAATAGAATTATAATCCTACTGATTATATCATAAGATATAATATTGAGATGCTAATATGATAGAATTGCAGAGTTGTATGTTGTGTGTGTGTGTGTGTGTGTGTGTGTGTATGGGTGGGCAGGGGTACAAAGCATGTAAGGCAAGAGGGAGGGGTAGAGGCTCCAAAGACACACAATTGGTAAGGAAGGCAATAAACACACATAGCGTTTAAAAACAAAACGGATGGTGGTAGGGTTAATGTAGTATACACAAAAAGATACCACTCTCTCGCATACAATCCAGGTGCTTCAGGCTCTATGTTGGCAAATCCCAAATTAGCAGATATGAAGAAAGTCAGGTCCAGGCACTCAGGATATTGGAAAAAGCAGATTTATTGGAACAAAGGAACACCGTTTTGGCCTACGCAGAGGCCTTTGTCATGTTTGGCCAAGGCCTCTGTGCCTGTGTTCTATCAAATTCCCCTACCTCGTGAAAATCCCGTACCCTCGTCACTTCCGGTGAGGGGAATCAGCTGGATCCTGTGCTGCACATGCGTGCTAGCACTCCTGCTACTGCTCCACAGCAAGGTCCTGGAAGGTAAGTAAAACTAGTTTTACACTTTCATTATAGTTCGTGCATTCACTAAACTTAGGCACACGGGAAATTTAGGGTTAAGTGAGGGTTCAAATTAGGGTTAGGTAAGTGATTTTAACCTCTCTCACGCTCTATTCTTACCCTAACCCTTGGGGTAAGGGTTAAAATAGTGTGAGAAATCACTATTTATAGATATTCCCCTAATGTGAAATATCACTAAATATAAACAAGTCCCTAATCCTAACCCTAATTTGAACGCTAACATTAACCCTAAATGTCCCATGTCCTAAGCTTAGTGAACGCACTAACTATAATGAAAGTGTAAAACTAGTTTTACTTACCTGATTCAGCTGATTCCCCTCACCGGAAGTGACGAGGGTAGGGGATTTTCACGGGTAATGAAATTTGATAGAACAAGGGAGTAAGAGGTGATAGGAGATACACACACGTGTGTGTGTGTGAGGAGTTGAACAGTGACACACTAAAAAGTTACAATTCGGGGGTGGGAATCTGTGTAACTGATGACTGCAATGCTTTAAAATGCTTTGAAAATGTGTTAGATGCATAGGGTTTATTTACTAAAGAGTACAATGTAGGAAATTCAAAATCGCTCAGTTGGAAAAATTCAGCAATAGTCATATCTATTTTAGTAGAAATTTTACAGTTTGGTTTTCATTTCACTAGAGTTTACTGAATAACTACTACTTTCGGACTATTGTCTTATGGGCAAAGCTGAAGCCGACAAACCGTACACCTTTCACTTTGGTCTGTTGCCACTTCGCAGCTCTTCCCTAGTGAGGACTATATAAAAATCAATCTTCTTGTGCATAGTAGATCCACGGAGGATCTCATTGTCATTACAGACTCTCTCACCCGTGCACGTATTGTACTTTCATGTATGGATGATACAGAACAGTTGTATGGATGATTTAGTAGAACAGTTGCAAGGACTCCTGGCGATTGAAGCACCAAGATCAGAAGAAGACTCCTTTTGAGGAAGGTGGCGGAACCTGTGAGGGAGAGATTCAGGTAAGTACGTTTCTTGTTTATTTCCCCTGGACATCCACACATCAAGCAGACATGTCACCGTTGGGGTCATATGCAAAATATATAAAGAGCTGAACGTGACAGAATCTTTAAAAATAGATTCTGCATGATGTCAGCTTGTTGTGTGTTCAATATGCTGTTTAAATTGATGGTTGTTTGTCCTGGAAAACATTTGGGATTCCATATGTAGGAAGCTGTATGCTGAAGCAACTCTTACAGATACTTTAAAAAAACATCTGGACTGACGTCTGTGCTTTAGAGTGTGAAAATAGATCAATTTTGCCTAATCGCTTATGTTGTCATGAACTGCAGATGTTGGTTGTAAACAGCACAAAATACTGATTTAATGTTGGCCTTCCGGTTTCTAAATGTGCAGAACGTATTTAAAGGGACACACAATAGGCACACGGGTTATGTTGCATATTAAATCTGACAAGATAACTTACCTGACTTAATATGGAACTTGATTGGTGTCCTGCTTTTCAAAACCAGCACATGTTCTGCCATATATTGGGGTTTAACTATCCTGACACATTTTTGTTATAGAAAGTGGACTAAAGTGGGCTTTTTTTTTTCCTCTCACCCCTCTCCCCCTCCCCTCTTTGTTTTGTATATTTTTTTATTTTATATATTTTAAATTGCTTGATCTGAAACAATGGGGAATTATAATAATGTTTTTGTATTCAATATAAAGACTATGATGCAGAGTGGTTTTTTTTGTTTATTTGATATGTTATTTCAGTAAATCGGTTATTCTACAGTACTGAGGTATGCACGGACTGCGTATCCTTGAAAACAAACTTCCATATATGTGCCCAGATTGGGACCATTTGTTATAATTATATTTGTTAACTTACGCTCCACATGGTTTTCCTGTTAAAAGAGGGGTATATTTTCCTTTAAAATTGGCTCCAGATTGTATTTTTTATTTTTTTTTGCGGCATGCAAAACCACTTCCTCTGAAGTTTTACCTCTTGTGCAGTTTTCATGGTAAGAAGATACAAGTAACGTAATGAAGAAATTGTCACGAAGACTGGAATTTATAATCGGTTTTCCTCTTGGAACGTTTTAAGACCAAATCTACTGCTGAGTTAGCTGTGATTAGTGAGTTATTGCTGTTACAACTACACTGGGATTACTTTACCCTGATTTTAAAAGCTTTGAATTGCTTTAACCATTCAAGTGACAGAGAAATGACCAAAGCATTAGCAACACACCTCTGGCTCTTAAATGACCTTGTTGATGAGAACTTCTATTTTCTTAGATCTAATCATAATTGCTTTATCTTTTAAAGTGGCATTTGAAGCACAGACACGTTGGGTGCATTGTGTAGGTTAGGTTGCCTTTATGCTGGGTGGGTATTTCTTAAACATATTTATCATTGTTTAAATACAATTATTGTATTTTGCTTCATAATCCTGCATTCACTGTTCATCACTCCCAACCTGCAGTGTTTAATTTTTTAGTTCAGTTATAAATTTGTGAATGATACATTACACTATAGGAATCTCCACTATTTTAGCTTAATGATGCAGTTTAGTGTAAAGATCTCACCTCTGCAGTCTCCCTGCTCAGTGTTCTGCCATTTGAGAAGTTAAATCACTTTTGTTTCTGTTTATGCAACCCTAGCCACACTCCTGTGCCTGTGACTCACATAGTCTACATAAAAAAAGGTTTTGGATTTTCAGTCCGATGTTAACTTGCTTTAGAAGTTTTTATTTCATGTTCTGTAAATTGAACTTTAATCATAGACAGAATGCTCTTGAGAGGTCTAGAAGGCTATTAACAAAGCAGGAGATTAGAAACACTGTGCAGGACGTTTGGCATTTGCCAGAGAACACCAAGATTGGCAAATTTGCCACTGGCGCCCTGTGATCTTCACAGATGAAAGCAGGTCCACACTGAGCACATGTGACAGACTTGACAGAGTCTGGAGACGCCATGGAGAACGTTCTGCTGCCTGCAACATCCTCCAGCATGACCGGTTTGGCAGTGGGTCAGTAATGGTGTGGGGTGGCATTTCTTTGGAGGGCCGCACAGCCCTCTGTGCTCGCCAGAGGTAGCCTGACTGCCATTAGGTACCGAGATGAGATCCTCAGACCCCTTGTGAGACCATATGCTGGTGCGGTTGGCCCTGGGTTCCTCCTAATGCAAGACAATGCAAGACCTCATGTGGCTGGAGTTTGTCAGCAGTTCCTGCAAGACGAAGGCATTGTTGCTATGGACTGGCCCACCCGTTCCCCAGACCTGAATCCAATTGAGCACATCTGGGACATCATGTCTCGCTCCATCCACCACGGCGTCTCCAGACTCTGTCACGTCTGTCACATGTGCTCAGTGTGAACCTGCTTTCATCTGTGAAGAGCACAGGGCGCCAGTGGTGAATTTGCCAATCTTGGTGTTCTCTGGCAAATGCCAAACGTCCTGCATGGTGTTGGGCTGTAAGCACAACCCCCACCTGTGGACGTTGGGTCCTCATACCACTCTCATGGAGTCTGTTTCTGACCATTTGAGCAGACACATGCACATTTGTGGCCTGCTGGAGGCCATTTTGCAGGGCTCTGGCAGTGCTCCTCCTGTTCCTCTTTGCACAAAGGCAGAGGTAGCGGTCATGCTGCTGGGTTGTTGCCCTCCTACAGCCTCCTTCTTGTCTCCCAATGTACTGGCCTGTCTCCTGGTAGCACCTCCATGCTCTGGACACTACTCTGACAGACACAGCAAACCTTCTTGCCACAGCTCGCGTTGATGTACCATCCTGGATGAGCTGCACTACTTGAGCCACAGACTGTCCAGGAGTTGGCAGATGCTTTTAGTCCAGGTCTGGGAGGAGATCCCCCCCCCCCAGGAGACCATCCGCCACCTCATCAGGAGCATGCACAGGCATTGTAGGGAGGTCATACAGGCACGTGGAGGCCACACACACTACAGAGCCTCATTTTGACTTGTTTTAAGGACATTACATCAAAGTTGGATCAGGCTGTAGTGTGTTTTTCCACTTTAATTTTGAGTGTGACCACAAATCGAGATCTCCATGGGTTGAAAAATTAGATTTCCATTTTTTAATTTTTGTGTGATTATGTTGTCAGCACATTCAACTATGTAAAAAACAAAGTATTTCAGAAGAATATTTAATTCATTCAGATCTAGGATGTTATTTTTGTGTTCCCTTTATTTTTTTGAGAAGTGTGTATGTAGTGTGTGTGTGTGTGTGTGTGTATGTATGTATGTATGTGTGTGTGTGTGTGTGTGTGTATGTATGTATGTATGTATGTATATATATATATATATATATATATATATATATATATATATATATATATATAATATAATTCTACATGTGTATTTATATGTTTTTAAATTAGTAATTTTATTAATTTGAGGCACCTGTCTGACAACCCATGCTGAAAGCCCAGAGAATTTAATTTGCTAGCATTGTATTTAACCCTGTAACTTTCTAAGAAACCCTAAAACCTGTACATGGTCGATACTGTTTTACTCGAGAGACTTTGCTGAACACAAATATTAGTGTTTCAAAACAGTAAAACATATCCCAGCGATGATATTGTCAGTGAAAGTAATGTTTTTTTGCATTTTTCACTCACAAATGGCACTTTCACTGATGATATTGTTGTGATACCTTTTACTGGTTTGATACACTAATATTTGTGTTCAGCAAAGTCTCCCAAGTATAACAGTACCCCCCCATGTACAGGTTTTATGAAGTGTTACAGGGTCAATTTTTTTTGTTTTTTGTTTTTTTACATTGAAAATTGCCAGGTTGGTTAAGTTGCCTTTGAGAGCGTATGGTAGCCCAGGAATGAGAATTACCCCATGATGGCATACTATGTGCAAAAGTAGACAACCCAAGGTATTGCAAATGGGGCATGTTCAGTCTTTTTTTTTAGTACCCGCTTAGTGAAAAGCACTGGCCAAAGTTAACGTTCATAATAATTTTTTAACACACAAATCTAAATGCTAACTTTGGCTAGTGTTTGTGACTAAGTGGCTACTAAAAACGACTGGACATACTCCATATTGAATACCCTGGGTTGCCTAAAAAAAATAAATGATTTATATATATATAAATATATACATTGCACGTGAGGTGTGATTCAGAGATTTATGACAGATAACAGTGTAACAATGTCACTATTGATAAATTTTAAAAATATATATTTTGAAACCGCAATTTCCGATTTGTACTTATAGCCCTATAACTTGCAAAAAAGTATGTAAACACTGGGTGTTTTTTAAACTCAGGATAACATTTAAATCTATTTAGCATTTTTTTTTCATTAGCTTTTGTAGATAAGTAAAAACATATGATTTTTTTATTTTTCACAATATTTTTATGATTTTTTATTTTTTATTTTTTAAAGTAAATTATGAGACATGATACAAATAATGGTATGTAAAGAAAGCCCTTTCTGGAAAAAATTTTTTTAACTTGTATGGGAACAGTAAATGAGAGAGTAGAAAATTACAGCTAAACACAAACACCACAAAAGTGTTAAAACAGCTCTGGTCCTTAACGTATAACATGGCCAAAACAGTCTGGTCCTGAAGGGGTTAAAAAAGGTATCTGTTTATTTTAGCATAGAGAGCAGACATGGGCCATGTAGTAAGACAGAAAAACACTGTTAAAAAAGCTATACATATGGTATTTAATTACATAAACAGCAGTTAATTCCTTCCTGTAAGTGTACCTTTAATAACAATTGTCCAGCAGGTAATGGTATACCTGGCTGCATGCTGCCTCAAGCTATTATTTTACATCAAAAGCCTCAAAGGCAAAGCGGATGCATGTGATAGACCGCCGCTTGTGTGTTAGGGTTATTATGGGGCACATCATAGAACAGAGAATGCATCAGCTGTTTGAAGGAATGCAGGGAGGAGCTCAAAGCTATTAACAAAATCACAGCAGTGTCAATGCCCTGCTGAAAAACTGCGACCCATGCAGAGCGTGAATGGGTTAACCAGCCTCAAGGGTTAATGAGATTCTGAATACAATAAAAAAAAGTGTCACATTAACGTTAATCTATCCAAACAACAATGTGTTTAGACAAACCAAATGTGTTTGTTCAAAAACCCAAATGACATAGAAGAGGTGGTGAGTGACATATATTTACACAGATGTGCCATAAGGACGTCATACAGCATGAAAAGCTCAATGGCATGTGTTCTCCCGGAACTCACTAATGCTAACCTCGACACATCTATTTAAAGAAGGAAACATACACAGAAAAATGCAGTCATCCATACAATCAACTCACCCTGAGCAAGGCATCATACAGGACTAACCTAGAACGGTACCAGTGCTTTTACTGTGACATGCATCTAAAACCGTGCCTGAATCAGTCAAACTTGAGGAATACAAAGCTTCAAGGATATAAATTCTGTTCTGAAAACCCTATTAAGTTATTTATTAAAATAGGAATAGGAAGGAACTTGCCGGCAACAAGATATTTGTTGGAGAATGTTTTTAATATAGCTTCTTTGCTATCAAATACTCCACAATTTCCAGTTTAGTGAATAACTCCTCATCCCTGACCATTCAGCATAGTGTATATTCTCACGAATTCAAAGTGAATTTCAAATGTATGCCACGATAGCCAAGTTGGGAATTTTCTACCAGTAGACTATGTTTCGATTGCTCTATTTTAGATAAAAATTTGAAATTCACTTCAGATTCTTAACCATTCCCACTATAGTAAGTATTCAACCCTGCATTTGTGAAGATACTTATTTTCATACAATGGGAAAAGTGGCTCTAAATAGCTAAAACTAGCAGCCAGCTAGAACATTACTTTTAATTTTGAAATAAACAACGGCTCTCTAAATAGTGTCTGAAAAGATCTGATGATTCTAACAAAGGAAGACTTATAAGTGGGTCTCACGTAATCTGAAACAGTTAAAAAATAAATAAAAACTTGAATGTACACAAAAAAATGCTGTGCTAAACCATATTATGAGGCCAAACAATTGTTCCAGAAGACTGTGGTTGAACCTATAACTCGTTTTGGAGAAAACTATTCATAGTCTGACTGTCTATCAATCTCTATTAAACTCCATGGTTAAATCTCCGTGAAGACTTTTTTTTTCTCTTTAAAGAACCACTAATGGTCCTTTAGTTTTTAAGCCTACAATGTAAAACTTTGCATTGGAAAATCAACAGTACATGTAAGTAAAAACCTTTACATGTAACTGGGGTGGGTGGGGGTGGCCTAAAAAACCCTACAAATATGGCAGTATAACTTTAGGAATACATATTTGTATCCCTAACATTATAGTGTTTCCTTAGTGGCAAAACTTTGTATCACCCCCACCCTGTTTTTCCACTATAATTTTATGTATGCTTATTCTCAGTATGTCAACATTAAGTTAACATACTGCATGCCGTTTATAGCCGTCTCCAGGAAATATGTTGTGCTCAAAAGAGATGGCGTCATTGCTTCTCTCACTGATACCGCTATAAACACTTGGTCTTGTTATGCCTTTTATACCAAGACTTTTTTTTAGGATTATATTTAACTGTAACCACAGCGTTACTAAAATTATACAAAAATAGAAAGAGACTGATTGAGAAAAGGGACACAGTGAGTCTGATTTAATACTCAAGAAGAAAAAATACAAAATAGAAAACTTTTTGCCTCTGAAGTTCATTTACAGGTGAAAAAAAAACCTGCTAACCATGTTCCTAAAATGTGTAATCATGACTGGTGTAGAAAGGGGCTTGTCTGTCCTTAGAGTTCATATAGTGCACATAGCCAGTCAGGGCTTAAGCTCAAAGAAGTGTTCTGGGTGCCAGGTCCCTCTAGTTTTAACCTTGCAGCTGTAAACATAGCAGTTTCAGGGAAACTGCTATGTTTACATTGAGGGTTAATCCAGCCTCAAGAGGCTGTCTCCCTGACAGCCACTAGAGGTGACTTCCGTGATTCTCGGTGTGAAAATCACACTGAGATGATGCTGGACGTCCATAGGAAATCACTGAGTAATCATTGAGGTCACTAGCGCCGAGGGAGCCCGGCGCTGGAATAAGGTAAGTGGCTGAAAGGGTTTTAACCTTAGGGCCCCCGAGGGAGGGGGGACCTAATAAGTATGTTTTCCTGGCACTATAGTGATCCTTTAGGTTTAAGGACTGCTGACTTGTCAAGTCAATCATTGTTCTAGTGGGATGTTTGATTTTCCAACAGTCCTCCTAATAACCGGACAGTAGTTTTGTCACCTGATGCCAGTAGTACTGTTATAAAGTGTACTTGTGATGAATTTCAGTACATTTTAAACCCTTACGTAAATTGTTCAGCAGTAATTGGCTTTTGTAGACCTACAATTTTCACATTCTGAAATACGTTTTTAACCATTGATTTTCTTGTGTTATTCAATGGTTACATGTTATGCCTGCGTCTGAGATTAAGTGTCAGGGAGGCTCTATCTCAGTGCAGTTGGCTAAGACACATACATACATACATATATATATATTATTGTGTTTTTGTGTGTGTGTAGAACTATTTTGTTCCCTCCTTTGCTTTTCTTTTTAATTTCAGAACGTTTGCTTTGAGGTGGTTCTATACAAAGGATTTATGCCTTCCAATTAGTCATTTCTGTCTTGGGTCACTTTTTTGTACTGATGAAACCATGGTGCCGAGTATCTGCCACATTAATTTTATGGGAATAAATTTAATTGTATATTTTGCATTGAAGCTTATAGATTTTTCTTCATGGTGCATATGATGTAGGTAGTATAGTAATATCAACATTTTTATTTTAATGGTCTTTGTTGTATGAAAACGGGTTTTAACCAATGATGTGCTTGAACGAATGATAGTGAGAATCACAGTAGCTAGCTGAATAGATGCATTCAATTTATTTATTTTGCACATGTCATCATATAATGGCTGTGCAATGAGTGTGCATTCGGGTAGGCCGAATGCTACACAAGTGACAAAAAAAATGCATTTAAGTAGTGCATGTTCGGGGGAACTGAGCATTTTTTTCAAGATGGCTGTGCTAACTAAAGGAAAGCGCATGCACAGCCTTTAGGGGAATTGAAAAACTGGTTCCAAGGATTACCATTTTGATCTTTTAGAAAGATATGAACTTACTCAGATTGTATTGGAATTCCGTTGAAATGCCAAAGCAGACAATGTGAGTATTTCATAAGACGAAGCAGGGATTTCTTTGACTGGTGATAAAGCCCATCAAAATAAAAGGTGAAGCTTCTTTCGTCAAGTTTTGTGAAATCCCTTTGACATTGCTAGGGGTAGCTGTGGGAATTTGGCTGGTCGTCTCAAAACGTGAGACTTGTATTATGGAGATCCTTCATAGATATCAGTGTTGTACTTTATACATGCCTGCTCTGATCTGTTGGAGAAACTGAATGTGTGTCAATAGATGAATGTCTATGTATCTGTATATGAATGACCTCAGGGTTATACATTTGACTGGTCTTGGTTTTTCTGAGAGAACATCACACTAGAATAAACATACTCTTTGGGTTTTAGATGCAAGCCAACATAAGCAGTAACGCTCAACATGTCATTCCATACCAGGGATATTATTTGATAAGTCAATTACAAGGACTGAAAATCAATTGTTACACTTGCTTGTGGCTGTTTGTATTGTAATAAAGAGGTCTGAAACGTGTCTAAAGTCCAGAGAGTCTACTTCTTCTACAGTGTGATAAACTATAACCACCATCCTATAGCCCCCATTGTTCTCACTGGAGCCTCTTGAGGCATTTCTGGTAAATGCACAACTGCATTAAAGTGATGTATCATAAAATAGAACCTCAAAGGTTCTCTTTAGATATTTGTGCACATAATCTATAGGTTATGCTGATTATGATTTGGTTAATTCTGAGAGCGTGTGCTGAAAAGCGATTTGAGGTGCACTTGGAGAAAGGCGCTATATAAATACTAGTTGATGATGATATTATTAATTTGCCATTATGTTGTAAATATTACGGTATTTCATTCTTCAAGATGGTATGCTCTGTATATGCATCTGCCTCCTCACAAGTGCACTCAGTCATCGTACAATGCTAAGCAAGCAGCTATATACTGACTTGTAAGTACTTGCCTGCTGGTAGATGCATATCTATGTTTCATGTTTGTTTGTTATGAAAGGGTCCTTTTTAATTTAAAACCCGATCTGCTCTCACCGTCACAACCTCTTAGCAGGATAATAGTGATGAACTGTAACCTGTAACTGAAATGCTGATCATGCTTTGTTTTGTCTAGATTACTGTTTGTTATTATTCATGTATTCCCTGATGCACGGTTCTAAGCACATTTTCTTTTATTAACTCTCTTCAGGTCTGGGAAGAAAATACGAAAAATCCGTAAATATGACATCATAACGACTCCAGCCGAAAGAGTAGAAATGGCTCCCCTTAATGAGGACAACTACGATGATGAAGAATCAGCAGTCTTTGATGTCAAATACAGATATAGGTAATTGCCACCTGTGTCCTCATTTTCGACCCAGATCTCTGTGTGCTTTTTACGTCTTGATGTATCGCTGCTCAGGAAGCTCAAAACGTTTTGTGATTTTGTATGAAATACCCTCATAAAAATGATAAATGTGAATTTGTTATTGGTTGCATGTATGGTGTTCTGTATATGTTTCACAGTACTTCTCCCATTAACAAATCTCACTGTGTTGAAATGTTTGGAGGTATCTATCCTTTAAACATGCTCATTCCCCCAGTCTTTGTATATCTGGCCCTGAATCTGAATGGGGCCAGCTAAGTCTGGAAGCCTCTAAACTTATGTAAAAATGGTCAATAAATGTAAAGATAAAATGGCATATCAAAAATTCTGATACTAAATATGTATTGATGGCAAGTCATGCTGCTAAACCTGGACAAATATATAAAAAAAAAATAGAAAAATAGGCGTGTGTGTGTGTGTGTGAGCGCTCCAAAAAACTCTAGATTAGTTCCAGCACAAAGAGATTTAATACACTAAACTACAAAAATACATCACTTTAAAAAATAAAAGAATAAAATAAATATATGTGAACCACCGTGTCTATTGTTGTCCAAAGAGATCTAATAATCACAACTAGAAAAATACATCATTTAAAAAAAATATATGTGAACCACTGTGTCTATTGTTGTCCAATTATATGGCTGCACATAAACAGCAGCTTAATCAACTGAACTGTATAATGGTAATACACAGTAACTCCTAGTTAGTTACAGAGTAACTTTGAAACATGCAACTAGGGAATCCGTAAAATACAACACCCAGCTCAGCTGTAGGTGAAAGTAATATGTAACATACAATTTTAATGGACTTAAAAATATAAAAAAATACAACAACAATAAACAATGTATGACATATGCAGGTTCCAAGGAAATTGTCCATTTAACTCCAGTGAGGGGCCCCTTCACTGGAGATATGCCAAGTGAAAATAAAATATCCCTGAATGAAACATGATTTTTATATAAAAAATAAAAGTGAATGCATGCAATCATCAATAGGGGTGGGAATATGGAGCTCTAAAACCCTCCCAGCTAATATGGCAAAGCCAGGGGTATTCTGAGTACGTTCCCAAGCCTGCATATTTTATACATTGTTTATTGTTGTTACAATTTTAATGGACTTAAAAATATATGTTACATATTACTTTTACCTACAGCTGAGCTGGGTGTTGTTTTTTACGGATTCCCTAGTTGCATGTTTCAAAGTTACTCTGTAACTACCTAGGAGTTACACTGTGTATTACCGTTATACAGTTCAGTTGATTAAGCTGCTGTTTATGTGCGGACATATAATTGGACAACAATAGACACAGTGGCTCACATATATTTTTTTTAAATGATGTATTTTTCTAGTTGTGATTATTAGATCTCTTTGTGCTGGAACTATTCTAGAGTTTTTTGGAGCGCTAACACACTCATATTTTTCTATTGTTTCATAAATCACTAAGTCGCTCGTTTGTGTTGTGAAGCAGCCCTTTCATACAAAGGTATAATACAAACTTCTTTTTCTGTTTGTTCAGATTCAGTTACCTATCATTTGATTATCCATGTAATCTATCTATAAAAAAACTCAAACCAAGAAAAGACACACACTTTTAGATTGACTAGTTACCATACAATTTAACATAGCATTGTTTTCAAAGAAACAATAAAGTGTTAGAAATACCAACCTGTATTCCTAACATGCCCTAGTCCATATGTAGTTCTAAGCCCCCACATCCCCAAAGTACAATAAAAAAAAAAAAAGAAACTTGCCTTTCTCTCCTGCATGACACTCCCTCAGGGGCTGCCTCTAGTTCCACTTCCAGCGATGTTATTTGGTTGGTGTCGCTCTCAAACCAATAGTCCAGTCTAGTGCTCCTCTTTGTCTGATGCACATGTATCCAAAATGCATGATCATGTGACCTATGATTTCTTATGAGCTGCATTTGGTCACATGACTGAGTTTCACCGGTCGTTGTAGAGGAAGTGCCTCAGGTGTTTGGAAGACAGTCTCTAGAGGAGTGTTTAACTCAGCAATAGTGATGTACCGAACGGTTCGCTGGCGAACGGTTCCTGGCGAACATAGCATGTTCGCGTTCGCCACGGCGGGCGAACATATGCGCGGTTCGACCCGCCCCCTATTCGTCATCATTGAGTAAACTTTGACCCTGTACCTCACAGTCAGCAGACACATTCCAGCCAATTAGCAGCACAGCCTCCCTAGCAGACCCTCCCACCTACTGGACAGCATCCATTTTAGATTCATTCTCAAGCTGCATGCTTAGTAAGAGGAGGGAAAGTGTAGCTGCTGTTCATAAGATAGGGAAAAGCATAGCTAGGTTAGGGATAAGGGTATGCTTTTTTTGGATTTTTTTTTTCTATCTAATGTAAATGCACTTAGTTGACTGCCACTGCTGCCAGCTTCTGTGTCAGGCTCACAGTGCCCATTTCCCCAGTCAGTGCCACCAATTACATCTGGTGTCACAATAGCTTGGATTTAAAAACAAAAAACTTTTTTCACTGTTATAGGTTGGAATAGCAGTCAGTTGTCTGCCACTGCTGCCAGCTTCGTGTCACAGCTCAGTGCATACTTTCCTCGTGCCTTCCATTTCAGTCAGTGCCACCCAATTACATCTGGTGTCACAATAGCTTGATTTAAAAAACAAAAAACTTTTTCACTGTTATAGATTGAATAGCAGTCAGTTGTTCGCCACTGCTGCCAGTTTCTTGTAAAGCCAGGCTCATGCATACTGTGCCTATTTCCTTTTCAGTCAGTGCCACCAATTACATCTTGGTGTCACAATAGCTTGGATTTAAAACAAAAAACTTTTTACTGCTATAGATTGAATAGCAGTCAGTGTCCTTAAAGCGGGTGTGTTACGCTAACAGTGGATACGCTGACAAGTGCCACTAATTAGATCTGGTGTCACAATAGTTTGGATTTAAAAAAAAAATAATCTTTTTTCACTGTTATAGATTGAATAGCAGTCAGTGTCCTTAAAGCTGGTGTTTTACGCTAACAGTGGATACGCTGACAAGTGCCACTAATTAGATCTGGTGTCACAATAGTTTGGATTTAAAAAAAAAATAATCTTTTTTCACTGTTATAGATTGAATAGCAGTCAGTGTCCTTAAAGCGGGTGTGTTACGCTAACAGTGGATACGTGACCAGTGCCACCAATTAGATCTGGTGACACAAAGCTTGGATTTAAA
>OW240914.1:94230611-94309834 GCA_933207985.1 Pelobates cultripes | reverse complement strand
AGCCACCGCTTCAAGTGTCCTGTATCGGAAAGGACCTTCAGTGCAGCAGGAGGTATTGTCACTGAGAAAAGAAGTCGCCTAGGTCAAAAAAGTCTAGATTACCTCACCTTTATTAAGATGAATGAGGGATGGATCCCGAAGGAACTGACACTGGGCGATACATTAGATTAAAAAAGGCCTGATGAGATGAGCTGCCTTGGGCTAAAAATGGTCCACACGCTGCTGTATTTTAGCTCTGAATGCCTGGTGACTTGCGTGACTGATCCGCCACCAACTTGGGTTCAAGCCGCCATCTTTTAGGGCACTTTCTGCCTGTGAAACAAACATCAGTTATAGATTGAATAACGGTTGGATTGTCTCCAGCGGGTTAATATTTCTGGCGTGTACCAGTACTGCCACCTCCTCTACTCCTTCTACTCCATCCTCTTCCATAACCTCCTCGGCTTAGTCCTCTTCTGCTGCTGCGTCTTGCTCCACATCAACGGATAGGGGGCGTAACAGTGATTAAACTGATAACAATAGTACTAAACACACCACTCACTCACTGGTGTCACAATAGCTTGGATTTAAAAACAAATTTTTTTTTTCCTGTTATAGATTGAATAGCAGTTAGTTATCTTCAAACAGGTGTGTCCAGCCTACAGCGTGTGCCTCTGCCAATCGCTGCCACCTCCTCTACTCACTCTACTCCATCCTCTTCCATAACCTCCTAAACAGTCCTCTTCTGCTGCTGCGTCTTGCCACATCAACGGATAGGGGGCGTAACAGTGATTAAACTTATAACAATAGTACTAAACACACCACTCACTCACTGGTGTCACAATAGCTTGGATTTAAAAACAAAAAAATTTTTTCACTGTTATAGATTGAATAGCAGTTAGTTATCTTCAAGCAGGTGTGTCAGCCCTACAGCGTGTACTCTGCCAGTACGCTGCCCCCTCCTCTACTCCTCCTCCTCCATCCTCTTCCATAACCTCCTCGGCTTAGTCCTCTTCTGCTGCTGCGTCTTGCTCCACATCAACGGATAGGGGGCGTAACAGTGATTAAACTGATAGTACTAAACACACCACTCACTCACTGGTGTCACAATAGCTTGGATTTAAAAACAAAATTTTTTTTTCCCTGTTATAGATTGAACGCGTTAATTTATCTTCAAGCGATTGTGTCAAAGCCCCTGGCGTGTACTCTGCCAGTACGCTGCCACCTCCTCTCCTCCTACTCCATCCTCTTCCATAACCTCCTCGGCTTAGTCCTCTTCTGCTGCTGCGTCTTGCTCCACATCAACGGATAGGGGACGTAACAGTGATTAAACTGATAACAATAGTACTAAATACACCACTCCTATCTGGTGGCACATTAGATTGCACGCGCAGTGCCCCAAATTTGTTGTGATCTGTGAGTAAGGTAAACGGTTGTCCATACAAGTAGGTTGCAGCTTTTTGAGGGCCCACACCACCGCTATACACTCCTTTTCAATGGCAGTGAATATACTTCGCTGTGCAAAAGTTTACGGCTTAGATAAGCCCCGGGTTGCTAGCCACCATCTGCTCCGACTTGGCTCAATACTGCTCCCAATCCAAGCATAGAAGCGTCTGTATGGACGAGAAAGTGTTTAGTTGGATCAGGAGAAGAAAGTGCAGGTGATTTAATGAGCGCCGTCTTGAGCTGTTGGAAGGCCTGTTCACACTCTGGGGCCCATACTACTATCTTGGGGAGGTTTTTACACGTTCCTATATAGCACTTACTGGGCTTTAGGGTCAGTCCGGACTCCCTAATCCGGTCTATTACGGCTCCTATGTGGGTCAGGTGTTCGGGCCAGGAGCTGCTAAAATGTCTATACCATTCAAGTAGGTGTGTATCAGTGTGTATCAGGGATCCTTAGGACAGGTGTCAATCCATATCTGCCAAGTGACCCTATGTTGGGGTAACATTCCCTATTCTGATCTGTGTCAGTGTGTATCAGGGCTCTGAGGACGGGTGTCAATCCATATCTGCCAAGTGACCCGATGTTGGGGTAACATTCCCTATTCTGCTTTCTGTGTCAGTGTGTACACGACCACTGATAGGAGACGTGGAAGGTATTAACTGATCAGAACAATACTAAACACACCACTCCTATCTGGTGGCACATTAGCTTGACCGCGCAGTGCCCCAAATTTGCAGTAAGAGGACCGACCAAGCCTCTTCTTCCATCTCCCTGTTACAAAAATCAATGCCGTGTACACGACCACTGATAGGAGACGTGGAAGGTGTTAAACTGATCAGAACAATACTAAACACACCACTCCTATCTGGTGTCACATTAGCTTGACCGCGCAGTGCCCCAAATTTGCAGTAAGAGGACCGACCAAGCCTCTTCTTCCATCTCCCTGTTACAAAAATCAATGCGTCTACGACCACTGATAGAGGCGTGGAAGGTATTAAACTGATCAGAACAATACTAAACACCACTCTATCTGGTGGCACATTAGCTTGACAGCATAGTGCCCCAAATTTGCAGTAAGAGGACCGGCTCTTCTTCCATCTCCCTGTTACAAAAATCAATGCGTGTACGACCACTGATAGGAGGCGTGGAAGGTAATGGCAGTCAGAACAATACTAAACACACCACTCATCTGGTGGCACATTAGCTTGACAGCAGTGCCCCAAATTTGCAGTAGAGGACCGTAAACCTCTTCTTCCATCTCCTGTTACAAAATCAATGCCGTTAATACCGACCACTGATAGGAGACGTGGAAGGTATTAAACTGATAAGAACAATACTAAACACCCCACTCCTATCTGGTGGCACATTAGCTTGACCGCGCAGTGCCCCAAATTTGCAGTAAGAGGACCGACCAAGCCTCTTCTTCCATCTCCCTGTTACAAAAATCAATGCCGTGTACACGACCACTGATAGGAGACGTGGAAGGTAGTAAACTGATCAGAACAATACTAAACACACCACTCCTATCTGGTGGCACATTAGCTTGACCGCGCAGTGCCCCAAATTTGCAGTAAGAGGACAAGCCTCTTCTTCCATCTCCTGTTACAATCACTGCATATCCACTTCAGGTGTAGAGATAATCAGGATAGTTTTCCATGGACAAATGTTGTCGCCTGTTGAACGAGGTGACCTTGCTCGGGTCCCAGGTGTACGGTTCCTAAATGGCTGCCATATACACGTCCACTGATAGGAGACGCGGAAGGTATTAAACTGATCAGAACAATACTAAACACACCACTAATAAGGTTTCTCTCCTGTATGGCTCCTCAAATGATGCTTAAGATTAGAAGCGGCTGAAAAGCATTTCTCACACAGGTATTAAACTGATAAAAATAGTACTAAACACTCCACTCCTATCGGGTGTCACATTAGCTTGACCGCGCAGTGCCCCAAATTTGCAGTAAGAGGACCGACCAAGCCTCTTCTTCCATCTCCCTGTTACAAAAATCAATGCCGTGTACACGACCACTGATAGGAGACGTGGAAGGTATTAAACAGTCAGAACAATACTAAACACACCACTCCTATCTGGTAGCACATTAGCTTGACAGCGCAGTGCCCCAAATTTGCAGTAAGAAGGAAGCCAAGCCTCTTCTTCCATCTCCCTATTGCAATCACTGCCATATCCATACAAATTAACAGAATGTCCAGGATAGTTTTCCATGGACAAATGTTGTAAGCCTGTTGAGCAGAGGTGACCTTGCCAGTCCCAGGTGTACGGTTCCTAAAACAAGCTGCCATATACCGTCCACTGTTAGGAGCTGGCCAATGATAAACTAGTCAAGAACAATACTAAACACACCACTAATAAGGTTTCTCTCCTGTATGGCTCCTCAAATGATGCTTAAGATTAGAAGCGACTGAAAAGCATTTCTCACACTCCGAACAAAAATATTTTTTTTTAACATTCTCTCCACTTTGAACGAAATGACGTTTGGGAAGAGATTAACATAATTAAACACAGACAGTAAAAATACAGTTTTTAGCCATACCCTGTAACTTTAAAACTACACATCCCATCTTCCTAATTACATATTTGGAATCAGCACACTTAAAACATAAACATAACCAAAAATCAGCCAAATCCATCCAGGGGTTAAAAAGTTAGCTGGAGGTCCCTTTATGACCGACGGCAAGCACATTTTCCTGCCCAAAACAGTTCCATAGATTTGGGCTGTGAGGTCGGTCTATTTCAGGCTGAAAAAACGACTAAGTCCCATCGCGAATGGGACTTGGTCTCTGCAGCTGAAATAAGGCTGAAAAAAACGGCTGAAAAAAAGACTAAGTCCCATCGCCGAATGGGACTTAGTCTCTGCAGCTGAAATAATTTCCCATTTACTGAACCAAGTGGGAAATAGCAAGGCAGGCACAAAGGGTTTGCACCAGGTCTGGGGACACAGGGGACACCGTCTTAAAGGGGCCGTGTCCCCAACAAGTCTGGGGACACGGCCTTAAAGGGGCAGTGTCCCAATCTTCCTGATGTCCCAAAAAAGGTGTTTAAAGGGCCAGCACCAGTCACATAAAGAGTCCATAAGCCCCAATATGCCCACCGACAGTCTTAAAGGGCCATACACACCAAATAAAAGTGCATACATTTTCACAATCTCCCAGGGGCCATAGTCATGCGGGAAGAGGCTGGCAAATAGGCTTCTCCACAACCCAGGGAAGCAGGGCAATTTGCCATTTAAAGGGCCCGTTACAAATAGCAGTTTGTAACAGGGTGTCAATCCATATCTCCAAGTGACCCTATGTAGGGGAATAGTCATTCTGCTCTGTGTCAGTGTGTATCAGGTCAGGACAGGTGTCAATCCATATCTGCCAAGTGACCCGATGTAGGGGGACCAGTCCCTATTCTGCTCTGTGTCAGTGTGTATCAGGGAACCTTAGGACAGGTGTCAATCCATATCTGCCAAGTGACCCGATGTAGGGGGAACAGTCCCTATTCTGCTCTGTGTCAGTGTGTATCAGGGATCCTTAGGACAGGTGTCAATCCATATCTGCCAAGTGACCCTATGTAGGGGGACCAGTCTCTATTCTGCTCTGTGTCCGTGTGCATCAGGGGCTCTGAGGACAGGTGTCAATCCATATGTCAAGGTGTCAATATGTCATATGTCAGGTGTCAATCCATATTGATTGTGATTTAGGAATGTTAGGTGATTTCTGCCCTTTATGGATTAAAACCAGACTCTGTATCAACTGTGTAATTTTCCATGGGAGTTTTGCCATGGATCCCCCTCCGGCATGCCACAGTCCAGGTGTTAGTCCCCTTGAAACAACTTTTCCATCCCTATTGTGGCCAGAAAGAGTCCCTGTGTGTTTTAAAATTCGCCTCCCCATTGAAGTCAATGGCGTTTCGGGCGGTTCGCCGGTTCGCGAACATTTGCGGAAGTTCGCGTTCGCCGTTCGCGAACCGAAAATTTCGGGTTCGCGACATCACTACTCAGCAATGTAAACACTGCATGGTTAAAATGACAGGGCCACTGCATGCAGACCACATTATTCAGATGAGGTGGTCTGGGTGATTTTAGTCTAATATATCACCTGCACACATGATGACTTTCTGTTGTGGTGTATTCAGAATGCATTCATCATGGCAACATGGCCACTCTGAAAATAATTCTGGTACTTGGAGGATGGAAGGTTAGTGTGGCCAAACTCACAGAGAAGAGAATTGGAGAAGGTTAACCGCAGGTCAGATTACCTACTCACAGAACGGTTTAATCTCCACCTGTGCCACAATTAATTCCTAAATTGAGAAATTACCTGAAGCTGTTTAAGGTAACCTACCAACCAGGTTCCAACCGTTGACAGAATGTCATGAGGTAGCTGGGAGGGAAGCAGCTAGAGGTTTACCAAAACCATGAACACCACTCCAGGCATACTGCCTTTACTTTTATTTAAATTTGGGCTTTGAATTATCCTTTTAATAGGGTTGTGTCTGAAGAGAAAGGTTTATGGCAGAGCAGTCTTCAAATTTATGTACAAAGCCTACAAAGAGTAAGACTAAAGTTCTTGGTACCTGGTGTGTCACTTTAAGTCTTTTACCTTTTACAGAGTTTTCAAAAGGATAAACAAATGGATAAAAAAAATGAAATAGTGTCCCTGAACAGATTTCTCTAATAAATGCTCTGTGCAACATGTTTATGTGGTAGCAATGCATTCAAATACATGTTAGGTTTACTTGTGAAAGGGTTACTGGAATTTTGCAAAGATACAATGTGCATTACTCCAGAGCCCCAGAAGTGATGCCTATCCAAGCTTTCATAATATAGGCATTTCTTAGCCTCGCTTGCTTATCTTAGGTTGGCCGAGTAGGAGAGATACTAGAGTGATTCGCCATGAAGTCTCCGTTCATGGCATTTGCTTTAATGCAGTTTGTAAACGACCAGCCAAGAATAATCTTATGCTGTAGAACGACCTGTCCTTCAGATATGACAAGGCCTTTGTTAGGCCACAGGGAGAAGCTTGTCAGGAGGGAGAAGTGGTGCCTTTTTGATTAAGGTGTTAAAAAATAAAATAAAGTTGATTGATCTTATTGCAAGACTGGTTGTGCTTTGTAAGTGTTTGAGGGTTTTATTTCTCCCTCTATGCTCCTGGCAGGTAGTTTTGAAGTCAAAAAAATTTGTTCTCGTTATTTAAAGCACGTACAACAGTTTAGACAATGAAGCTTAAAATGTGCCAAAACCTTTGCTTTTAATGGATTTGAGACCGAATAACCTATCAGATAGTTCTCTGCTTTGAAGATCTAACTGTTCATAGACACAAAATATTATTAACTCTTCACTGCTCTGTGTTCATACCTTCTACCATCATGAACGACAACAAATTGCAAGACTGAGGGTATAATTTATCTACAGTAAAATTATTTAAAAAAATAAGCGCAGTTGGAGAAAATATGTCAACAGATGGAACTGAAATGAAACTCCGAAAGGTCATTGTGTATTTCTAGTGCGTAATACTTTTTCGAATTATAGTGAAGCTGTCAGGTGTGCCTTTTTTAATTACCCCTCTTTATTTTGTTACGTCTGTTTTTTGGCATGGGATATTTGCATCGGAATTGCTAGAATCTTAATGACATTTTGCATGCTCTTTATTAGAAAGCAGATTGGCACTACTTATTCAATGTGATGAAGAGCCAGCGTGTAACATTTCAAGCTTTTGTGTAGCCATCTCTCTTTCTAGAGTGGAGGGAGTATAAAAAAAAAACTTGAATGCAAGATGGCAAGTTTCCAGTTGGTTATATTATATCTAGAGGTGTCAGGTTTGCAGCAAAATGTTTACCAATGTATGTTGTCACAGTGTGTGACTAATGGCTGGTGGAAATGGAAGAATAAGTGCAACCTTGCGAGAACATACCACAGACATCCAGAACGTTCAGGCCTCCACTGGAAAGTTGTACCAGGCAGATTCCTCTAAGGCCCAAACTTTTATTTTAATCCTGTTTCAGGTTATTATATTGGTGATTATCAAAAGGTACCCAGGTAATAAGGTTGGTGAAGTCAGCAGCAGTGTAAAAAAAGCAGAATACCTGGGTTACAATCAAAGACTTGCACGGTGCAGCTTAATGAGAAGTCTTTGCAAGACAGGTGCTCCTGGTAATTGCTGCCTCTTTTAGTTTTAGCTCCGCTGAGCTTACCAAACCAGGAAGTAACAGCACCTGTTGTCTGCTTGAAAGCCAGTAGGGTAGGTAGGAGACCAGGTCATTTTAGAAAAGTGCACATTTCTATTGAAATCTGCACTTTTTGTAAAGTTTTCACACCTGAAACATTTCAGTAAACTAAAGTGCTTTAGGGATCTGGACTGTCCCTCTAAGGCAGGCTTCCCCAAACTCCGGCCCTCCAGATGTTGCTGAACTACAACTCACATGATTCTATGCATGGAATGGAATGGATAGGCTGAGAATCATGGGAGTTGTCGTTCAGCAACATCTTGAGGGCCGGAGTTTGGGGAAGCCTTCTCTAAGGCAAGAAATATACAATGATGATTAAACTGTAATTTCACATAATGTTTAATATTCTGTTTACTTATGTCTGTTCAACAAATATGTGTTTGAGGTATGAAAAATAAAATTAAATATAGAAACCCACACCTTATTATCCTGAAACCGGGTGCCTCCATCTTGGCTCCCTCCTAATTAATATTATACGCGCTGACCTTTTGCACCTGGCAGTCAGCACTGAGACATCCTATAGAGAAGATGAGAAATAAAACAATGTTCCAATTTCTATTCATCATTTGCAATGCTTGCCCAGGCCCTCTCTGAACTTGACTTTAATGTAATTTGCTAAATCTTTATTATATGTTTTAAAAGAAATTGGAGAATCTCACGAAAAAGGTTAACTCAAGATTGTTTGATTTTTTTAATTTTTTTTTCAAAGCTTTATTTAGTGGTGTAAATACTGACAGCTCTCATTTAAGTAAATACTACATGAAATGGTATTCACTTTGCGTTTTTGATTCTTAGCATTGCTTAATTTGACCTTACGAGCTTTAGCCAAGAGAGCATTTCCAACAATAATGATTATATTATTGTTTCAAGATGATTGTGGGCTATTGAAATGTTCTTAGGTTTGCAAAATAATTATATAAAGTTTGTTTGGGTTGAGAGTGAAATTCATGTGTTGTGTAATGTTCTGTATCTGAATATCTTCCAAAAATCCTGTCTGACTTTTTTTTTTTTTTTTTTTAAAGAAAAATATATTTCCTTGTTGGATTACTATGGAAATGGCATGCATTAAAATACTGGGACAACTTTAAATTTCTATTCTTGGTGAATTACCAGACATTGCTTATCCTCCCAGCTGGGCACGTGCATGCCTCCCAACATTTCAAATAGACAAAGAGATACATTTTCATTTTAAGGGTGTAATTAGGGATGTGAATAGGTGTGTAAATTCAGTGGCTGGCTGTTTTGAGAATGTTTAGGTGACTTACTAATAACAATTTATACAACTAAAATGTAATTTAGAACAATGTATTTTATTTACACAGACTGATTTCTAAACACACTTATTGTAGTTTAAAGAGCCATTACTGTGAGTATTCTAGCTATGGAGTTCTGTTATGTAATCAGACACACGACCAATATGGAGCTCCTAGAAAAGAATTGTTAGAATAAAAAAGAGGGACAACTGGATTTGAGCCCCTCCTAAAAAGGGACACTTGGGACATATGCATGGGAAGTTGCTTAAAAAATAAATAAATATAATATATATATATATATATAAAATTTTGTTTTACATTTTCTATCTTTTTTTTTTTCTTTTCTATCTTAACTGCTATCCTGTCTCCGCTCGCACTCCATGGATTCTAGTCACAGATAATTTAAAAAGCTGGCAATTTCCTTGTTGCAGTTCATTCTTTAATCCTGTTTAGAAAACTGTGTTTGTTTCTATTCAATCATTTATTTTATATAACATTGCTTTGTACTTAAACACAAATGACAGATTTCACTTCTTTTTTCTTTTTCAGGTAAATACACTTAATTTGTTTCTCCCCCGGCATCTGGTTCCCAAGAACGCTGTCAGAGACCGTGTGGAGTGGAGTTTAGTTTCATTAGCCTCGAAGACTGAAATATAAGTCTGTTTGTATCTACATGCTCCCTGGTGTGTTGAGAAATTACGCAGATTAATTGGCTTTAATTAAACCTTTTGCTAAACACTCCGATTTCAACTCTTGGAAACTCCACGAATGAAGATGCAAAGCTAGAACTACTCTCCAAATGGATATAGATATATATTTTCTTTTAATAATTCAAGTTGTTTTGTTGGTGGGGTTTTTTTTTTGTGTGTGTGCGTGCACATTTGTGCTTGTCTGATACATGCCAAAGAGTTTTTATATAAAGACTTTTGCATGAATGCTGTAATTACAGGAAACATTCCACTGGTGAAACAATATCAATAACCCTGCAGGTAACACTTAAATCAATGAGGTACTTTTACAGAAAACTTTCATGTAAAAATGAATTAGCTGCATGCCACATGGTGTGCAGTCAGTCGCTGTGGTTTTGCTAAATATTCCCAGGAAGATAACATCCAGATGACCTTAGTTCTATAAATGGCAAAATCCATGGAAAACAGAACATAAAGTAAGGATTTTATCACCATGTGTTACATATTAGGTGTTGCCGTCAGCCTATCTTCAGCACAAAGCGGAGATCGCAGTTCACTAAGTTTCTTATGGAGAATGATAATGTTACGTACACAGGGAACATCAAGGTCTTTTCGGTTGTATTACCTGTGGCTATGAATATGTTGCCACATGTGGTTCTCCACAAAATGTGAATATCGAATGGACGCACAGTGGCAGAATGAGTCCTTTTCTGCTCTTGACTCATGCAGCATTATTCAATGTTAACCTAAATTAATTCTGGAATTACTGAGTGCCATAAAGGAATTAACATGAATGTATTACAATATGCACTGTACATTTATATGGTTAGGCGCTTTTTTTCTTTTTGTCTAAAATTGGACTCTTGTTGCTGGTAAAGTTGAAAGATATATACATATATTTATTTTATTTTTTCTCACAAGTTTAATAGGTAGGGAGAGGGAACTTTTTTTATTTTTTTTTTATTTTTTTTTGGTCAAGCTGCCGTGTTCTCAAACTACTTTTGAGGTGGTTGTGAACTTAAAACAAAATGTTTGTTTTGTTGGTGTTGGTTTCTAACTTTTACATCTTTTGCACTCCTTGTGATGCACCCAAACCTCAGCAGTGTTGCTGCTTTGCATCACTTGCGATGTGGAATCTGATTTAACCTATTTGATTAGTTTTATAAATATGTTTTCTGGATTTGTAAAATCAGTATTTTGAAAAGTTTGAAGGCCTTGGTATAGCCAGCAGAATTTAAGGAATGCAAAATTATTCTATTCCGCAGTGGTACCAGGCAAACTTCTTTTTATGCATACTGTACGCAAATTGCTGTTTATGACTCTTTAAAGTGCACAATCCTTCCGTTTCACAGGTATATATTGGTATTTGGTGTCGAGACACTCTAAATGTAGCCTGTGACCCCCACCCACTTATGTCTATAATCCAGTGGTTCTGTTTTTCTTGATTATCCACAAGATTGATATATTCACAATCAAAGCCGGGTAATCGATCCAATGTAGAAAGGTTTGAAAATAAAGGCAAATAGCAGGCATTAGCTGCTGTAAAATACAGATTTCTTGAAGCAATCCAAATTACAAAACAAAAAAAAAGGTAATTTCACAATGTTCACAGATATAATAATTCTCCATAAATGTGCACTTTAGTAAATGTAACTAAAGTTAAAGCATTAGTCTTTTAAACCTGTCTTTTAGGGGTTTAGAAATAATATTAATATGTGTGTGTGTGTAGGTCAGTTGGGTTTGCTCACTTGTGGGTTTTGCTTTTGTATTACAGAAAATTTTGTTGCTAGATAGACATTCAAGGAACGGTTAAAAATTAAAGCTTTATACCATTTCCTTCCGGAGTTAAACACTCTTTGACTATCTTCTAATAAGGCATGTGCTATTTTTTTGAAGATACTTGCATTCCAGCAATAATTCATTTTTTTTAATTCAGCTTTTAAGCATGTTAATATTTTACACTCCCAGCATATACATTTGCCAATATGTTTATGCATTTACCTCTGGGTTATGAATTAGAAAAGCGAGAACTATAGATTTGTAGTTTAACGTCAGGCGTTTGCAGTCTTAATGAGATATAAAGATATAATTCCGGGAGATGCGGTTGTTCAAATTTAGAGAATTTAAATCTAAAAATGGTAAAAGGGATCTTTTATAAATTTATATTATGTGTATTTGGTTTTGGGCCAGCAGTTTAAATTATGTAGTGCACCAATCTTTTTTTTGATTATCTATTTTATTTCTAATAAGTGATTAAGGGTGATTTTTCTTTTCTTTTCTTTTTTTTTTCACCTGTGATTGTTCTGGCTGTAATGGTAGTAAATCTTATCCCTAGTAGTACAGTTTGAAATATAAAGAATTATTTTCTTGTCTTGGGTTACTTTTTTTTGTTACTGAGTGTTTGGCTGTACTGAAGATGTTTGTCATTTTATTGGGTTTAAATAGAACATAGAAGGTAAAATTATGCAGTGAACATCTGTAGAACGTGAAGCTCTGTGCACTCAAGTAGAATGTGAAAATCTGCATGATGCAAATGATGTTCTGTGCACTTGATTAGAACAGCAGCCAAACATGTCATCATTACAAGGACCATTCTCTTGACCACATAATTATTTTTGGGGGGAACATCTGGTGTATCATTATTATGCACAATCAATCACACACTCTTGTCACTTAAAGTAATACTCCGGGCACCATAAAAAGTTAATCTAATATTGTTGTTATTGTGCATGCAGTCTTACCTCTAAGTGTTTTAACAGGAACACCGAAGATTTGCCACAGTCACTGGTATCTCCTTTTCTTTTGCTTCGTCTTATGTGTAAGTGTGTGATTGTGCACACAAGTAGTGAGGAGGCAGCAGTGATTGGCTAAGACTGAGCTGATACTCTGTCTGTCACTGGCTGCACATCATGAGTAAAAGGATAGCAATTGGCATATATTTGCTCATGAGAATTGTTTAACACTCAAAGGTAAGACTACGCCAGAGCATCCTAGGCTCGATCACAACTTCAGTGACATGAAGTTGTCATAGGGCACAAGACTGTTCCTTTAAAATATTGATATGAAAGTTTGAATGAGGGATATAGAAATTGTAACAATGTTACTATTTTGGTTTAGAAAGCATCATTATAGTTATTTGTTATGAACCAATATCGTGTAGTATTTCCCAATGAGTTAGCAAAATTTAGTTTGTTAAAAAACTTTTATACATAAAGAAACATTCTTTAGGACACTGAAATGAAGTATCACTTTTAGATTGGTGATAGTTAATGTTTTTTTTGTTTGTTTCACTGTAAACTATTTAGAAGCTTCTTACATGCCCTTTGGGTGATCAGCATGTCCATCTGATAATACCATACACATGAATGTATTCAGTGGGGTACACACGATCCACGGAGCCCCGGTGCGAAAACTGATCCATGCCGCCCCCACCACCCCCCCGCCCGGTGGTTACACTGCGCGGGCTTGGCCACGACACATGGCACCCAGTAGCAGGAGTCCGCAGGGCGGCCGGGCCCCCTGGAGTAACTGGCCCGGTCGCAGCTGTGATCCCTGTATGTAAGCCACTACACACACATACAGATACACATATATACAGACACACACACATATACAAAATATTTTAGTTACCCTCCTGTTTCCTACCTTTTAGATGCAGGAGGGTGAGTTTCCTGGGGTCCAGTGGTGGCTCAGCCTGATGGGAGTCAAAGTTCCCACTCTGACTCCCTCCTCTCTTCCTCCCGCACAGCTCTGTCTGTTAGCTGGGAGGAGTGACTGGGGCAGTCACTTCCTCCTAGCGTCTAATGTCATGTCAGATGGCCTGGTCGCGCTGTTAAAGTGCCGCAGCGCTGACCGGGCCTCGTGGAAATTCATAGCCATCGGATGGGCCACACGATGGGCCCCTTCACGTGCATCCCCGGCGTTTTTACCGTGCGGGCCGGGGCCACAACACCTGGCGACGGGCACCTGGTCCAGGGGTCCGCAGGGTGGCCGGGCATGTTCGCAGCTGCGACCCCTGTATGTACGCCACAGAATGTTTTCTTTTACATTCAATGTCAGACCATGCATGCATTGGATGCAAATATGAGGAAAAGCTCAACTGATTACTTTGGAACATGCCTTTGTCTGACTTCATATAAATGAAATTGATTTTATTCTGGACAGGTAGAAGAGAACTTTATCCAAATAATTCCATAACAAACTGAGCTTGTAAGGTGATCTGAAATATGTTGACTTTTTATAAATAAAACTAATAATGTAAACATAGCTGGTATATCATAGAGATGAGTATGTCATGTGTGCTGTCATATTAAATGGCCCCCAGTGCTCTTAGATCATTACTATTTACAGTTGGACAGTTTATTACATTTTCTGTACATATGTGCAGAGTGACTGTAGATGCTGCAGCCCCTGTTTTATCAAACGTCTCCAAAATACACACACATAACCATAACCACTACAATAAGCTATAGTGGCTATTGTGGTTACAGTGCCCATTTAAACACCCTTTTTATTGTATCTCAATATTCTGTGTTTCACCTAGCTGCCTGCACGAGGTGGCCAATCACATTTACCCTGTGGGTTAATTTGTGGCAACATGTATTGTGTTGTGGTTCCTGTTGTTGTAGCTGGGGCAGCAATGATTTTTAAAAGGGTTTAACACATTTCCCCAGGAAAGATCTTGCCAGTTTCAACTTTCCATAGGTAGCAAACTGCTTCTTTCCCAAAACTCAGAATACAGTGTTTTACTGTATCAAGTCACTATCTCTTTTCCAGAGCTGTCACTAATTGTCCTGATCATTTTAAAACGTGTGTCCCAGCCCTCTGAAATAAATTATTCACTACTGGACAATGGTGTGTATCCATCACAAAACAGCATATTCCTTACAGAGTCCATAAAATACACACACACACACACACATATATATATTTTATATTCAAAATTGTAGCCATATTTGTCCAGTGAACAGATTAATTTTGTATCTTGTAATACCTTTTTTTTATTGGACTAACAATTTTGTAATGACAAGCTTGCAGGAGAATCTCCATTCCTCTAAAGCATATATATTTTTTATTTGCAAAATGCCAACATATTCAACAGCAGGAGGCAATTATAAATTTCCTTTCATTCTATCCTGAAATGCATATGTTTTTGTTTTGTTTTTATTTACAAGTGTCCCATATTAGGGGATAGATCTGGTCAACCTAATCGGTCCTTAGGATGTCTGTCATGAAACCTGTATGTGTTGCCCTAATATTTTAATTACATTGTATAACAAAATGGCCTAGGTTGTTTAAAATATTGTCATGCTAGTAAGGCTGTTGTGGACAGGTACAGTTTATTTTAATGCATACTAAATATGTTTTAACAACCGTTGTGGGATCTTAGGTAGACAGTAGAGATCTAATCCAACATACCTTTTTGTTATTGAAACACTCCAAGCAACCTAAGTGCTACAGCATTATCTGGTGAAGATCTTGGCTCTCCTGGTAGATGTAGACATGCAGTGACTTATTATGTGTGTGTGTGTGTGTATAATATATATATATATATATATATATATATATATATATATATATATATATATATATATATATATATATATATATATATATTTGGGTGTATACATATATTAAGTTTTATACATTGATTTACTTTTTTGGGTTCATTTTGTGTGTGTGGAAACACAAAGTAATATTTTATCTTGCTAGTTGTGAGGTAAAATTGCAGATCCAACTTTTCAATGAATTAGTAATTAAAAAACATTATTTTGTAATGCCTGTGCCAATTAATGGGTTAACCACTGAGCTGGTAAATAAAGCTCTTTTTGGAATTGTGTGACACCGCCAAATATCCACATGCATGTGATTGTAAGGCTTTCTATTTGCTGCTATGTGATCTGTGCTGATTTAACGATCCCCTCAGACTTCTTTTTTTTTTTTCTTTTTTTAATGTTCCATTTTGTGTGGTTGTTGGGAAAACAAGCTAAAAATAGACTACAAGTACTTTGTCATTCCTTTTTGATTAGCTATTTAATGACTGCAGGACCTCATCTGTGCTTTAATTACCAGTTCATTTAAGCAAATGAAGCAAGCTGGCTTCAGACTTCCTGTGTGCTTTGTAATGCAATGTCTGTGTTTAAATCGGGGTTGGACAATCTGTTTCCCTCAAACTGTTGAAGCACAACCAACCATATCACTCTTGTCTTGCCTCAAGCTATTTCAGAGTGATGGGAGTTGTAATTGTGGTTACCCAAGTTGCTACCGCTCAGCACGGGTTTTCATTTTAAAAAAGTGTGTACATGAATATCAATGATTTGGCAATGCCAAAGTTTGACAAATGTTTGTATAATTTAAGAGACAGACATACCTGTTTAAGAGCCAAGTCTGACTTTTCATTTTGCAGCTAAGGAAGGGTTCATCAGCCGAGTTCCATATAAAATACTCTACGTTTAAGCTCCACGAGTATATGTTTTTGAGCAGGGCTCCTGGGTTTGCCAATTCCTTTTTTAGTGTATTACAAACACTTATTGACTGCTATATGTGACCGTTAGAGATGCTACCTCGGCCATGTTATTACAAACAGGTATGAGTTCCACGTGATCTTGTGGGTGCATGACCAGCAGTTTCTCTAGAATTCACATGTTGCTGGAGGTAATCACGCAACCACTTTGTTGCACCAGCTCCACAATCCAAAATACAGCTGTTAGATTAACACTAATTACCAGTTTACAAAAAAATGCTGTGACTGCTTTGGTAAGCACTATACCTGTTTATATAAATATCAAACCCTCGAATGCCAATTTTGTAAAAAAAAAAAATATTTATGCAATGAATCCCTATAGTAGTTTCTTGAAGTTATTTTTTAAAAACTTTTTTTTACCTAATCCGTCTTTTCCAACCAGATATATTTAATGCTCTAGACTAAAATTGTAATAAAGTATAGACCTTTTTATGTTTTGAAAAGAACAAACCACATCGATGCCAACAGTGGAACTGTAATGTACAGCTGCTGGTAAATAGAATATTCTGAGAGAAATGGACTTACATGGTGGTCTATTTGTGACATCATGTGGCATTACCTGCAAATAGATTGCTATGATGCAGCACAATTAATTTGCATAATGCAACAAATGGTGATGCAGTTTGTGAACAGGAACAGTATTTTAAATATTGTACAGATTTGTTTTTTTTTCTTCTGCTTGAAAGTCTGCTGGCACAGTGTATAGAAATGTTTTATGATCTTCTTTCACATTATTCAGGTGACAGATTCCCTTTTATAAAAATTTGTGTTTACCTTGGGTCAATATAGCCATATGGGTGATATATTGCTGTAAAACGAAAACAAAACAAGTGTGTGTGTGTGTGTGTATATATATATATATATATATATTACAACTGTCTCCCTATCCATTTACAGAAAAATATTACTAAAGACTTTTTTATTTTTTTTTTTTTTTTTTTAATTTTGTATCTTCAAATCTTTCACAAGGTGTGTCTGTAGAAGAGATTGTGCTTTAATCTGTGAACCAAATTAGAATGTGCTTTACTTGTCAGGGCTTTTGAACGCAGATCAGCATGCTAGTTGATTGCTTGTGAACTCACTTGGCTTGTCCTTGCTGCTTCACTAAATGAAGAGAAAGCTGTCTACACTCATGCAAGCACATAGTGCCTATATGATGGCTTGTGTCAGCATTGATCCCATGCAGGCCTTTTGTGCCTCACTACAAAGAAAGACTGGTAAATGTGCTAGGATGTGGAATCATAGAAAGTATGTATGTGTGTGTGTGTATAAAATATATTTATAGCTCCCCAAGCCATGGGATTTAATCACATTTTTTATATATATATTTAACCATGGACATAAATTAGGATTACTTGAGCTTTAAGGAGAAGGGGTTTACACAAATGTTAGTTACAGTCTACTATATCTATGTGGTCTTAACCTAAAGAGTGTTTGCCTTAGTGTTTGTGTCAACAGGGTTGTAGTAACATCCAAAATCCAGTAGGGGTCAACATGTAAATTCACTATATAGAAGAAACCCTTTTCACTACAAAGCTTAATAATAAAGGGAGTATTTTTTTTTTTTCTTTCTACGATGAACCTTTGCCATCCTAATTCTTGTAGTCAGAGCGAATAGTTTTGGTTATAATGATTCTGAAATTTACATCACTTTTTTGAGATATTTGATATTCCATCAGCAGAAGTCATTGCAAGGAATACTTGTCATTATGCTGCCCTCTATCATAGTATAAACGGCTCTCATTTTATTTTTGGATCCTGCATTTCTGATTTAAAAAAAAAAAAAAAAAAAATCCATTTAATGAAAGTGCTGCTTTAACTCTCTGAATGCTGGACGGGTCTACAAAGCAACATTCCTCAATAGCTATATATATATATATATATATATATATATATATATATATATATAAAAATTATATTCTCCCTCCCTGGTTAATTGGTTGCTTTGCAATATGTCTTTTTTTTTCTTTTTCTCTTGTAATTTAAATAATTTAGTAATCCTATATAGTTGGTCAGAGTTTAAATGAATAGAGGTGTTTTATTTTTAATTTATATTTTATCGAGACATTGTATATATTGGTATGTTTAAAAAAAATAAAAATATTTCTATATCTACAGCATATTTATTTATGACAGAAAAGTACACTTACTCCACTGATATTCTGCAGCACAGTGGATGGCAGAGTATTTGTTTCCTCCAAGCTACAAAATATTTTAATAATTTTTCTGGTTAACAGCTTTGATAATATGTGCAGACCATGCCTTTTTCACATTACAGTGTGTGTTTTGAAAAGGCTTATTGGCTTTTTGAAAGCAATCTGTATTTAAATTGTTGATAACATTTTTCCTGCCACAAAATATATATGTCTAAGAAATTCAATGTTGATATAAATATTGTTTTAAGACCGGTCTTTCAATTTAAACATTTTTTTTCAAGCCTTTGTTCTTGTTACTATGGTAGACTTGTGTTGCTAATAAAATGTTGTTGGTAAAAAAAAAAAAAAAAAAAGAGGTCTGTGGCTTTTTCCCTACCCCCACTTTTTATTCTTTAAATTCTTTGTTATTCCTCTTATTTAATTTTTCACTGTTTCTCTTCTCCAGCAACTCCCTAAAAGGAGCACTCCAGCATTAAATACATTGTAAATTAAAACATGTACCCGTATATACTCAAGTATAAGACAACCCGAATATAAGTCGAGGCCCCTAACTTTACCACAAAAAAATGGGAAAACGTATTGACTCGAGTATAAGACTAGGGTGGGAAATGCAGCAGCTACTGGTAGATTTCTAAATAAAATTAGATCCCAATAAAAGTACATTAATTGAATATTTATTTACTGTGTGTGTGTAGTGTGTGTGTGTGTGTATATAATGAATGTAGTGTGTGTATATAATGAATGTAGTGTGTGTGTGTGTATAATGAATGTAGTGTGTGTGTGTATATAATGAATGTAGTGTGTGTGTGTATATAATGAATGTAGTGTGTGTGTGTATATAATGAATGTAGTGTGTGTGTGTATATAATGAATGTAGTGTGTGTATATAATGAATGTAGTGTGTGTGTGTGTGTATAATGAATGTAGTGTGTGTGTGTGTGTGTGTGTATAATGAATGTAGTGTGTGTGTGTGTGTATAATGAATGTAGTGTGTGTATAATGCAGAGTGTGTGCATTATATACACACTCTGCATTCATACAAACATACACTCTGTGTGTATATAATGCAGAGTGTGTGTGTGTAAACTGGGTGGGGGGAGGGCATTTTTATTTAAATTTATATATATTTTTTAATATTATTTTAATATATATATATTTTTTTGTTTGTTTGTTTCATTTAATTTTTTTGTCCCCCCTCCCTGCTTGTTGCCTGACCAGGGAGGGGGGCCATGTGAATCCCTGGTGGTCCAGTGGCATTGGCTGGCAGCGAGCTGTTACCTTTACAGCAGCTCCTGTCAGCTTGCAGTTCCTCCGTTCAGCTCACAGTGTAAGTCTCGCAGTCTGCGTGCCGCGCGGAGCATTGCCACAGTAACCCGTGGCAACGCTCTGACGGCTGCGGATGTCGCGAGACTTACAGTGTGAGCAGAACGGAGCTGACAGGGGATCTGCACGGAGGTGAAGGGAGCTGACAGGAGCTGCTGTAAATGTAAGTAACCGCTCGCTGCCAGCCCCCAACAGGACCACCGGGCTTGTAATGAGCCCGGCGGTCCTGGTCTGTATTATGTAAGTTGCCATAATACAGACCTTGACTCGAGTATAAGACGAGTGGTGCTTTTTCAGCACAAAAAAATGTGCCGAAAAACTCATCTTATACTCGAGTATATACAGTAATTTAGATTTAAGTCCCCCCTGAAGTGACTTAAAGCGGTTCTGTCACATCAAGCTTGCCACATCCTCTAACCAAACATGTTCTTCTCTTTGTCTCCTAAATTACATAAGACAAAGTAGAGAATACTTTGTCTTACGTATTTAACCTGTTCTTGACAACTAGTAACGCTTAAAGCAAGTAGAATTTTCCGGCAATACTCGCCTCCCAATCTTGACTGCATGTGGACAAGAAATCAATGTGGCATGGAGAATAGACAAACGAGGGCGAAGACCAGCCATCAATGTCAGGATCCTGTAAATGGCAGCATGGGTAAAAAAAAAGACCCACCACTGCAATTAAGGATTGGCAAAAAAGGTAAAAACAGGGCCTGTATTTAAAAAAAAATAAATAAAAAATACTTTGGGGGGAACAACAAAGACTCAGAGTGGGGAACATAAAAATAAAAGATTTTGGTCAGCTGATGACAAAACCCCTTTAAAAAAGTTTTTCATCCAGCAGTGAGTTGGGAGTCTGTCCACAGCTCCTCTTGTCCTCCATGATGATTTCCAAGTCATTGATTTCCTTGCACCAATAGAATCAGGGCCGTCTATAATATGATTAGGACCCTGGGCAATGCATTTTCTTGGGCCCCATGGGCCCTGCCACTGCCTCACCCCCCAATTACGCCCAACCCGCAATCACACTGACAGATGTACTGGCACATACACACACACAGGCAGACAGACATTAAAACTACACACAAATATATACTGGCAGACATACTGACACACACATACATACATACACAGACACATACATTAACAGATATACTGACACACACAAACACATACACTGACAGATATACTAAAACACAGACACATACACTGACAGACACATTGACACACACACACAGGCATACTGACATACACACTGACACACACACAGGCATACTGACATATACACAGACAGACATTAAAACATTCACAGATATATACTGACACACACATACACTGACATACAAATATATCCTGGCAGACATACTGACACACACACACACAGAAATACACAGACATACTGACTGACACACACATACACACACAGACATACTGACACACAAAGACATGCTGACACACACACACACAGACATACTGACATACACACAGACATTAAAACATTCACAGATACATACTGACACACATACACTGACACACAAATATATCCTGGCAGACATACTGACACACACACACACACACACAGACATACTGACACACACACACACAGACATACTGACACACACACACACTTACATACACACACAGACATACATACACACACACACACACAGACCTACTGACATACATTTAGTCACCCTCCAGGTTCTTACCTTTTCCTGGAGGGTGGTTTCCCTGGTCCAGTGGCAGGCTGAGGCAAATGGGAGTTCTCCTCTGGAACTCCCCTCCTCCCTACCTTCCTCCTTCCGCGCGGCCATTATCTCCGGTGGGAGGAAGTGACGTCACTTCCTCCCAGCCGGCTGCAGAACCGGAAGAGGGACCCGGTCGCGCTGTGTAAGCGCCACAGCGCCCGACCGGGCCCCTGCTGACACATGCTACCCGGGTGGCCCTTAGTGCAGCTGCCCTGTTTGCCCCGCGTTAAAGGATCACTGAATCTAATGCTTCTGTAGTAGAGGCCCTCACATCTGTGTTGAGTTCTCAGAGCAAGTGAGGAAGAGCATCCTCCCAACTATCTCATAAAGTTAATCGGTTCACAGCTTTTGAAATCTTTTTAAATCAACACTTTTTATTTTTTATTAAAAAAAGAAAAAAACGAGAACCTTTAGGTAACACCTGAAGCACTTAAGTAAGCAAGTGCTGTAGGGTCTGGTGTGCCCCATTAATATACCATGGGGGAACAAGGGCTGCGTTATGCCTGGTGCTGATTTTATTTTATTAAATTTCCAATTAGACTTCCTTTGCCTTAGACCTCTTTCTTCCAGTCTAAACGCATGATCTTGTGTCTTATATAAAGTCCTGTTTGTGAATAGATTTCCACGCAATGGTTTGTATTGGCCACAAATATTTGTTTTTCTACCTTTCTTCATAGCTAAAATGTTCCATTCCTTTTATTAATTTTGTAGCCCTTCTCTGCAATCTTTCTTGTGCAATAATATCCTCCTTTAGAACAGGTGCCCAAAATTACACAGCATATTCAAAATATGCTCTTACCAGCTATTTATAAAGAGGCAAAATTATATTCTCATCCCAAGAATTAACTATACTTCTACTTCTTCGTAGTTCGAATCAAGTTAGTTTGACATGACCTGTGCTTCATAAAATCATGCAGATTTTTGCTGATAACCATGTTCTTCTCAAGGAATTCTTGAATATTATCCCTTAATAACCTTTCAAATACTTTCCCAGCCACAGAAGTTAAGCTCACAGGTCTATAATTTCCAGGCAAGGATTTCAAACCCTTTTTGAAAATAGGAACCACATCCTCCTTCCTTTAATTTTCTTTTAAAATATCTAACAAATATAGAAGTGTAATAGAATCTTGCAACTTTCCCTATTACTGTTCTTATTAACAATGTGTGTTTGCCCACATAAATTAAACTTTCCGGATTTTTTTGTGTATTATACTGTTCTCTGTAAGTTCAAGACACTGTAGTACACGGGAATCCCAGAATGCTGTTTTTGTCAGGGAACAGTGTTTTGAACCAACAATCATACCATCCTCAATTGAACTTATATCATGTGTTTTTTTTTTTTTGTGTTCCCTATTCAATAATTTGTAAAATAACTGGTAAACCTCTTGACTACGCCTGCATATTTTATCTATTGTACTGCAGCCACGTGACATCCTCCTGCTCTGTTTGTAGAGTAGGTGTACCAAAAAGTGGACACTGTTTACTTATAAGGCTTCAAAAATACTTGTCTTCAATCATTCAAAATTAGATTTTGATAAACCAATAAAATCCTCATTTCATATGGATTCTCCCACAGTTTTATCATCAAACACAGGCTTATTCCAGAGCATTTGGTGATCCAATTATTTCAAAGAATGACCAACACCTTACAAAATTCTTGAAAACAAAGTTACACTGATCAACCACAACATTAAAACCACTGACAGGTGAAGTTAATAACATTGATTATATTGTTACAATGGCACTTGTCAAAGGGGTGGAATATATTGGGCATCAGGTGAACAGGCAGTTGAGTTTGAGAAAAAATGCACAAGTGAAAAGATCTAAATCACTTTGACAAGGGCCAAATAGTGATGGCCACATGACATCTGCAAAAAGACAAGTCTTGAGGGATGTTCCCAGTATGTAGTGTCTACCAAAATTTGTCCAAGGAAGAACAACCTGTAAACCATGGTCGTGGGAGCCCGAGGCTCATTAATACATGTGAGGAGTGAAAGGTTAACCCATTTGGTTCAATTGCATAGAACTACTGTAGCTTATATTGCTGAAAAACCGAATGCAGGCCAAGATAAAAAAAGGTGTCAGGATACACAATGCATCGCAGTTTGCGGCAGACTGGTCAAAATGGACATGATGGCTGTCACGGCTTACCGGGAGTTGGAGCCCAGGTGCAGGAGATGGAACACGGAGGCAAAAACCAAAGCGCAGTACAGATGGTGATATCCAAAGGCAGGGTCAGGCGAGAAGCAGAAGTCACTGCCGGCAGCAGAGTATTGTAGTCAGTAAGGCAAGCTGATAGTGAGGAATTTTCCCTTGCCGTGGTCTTTTGTAGCAATTTGAAACTCTCTGTATTTCTCCTCGTCCCCAAACCAGCTGGCGAGGAGCCCCAATGAACAATACAAGAGAAGGTTCAAAGTGACTTCTGACATTTAATGGCAATAAATTTAGCTGACAATACCCTTGACCTAATCTTCACTTATGCATGTACAGTAATTAATATCTGCAACACTCCATTTCCCCTCTCTGATCACCACCTCTTATCATTTGCTCTCGTGTACCCCTCACCCAACAACCTCAGCCTAACCCCCTCAACTCAGGAGGGACCTTAATTCTCTTGATCTCCAGCAGTTGTCAGCTGACATTGATTCACGACTGCTGTCCATCCCTTCCCTCTCCTGTCCTTCACTGGCCATCTCCGCATATAACACTACCCTCACCTCTGCCTTGAACGCTGCAGCACCCCTCCAAACAAGCATCTCGAGGAGGACCCGCCCCCAACCATGGCATACTAAATCAACACGCTACCTGCAGAATTTCTCCCGTTGTGCTGAACACTCCTGGAGGAAGTCTCGCACCCAGTCAGACTTTCTCCATTATAGATTCATATTGTGTTCGTACAGCTCAGCCCTTGCCCTTCCAAACAGTCCTACTTTTCCTCTCTCATTAGTTCATGCTCCCGCAATCCCAGGCATCTCTTTGACACCTTTAATTCTCTTCTTCGCCCTGCTGTGGCCACCCCCCAAACTAACCTTATTGCTGATAACTTTGCATGTAACTTTACTGACAAGATTGAACCGCTAAGGGAAGAATTCTCCCCTCCTTGCCATTCTGTTTCTCAACCACACATAGATCATGCCTTTCCTACCCTTCAGACATTCTCCACAGCTACTGACCAAGAGGTGGCTGCTCTTCTTTGTTCCTCTCGCCCCACCACTTGCCCACTCGATCCTGTCCCATCTCACCTTATTAGATCTCTCTCCACTTGTCTCGTGCCTTCCTTAACGCACATCTTCAACTGCTCTCTCTCTTCTGGCATGGTCCCTGCTGAGCTTAAACATGCCACTATAGTACCTATACTAAAAAAACCATCCCTTGACCCGTCCACCCCGTCTAACTATCGTCCCATATCCCTGCTCCCTTTTTTCTCAAAGCTTCTGGAAAGACTTGTCTTTACCCATGTGTCTCATTTCCTCAATTCCAACTCTCTCCTTGACCCTCTTCAATCTGGCTTCTGCCCTCTCCACTCTACTGAGACTGCACTTATCAAAGTTATTAACAACCTAAATCCAATCTGGATGGTCCAGATGGATGGAGTAGTGGATGGTTGGTGGACGGCCACCCTGTTCCAACAAGGCTCCATACTTATTCTTCTTGACCTCTCAACGGCCTTTGACACCGTTGATCATGCTCTCCTTCTTCAAACTCTTCAATCGCTTGGTCTCTGTGACTCTGTCCTCTTGTGGTTTTCCTCTTATCTCTCCCAACGTTCATTCAGTGTCTCTTTTTCTAATGATACCTCCTCCCCTTGTCCTATCTCGGTTGGAGTCCCACAAGGCTCTGTCCTTAGTCCCCTTCTATTTTCTCTTTATACTGCCTCTCTTGGCAAACTTATTACCTCTTCTGGATTCCACTACTACCTGTATGCTGATGACACCCAGTTATATCTCTCCTCCCCGGACCTCTCCCCTGCCGTCCTGCAACGTGTCACTGCTTGCCTTTCTTCCATCTCTGACTGTATGTCCTCCTGCTTTCTGAAACTCAATCTCTCTAAAACTGAGCTCCTTGTCTTTCCTCCTCCTAATACTGTTCCTCCTCTTTCACTTTCCCTTCAAGTTTGTGGTACCCACATCAGTCCATCCTTGCAAGCACGCTGTCTTGGCGTCATACTTGATTCTGGCCTCACCTTTGAGCCTCACATCCAGCATGTTGCCAAATCCTGTAGATTCCATATTAAAAACATAGCCCGCATCCGCCCCTTTCTTGCACCAGAAACTACTGAGGAGCTTGTCCATGGTAATTTCCCGCATGGATTATTGTAACCCTCTCCTGATTGGTCTTCCCAAAAGCCGTACTGCACCGCTACAGTCCATAATGCATGCTGCTGCCAAACTCATTTTCCTCTCTAGTCGTTTCTCTCACACCGCACCCCTCTGCCAGTCCTTCCATTGGCTTCCTGTATGCTATAGGAGTCAATTCAAGGTACTAATTCACACCTATAAAGCACTGAACAACTTTAGCCCCTCTTATATCTCCTCACAGATCCATAGGTATGTCCCTTCTCGGTCTCTCCGCTCTGCCCATGACCACCTCCTGTCCGTTGTCCGCACCCGTACGGCCAACTCACGCTTGCAGGACTTCTCGCGGGCGGCTCCCTTCCTATGGAATAGCCTACCTACCGCCATCAGACTCTCCCCTAGTCTTGCATCTTTTAAGAAGTGCCTTAAAACCCATCTCTTTAGGAATGCTTATGGCCTCCCAGAGTAACCTCTATCTCACATACCTGTCTCTTGCTCTCTCCTAAAGGGCAGCCCACTTTATTTGACTGCAAATTCCTGTCCTAATGTGTTTTACACCCCACCTCCTATAGAATGTAAGCTCGATTGAGCAGGGTCCTCTTCAACCTATTGTTCCCATAAGTTTATTTGTAATTGTCCTATTTATAGTTAAATCCCCCTCTCATAATATTGTAAAGCGCTACGGAATCTGTTGGCGCTATATAAATGCCAATAATAATAATAATAATAATAATACCTGTCTAATTAGGCATCTGCTTCAGGTGTGCTGAGATGATAGGAGCAGCCACAGGTAACGTCCAGACCCCAGTGCTGGAGACAAGATGAGAATAAATATAGGCTGAAGCAAGAACTGGAGAGTGGCTCTGAGGCAAAACTGCAGCACTACGACACAGAAGAACCACAGATCAAATACCCTGTTGGGCACTTCTGGGGCGACCACGTCTGGCCGTTTGGATGTCACAGTGAGAGCCGTGACAATATTTATGCATTTGAATGAGGAAGAAAAATATTTTATAGCAGAACCTGTCAACTTGTGGTAACCTATAATTTAATACTAAAATACCTTAAAATATTACGAATTGATTTTTTATAAAATGAATTGAAATAAAAATGAAAATGAAACTAACCGGGAATGTTAAAAATGTAGGTCCAACACTACCAATACATAAATATATAAATATATACACATACATAGGAAATATGATGTAAAAACATAAAATTATAACAACTAGTCTAACAAGCTGTCCAGTAGAACTATGCTGTCTATAGTCAAAATTTGTGCTCAGATAATCACAGAAAGCAAGTAATGGAGAGGAAGGGATAGCAAGAAAGTTCTAATGTCAGTAAAATACTGGCATGAATTAATAATGTAGCAAAGCCTCTCTCCCTGGTAATCTTGCTAGATAGACATAGAAACAAAAGGGAGGAAAAAGGTGAAAGTAAGTATTTAGAACAACATGTTAAATCAAAAAGTGAGTAAAAAAATAAAGTGCCCAGTGAAAAAGTGAACATCCAGAGCTTCAAACACCCGACATGTATTTCGGTGCAGTGCTACAGCCCTGATGAAGGGTTTTGAGGGATTCCTTGCTCTCATGCATTTGTCTATGTTCAGGTAGGTCGCTAAATGAGGACCCCATGTATATGTATAATATATTTATTTATTTACTTTTCAGCAGGCTGGGGGACTGCCAGACAGCTCAGACAGTTCCCCTGCTTGCAGCCTCTAGAGTCCTATTGTCGGACGTACCTAGTACGTCCATGGGCGTTAAGGGGATATACATATATATATAATTTCATTCTAAGTGTATTTTGATATAAATATATATGTTAATATCAAAATACAGTTAGAATAAAATGACATATATATATAATTAAAAAATATATTTTTACAGTTTATTTTTTAATTAATTATTTATTTTTATAATATATATATATATATATTCACAATATATATAGTTATATATATATATATATATATATATATATATTATATATACATGTGTAATTTTACTCTAAGTGTATTTTTATATTAATATATGTATATATTAATAAAAAAATACATTTAGTATGACGTTATATATAATATATCTACACCCTGTTTCAAATTATTATGCAAATTCTATTTAAGTGTCACAAAGATTAAATATTTTGTTTTTCAGTTTAACTCATGGATGGCATTGTGTCTCAGGGCTCTTTTGATCACTGAAAACAATCTCGGACACCTGTGATAATTCGATTGCCAGGTGAGCCCAATTTAAGGAAAAACTACTAAGGGAGGGTGTTCCACATTATTAAGCAGAGCACCATTTTCATGCAATATGGGGAAGAAAAAGGATCTCTCTGCTGCTGAAAAGAGTGAAATAGTTCAATGCCTTGGACGAGGTATGAAAACATTAGATATTTCACAAAAACTTAAGCGTGATTATCGCACTACTAGAGATTTGTGGCTGATTCAGAGCACAGATGGGTTCGTGCAGATAAAGGCACATTGAGGAAGATTTCTGCCAGATCCATGCATCGGATCAAGAGAGATGCTGCTAAAATACCATTACATAGCAGCAAACAGATATTTGAAGCTGCTGGTGCCTCTGGAGTCCCACGCACATCAAGGTGTGGAGTCCTCCAGAGTCTTGCAACTGTGCATAAACCTTCTATTCGGCCACCACTAACCAATGCTCACAAGCAGAAATGGCTGCATTGGGCAGAAAAATACATGAAGACTAATTTTCAAACAGTCCACTGATGAGTGCTGTGCAATCCTGGATGGTCCAGATGGATGCAGTAGTGGATGGTTGGTGGACGGCCACCCTGTTCCAACAAGGCTGCAACGTCAGCAAGGCGGTGGTGGAGTCATGTTTTGGGCCGGAATCATGGGAAGAGAGCTGGTCGGTGTAAAAATGACCTCTGCAAAGTATGTGGCGTTTCTGACTGACCACTTTCTTCCCTGGTACAGAAGGAAGAGCTATGCTTTCCGTAATAAAATCATCTTCAAGCATGGCAATGCACCATCTCATGCTGCAAAGAATACCTCTGCATCAATGGCTGCTATGGGTATAAGAGGAGAGAAAGTCATGGTGTGGCCTCCATCCTCCCCTGACCTCTATCCTATTGAGAACCTTTGGAGCATCCTCAATCAAAAGATCTATGAGGGTGGGAGGCAGTTTACATCCAAACAGAAGATCTGGGAGGCTATTCTGACATCTTGCAAACAAATTCAAGCAGAAACTGTCCAAAAACTCACAAGTTCAATGGATGCAAGACTTGTGAAGCTGCTATCAAATAATGGGTCCTATGTTAAAATGTAACGTGACCTGTTAAAATGTTTAAAAGTTAAAATGTTGTTATAAGTTTGATTGAAATAGCTTTTGATTTCAGTAAATATGCTGCAAACACAACAAATGACAATTTTCAGTTCTTTACAACCTATAAAGTGTTTTGAAACTTACTGTGCGTAATAATTTGGAACAGTGCATTGTAAGTTTTTTATGTTTTAAAAAAAAATACTGTTATCATTAGGAGGTTTGTTCAAAAAAACTTGAATTGTACTCGTAATAGTTGATAACATGAGAATTATGCTGACTGTTATTTACATCAATTATTTAGGTAAATGAGAAAAATATCATTTGCATAATAATTTAGAACAGGGTGTATATACAGTATATCTTATATATACATATATATATATATATCTTTTGATTTATTATTTTTTTTACTTTTATTACTTTTATTATAAATGTTTTAATTAAAAAAATTTAATTTAAATTTTAACCCCTCGAGGCACTCAGTACAGGCAGTGCATTGGAAGCCTGCCTGATGGTTTCCGATGCTCTGCTCCTCACTGCCAGGCACCACGTGCGGCAACCCAGAAGTGATCACTCCAGCAGGAGTGATCACTCGGGTGTCCGGCAGTTTGGGGGGTATTTTACGATGCCTCAATATCGAGGCATCATGTAATGCCCTTAGAGCAGCTGGAAGTGATCACGATCGCTTCCAGTGCTCAAATTTACAGCGGACATATGAGGTACGTCCGCGGTCCTTAAGGACTGTTTTTTGTTTTTTTACCTCATATATCTGCGGTCCTTAAGGGGTTTAAAAAGTGAATGGATGAAAAAAAAGAGAAGTGAAACAGAACACATTTCTGTCAAAAAGATTGATACATCTATTATGTGTTAATTCAAAAATGCAAAAGATGAACAGATGAAAAAAAAAGAATTAATAACAGACAGAAGTGATAAATTGTCCCAAATATTCAAAGAAAATTAGCCATACAAGTGTCAGAAACACTTTGATCGATCTCCCCCAGATTGATCAAAATGTTGCTCACACTTTGTGACTTTGTGTCACTGGAATTCTTTTAGATGTAGGCAACTATCTATGTGCATATCAGATGAAGAACAAAGTTGCCAGTGTTGAACAATATATTCCAGTTTTGCATCTAAAACACATAGCACCTCATGTCTCCTTTCTCCTTTGAATAACAGATGGAAATCACTGCACTTTTGGCAACATTTCATTTTATATATAGCAATTACTCCACACAAAAATGCTTTTTCCCCTGTGAACAAGATGAATTTAGGGGACCTATCAAGCACATTAACTGAAGAAAAACACTCTGTTACTTCCGACTGAGATCACAGAGCCTTCCGCCTGGAGGCTTGGATTACAAAAAAAATTACACAAGCAATTAACATTACTTTTGCTTATAACTAAAGAGGTTTAGATAACACTGTCATTTAATTCTTATTTATTTTTAAAGTTTTTTTTCTCTATTTTATTCTACGCCATAGACAGTAACAGGCAATCATGCTATTTTGTAATTTTGTAAAACTTTTAAAAGTAATTTCAGATTTTGGGCAATATAACATATGTATCGATATATTAAAAACTTTTTTTAAATCTAGCTTTAGGTTGCCTGAAGAAATATAACTGTATACGACATGGCCACAAAATGTAGATATTTTTGCTTAATGGGTTCACCTGTTTCAGACACTATCACTACTGAAAGATATATAAAAGTAAGCACAAAATCACATAAGTTCTATGCAATTATCTTCAGAAATACATGACTCCTCGTGTAAATCTCAGGTGGATCAATTCATTTGGGCGTATAAAAAAATGATTTTGATTAGTTTGTACCAGCTGAAAATAATTTGTGCATAAGTCTAATTTCTAACAGTGCAAGAGGAGACATCTTTGAATGCAGCCAATAAACTACTTTCAATTACTTCCTCCCTCGGGCTATCACAGTGGGCAAATTCTCTCACCCCTGTAGCTGGCAATACCTTTGACCTAATCTTCACTTATGCATGTACGGTATCTAATATCTGCAACACTCCTTATCCACTCTCTGATCACCACCTCTTATCGTTTGCTCTCACGTACCCACTCACTCAACAAACTCCGCCTAACCAGCCTCAACTCAGGAGGGACCTTAATTCTCTTGATCGCCAACAGTTGTCAGCTGACATTGATTCACAACTGCTTTCCATCCCTTCCATATCCTGTCCTTCACTGGCCATCTCCATATTTAACTCTACTCTTACATCTGCCTTGAACACTGCAGTGCCACTCCAAACAAGCACCTCAAGGAGGACCCGCCCCCAACCATGGCATACTAAATCAACGCGCTACCTGCAAAGATGCTCCCGTTGTGCTGAACACTCCTGGAGGAAGTCTCGCACCCAGTCAGACTTTCTCCATTATAGATTCATACTGTGTTCATACAGTGCAGCCCTTGCCCTTGCCAAACAGTCCTATTTTTCCTCTCTCATTAGTTCATGTTCCTGCAACCCCAGGCGTCTCTTTGACACCTTTAATTCTCTTCTTCACCCCGCTGTGGCCACCCCCCAAACCAACCTTACTGCTGATAACTTTGCATGTTACTTCACTGACAAAATTGAACAGCTAAGGAAAGAATTCTCCCCTCCTTGCCTTTCTGTTTCTCAATCACACATTGATCATGCCTTTCCTACCCTTCAGACATTCTCCCCAGCCACTGACCAAGAGGTGGCTGCTCTTCTTTGCTCCTCTCGCCCCACCACTTGCCCGCTCGATCCTGTCCCATCTCACCTTATCAGATCTCTCTCCACTTGTCTCGTGCCTTCTCTAACACACATCTTCAACTGCTCGCTCTCTTCTGGCATCGTCCCTGCTGACCTTAAACATGCCACTGTATTACCTATACTAAAAAAACCATCTCTCGACCCGTCCACCCCCTCTAACTACCGTCCCATATCCCTGCTCCCTTTTTCCTCAAAGCTTCTGGAAAGACTTGTCTTTACCCGTGTGTCTCATTTCCTCAATTCCAACTCTCTCCTTGACCCCATTCAATCTGGCTTCCGCCCTCTCCACTCTACAGAGTCTGCCCTTATCAAAGTTGCTAACGACCTAATCGCAGCTAAATCCAAAGGCCACTACTCCATACTAATTCTTCTTGACCTCTCGGCGGCCTTTGACACCGTTGATCATGCTCTCCTTCTTCAACTTCTGCAATTGCTTGGTCTCTGTGACTCTGTCCTCTCGTGGTTTTCCTCTTATCTCTCCCAACGCTCATTCAGTGTCTCTTTTTCTAATGATACCTCCTCCCCTCGCCCTGTCTCGGTTGGAGTCCCCCAAGGCTCCGTCCTTGGTCCCCTTCTATTTTCTCTTTATACTGCCTCTCTTGGCAAACTTATTACCTCATTTGGTTTCCACTACCACCTGTACGCTGATGACACCCAGCTATATCTCTCCTCCCTGGACCTCTCCCCTGCTGTCCTGCAACGTGTCACTGCTTGCCTTTCTTCCATCTCTGACTGGATGTCCTCCCGCTTTCTGAAACTCAATCTCTCAAAAACTGAGCTCCTTGTCTTTCCTCCTCCTAATACTGATCCTCCTCTTTCGCTCTCCCTTCAAGTTTGTGGTACCAACATTAGCCCATCCTTGCAAGCGCGCTGTCTTGGCGTCATACTTGACTCTGGTCTCACCTTTAAGCCTCACATTCAGCATGTTGCCAAATCCTGTAGATTCCATCTTAAAAACATAGCCCGCATCCGCCCCTTTCTTGCACCAGATACTACCAAGGAGCTTGTCCATGCTCTAATAATTTCACGCATGGATTAATGTAACCCTCTCCTGCTTGGTCTTCCCAAAAGCCGTACTGCACCCCTACAGTCTGTAATGAACGCTGCTGCTAGACTGATTTTCCTCTCTAGTCGGTTCTCTCACACCTCACCCCTCTGCCAGTCCTTACATTGGCTTCCTGTGTGCTATAGGAGTCAATTCAAGACACTAACTCACACCTATAAAGCACTGAACAACTCTAGCCCCTCTTATATCTCCTCACAGATCCACAGGTATGTCCCTTCTCGGTCTCTCCGCTCTGCCCGTGACCACCTCCTGTCCGTTGTCCGCACCCGTACGGCCAACTCGCGCTTGCAGGACTTCTCGCGGGCGGCTCCCTTCCTATGGAATAGCCTGCCTCCCGCCATCAGACTCTCCCCTAGTCTTGCATCTTTTAAGAAGTGCCTTAAAACCCATCTCTTTAGGAAAGCTTATGGCCTCCAAGACTAACCCCTACCTCACATACCCGTCTCTTGCCCTCTCCTAAAGGGCAGCCCACCTTATTTGATTGCAAATTCCTGTCCTAATGTGTTTTACACCCCACCTCCTATAGAATGTAAGCTCGATTGAGCAGGGTCCTCTTCAACCTATTGTTCCTGTAAGTTTATTTGTAATTGTCCTATTTATAGTTAAATCCCCTCTCATAATATTGTAAAGCGCTACGGAATCTGTTGGCGCTATATAAATGGCAATAATAATAATAATAACAATAATAATAATGCATGCTGAGAACTAAAGTCTGTTACTATGAGATACTTTAGCTCGAGTTCTATCCACAGAGTTTTCTCACTAGATGAAAACAACAGGAGATTATGCATAAAAACGTGTTCTGAAAAGTAGTGTAATAATGTAAAAGAAGTGGAGTAGCCAATGGAATGTTCTAGCTTGCTCTACTAGTTTCCATGGTGACTTTCAATTTTCAAACTTCAGACCACTTTTCAGAACACCACACTTAATATACATAACTCCACTAATGTTAATAGCAGACAATTTCTCTAGAAAAAAATTAGCTCAAGAAATGTCTTCTTGAGAATGATCAATATAGCTTCACCATTAGGAAGTTGAATTGATGACTTTGGGTTTAGCTTGTGGCCACCTTACTGCAAAAAGTAAACTGGAATGTGGGGGTAAAGATAGAATTCATAAATTTTTCATATTTCAGGGCCTCAATTTAATAAGATTTCCGAAATAGTGTAATACTGTTAGAACATTTTTCCAAATGATTTGTCTACAAAAAAATCCATAGACTTTAATTGTAACTTCTGTAGATAAATCATTTGGAAAGTTTCTCTGAAGGTATTGAATCATTTGGAAAGCTTATTAAATTTAGGTATAGGTCATTCGTTGCTTGATAAATAACATTTTAATATTCTGTAGATTCTTGTAGAAAAAAATCAATAAAGCTCATGCAAAACGTTGCTCTTAGTCCCACCCATCAACTGTAGCACGAATTTAAACTACAGCTGTGAGCCGTTCATAATTGCCAAATCTAAAAAAAGAAGCAAAGACTTAACACTGCACCTTCTCACTCTGAGATCAAAGAAGGGATTTGTAGTTCATTAGTTTACATCTAAATTTGTCCATTTTATGTGTATATTGTGCACATTTTGGGCACCTCACTATAATTCCATCAGCCAATGCTGTGTGAATGCACAGCCAGTTTAAGAGAATGTTGTGCACAAACCATTTCTCAAAACTGTAAATGGGACTGTTGACAAAGTGATATCCACTGAGATGCACTTGCTCTCTGCTTAATCAGCAATTCCACTCATCAGAAATGATGACAATAAATGTGGCAGGGAGGGCCAGATTAACATAGGGCTTGATGGAGCTGCAGCTCCAGGCCCAGGCCCAGGCCGAGGCCCATGGAATAGGCCCATTGATTTTTTTTTAAGAAAAACATTAAAAAACATTTTTTTTTACATACTACTCTACTACATTACTACTTAGAGTTTCCACCTGGCTGGTATTTCATTGGCACAGCCAGTATTTGAGGCTCCCTGGCCGGTGCCGATATTGCAGTCATACTGGCAATACAAATGCTATTTTTCTTAGTATAAACCGAGATTACAATGCAATACCAGCACTGGCCAGTAGGGGCGTGTGTGGCGAGAGGCAGGCATAGGAAGTTCCAGCATATCCCTCCCTGCCTATCTCTACTCACTGATCTGCAGGGGAGCAGCTACAGAGAGTCCAGACAGCAATTCCCACCCTGCAGAGACAGCCTACAGGTCAGGGAAGTGAAGGATGGGGGGAAAGGCTGCAAGGAGACATAGGGACACAGACACTAAGGGACATTGGGAGATATTATGACAGACACTTTGGGACACTAAGGGACATTGGGAGACATGGGAACACAGAGACACATGGGGACACAGTGTCCCCATGTCTCCCAGTGTCCATGTCTCCAAGCCATTTGCCCTGGTGTCTCAGTGTCCCCATGTCTCCCACTGCCCCTTAGTCTCCCAGTGTCTCAGTGTCCCCATATCTCCCAGTGCCCCCATGTCTCAATGTCCCCATGTCCCCCAGCCAGTGTCTCTAGTGTCTGTGTCCCTGGTGTCTGTGTCCCCATGTCTTCAAGTGTCCCCTATTTTCCCAGTGTCTCCATGTGTCCCAGCCAGTGTCCCCTAGTCTCCCAGTGTCCTGGTGTCTCCGTGTCCCCAGGTCTCCCCATGTTCCTAGTGTTCTAGTGACATGGGGACCCGGGGAGACATGGGGACATAGACACATGGGAATACTGGGGGAAACAGGGAGACATGGGGCATTCAGACACAGTGATACATAGGGACACTGTGATAGATAGGGTCACTGGGAGACCTTGGGACACGGCACTAGGGGACACTGGGAGACATGGGGCACTGAGACACTGATACATAGGGACACTGAAACCTGGAGTAATCGACACATGGGGACACTGAGTCATGAGGGCACTGGGAGACATGGGGATACTGTGACAGAGGGAGACTTGAGACACTTGGAGCAATCCATCTATACATCTATACAGCAGAATCAAACCAAGTAGTTTTTTGGTGATTTTACAGCATTTCCTCTTATGTCATTCCTTGTGATTTACATCATGTGATCTCACCCATACATAATTAATTATGCAAATTAGCAAGGCAGGTATGTTTTTCCAGGAAAGGTGGAAGCTTTTCTCTGTCTCAGACTATATAACAGGAGCTTCTGCCTGCTAGTAAGAAGGTAAGGAGACAAGTGGACCAGCGAGTGCTATGGGACAGTCCTTAGAAAGCGTTGAGTGAGCGCATCATTAGACGCATTTATGCCAAGCTCAGAGTGCTGTCTGCATAGTATGCCCTTAGTTGGCCAGCTTGCACGATTGGCAGGCAGCCTGACATGCATTCATGCAAGGCTGGCCTTCCAATTCTTTGGGCAGACATACCCTCTTTTTGGGCATGTTCACCCCTTTTGGCAGGTTATGTAATTTGTGTCAGTGGCACACCCTTTTACTGTGCCCATTGACTTCCTGCTTGACTGGACACTGCTGTTAGGGGCTGTCAATCTGGCCCTGGTGGCAGGGTGCTTAACTACATTTCTCATGAATCCATGCTGGACTGACCTTTATTGAATGAGAACAGAGCCATTAGACCAGAATTAGAGTTTTTTGATTGGTGAATCCTCTTCTTGATAAAGATTGTGGTTTAAAAGTTGCAGCATCTGTTTGGACTGTACTGTTTTGTGAGTTTTGTTTTTAGACTTATCCTTTTTGTCCTTTCTATTTCCACTTATTTTTGATTTTTTCAAATTTACCATAGTGTTTTAGTTATACATAAGAAAAAGTAGTCAACTTTTCATTATGGGGAGTGTGATATTTGGCCAAGGGTTGAAATAAAGAAAACTCTATTTTAGTTGCTAAGTTAATTTAACCACAACTTATCAGTCAACAAAAATAATCTGCAAATGGCGCAAACTGCCGACATCATGAACAGAGGAAAACAAAATGGCGGCTCCTGGATATTGTGAAGCTAATAAATATAAACCAAGGCAAATGGTAAAGGGGGAATACAATCATTAACACACAAGGGGCATGAGGAAAGAAAATCAAAAGAAAAAACATGACAGTGACATTTTAGAGGTTTGTACGCTTTTTATAATTTTGAATATTTTGTTTTGCATTTCTATATAATCTGTTTTAAAAAAATCTGGTCACTTCCAGCCTTCAGACCCCCTTTTCACAGGAACTGTGAGCATGGAGTATCTTAACCCCTTAAGGATACATGATATGTGTGACATGTCATGATTCCCTTTTATTCCAGAAGTGTGGTCCTTAAGGTGTTAAAGGAGCACTATTGGGTCAGGAACACAAACATGTATTCCTGACCCTATAGGGTTAAAACCACTATTTGGCCCCCTTTGCTTCCCTAAAGATAGTAAAATCTTACTTATATTCAGGTCTGAAGCTGCCTGTGAACTTCCTATGACATCATCAGAAGTGGTGGCCTGATCCAATCACAATGCTTCTCCTTAAGATTGGCTGAGACTGAGAAGAAGGTAGATCGGGGCAGAGCCATCACAGTTCAAACACAGCCCTGGCCAATCAGCATCTCCTCATAGAAATGCATTGAATCAATGCATCTCTATGAGGAAAGTTCAGTGTCTGCATTCAGAGGGAGGAGACACTCAATGTTTGGATGCATTTTAGGCAGCCATGACCCAGGAAGGATCTCTAACAGCCATCTGAGGAGTGGCCAGTGGAGTTATCCCTAGGCGGTAATGTAAACACTGCATTTTCTCTGAAAAGACAGTGTTTACAGCAAAAAGCCTGAAGGTAATGATTCTCACCAAAACAAATTCAGTAAGCTGTAGTTGTTCTGGTGACTATAGTGTCCCTTTAACATCTCTTCAAAGTAGTTACCGTTAGGCTTCCTCAAATATATCCATATATTTATTTTTATTTTTTATGTGTGTAATATCTTTGCATTACTTGAACAATAGTAGACTACTAAATGATGACAGAAATCCAAAGGTTGATATAGCCATTATCCTCAGGAGTAGCAGTTTCAAGTGAGATCTTTACAGTACAAAATAACAAAGTCTGTAGGCAAAATGCAATTACCTTTTCCATGTTCAAAAAGCAAGCTGATAAATTGTAATCCAGAAACCACAAAGCAGGAGTCATGCACTTTAAATTAGAGAGGTAGCACGTATATGGTGCTCTCACACAAATTATACCAGTTTGTGGAGTCTAGGAGAAGACCTCGAAGCAGTTCTGCCAAGGCTCAAGGGATATGTGATAGGCTATGTCTTGATTAGTTAATTTACTCAGCTACCCAGAGCAAGATTTCAAAGGAGCCTTTAGGGAGTTAGACCTTAGAAGCTTGTGGGTAGATGCTTTAAATTGCAATAAATCTTTATAGGCAGAAAAGCAGACTGCAAATCGCAGAACAGCCTCCAGAAAAAAATTGTTATAACAACTCGAGAAAGGGAATTTGATAGTAGCAGCCTACAGAATGGATGATTAGTTATTTACTGCAACTCTGGCTAATTGTGTCGTTCAGAGTGGAAGGGATTTAGTATCCCAATAGTTGAGAAGCATTATTTGTGTTCTTTAGCTTCAGTGGTTAATAATACTGTGTCTAAGAGTTGTCCAAAAGCATTTATGCGGTATACTATCAACCTTTTGGGAAACTGAAAGCAGCACTATAAACCCCTAAAGGGATGTCAGAAATTTGTTTGATTTCTCAGGAGGTATGACATCATAGAAGAAAAGCCCAAGCGTGTATGTGTGTTATTATGCAAGGAGGATATCTATAGTGCTGTTGTGATTTTTAAGAAGAAAGTAATGTCAATACCTTGAAATAGTGTGTGTATCTATACTGCACTTCTTAAGGGAGCACAAATATAACTATCAGAAACTCTATACTTTAATAAATAGTGTACAGCGCTACAGAATCTGATGGTGCTGTATAAATAATAAAATAATAATAATATTAATAATAACATAAAATTGCCTCTGCATCATTGAATGGTAAGACCACATCTTGAATGGTAAGACCACAAGTTTAATTTTGGGCACCTTTATTAAAGAGGTATTTTCAGGAGCCAGAAAGAGTGCAGAGATGGGCCACAAAATTAATAAGGGGAATGGAAGATTTTAGTATTTTAGTAGTGATGAAAAGCTTGAAAAAAATTAACTTGTTTACTTTAAAAAATAATGCTGCTCAAAATAGATATGCTATATACTGTACAAACAGATCTCACGTAGAGTGTTCATTGACAGTACTCTAGAAAGGATTAGAGGTCACTTACTTGAAGAGAAGAAATTACGTCTACGGTAGAGGAAAGGGTTGTTTACAGTAAGAATAAAAAAAGTGGAATTATCTGCTTTAAGAGATTGTTTTATGGGACTCTGCACACATTTTAAACCATCTGGATTAAAAAAAAAAAACAGAATTTTTAAATATATACTAGTTAATATCTGTGTTAACATCTTATTGATCGAAAGAAAAATCTGGAGTCAAGAAGATTTTGTTTAGTGTAAAAATTGGAAACCACTTCAAAGGTCACACATAGATGTGTAAAAGGATGATACACATTATATTTTTTTTGGTCATCTCACTATGTAACTCAAAGGTGATGGATAAACTTTTAAGCCCACTTTTCCATGAAGAAGGCATTATTTGTTTTCTATAATACATGTTTTTTAAGGTTGAAGACTATGGATAAAAACAAAAAAGTAATGTTTCAAATAATCTCGCCTCCTTCCACCCTGTCCAATATATAAGAAATCTACAAACTAGCAGAACAAACTACCCTCAACTAATCTAGCAGGTCATTGACCTGATAGTGTAGCTTTTTTCCATGCTAGTCTATTCAATTGCTTTATGTCAATGACACAAATAAAAAATAGTTATATGCATTTAGCAGTGTTCCTTTGTAATTTTTTGAAGCAATCCTCCTGCTGTTATGTGCATGAACACTGACATAAATGTATTCTTTTATCTCATGCTAAGACATCCACCCCACACCCCCCCCCAGCAATTAAATGCCAGTATGAAACACTACAAAGGAGAAAATTCACTGCATATAACATTTTATTGCACACCTGCTGAGTTTTATTGTAAACTTTTAAGCAATTCAATGTGTTCCTTACACCCCTTTACAGTTAATGAGGTTAATGTGCCTTTTTAGTGTGAACAAAATTCTTGCTAGTTAAAATACTTTACCAGGATGGATCCATTGAGATTTCTCTCGCTTTCAAATACAATATTTAAAAAAAATAAAATATACAAACAATATATATATATGTATATATATTTGTGCTCGGAATTTAATACGTAATGGATGGTGTCTGAGATGAAAGTTGGTTTGTGGTGTGCTGAAAACCAACGTACGAGTGGGCCTGTAAATAAAAGAGGCCCCACCAAGGAGAGTAGTAATGCTATAAGGGTGAAGGTGGGTGGGGACAATCAACTTTACCGGCAGAGGTGAGTAGGGGCTGGGAGTTTAAGTAGGGGACTTACTCCTCCCACAAATTCAGGCCTAATGGCCTTTCTACTTGTGCTCGGAATTTAATACGTAATGGATAGTGTCTGGGATGAAAGTTGGTTTGTGGTGTGCTGAAAACCAACGTACGAGTGGGCCTGTAAATAAAAGAGGGCAAAGAGAAGATCATGAAAAACACACTTTATTGCATTTAGTACATAACCAAATTCCTGAAGGCTTGGCGAAGCTCTCTTTCTGGCTGTGGTATGTACTTATGGTATATGGAGGATTTCCATCGGCCCAGTCTCTTGATGATGTGAACCGGGGTGTTTGTACTCGAGGCTGATGAAGCGGCTCCTATGCGGAAGGAGTGACCGGAGAACGAAGCCGGATTGTAACCCAGTTTTGCCAGTAAGGTTCTGACATGCATTGTGAATTTAGCAGTGGTGAGTGGGTGCCCTTGTAATAATAAGAGCGGAGAGTCTGGTAAATGCGTGTGATGAGTTGACCGTAGATGGTCTAGTGCCTTAACCAGACACCAAGCATTATCAGTGGGAAAGAGGGGAATAATAGCGGAGTGTAGTGAGTGATTAGTTTTGGTAGATGGGAGAGTGAGTACGTAGTGATCTTCCACCTTAGTGAGGTATGAGGTTTTAAGGCTGTGTGAGATATCCCCTTGACAAACAACGGTGAATTCTCCGGGTCTAAGGAAACCATAAAAAGCTAGATAAATGGCAGACTTGATCACCAGGTTTGTGTCGGGATCGAATGGGGATTCACCAAGTAGGTTGCTGAGTGATCTAAAGATAGGCCCATCTATTGGTAGTCTGGTGGTGGCAAGTGGAACAGAAACCTTTGAGATACCCTTTAAGACTTTCTTGATGGGGTATGATGACAAGAAGGGGGTGTTGCTAGGGAAATTAGTGAGACTGTGGTGCTGAACCCCCGTGAGGTATAGTTTAATGGTATTGTGAGAAAGTTTTAAATGTAAGTGGCAGAAGGAGGCAAAAGCCACCATGGTTTGAGTAGAAAAATCACATTGTAATCCGAAATCTGCTGTGCATTTATTTAAAATGGTAAGTGCCCTACTGTAGGTGACAGCTGTGTTAGGTGATAGAGCTTGGTGTGTGAGAGACCTAGCGTGGTGCATTAGTGCGTTTAATCCAGGATTAGTTTATGAAACCGTGGTGTCTTGGATGGCTGGCGGTGGGCCGTAGGGAGTGCCTGGAAGAATACCAGGAATTGAAAACGAGACAGAGCATCAGCGGCCGTGTTGTGGATACCCGGGATGTGAAAACAGACTAAGTGGAACTGGACGGTTGAAGCTACACGCGCTGAAGCTGCAGGACCATGCATTAAAATTGTTGCACACCTGCGCTTTGCCTAGGAAGGAGATGGGTCTACCCAGTTTATCCCGCTGACCACCCGCTTGTTTAGTGTGAGGGGTGAAAGTGGTTTGAGGGGTCGGAGTGGAGGTGGATGGATCAGCTTCAGAGGGGCACAAATCGGCCGTATGAGATGTGGAATTACATACGGAACAAGACGGGGGCCTCAGACCAGCGAAGTGACAACAGAATAATTCAGTATCCATCTGACACCAGTTAATTCTAATGTCAAACTGCTTCAGATGGGTCGCCACCTTCGCTGATACTGATTTGTGATAATCATAAAAAGATGAGCCCCCGCTCTTGATGCCCAAATCCACCACTTTATGCAGATAGAGGTCTAGTTCCTCTCTTCTGTGGGAATATACCGAGCAAATGACGTCGCGATATATCCCGAAGGCTATTACAAACTGTGGTATTGATAGTTTTTTGTTAAGCCTGGGATCTCTGGTTTTAAGCACCACTGAGATATCCCCTTAATTATATGCCCAGTTCTCCAGCACATCTTGTGAGGCTATAAGCAGTGACACCAGACACACATCCTTCCCATCTAGGATTTCTTTCCTAATGGAGTCTGGGAAGGAGTGTGCTGGTGACACAAAAGGTGATGTAACCTTGGCAGGTAAGAACGAGTAAGAACGCAAATACCTGGTAATGTAGCGAGGTACAAGGTTAGGTAGGTTGGGTAGGTTCTTGTCTGATGGCAGTATGAACGTAGGCCTAAGTAGAAAAATGTAGAGAATTTTAACACAACAAGAACATAGGACCGTGTGATAATCGTGATACATAGAGACCGTGTCGGGTCTTGTATAAAAAGACCCATAATGAGTCGAGTACTATACCTTGATTTGTTGTACAGGTACTTGGATGGGCGTAAATGTTTTTTTACGGAGAAAAACGGAGGAGGCCTAGAATAGGGCTGGAGCTATGGATAAAAGCCATCGTATATTATTAAAATTAGCAATGGTTATGACATTATATTTTAATTAACAAATTCCGTTTGTGACAAGTTTAGAGTGAAGGCTGCCTGAGGCCTTGACATGATTGAACAGAAGTGAGTAAATACTATACCTGAATTGTAAATACAAGAACTTGAATTTGACAACATTATGCAGACATACAAGACAAACGGGCAATCTGTGGAGACCAAAGAAATGTAACAGAGGCTAAAATTAATGTCTGCCTAAGCTAAAGAAAAATAGAGAATACTAAGAAATGTAGGGTTTGCAAAATTCCCACAGAGGATTGTACTATACATTAATATATACGTTTGAGACGGCCTACAGGGTTGGCGTGGAGTTGAAAAACGCTGCCAAAGTAGTAGGGTGTCAGGAAGAATTTGATTAAGTGTATAACGTACCTAAAGCACAGAGGGTTAACTCCAAAGGGCCTTGGAATAAATAACCGAGTACTGAGATGAAGTGTCATAATTTATATATATATACATGATTAAATCAAGAGTCACAGAGGCAATAGTAAATGGTTGTAGTAATAAACAGATTTTATTAAATAATACTGACAGATTTAATACTAACAGTTAAGTAACCGAACGGGAAGTATCTATAAATAAATGATTGTTTAGTTCGTATGAACGAAGAGCTGATATTTGCACCAACAGGGGTCGACAGTTTATACGGCACAGGGGACCCACTGAAGCTAAGTATAGTGTGCATTCGCCTAATTCCGCACGAATAGAAGTAGTGCACGAACGGGTAAGTATGCGAGGGGTGAACAGAATATTGCACGAATTTCTAAATGAACAAACGGGTTAGTATATATGTATATAGTTCGTTCGTATGAATGAACGGTTTACCAGAATTTAACTAAATTGTACCAGAGTTTACCCGAACAAAGGTCAGCAGTTTAGACCGTACGAAGGACCCACAAATGTAAATACAGCCGGCGTTCGTCTAATTTAAACGCACGAATGCGGAAGTTCATGAACGGGTAAGTATGCACGAACAGGTAATGTATAAATAAAAAGGGAGCCTACCACAACATTTTTAGGCCCAAACAGAGGGAAATAGCCAAAAGCTATTTCCCTCACAAGCTAACGTGAGCGTGCCGGTCTTGTGACCGGAAGCCAAATACCGTGACCGGGGAGAAGCCGGGTGGCAGGGCCGCAGGACGGATGGAGGAATTAGCTGGACACCTCTGCTGCTGGAGACTGGAGCTGTTTGGCGGGAAGCTCGGACCGGAAGTGCTGGTTGCTATGGAGATACAACAATCAACTTTACCAGCAGAGGTGAGTAGGGGCTGGGAGTTTAAGTAGGGGACTTACTCCTCCCACAAATTCAGGCCTAATGGCCTTTCTACATATATATATATATATATATATATATATATATATACACACAAACAAAATCCAGTTCAAAAAATTCCTCTTTAATTCATAAAATAAACAAATCGACGTTTCGGTCCGCACAGGGACCTTCCTCAGGACAAAGTGACCCAAAGTTTTTGTTTTTGTAGTATATATATACACACATACATATAGACATATATAAATGTAACATATAACAGGTAATAAATATATTCAACTGTGACCGGTGCATTCTGTGCTGAGGTATATTGCCTTAGATCTCTTAACAGATTTTAGATTGAATGAAGATTTGACTGTGACCCTGAGGTTTTCCATAATTGTGGTGCTCTGTAGGAAAATGAGGATCGAGCCACTTTATTTTTGTATTGCGGTATGCTAAATATCATGGTAGTACTGGATCGGAGGTTATAGGAGGTTATAAGAGGTCGGAACAGCTGGGGAGAGCATTTTACTTAAAGGACCACTCTAGGCACCCAGACCACTTCAGCTTAATGAAGTGGTCTGGGTGCCAGGTCCTTCTAGGGTTAACCCATTTTTTAATAAACATAGCAGTTTCAGAGAAACTGCTATGTTTATGAATGGGTTAAGCCTTCCCCTATTTCCTCTAGTGGCTGTCTCATTGACAGCCACTAGAGGCGCTTGCGTGCTTCTCACTGTGATTTTCACAGTGAGAGCACGTCAGCGTCCATAGGAAAGCATTATGAATGCTTTCCTATGTGACCGGCTGAATGCGCGCGCAGCTCTTGCCGCGCGTGCGCATTCAGCTGGCGGGGCGGAACGGAGGAGGATCGGAGGAGGTGAGCTCTCCGCCCAGCGCTGGAAAAAGGTAAGTTTTTACCCCTTTCCCCCTTCCAGAGCCGGGCGGGATGGGGACCCTGAGGGTGGGGGCACCCTCAGGGCACTATAGTGCCAGGAAAACGAGTATGTTTTCCTGGCACTATAGTGGTCCTTTAAGTAGGATGGGAGCTTCCCAAAAAAGCTCTTATGCACAAGGATGGGAAGATGAAGAATGCATCGGGATTTCAGCGATAGCCTATTTAGCTCTTTTAACATGTCACAATGGTGGGTAAAGTAATTGCATTCTAGTACAAAGTGACAGAATGAATTATACAACGTATTAAGTTTATTAACCCCTTACTGACCAGAGCATTTTTCAATTTTCTTACCGTTAAGGACCAGGGCTGTTTTTACATTTCTGCGGTGTTTGTGTTTAGCTGTAATATTCCTCTTACTCATTTACTGTACCCACACATATTATATACCATTTTCTTGCCATTAAATGGTCTTTCTAACAATACCATCATTTTCATCATATCATATAATTTACTATAACAAAAATTATAAAAAATGATTAAAAAGTTAAAAAAAACACACTTTTTCTAACTTTGACCCCCAAGATCTATTACGTATCTACAACCTCCAAAAAATACCCATGCTAAATAGTTTCTAAATATTGTCCTGAGTTTAGAAATACCCAATGTTAACATATTCTTAGCTTTTTTTGGAAAGTTATAGGGCTATTAGTACAAACCATTTTTTTTTTACATTATAACACTGATATCTGTCAGGAATCCCTGAATAACCCTTCACATGTATATATTTTTTAAAAGAAGACAACCTAAGGTATTAAAGTTACCACCAATCTATGCCAAATTCTGAAAAAATAATAATAATTGGTGATTTTTTTTGACACACATAGAAATGTAAGAATATATGTATGGAGAACTTTAAGGGTTACTGCCAAAAAAACACCCCAATAGGTGTTCAGCAACATCTCCTGAGTACAGTGATACCACCCATGTACAGGTGTGTCGGGTTCTCAAAAAATCTTACTTGGAGGGTGCGCATTCCAGTTTTCCAACTTGGAATTTTCACAGCTGGTCATCATGCACTCATGTCCCATTTGGGAAATTTTGTAAACCGGTCAATGTAATTTACCCCCATCAAACCACATATTTTTGAAAAGTAGACACCTTAGGATATTTCAAATGGTGGTATTTTAACACTTTCCATGCACTAATTCTACCACCAGTCTTTGTCAAACGTTTGGGTAGTCATTTTTTTTGTGTGTTCTTTTTCTCTCATGTTGTACTTTAGCATGGATTATCAGTTCCTGTTATGTTTTACTGACAAAGAACACCTTAATATGTGTTCAGCAAAATCTCCCGAGTGCAACAGATCCCCCAATGTACAGGTTTTATGGGTTTTTGCAAACTTACAGGGGTCAAATGTAGGGCTTTTCCCTTTTTTATGTTTGCACATTGAAATTAGCCAGATTGGTTTGCTGGGCCTATGTTTCTTTTGAGACCGTATAGCAGCTCAGGAATGAAAATTAACCCCATCATGGCATACCATTTGTAAAAGTAGACACCCCATTTTGAATACTGTGGGTTATGTCCAGTCTTTTGTAGTAGCCACTTAGCCGCAACCGCTTGCCAAATTTAGTGTTCACATTTGGTTTGTTTTTTGTTTTTTTTACACAAAAACTGCACTTTTTGTGGTGATTTCATCATCGTGATCAGCGGTCTCCCGAGTATAACAATATCCCCATGTACAGGTTGTTTTGGAAAGTTACAGGTTCAATATAGGGCTTGCCCAATTCAGTTTGCCAGATTGGTTTGCTGGGTCTGTGTTGTCATTTGAGACCATATGGTAGCCCAGGAATGTGAAATAACCCCATCATGGCATACCATTTTCAAATGAAGACAACCCAGGGTATTCCAAATGGGGTATTTCCAGTCTTTTGTAGTGGCCACTTAGCCACTTAGCTGGCCAAAGTTAGTGTTTTTATTAGTTTTTTTATAAATTTTTTTTAGTTTTTATTTATATTATATATATATATATATATATATATATATATTTATTTATTTAAGAGCAAGCATTAGGCTGCTAGAGTAGGACCTGCCAAGAATGGGGTACATTGACGTTGTGGCAGGCTTATGCAATATATGATCATATAATGTAACTAAACCCCCATTATTTTTTGCCTAGGTAAGGTGTTTTTAAATAAAACTATTACAATCTCTAAGATTTGAAATCATTGTTTCATGAATTATATATATATATATATATATATATATATATTGCCTAGATTAGGTGTTTTAAAAAAAACTAATAACATCTTTCAACATTGAAGTTGCTGTTTAGTGGATAGGTGAGTGCGCTGGATCTTGTGTATTGTATTTGGCCCCCAGCAGCACTCCCATTTATGCATGTGCAGCCAACCCCCCTTGTTTCATATATATATATATTTGGGAGTCTAGCCAACTCCTTGGTTTTGCACCCCTCCCTGTCACAGGTGCAGGGCGGGACTGGGGATTCCAAAGCAGCCCTGGAAAAAAAATCTATGCCAGCCCCATAAGTCATTGCGCCATATATTGTCACATGTAATATGTAAGGCTATGTCTTACCACCCTAGATGATTGATATATATATATTGCTTTTTCCAATATAAAATATTGGTCCTTTCAGAGTAAAATTTTTAATTATACAGTAAGCATACTCACATGCAGACACAGACAATCTCACTGACACAAGATGATTGATACACAGCCTCATAAACAATCTCACTGATATACATAAGGTCATTGACATAAAAACACAAACTCACTCAGTAGCAGGCACGCACAAACGCGCGCGCGCACACACACGCACACACACAGCTTAATGTAGTGGTTCTGGTGTCTATAGCCTGTCCCTGCAGACTTTTCAATGTAAACACTGACTTTTTAGAGAAAAGGCAGTGTTTACATTGCTTCCTAGTGACAGACACTCAGACGGTCACTAGAGGTGCTTCCTGTGTCAGTGCAGATTGGCTGAGATCATCAAGCTTGATTATCTCAGCCATTGAGGCAGGGCCAGTCGAGGAGAGACCAGCACGACGTGGGGGGGAAAAAGGTGAGTAAAAACACACATACCATGACAGACACACACCATGACACAGACAGACCGTGACACAGACAAACACACCGTGACACAGACAGAAACACACCATGACAGAGACACACACACACACCATGACAGACACACACACACATACCATGACAGAAACACACCATAACATAGACAGACTGTGACAAAAACACACACTGTGACACAGGCACACATTACATGACACAGACGGACACACACACCATGACACACAGGCACCACGACACAGAGAGACCGTGACACAGACACACATGGTGACACAGACAGACACACACACCATGACAAACACACACACCATGACACAGACAGACCATGACACAGACACAGACACACACACCATGACACAGGCAGACACACCATGACAGAGACACACACAATGACACAGAGACACACACACACACACAATGACACAGTCAGAGACACACACACACACAATGACACGGACAGACACACACACCATGACAGACAGAGACACACACACACACAATGACACAGACACACATACACTCACACTGACACACATAATTTCTACCTTTGTGCTGGCGGCCGCATGGGGGAGCTGAGTCTTCTTGCGGCCGCAGAGAGAGCTCTTCTGGCGACCGCAGGGGGAGCTGGCTGTTCTGTCTCTGCTCCTCCTCCCCAGCGCGCCGCTTAATGAGACCGGGGCCGGAATATGACATCATATTCCGGCCCCGGTCTCTTTGTAGTGCGCTGGGGAGGAGGAGCAGAGACAGAACAGCCAGCTCCCACTGCGGCCGCCAGAAGAGCTCTCTCTGCGGCCGCAGGGGAGCCAGCTGCCTGCCTGGCCCCAGGTGCCGACGGCCCACCGTGAAATTTCCCAGTATCCTGGTGGGCCAGTCCGGCCCTGAATTTCTCAGCGTCAATTGGTAACCGTGTAGTAGGTTTTGTAGGCGTTGGATGCCTTTTAGCATGTTTTTAATGGGGTGTGCTGACAGGAAGTTTTTTATACCGGGATATGTGTTGCTTACATGATGCTGTATTCCAGTTAAATAGAGTTTTATGGTGTTGTGTGCCAGTTTCAATTTGAGATGGCAAAAAAAGGTGAATGCCACCATGGTATCTAAACTATAAGGATTCGTGATGAGGTATTCTGAAACAAATTTGTTGAATAACATTAAGGCTCGGTTGTACGTGGGCCTGGTGTTTGGGGAAAGTGAGGCCTGTGCTAGTGCTCTCCCGTGCTCCATGAGTAATTTTAGTCCAGGATGAGGTCTCTGAACTGCGGCGCCTTGCTTGGCTGTTCCTCTGCTGTTGGGTGTAGCGGTCTGAAAACCTGTAGTTTGGAACGGGATAGTGCGTCAGCTGCTGAATTATGGTGACCTGGCACGTGTATGCAAGTCAGGAAAAAATTTTGTGTGGCTGCCAACCATGTGAGTCTCCTGACCAGGCTCATGATGGTTAGTGAAGAAAACCTGCCTTTGTTCAGAATCTCGCAAGCCGCCATGTTGTCGGTGTAGCATTTGACAGCTTTCCCTCCCCATAAGTGGCCCCAGACTTTAGCTGCTGCCACTATGGGGTAGATCTCAAACAGTGCCGAAGTCTTTGTGAAAGCGGGTATTCCTAGTGCTTCGCTAGGCCAAGCGTCCCTCAACCATCCGTCTTTGAAGATGGCTGCGAAACCTGCGTAACCTGCAGCATCCGTCCATAACACAGGGGAGTTTAATGTCAACGGTGGTATGAACAAGTTTCTCCCATTCCAGTCCGACAGGAAATGGTACCACATGGTCAGATCCGCCCTAGCCTGAATGTCCAGTGTAACCCTGCTGTCGTCGTTGGGTAAGTCGGGTAACAAACTGAGTAGACGTGAGATGAAAGCTCTTCCCTGTGGTATTACTCTCATGGCGAAGTTCAGAGAACCCAGGAGTGACTGAAGATCCTTCCTTGACGTCATACCTTTGTCGAGGAATGACCCAACCTCTACTCGGATTCTCTGAACTTTGTCCGCTGGCAGGCTAGCTTTCATGGCTGTTGAGTCTACCTAGTCTCGATACCTAGGAAGGTTAGTTTGGTGGTGGGGCCCACTGTCTTGTTCTCGGCCACTGGTACCCCTAATGTCTTGAATAATGCAACCGTCTTGTTGATGCTGTGTGGTACTGCATCTGGTTTCTCTACTGTTAGGAAGTCGTCCAGATGGTGTATAATTACTGGACAACAGCAGATATTTAACAGTAGCCAACACAGTGTCTCAGCAAAAATATCAAACAATTTCGGGCTACTTTTGGCCCCAAACGTCAGCCGGTTCGCAAAGTAGTATAGCTCTTTCCACTTTACGCCATGCAAATGCCATAGAGAGGGGTGCAAAGGGAGCAGCTTGAACGCATTTGAAATATCGGTTTTCCCAAGCAAAGCTGCCGCCCCTGCTTCCAGTATGGCCTGTATGGCATTATCGACTGTGGCGTACTGTAAAGAAAACTCGGCCGATGGTATAAGCGAGTTTAGGCTTGGTGTGGTTCTGGAATGAGGGGCTGACAAATCGATGATTAACCGTGCTTTATTGTTTTATTTCCCCCATGCAATTCCTATTGGGCTGGTTCTCCAACAAGTGAATGGTGGCCGTGTGAATGGCCCTAACATGAAACCATTCCCTACTTCAGCTTGCAACAGAATGTCTACAGTAGTGGCAGATTGTAGGTTCCTGCATTCAATAGTTCCTGATGATAGTGCTACCAACCCAGTGTGAAACCCCTCCGTGAAACCCGTAATCCGAAATTGTACTAAATCCCAAGATGGATGCGAACTAAGGTAAAAGGCTAGCGTATCGACATTGACTTCAGTCAGTCATTTCTTGGGGAACAATCGGTTAGGACACATCGTCTTAGCATGGGCTCTGTGGCAGATGGTGCAGACATGTAACAATCTGCAAGCGCTGAAGCTGCAACAGCCTGCGTTAAAATTGTTACATATCTGCGCCTTCCCCAAGAAAACTATTGGCCTACCTAATTTGTCTTTAAATGTCCTTTGGTCAGTGCTACTGGTGCTAGGAACTGCGTAGCAGGTAGTTGTAAGACTTGGTTCGTTTGGGCACAAATTGGTGGTGTTGGCATTTGATGAACAAATTGCGCAAGACGGTGGGCTGTCAAAATGGCGGCAGAAAAGTTCGGTACCTAAGTGCCTCCAATCGGTTCTTATATTGAATCGTACCAAAGCTGCCGCTGCTTTTGCAGAAAATGACTTGTGATAATCAAAAAACGTATGGCCACCGTACTTGTGTCCCAGATCCACCAATTTGTGCAAATACAAATCCAGTTCTTCTCTACGATGGGGAAAACCGGTGCATACTACGTCTCTATATATGCCAAAAGCTAGGATGAACTCCGGTATGGTTAATTTTGTACTGAGTCTGGGGTCTCTAGCTTTCATCACCACTGACAAATCCCCGTAATTATAGGTCTTATTTTCTACCACGTCTTGAGACGCTATCAATAGGGAAATAAGGTTGACGTCTTTTCCCTCTAAAATATCTTTCCTAATGTTAGGATGTACCAAGTGTGCTGGTGTGACGATGTGAGTGGTAGGATTTTGTGTGATTTGTGCCCCTGCACATTACCCTGTGCTGCTATGTGTTCAATATCAGGTGTGAGATTGATGTCGGGTGCCACGATAATTGGCTCAGGAGCTTCCAGCCTGTCCATTCTCTGGCTGATATTACTAATGGACGCCAGGATAGATGTCATGGTGGCTTGCAGCCCCGCTAAGGTTTCGTTCATATTGTCCTGTGAGCTGGTTCCTGGTTGAGGGGTCTCGGTGGTTGTCATCATAATCCTATATAGCTCAGCTTTCTTAGCAGTGGCCGGATATGGTACACCCCTACGTCTGAGTTCCGCAGCAATTTTAGGAATTGTCCATGACCTCAACGAACAAGGGCTATCTAGGTTTTCGGCTGTTGTTGGGGCCGTCGTAGGGGTGGGTGATCTAGCTGGCGTGCTGGGAGGGGAGACGTCTTCTCCTATGTCGGAGGCGTGAGACATCCTATATGAATGACAAAGTGTTTGATGCGACTTATTAGTAAGTTGTAGTAGATAACGAGGTGGGTGAGGCCCTGCTACTTGCCGCTGGACTGTTAGGGGCTCTATCTATGCGTTGGACGTATGTCTGGGCCACGGAAGTGTTGTGGCAGGAAAGTGGGCCTCAATTAACATATAAAAGTAATCTGGGCATGCTTGGTGAGGCCCTCTCTGTACTTTGGGTTGAGTACTGTGAAATCTACCTATGAGTTGGACCGAAGGTGAATACCTCTGTAATGAGGAAAACCTGGGAAGTATTATTGTCGTAATTAGTGCTTTTTTATTTTTTCTCACTATTGTGCTAGTGCCTATATCGTGTCATAGGTATGATTCCTTGACTAATACGTACCTGACGAGTGGGTCTTTAGGTTACGGCTGTACTTGTATATGCTTAGTTTGCTTGGCCTAAGATGAAAATAATCGAAGTAAAACACCCGAATAGGCGTACCCCTTCCCCTAAACACATTTTTTTAATTTTTTTTTTTTATTTACCTGTACCGCAACTAAGCGTTTGATTCTTGAAAAAAAATTTCAAGAGGTAAGGTGCGGTCTATGTCTCTGACGAATTGTTATGACCAGCGTTGGTCTTGATGAATCTGTGACCTACGAGGGTAAGATGTAACAAGATGCACTTTACCAGTTTGGACTATGTACGATGTTAATACGATGTTTCTAGCTCAGAGCGGATTCGCGTATTAGTGCCACTTAATTTATCCATAATGAACGTACCTTGTGTTGGGACGCTCGTTTGTTGAAAATTGAAAACAAACCCACCTGCAAGGACATGACAATACAAATTTAACTTACCTCGTCAACCTGTATACCTACTTTTACCCGTATGCCGTATACTGATACAACGATACCCTTTACCTGTCCCCCTTAACTGCCGCTTCCACCGAGACTATACGTGATTATTTCTATTTAGTTACCTACGGTTGTAATCAGACTGCGATAAATGTGTACTCCCACCTTATTACTTTAATTTATTTGCTCTGTATTTCCATAAATCTCTTAATCGATATGCCTAAAGAAGTATATATCTTGTGGATATCCCTTGAAGTAATTTATAACCCGTGTTGTAACCTTTAATTTGTACCAGTGACAATGTTCCCGATCTATATACCTATTATGTTATTCCCATAATACATGTTTACAGATAACTACCATTCTAATATATGAACAGTTCCATACATAGTGTGTCATATGTTGAATGTGTCTGTAGGTGGCAGTATCGCATTTTATTTTTCTTTGAGCGGTATAAACGTACTGCTATTCGTGTGTTTTTAATGCCGTGTTCGTGAGTTTGACCTTGTTAGATCCGTGTGGTTAGCACCGATATAAGGCATTAGTGGATTAAGACTTATCTGTATGTGCTCCCACCGCCCGCGTCATTCGGCTGTTAAGTGATTCGTGCATAATTCCTGTTCGCCCAGTTGTTCTGAAATGTACAATACTTGTAATTGGTGACCCCCCCCTTTTTCGTATTGTATTTTGATTCGTGTGTTTGGTCGTTCGAATGCCCGTACTTACGATTGCCGGTATCTTGAACCCTGAAGTGCGACCCGCCGCTCTGGAAGCTGTGGTGCCGTGGGCAACCTGTGTGCCCGCCGTGAACGATGGCTACCTGCTACCTCCGTTTGTGCAGGCCTGTTTAACGGTTGGAGATCCTGCTGACGTGGAGGCTGAATAACCTGGCTGAGCTGGAGTTTGATCAGTGATTCCCGCTGTCTGGACCGGAACCAGAAGTAACCAAGTGCTGTCAGCAAGGTATGGAGGTAAGTAGTGGGTTTATATAGGCTGGTTGCAACCCCTCCCACAACTCCAGGCTCTGCCTTCCCATATATGCGCACACACACATATAATACGTGAGTGTGTATATATATATATATATATATATACACACACACTTTTATTTCCTATATATGTATAATATATTATAATTAAGCATTGTATAATATATTATACATGTATAATGCATATATATGATTTCATTATAAGTGTATTTTAAGATATATGTGTATAAATCTCAAAGTATGTAAAATATTTTTTAAATTTTTTATTTCTTTTACTTTTTAGCAGTCTGGGGGACTGTCTGACAGCTCCTAGACTCCTATTGTGGCGATGTCATCATGGTGATCACATGGCCCTGGAGGGCCGGGGTGGCAGTCCCCCCCCAACCGTGACCGCTGTGGATCATCAGTCCAGGTAAGTCCAGGGCTTCTATTTGCCGCGGACGTACTATGTACATTTGCGGTCCTTAACGACCATTTTTTGTAAGATGTACAAATTGCTTCCAGCGCTCTAATTAGCAGTGGACGTGCAGGGTACGTCCGCGGCCCTTAAGGACTGTTTTTTGTTAGGCATACCCTGCAAATCCGCAGTCACTAAGGGGTTAAGGTGGGTTTGCGGTGCGGGTGCATACACGACATCCCCATAATCAATGACCGGTATTAGCATTTGTTGCACTATCTGTTTCCTTACTGTAGGGCTTAGGCAGGATTTGTTTGTGTACAGGGCACCTAGTTTTGGGTAAAGTTTTGAAGAGATTTTTTTTAATGTGAAGGCCAAAGGATAGATTGGGGTCTAGCAATATACCTAGATATTTAAAAGAACAGACTGCTGTCAGTGTGCTATTTAAATTTGCTCTGATACACAGTTGTTGATTTTGTAGTTTACGTAATTTAGGTACAGTTCCAAAGATCATTGTAACGGTTTTGTCAGTGTTTTGGAAGAGTTTGTTATCTGCTATCCACTTTTATACCTCTGTGAATTGGTTTTGGAGCACAGCCTCGAGCTGCGGTAGCTTGGGTTTACTAGCGTAGATTACAGTGTCATCTGCATACATGTGTACAGTTAAGAATTTGCAGACTTTAGGCAGATCATTTATAAATAATTTGAATAGAGTATGGAGCCTTGGGGAACACATTTAGTGTTAACATACACTGATCAGCCGGAACATTTAAACCACCTGCCTAATATTGTGTAGGTCCACCTTGTGCTGCCAAAACAGCTCTGACACAGTCTTCTAGCCATCACTATTTGGCCCTTGTCAAAGTCACTCAGATCTTTTCGCTTGTCCAGATGAAATTCCAGAACTGACTGTTTACTTGCTGACTATGATATGCGACCTGTTAACAAGTGCCATTGTAACAATACAACCAATGTTATTAATTTCACCTATCAGTGGTTTTATTGTTGTGGCTGATCGGTGTATATCATAATACGTACACTAATCAGCCACTGATACAGTGTACTCCTTATAGATTTATTGTTTTTAATTGAAAATAAAAGCAAGATTGAAAATATTTATTTCGAATAACGTGGTTGGTATTGTACCAAGGAACAGGGGGACAAATTTAGTGTACTTTTGAGAATACTTTTTGGGGATGGTTCATGCACTGGGAATTGTAGGAAGGACAAAACCAGTAGAAGTAATGCAGTAATAGGAAAGTAATTTAACTACCTGTAGCTTAACATTCACCTAACTTAATGAGAATGATTTACCAAAATGTTCTCTTCTAAGAAGTGGTGCAAAAATGTAAAAGGGGAGAAATGGATTGTGCTTACTAATTCCATTGGTTTCCATGGAGCATGCCTTACTTTTAGTATCTAATTACACTTTTTAGAAGAGACCACCTTGATAAATATCCCCTTTTGTCTCTGTGGCAGTACCGAAATGAAATATTTTCTAAACTGAGAAGTTAGTTATTACCAGAGTAGAAATCAAATATGCTAACCTGCCCATTAGTGCTCTCAGCCTGTGGTTATCGTTCCAGGTTGGACAACATTGATACAGATAATGTGCACCTATAGACTCATAACACCATAAACACCGCAAGGAGATGTAGTGGCTTTGTTGCTTAGAGTGTTAACTACAACCTTTTACATGAACAGTTAGGCCCATAGTGACGACATACTTACACAAAAGCACCATGAAGTCTTAAGCCTGCATAAAGAAAAAAAAAAAAAAGGTTTTCCTGTTGAAGTTTTTTTGAGTTTCAAGGACACTGGATTTCTGCAGGATTTTGGTTTCAGCGTAGGGGGTCACTAAATTTTCTGCTTGTCTGCACATGTCTCTAGATTGACACATGGAACCCTTATCTTTTCCTCTTTCTTTGAATTGTGTCAGAGCTCATTTATTTTCTTCTCTGTCCTTACAGTCTGTTGCTTTCCACAGCTCAGGCTAACCTCCGAAAACTGACAGACTGAATGAGGAGACTGCATCAGGAGTTCCGATAGTTAACTGTCTGTTATACCTTTTAGTGGATCGATGTTATCCCAAAGAAAACGTACTGTGAGTATTTATGGAAGCAGTGACTTTAAATAATGGAAAGGTCAACCTTTAAAAAAACAAAAAAACAAACAAACATCATAGCAGAGAACATTTTTTATACCCATAAGATTATCTGCCAAATTATGTTAATTGGGGTGAATGTCACCAGAACTCTAAATAATCACATTTTGTTTTAAATAAAACACTTAAGTGTAAATTATGTATTGCAAGTGAATGTATTCAGTACCAGCCAACTATATTAAAATCAAACATTTTTTTTACTGCTGCCTGAAATCAAAATACAAGTGTAATAACCTTTAATCTTTAAGTATCATTTAATTCTCAGATATATCAGGTTTTAACGTGCACGTAAGGATTGATATTCTGGAATTATGCACGCTCCAAAACTTGCTTGAAAGCAGGATAAATGCCAATATATTATTCCAAAGAAAACTGTTAATAAATATCAGCGATATTATTTCTTCTATTTACTAATGCTATTTTGTCCTTGTAAAACAACTATATTTATTAATTTAAGCATATATGTAATAAATGTAATGTCTCCTAAGAACTTTTGAGGTGCTATATCTTTAATAGACACGGTTGGACGTAACGCATCCTGTTAAAAGTGTGCGCCATCAATGCCTTCCTGCTCTGTAATGTGTTTGATGTGCACGCTAACTTTGTTCCTCTTAACAGGAATTACTTCAAAGGGCCCCAACGCTTCTCCATTGACTTCTGAATAATGCTTCCGTTATTCAGAGCTCTTTTGATCTTCGTTCACATTGTGTATATCTCGGATTGTTACTGGAATTGCCTCTTCCAGATCTCCCTATGTTAACCTAATACCTGTTGCCGACCGGGACTGTTTAAATACTTTTGTTCTCTAGCTTTCCTTTTTACTACCTGATAACTTTTACCGACCCGGATTGTTTAACGGACCTTGTATTATGAATTTCCCTTAATTCCTACTATTACCGGTTGTTTTACGAATTATGCACTTTGAAGTACAATACAACTGACTGACCTGAGTTGGTAAAGGATATTAGATTTGGATCTCTGTTTATACCTATCGTCTTTTTGGATCGCTTATGGATTTTCTGGTTAATCCAGACCATCTTGTGGAAATACTCGGACATCTTTGAGAGTAATTCTTTATTATTTGAACCCCATTTATTTTCTCTTTATTATTATCTCAAGTCAAAAATACTCTACTACTATAAAAGGAAAAAAAAAAATATTTTTTAAAATTTTGTTCTCACCAGTATTTTGAATATCCTCTTCTGTGGAACCTGTAAATAAAACATTAATTAAGTTAGGAGCTCGATTCATTCTTATCAGGGCAAAATCTAAATCACAATAGATTAGCAGAGCCTTTTCATCCCTGATATGGTAAAATGGATCTCAAACAATTGAAACAATCCTTTGAAAACTAAACTCAACGTATAGATTTCGTTGCCCAATCATTACATGAATTACACAGTACCAAAAAATGATTTACAAAATCAAATAGATTCTTTATCAAGTGTCTCTACCTATCAATAAACCTGCTGTTTCCTTTTCTACTGCATTTTCAGGAGAATGGGCTTTATTCAGAACATGCTTACGTGAGTGAAATTTATGTTTGCTTTAAAACCCAGGACTTTTTCAAAGGATAACATAAGAGTTAAAATGATTATCTCCATCACACAAGGAAATGCTGCCAAATGGGCATTTCAATTGATTGAAGCAAATCGTATCTCTTTATCTACTCTTAAAAATTTCATAACCGAACTGTCAAAATTAGATGACGATAGTTACAAAGTAGATACAGCAGAAAGTAGATTACCCTCACTCAAGGAAAAAATAATGTAGAGGAGTACAGAATGCAGTTTAGAAGATGGTCATCTGACACCTCATGGAATGAGGCTGCATTGAAATATCAATATCGTATTGGAATGTCTGACATTCTTGGGGATGAACTGACACATTGAGACCTTAAGAGTCCTTACATGACCTAATGGATCTCACAATTTAATGAGACAGGGGGCTAAGGGAAAGAAGGGCAGAAAATAGTTTGTTTACTAGATAATCTCAAATCAGAACCAATGGAAGTTTGATAATTTAAAGGCCCTCTATCTGTAGAGGAAATATAACGAAGAAGAACCCATAATTTCTGTCTATACTGTGCCTTTTCCAACCACCTACTCCCCAGAAGTCCTCTATCCAAGAAGAATTGTATGTGTAAGAAGAGAAGTTTTATTAACATCTTGTATGCCTGAACATTTACACTTCTATGTGACACTGTCTTTTCATTAATTCAGTTTCAATTCCCGCTAATGCTGTAGTGGATTCAGGAGTAAGTGGTTGTTTTCTTAGTGAACAGTTTGCAAAGCAAAATTATATTCCATTAAGTCAAAAAACTCTTTCTAATCAAAATATTTTCTTTTCTTTTAAATATCAAACCAGTTCTATACAAGTTAATATCAACAATATCCATTCACAAAAACTTGTATTCCATATAGTACCTACTTCTATGTTTGAATTTGTTTTAGGTCTAACATGATTGAAAAACACAAACCCTTTAATTCTGTGGGTTAAAAACACTTCTTTAAATCCCAATATTGTTTTAGTACTGCATCTATTAGATCAGCAATACAGACACCTTCCTGTCTCACTGGAGATTCTTGGCTGATATCAGCATATCTAATGGCTAGTGTAGGAACTCCCCTATTGAGGCTTGCCTTGACATGGCAGGTGAGCTTATATATTCAAATGGCCATTGGAATAAAACTAAAGAGCCTCCATTTTGTTTAAATGTACATGGGGATTTAGGCCAGAGCGCAGGTAACGTTCTCTTTGTTTTTACTAAATACAGACACATTTGGGCTTTAGAATGCTCAGCTGTCACGGCACACAGGGAGGATTCGACGTGTTCTACTCACTCCCCAGACATCACGTGTCTCTCTGCGTTCCGGGAGTGAGCGACATGCTCCACTTACCTCCCAGTCGCCAGCTGTCTCCACCACTCTGCAGCGGCGCAGCGTTAGCAAAAGGCACGCCAGCCCTGCTCCAGTTTCCCGCGAACCCCACAACCACGCCACGTGAGATGAGGCTTATGGGGGAAGGGACACAGACTCTACCCGTCCGCCGGCGTAGCCCTCCTGTGGTGGACAGACCAAGTAATATATGTGCCATGACCCCCACACTGCCTCAGGATTCCCTCAGGCTAACAGAACCTTGTGCGACACATGCTGGTTTACCGGGAAGCAGTTTGTGGATCAATGGCTTTCAGCTACAGGGAGGTGTGGACACCCAGTTACCCAAAAGGGCTCTCCACTTATATAGGCCCTTAGACCCCTCCTCATGTGAGGGTTCCCATTTCCTTTACCCTCTTTAAGCACAGACCTCCCTTGGGTCTGTGCTCAGTTGTTTTGTTGTTCCCTTGGAGTACAGAGCCAGCTCCTGACTGAACTGAATTGATTACCCTCACCTATGGAATTCCCTTGAATCAACTCTTGCCTGCCTGGTACCTGCCTTCAACCTGCAATGCTGATGCAATCTTGGTTAACCACTGCAGTGCTTTTTTTTTTTAACTTTGATGCTGATTCAATCTTGGTTAACCCCTGCAGTGCTGTTTTAACTTTGATGAACCCCTGCAATGTTGATTCAACTTCGCATAACTCCTGCAATGCTGTCCCAGCTTTGATTTTTTTCTCCCTGCAATTCAACTACAGCTTCAATCATGTTTTTCTTCATTTACCAAGTGCTGGAACTCTCGTAAAAGGACTTTATTCCTTAAAGACTTTTATTTTATTATGAATGAATTGCTTTGTTTACTATTGGGACTTGCATCATATTCATTTGTTTTTCAAAAAGAAAAACCTTTTAATTCAGAGACTGTGCCCGTATACATCTCTGCATACCGAGCCCATTCACCCCAAACCCGTGACACCAGCTGCCTTTCAGCATTTCATACATAATGTCTTTAGGAATATTCTCAATGAAAACATTGTAAAATATTTAGATGATATTCTTATATTTTATGATTATAAACAACAGCTCATTAAACATGTCCACAAGGTATTAGAACATTTAAGAGTTCACAAAGTATATGCCAAATCAGAAATTCCTTTCCTGGGGTATGTGATCTCCAAATCTTCTATCCAAATGGATCTCAAAAAGCTTTGGGCTATATAAGAATGGCCAAGTCCAAAAAATAAAAGAGAAGACCAAAGGTTTATAGGTTTTATCAATTTTTTTACAGAACATCCGTAAAAAAAATAAATCTATCTTTATCTCTCTCCTAACTAATATAACAAAACAAAACTATCCTTTTCATTGAGATAAACAAGAACAAGCAGCCTTTGACTCTCAAAATAAAATGTTTCATTACAGCTCCTATACTAAAACAAACTTTTATATTCTTATAACTCATTATATTCTTGAGGTTGATGCTTCTGACATCACTATTGGTGCAATACTTTCACAAAAGGAATCCACTACTCAACCTTCACATCCTATAGCTTTTCTTTCTAAAAAAAATTCTCCTGCAGAATACAATGTAGTACAGGGGAAACATAATTATTGTCTTTTAACCCCTTAAGGACCAAACTTCTGGAATAAAAGGGAATCATGACATGTCAGACATGTCATGTGTCCTTAAGGGGTTAAAGTATCCTCGGAGAAATGGAAATATCTATTGGAATGAAGTCTCTATATCCATCCCTCATTTATTTACAGATCACAATAATTTAGAGTATCTATAAAAAAAAAATAGATTAAACCCCAAATTAGCAAGATTTGAGTGATTTGATTACCATATTACCTTTAGATCGGGTTGCAAGAGTGGAAAAGCAGGTGCCCTTTCAAGATACTTTGATCCAGATCATTCTTTAGACCATCAATCCATTTTTCAAATCAACCAAGTAGTTGGCTTAACTGCTCTCACACATGATATCTCTGCAGCCTATTCTGATATTGATGAACCAATCACTGTTAACCTGGATAAATGAAATGGATCACGGTATAAGGATTTAAACTTATATATCCCTCAGTCAATGAGAAACAGAATCTTGGTCTATATAAATGATAATCCATTAGTTGGCCATCGTAGAATTTCCCGGACCATTACATTATGCAAAAAATATTTCTGGTGGCCCAATTAGCAACAGGCTAAAAGACATTAAATATAATAATGTATTCCCTGTTAAAAGAAAAGGAAATGCCATTCATTACCTACTGGATTATTACAACCTTTTCTGATTCCTACACCATAGCATTCTATCAACATGGACTTCAAAGTCGATCTGACCCATTCAGAATGTAGCACTTTCATAATCACCTCTTGATAGATAGTAATGAAATGACCAATTTTCATAAATCTATCTCTTCTATCCCTGCTGCTCTTACTTTGGCCAAAACGTTTATAACAGTATACGTCCGATTGCATGGAATTCCAGAAGATATTACCACTGACAGTACAATTTACTTCTCATTTTTGGAGAGAATTTTGCCAAATCTTACAAATTGATAATACACTCTCCACCAATATCCATCCACAGACCAATGGCCAAGCAGAAAAACTGAATGGAATTCTTGAACAATATATTACCTCTTTCCAACAAGTTGAATGGACTTTCTTTAAGCATCTACCAAACAAAGCCCTTTGCCCAAGTAATCTATAGGTGATAAGGTCCTTCTCTCCATTAAACATCTCAATTTACAGACCCCTCTAGAAAATGTTCCATACCTTTATAAGCCTTTAAAATGTTAAACAAGATTAATGAGGTTACTCTTAAATTAGATCTTCAGACTACCATGAAAATACATCTGTGTTTCAAGTTTCTATTATTAAACCTTTCTTTTCTTATGATTCAAAGCCTTCCATTGAACCTCCTTCTCCTAACCTCGTTACAGCTGAAGAATAATATTTATTTGAATGCATCCTTGATAGCAAAATAAGATATGGGAAACTTTATTATCTAGTCAAATGGAAGGGTTACGATGATATGTATAACAAAGGGTTACCCTATTTTCATGTTGCTGCTCCTGATCTTGTAAGGGAATTCCACAATAGGTATAAAATAGGTACGCAGCAGAGGTAGCTGTGTAATGGGGTGTAATAAATGTGATGTCTCTTTACTATTGTTGAGGCACTATATCTTTAAGAGACACAGGTCTTAACACACTCTGCAAAAAGAATGCACCATCAGAGCTTCCCTGCTCTGTTAATGTGTTTAATGTGCACACTAAATTGGTTCCTCTTAACAGGAATTACTTTAACCCCTTAAGGACCAAACTTCTGGAATAAAAGAGAATCATGACATGTCACTCATGTCATGTGTCCTTAAGGGGTTAAAGCGGTCCAACACTTCAGCATCAACTTGTGTTATTCAGAGCTCTCTTCATCTTTGTTCACACTGTGTATGACTCGGATTGTTACCTGAATTGCCTCTTTCAGATCTTTTTCTGAATACATTTTGCAGACCAGGACTGTTAAAATGATTTTGTTCTTTTACTTCCCATTTTACCAACTGATCATTTGTTACCGACCCAGATGGTATAACGGAGATTGCATTTTGAATTCCCCTTAATTCCTGCTGATACCTATTGCCGACCCAGATTGTTTTACGGATTCTGCACTTTGAAGTTCCATACTACTGACCGCTAACTTTATACTGACCTGGGTTGTGATAAGGATATTAGATATAAACTCCCTTTAAATCTAATACCTTCCTAAATCTCTTTTGGGTTTTCTGGTTCATCCAAACCATCTAGTGGAAATACTCTGTCATCTGTAATACTAATTCTTTGTTATTTGATCACCATTTATTTTTCCCTTATTATCTCAAGAGAAAAGTACTTCATTACTATAAAAGGTAAAAATTCATGTTTTTATTTTGGTTTTCTCCTGAGTGTTATGAATATCATCTTCTCTGGAACCTGTAAAACAAACACCAATTACGTTTACAACTTGAGCTAAACAGGGCAAAAATTTTTATCACAACAGCATAATAGTATTGACAAAATCATAACAACATTTCCATAGCCCTTTTCCTCTAATTGCAAAATTTACTTATGCCATCCTTTTCTTTATCCCTCATTTTCATCTGCTTTTTGTTGCATTTTCCCAGCAAGTCTTTCACTTTCTTATAAATCCCATCATCTCTGCTATATAAAAGTGAACCAGTTCACTAGACCTGGAAGCCAGTTTAATTGTTGTTACATCCAAAAATGTTATTGCAAACTGGTAAGTTTGCTGTGACGCCAATCAGTAAAGGGGTCTAACTGGATAGCGACAGATTCATAAGAAATGCACAAATAAACTCTGAAAAACAGAGAACTAATGAGCTTAATCCAAAATGAAACCAAATAAGTAAATAAAGAAATAAAGTTGTTCAACCCACATCTTAGTTTTTAGACAAAACAGGGTAGAACATCTAAAAATTATTCTGTAGAGGTTGTTACCAGTATCCAAGGTAACTGAGTGTTAGTCATATTGACAGTGACTCTAGAACTGTTTTACCATAAGATTGCATTGCCCAATATTTTGGGGTCTAGCCGTGCTATCCAAGATCATAGCCAATCTAATCTTTTTTCGTAGAGAAGCATGGGGGTTCTATTGCACAAGTGAAGCAATTCCTTAACCTATAATGATCTCTTCATAGGAATGCATTATATGAAATCATCTGTATGGGAAATGTTTGATATCTTCATGAGCGTGAAGATGATTAACGTTGGTCCTCTAAATATTGCAGGACTCTAATAGGAAGCACTTCTTGCAGCTGTCAGAGTGACAGCAACTAAAGGTGTTCTTAGGGACAAATGTAAACACTGCCTTTTTCACAGAGCAAAGGGAACAGACTCTAAAACTACTATATTAAGCTGCTGTGGCTCTGGTGCTTAAGAGTGCCTCTTAAAATCTAGTTCCTCATAGATTTGCAGTATATTTGAAACAGGCAGCAGTTGGCCCTGGTGCAGAGGGATAAGTTACAAGTGACTTAGGCAGCCTGAAACTCTGTGCAACAATTACATCTGTCGTCGGTGCAAACCGCAATAAAACAGTTCAAACAAATGTTTCTCTATGAGACCACATGAGACAGCAAGTCACATCAGATGGGTTATGGAAACCAGCATAGGAAGCTTCACCGGATTCTGGAGTCCAGGTACGTTTATTCTTTATTTTTAACCTTATAATTTGGGGGGGGGGGACCTAACTAGCAATGCCCAATAGGATATGCTACATTAAAAAAAGTATACACTTAAAAGAGTTGGAGTAACCCTTCAAATTGTATTCACAGTTTATCCATATTACGATGGGAATCCAGTGATTGGCTTCATAGGATGAAGCAGCCAGGAGTTATACTATTTGATCAGAGATGTCAATTGATGCTCACAATGCTTTGTCTTATTCTGTGCTTTCATTATCTGCAAACAAGCCAACAAAATAAAGCTGTAAATAGTGTCACATATTCTGGTCTCACGGAAGAAATAGCTTGGGCTGTGAAGCTGCAGGTGAAACCATGAAAGCTTGTGGCAATATGTAATATACATCAGTAATTTGGCTGCTGTTTGAGGGATGAAAAATGTTATCTTGCTGTACTTTGCATTGTACTGTCACTTAATTTACAGAAACTCCATTTAAAATCCCAAGTTAAAGAGTAAGTGTCACTTGTCTGGAATGCATACCCTTGCAAAAAAATAAATAAAAAAGAACACATAGCTTGTGTATAGTTTTTTTCTCCCCATGAGATGCTTTCTTTTCATTTATATTTATATTAAATATTCAGCAAATGCTGTCATAATCCAGTTCAGACTAGGCAGAGCCAGGGAAACATTCCTAATGAAGAAGGGAAACAGAAACACTGTTTAATTTATCCTCTCCCTCTCTATGTTAACAACTGGACAGAATTTATAATAGTGATTGAGAGGAAGCTACGATGGCAGCACCCAGTTTTAAGATACAGAGGTATAGATTTCTACATTTAATTTTATTTTTCATTCCTTACAAATACATAATTTGTTATTAAATATAGGTTTAAGTAATCATAATATTAAAAATCTTGGGAAGTGGCAGTATCCCTTTAAGGAATAATTAATTTAATTGCACCCAAATTGTCTTTGAGTACAAGATTCATATTGGATTATTTAATTGTAAACTGGCCCAATAATAAGATTAATTCTAATATGGGTATTGGGAATGTATTATTGGACGTATACAGTCTTTTGTAACTTTATATGACTGTGTCTTTTGTAACTGTACCAAATTACCTTTATATATCATGTTCAAAATATATATTGTTCACTGTGGTTAATCTGTTGTGTGACTGGGTTTGTCAGCTAAATATGTGTGTGTGTAATTGTGACATGCTTCCAGTTTGAAAACTAAAACTAGTGTTTGTTCAAATAATAATAATAATAAAAAATAATAATAAAAATAATAATAAAATATATTATAATAATTATCATAAGTGATGTTATTATGATACGTCTAACCTATTCCTATACTGAGTTATAAATATAATGAAAAAAATGTCAAATGCTTCTTTTACGTGGATGTAATAAGTAAAAAGTGATTTTTATATGTCGATCATTACTGTAGTTGCATTCATTTCTAATGAGATCTTAATCATTTAAAGCTATCTTCAGCTGCCTCTGACCGCTATGTTACACTGCTACTTTGCTCACTTGATTACCGTTCAAAGATTTAAAAAGTTTACAAGGTTGTTTATTTGAGTGGTCATTCTATAAATGGATACTATAGTCACCCAGACCACTTCAGCTCATTTAAGTGGTCTGGTTGCTATGTCCCTGCCGCCTGTTTTAAAGTAACAGCAATAATTACATTGCAGGATTAAGACTGCCCTAGTGGCTGACAATCAGACAGCCACTAGAGAAACTTCCTAGTGGCTAACTGACTTTTGATTGCCTGACGCTGTGCATGAGGACATCCAGCATCAGTAAAAAAAAAATAGGAAATGCTTTCCTATGGGGAGGGCTCAATGACTTGCGGCACTTGCCCCACATGTGCATTAACCCTTCCATTGGATTTTAATCCTTTTCATGTGGGAGGATGGGAGCTGCAAGGGGGAACTATAGTGTAAAGAATCCCTTTAACAGTTGCCATCAGTGGAGGTTCGTGCCCAACTAGAAATTTTTTTTTTAATGAAACTTTTTAACTTTTTCACACCATTGAGATGTATGTTTTATCAAACATGTGTTATGTTATTTTTATTATTAGTACTGCAGTTTCCCTCCCTTCCCCTCTTATTATGCCCCTCTATTGCTTGAGAGAATTAAAAGAAAAAGCATAACCGGATTTATGGTTGTTTGCCCTAACATGTTATTTCCCAAAATGACACCTGTTGCACATTAACGAGGCATTCAAATGTGCACGTTATATATTTTAAATTTAATAACTGTGTAATAAATTATCACCAATCCATTACAATATACTCATGTTGTGTTGCACATCAAAATTATATGTGATAGATATTTTCATTTTGTTCAGCTCAAGGGTGTAATTTTATACCTTTGTTTCACAGAATGTTGTGGGATTGAATAATGCACTGTTCTCCATATTTATAAATGCTTCATATTTTATTAATAGAGTGTTCCTCCAGCAAAGTTAACATTTTGCTAAGATATAAACCTGAAAATATATACCCAGAGAGAAGACCAAGACGCAACCTTTTTGTTTAAATAAATTGAAAATAAACGAGATCTATTATCGTCAAACTTTCACTTCATTATTTATATTCCCTCCACAGAGCGACATGTGACTGCATTTTCTGACACAAACAGATTTAACTCAACTTTATATCATTTTGAAACTTGTCACATAATTCATAAGGTTTTTTTTTTCTTGAGCACAAGTCAAGCTCTCATCTCACCATATATTTGATTACTGATTTATATATAGTACTTTGAAAAATTATTCATACTCCAGAACAAATTTGTTAGGTCTTTGAATTTCAAATAGTACATTGCATTTTCTTCTTTTCAATATTTAGTTTTATTATGCTAAAATTCAAAATGAATTATTTTAAGATGATTTATGTGTTACGTTAGAACAATAAAAGTAAAATATCTTGAATGCATACATATTCAATGTTAAAGCTGTGGAAGTTGCAAGTTTACAAAGATGAGACGTTGCCTCAAATAAAGACACAATTGAACTGCCTTTGTACTGTAAACTGTAAAGTTTCTACCATGTTTTTAGAATAGAAATACCACAATTAAAGGATCACTGGCCATGCTGTGGATTTGACGACAAGGAATTCCACGACTTAGAGCTTCAGACGTAATGTAATACAAAAAGGACACAAAATAACATTCACATGCTTCGGTGTCCTAGTGAGCATGTTTGCATGACAAAGTGGACCCTGGATCCAACTACTCAAGCTCTACCAAGAAAAGGATCTTTAAAGGACAGAAAAGACACAGAGAGGCCAACAATCACTTTAAACGAGCTCTAGAGTTTAGAACATGGGATTAGAGTAATGGTAGTATCAATTTCTATTAAAGGGTTACACCAATAGGCTTAATTTACTACAACTTCATTGATTTTAAGTGGTCATGGTTCAGTACAGTAAGAAATGCTTCAAGAGCAGAGATATATATGTATTAAGGCAATTTGCCTGCATTTGTGGGAGGTGCTGGTTTTCTACCCCTAGCCTACTTAAGGCACTCCCCTTACCTTGCTCCTTACCGTTCGAGGTCAGCGTTGAATGAGGATCCACTTCCGGGTTCTCTCAGACGCCATCTTGGTTTCAGTATCCACGAGGTTTTCACCACGTTAGCTGTGTCCAGGAATCCTGTTCAGGCCTTCCGCCCGTCCAGCTCTTCTGACTCCGGTCTCCGTCGTAGATCGCGTCCCAGGGACTCCTAAACCGTAAGTCAGACCTTCCTGTCACGCCAGGACCGGTTCCCACGGCGTACGGTACAGCACGGGTCCTCGCTTTACGGCTTTTTCCCTGGTTATGACACGAATGTTTCAAGCCATTCGCGGGCTTTTTCATTCGCACGGTCATTCGGCTGAACATAGTTAATCGTTCAATAGTCATTTCGCATATCCTATTTCATGTAATATTGAAACGAATTATCATTCGGTTGTTTTGCCGTTTGGCAAATTTTCACTACGCTCAAACACGCTTACGGTTCGCATAAATCATACGGTTAAACTATTCTAACTTCTGTGTTTCCCTCACATTTGCTTTCGGCTTTTCTGTGTGTTCACGTATAATCCTTTCATGAATTATATTCACCATTTCATGTGTACATAACGTTCGGTTAAGAATTGCTTGTTTAAATAGATTATTTTGATTACTTTTAAATATTGTCAGTATTGTATTACGTCCACAAATCAAGTCCACTTCTCTGTATATACCATTTGACTCCCACGCTTTAGGGGTCTGCAGTACTTATCCATTTATACAAATGGACTCAGCCTATGTTACAGCCCTCACTTCTGGGTTATTACTACAACACATACAAAGGATATAGGTTCATTTAGGCAATAATTCTCGGGTTGATACGTCTTTTCTATACAAATATATCATATAGATATACATCACTTTACATCATTTTAATCATTTTGGGGTATCCCTGCCTTTGGTTATTCTGCTACATGTCATACATAACGCTGTGTAAAATAGGCCATGACCTCATCCATGTCCCTTTCTATAAAACCAGCTACATTTCTGTACAGGTCATTGAACTCCCACGCCAGGAGTTTATAACTATCCATTTAATTTCAATTCACTCAGCGTATATTACAGGCCTCATTTCTCTGTCATGACGATGACACATAAGGCTTAAATCCTTTTTATGCATACCTGGGTTGAATCACACGTACTGATCCAACCAATCATACGTTCCCTGCACAGTCATATACATATGTATATAACCTACGTTTCATGTTTTCCTTTACACACCATTATCACGTAACACATAGATTGTTTGTACATAGGCCACGGCCTCCCTCAGGTGTCTTATTCAAGCGTGCAAACATTTCTGAGCCACTCATAGCTATTCCCATGGTATCAACATAATTCTAATACATTACTGCTACAGACTATAAGTCTGTTTCTTTTCACATTCCACACTCATCATACTACTCTCTTTTACCCATTTTTAGGCTGTCAAGCTTATATAATTGCTCCACATGGTTTATTCCTGTGATTTGTCATACTACCAGGTACGTACACCTGCTCATATGGTATTCCACCATACATTTCATTTCATCCCCCTAGTTTAGAGTACTGGCAATAGGGTCACAGGATTCCCAATAGGTATTTACCCCGTCTTGGCTGTCGCCATCAGTTAGTGGTCCCGCGAGGCCAACACCCCGCCTCAAACGTTTCGGAGGCAAACACCCATCGGGCCACACGTTAGCTAGCCGCCTCGCATGTTGCAAAGAGAGGGCCTCACCTGTCACTCCCTTCCCCTGTTTTCTGTCGTACAGTCACCGAGAGGCCTAAAACTCCTGCCACTACGTCAAGTGGCCTCAATAACCCCTCGCGCCAACGCATAGATAGAGCCTCTCAAGCCGCTTGGCAATTAGCAGGGCCTCACCTGTCACCAAACAAGGATAATACTTTCGCCATCCGGCCTAGCTAGCCTGCCAGTACAATTTGGTGGATCTATATACTAATTATTGTTTTATTTATAGTATGTCTCAGGAAGGGGTAGAGGCTTTCTCCCTGCCTAGCACCCCGGCTAGAGCTGTCACTCCCACACAAGGAGGAGAGCTAGCTAGTCCAGCATCAATTAGATCCTGGACAATCCCGCGCATAACCACGGAATTAAGGAGACAACAAATCCCCTACCCCGCTACAGCAAGGAAGGCAGAACTTTTCAAACTGCTACGCACATCAACTAATAACATGGAAGCCGGGGAAGGATCTAGCCAGTCCATCCCAGGGGACATACATGCCATGTTATCCTCACTCATGGCATCCATGGGCAAGGTCAACTCCAGACTGGAGAAACTTGAGTCGGTCACCACGGCCCTCACTCTAGCAGGGCCACCCGCGGCTGCGGTACAAACACCAGCCTTGCCATTAGTTGCTCCAGCCAGCACCCTGGATGACCAGGAAGTTAGCCCGGCCCACATGATACCTGAGCATATCAAAAGGGATATCCTGGAAGGTAAAGACGTCAACCTGGCTTCCCTGTTGATTGCCTCCCAGGACATTGTGGAACATAAGACGTATGCTTATGATGATGTTTCTGTTATTGTTAGATCTAGGGATGCCCGCCTGAACAGGAAACTGACTATCCCAGAATTTGTACTAGCGTTTGGTATTTACAGGGATGTCATCTGTGCGGTTTATCCCAACAGAAGAGAGGAGTTTGATCTCTATATGCAGAAGCTGGTAGACCTGGGCAACAAATATGGTGGTTCAGCATTCTATGACTACCATAGGTCTTTTTCTGCAAAAGTGGCTGGAGCCTTCTCCCAGTACGGAACCCGCTCCAACTGGGTAAGGATTGATACCGTCTTATTTTGCAGACACTTTGCAGGTCTAAGAACACCAGCTTGTGTATACTGCTCCTCCACAGCCCATACTACTAATTTTTGTCCCAACACGGCAGACGGACATGCCTCCACACAAGGAACTAGTTCCTCTGGGGATCCAGGGAAACTATCCAAAGACAAATTGGGACGCCCAATCAAGTTTCTGGGCAAGTCCCAGATATGTAATAATTTCAATGTCGGGTCTTGTAATTACAGTGGATGTAGACTATTGCATGTCTGTTCAAAATGTTTTAGGGCACATGCAAAGACCATGTGTCCAAATAAAATGTATTCCAAGCCTTACCTTACGTCCATTAATATGCCAGTATTCACAGCATTGATGTCTCAACATCCATCTAGACACCTGGTAGACTTTCTTATTTCTGGTTTAACAGAAGGCTTCCACACAGGTATCCTACACATACCAGCTGGAACTCTGGAATGCCCTAACCAACAATCCGCCCAACACAACCCCACAGTGGTTGACACCCTCATAGCCCAAGAAGTGGATGAGGGCTTTGTATTGGGGCCTTTTAGAACTCCTCCATTCACAGAATGGTGCACCAACCCTATTGGTATTGTCACAGGGAAATCTTCCCAAAAACAGAGACTCATCATTGACTTATCGGCTCCCCACTCATCGGCCAACCCCAGTCTTAATTCCCTCATACCCTCTGAGGAATTTTCTCTGCAATACACCACCATAGATCACGCCATTACAGCTATCATACAAGCAGGGGTTGAAGCCTGGCTCAGTAAGACCGACATTACTAACGCCTTCAAACTACTCCCTATCCACCCCACACTGTGGCACCTGCATGGCATCAAGTGGTCCGGAACTACTATTTTTTCTCCCGGTTAACTTTTGGGTCCAAAAGTAGCCCAGCTATTTTCGACACATTTGCTGAAGCATTATGCTGGTTACTATGGAACATAGCCGGATGCCCTACGGTATTACATTACTTGGACGATTTCCTACTGGTCGAGGAGAATACTGCACCTCCCACTAGCCTCAAAGCTACCACTAAGCTGTTTGAGCAACTAGGTGTACCCATCTCCCCAAAGAAAACAGAAGGGCCAGACACGGTTATCACTTTTCTGGGTATCCAATTAGACTCTGCCACTATGCAAGCAAGCCTACCATACGATAAGATAGAGAATATTCTCACTTACATAAACAACTACCTACAACTCGGCACTTGCAACCGCAAAGAGCTACAGTCCCTGCTAGGGTCACTAAATTTTGCGATGCGCATCATACCTCAAGGCCGCTCCTTTATTTCACGACTATTGCATCTTTTCCCACTTTTTCTACATGACACGCACAGGTTGTCCTTAGATGCCCAAGCTACGGCAGATCTAAACATGTGGAAGAGGTTTTTAACCACTTGGAATGGTAAAAGTATGTTCCTCCCTCAATTGACTGAATCATCTCCTACCATTTGGTCAGATGCGGCATCTACCACTGGTTTTGCAGCAATTTTTGGGAACGAATGGCTTTGGGGCAGCTGGCCTTCAGCAGTTCTGGATTTGGAAAGTTTTTCCACTACCTCAGCTCTTTTTGAGATCTACCCCATAGTGGCGGCTGCCGTAGCGTGGGGTCATTTATGGGCTAATACGCCAGTGCGTTGTTACTCAGACAACCAGGCAACCTGTCACATCATCAACAAAGGTCGTTCCAAATCTCTTACGATCATGAGATTTCTGAGGAAACTCACTTGGTTGGCAGCTTGTCATAATTTCTTCCTATGTTGTTTCCATGTGCCAGGTGTATATAACACAGCTGCTGACAATTTGTCTCGCTTTAAATTTCAGGAGTTCCATCAAGCACTCCCGTCAGCAGCACCCACAGCCACCATCACTCCAACATTTCAACAACTCATACTGGACTAGACGTCATCATGCAGCATAGCAGGACATTGTCCCAGTTGGCACTTTCAAACAATACAAACAAAACATACAGCAGGGCTTTCACACTATTCAAACGATTCCTTCTGGAACATAACATCATACAACCGTTTGTTATGACATCTTTTTGGGGTTTGCTTCCTTTTGCCACCTTAAACTCAAAATGTCATACAACACCATCAAACTCTATCTCACTGGCATTCAACACCACATGCTCATCTTACACCCAAATAACAACAGTTTCATGGCCTCTCACCAAATTAAGACCATACTCAGAGGTATTCAAAAATCAGAACCCACACATTTGGCCCAGAGGCTACCCATAGATAACCATATCTTCAAAGCATTATCTAACCTACTTGACCTAAAACCGTTTGACACTAATACGAATTCTATCATCAAAACAGCAATATACATCGCTTTCTATGGATTTCTACGACCCAGAGAATTCACTACGACCTCCACGACCCAAACCACTCCATTCCTCCTCTATTCCCACTTGACAAAACATATGGATCATTACATCCTGTCTTTACCTCACTCCAAAACCAGCCAGCACATACCTGTAAACATTCCGTACTATCCCACGCACAACAGATGGTGTCCCGTCAAGGTTCTTGATGCCTACATACAGCACCATCACTTACTGCCCTCGCAACCGTTATTACAACTACAAGGTGCAGTACTCACCACTACAACCTTCATGACCTACGTCAGGTCCTTGCTCACACAACTGGGCCTCAACGCAAATAAATACTCAGGACACTCCTTTCGTATAGGAGCCGCGTCCACAGCCTTCAGTGTCAACATCCCAACTCATGTTATCAAAACACTGGGGCGCTGGAAGACATCCGCTTACTCACGGTACATACCGAACCCAGTACAAGAATTAAGGGATGCTTTCATAAACATGTCTGGTTGATAAATGTATATGTGTTGGTTGTCTGTTAATAAATTTGATTACTTAATTTTTGCCCTCTTCTTTCTCAGGCCTACCTCATCGTCGGTTTCGGCACACCACAACCGACTTGCTCCTTTTATCATCCTACGCTTATTCATGGTATTTCACACTGTACTATCTTAAGCACCTAACACAAGTATTAAGGCAATTTGCCTGCATTTGTGGGAGGTGCTGGTTTTCTACCCCTAGCCTACTTAAGGCACTCCCCTTACCTTGCTCCTTACCGTTCGAGGTCAGAGTTGAATGACCCTCCCACCACACCACTGTTAACATTTATTTCCTTTCTATTTCTTTTCCTGGATGGGCCCTCTTCTTTCTCAGGCCTACCTCATCGTCGGTTTCGGCACACCACAACCGACTTGCTCCTTTTATCATCCTACGCTTATTCATGGTATTTCACACTGTACTATCTTAAGCACCTAACACAAATATATATATATATATATATATATATTTTGCTACGGGAGGTGTAAGTCCACTGCTGGCAACATCATTACCCAGCCTAGAAAGAGAGCTCTACCAATGTTTAATCTGTGCAAAGAATACATATGCCACCAGCACGCATAGCATGCTAATGATGGACATTCAGTGGTAGCATTGCCACCTACACCTATGCCTCCTTAAGGCAGCTTCAGACCTGCCTCTGTGGTATCCCCCCCTTTCATTGAGGGGCAGTGATGTCAGGGAAATAGGTTTGGGCTGCAGGAAAAACTTGACTTGAGCACTAGTTCTAAAGTGAGCTTCGTTTCTCTCTCTTTTTTAAAGGTAGGGGGTACATGCCAGCACGAACTACTGCAGAAAAAAACAATGTTTTATTAAAATATTGTTATTGGTTGGTTTAACCTTTTAAGAGTAACATTGACCTCTATTGGCGAGTGGCAAGAATGAAATTATGCAAAAAGAGCCAGGTGAAAGCATATCTGTATTTCACTGGAGAGTGCTTATAATTTCAGAACTTATCTGAAGGTTGCACGATGAAATCAAAATAGAGCTCTTTAGCAACAGTTTAAAAGACTGTTTTTTAGTGATTCAAAACTTGTCGCACAGAAAAAATGTCTACTCCCAAAGTCAAGCCTCATTAACAGAGAACAAGAAACTGTCACAGTTAGAATCAAAGAGACATAGAAAAACGGGGACAAAATGTACTTCATTTTATAACTATATATACTCTCTACTGCTCCACCTACTGGCCAGACTGCCCCAAAAAACACACATTATGAATAATAAAAAGTGTTGATTTTCAATTACGATGATGATAGTGGACATAGCAAATGGGTTTCAAAAGGATCTATTGAATCTATGATTTTATATACTGCTGCAAGCTTACTGTATATTCTGTACCCAGGTACTGTGCCATCAATTGTTTTAGTATATATTTTCACTACTCCAGTATACATATTAAACTAAGGCTGCTTTTCATTTTTGTTATTGCTTTGTATTTATTGCTTTTATATTATGGTCCCTGAGGAAGTTCACATTTAGTGAACGACACGCGCAGGACCTATTGGCATTTTATATTTTACATTATATTTTATTATTACTGGGTGAAGTTTTCATCCCATCAATAAAGCTGCTGTTCTTTACCATCACTGGAGTCCTGCATTGTGTGTCCGTCGGTGGAACAACAGAAGGGATCACTTAGCCCCCCACTGCTATTGGGGGAGGCACCCTAGAGCGCTATTTTCACGTAATCTTGTGAGTGCATTTCATTAACACATTTTTTTTTTTTAAATTGGATTACACTATGTATGTTTTGTGATTGTTCTAGATTTACAGCCGTATCCCAATCTCTTTGGTTGTTTCGTATTCTTGCTGTGAAAAGGTCATTTTTCTCTGGGTAGTGACCTGGGAGGCTGTCACACAGTATTTTTAAATAAGTATTGATGTTTACTCTTTGGGCATATTTAGTGCCTATATATTGTTTTTCTACATATTAACCCCTTAAGGACCAAACTTCTGGAATAAAAGGGAATCATGACATGTCACGCATGCCATCTGTCCTTAAGGGGTTAAACTAAAACAGATATATTATTATATCTTAATATAATCCGTATATTATAATATGCTATCTTAATATTTAGGTTTTTTTTGTAATTCTTTTTTTTATTGATGCAAATAAAGTATACGTTACAGAAAAAAGAATAGGAGATATTATGTGCAAATACAGCACACTGTCATTACATAGATAGATCATCATAATCATAAATCTCCGGGGTGTATCTGCCTCTTTAATATAATTTGGAAGTAACAACTATAAAAGAAACACAAGAAAAACATGTGAGGGATATCTACCTTGGTATGCCTTTGAACTGACTTGTTGTACTTTCCCTGATTTCTGATCCCTGGGCAAAGAGGGAGAGGGGTGTTAGAGTTAATGGCATTAAGGCACCTAGCGCCCGATATATAGCCTGCGCTCTGTGATTCCATTTGCATTTAGTGTCTAAGTAGCATCGATTGAGCCATCTAGGCTGTTTGGTCTGCCTGTGGGGTGTAAGTGTAGTATCCCCCACCCTGGTAACAAGGTAAGCGATAGACTGGAATGTGCCTGTGTGCAAGTGGGCGCGGTTGTCATTAGCTTGTCACAATTGCCTTATTAAGGGGTTGCTGCTAATACCCGGTCGGGAAGTGTTGCAGAAAAAATGAGGAGTATGTTGTGGGTCCAAATATTAATTAGAGAGAGGGAGTAGTAGGTCGCTAATACTGCTAGTGCCATCTCCAACCAGGATTTTAATTTTCTTTGCTCTCTTCCTTATGTTGTGGAGCGTTGTGGGACTGATTTTCGACCCGGTTCAGGGTGAGTGAAATCTATATGGTGTCGTTAAATGGTGCAGGGAACGGGAGCTCAGCCACCATCCGTCTGTTCTCTCCGGAAACCAAGCCACGCCTCCTATTATTTTGTTTTTTTAATGTATATATGTTGAGCTGTTTTGCCTGATTTGTAGTAGTGAATAAGCTTCTGACAGAAAATGCTGCAGGCTGAACAAGCACTTGCTTTTGACAAGTAGAGCACAGTTGCAAAACACTAAGGATTGGGTGAGGTAACAGACATGACATGTGCACAGTCGTTATTCGGCATGTGCTAAAACCTTAATAAAATAACTCTGTGACACCATTTCTGTTGGAGTATAAAGTCCACAGCTTTATTAAAAATTTTAATTCAACAATTTAACAATTTAGGGTCATTGTCACAAGTATTAATTATGTCCGACCTTCTTGCCCAATACCCCCGACAATGACCCTACCAAATAACATAATAAAACATTCCAATAATACATAACGTTTAACCCATGGCCTACCAAAGAGGCCCCATAACCATATGTTTAACTGTAGGGGTGTACCCAGACACCCCTACACCCCCAGATTCGTAGCCACCAACGAGCTAGAACCTACAAACCATTTTCCACTCCGGCATAGTCCAGCCTAGACCTTGGCCTGCCCACTTCCTATTCCACCTAAATCCTCTTTAACCCAGGCCCTATTCCGCCACAGCACATGACTTGACCCCCTCAAGAACATGAGCGACCCCCACCACACAAAAACAGGGCCTGTGCAATACCATCCTGAAAACCCAAATTAAGTAAATCCGATCCCACGTCGGATAGATGAACCCCATCCTTCCTAAAATACCCGGGCAGCATACATTCCAACTCCTTGTGACGCACAACTACGCCACCCATCCGCCTCACGAAAACCGCCATGGTCTTATTGACCTTACCCCTACTTCGCGCTATCGCAGCCGAATCCCTGGCGTGTCTCCAATTAAAGCGAGGCACCATTTCAGACCAGACCACTACCACGCCAGGAACCAGCTTACGTAGCCGATCCAGATCCCTCTTCATCCTCCTCAACAGTTCCCGCTGCGGGATCAAGCCTAAATCGTTCCCCCCACCATGAACCAGAATTACGTTAGGGACTGACCCCCATGCCAGCCTATTGAACAGTTCCTTACTGATGCTCTGCCAACCGAAACCCCGGAAACCCAACCAAGTGAGAACCACCGCCTCCACCGGGAAGCCCAGTTGTGCTCCGTCTCTTCTCATCGCGGCCCTTCTCCGCGCCCAATAAACGTAGGAATGTCCGATCAGCCATACCAAACGACCTAAAAGAAATAGAACAGTGAACAGCAGAGCCCTTAACAAACAACGCCCCAGTCCCCTATTACACCAACTTGTCCGGTCTAACGTATGAGCGGAACCGAATGGACTCCCATCTTCCTATCTGTTTGATCCGCTCGTCTCCCAGACCTAACCGAGCCACCTCCGTTGCGGCCCCAATTCTAAACGAATGTGTCCCGAAATGCATGGGTTCCAGGCCCAGCTTACCCAATCCTGCACGAAGTATCTTAACGAACTGAAAACGGGACAAAGCCTTACCGTCAGCATGGATGAAGAAACAGCCTTCCTTCTCGGGACGGACTTCCAAGAATTCGGCGCCACAAGCCACTGGGCAAACCCTAGACCCTGGCAATTTGAACAATGTTACCAAGCTTCCTTTGACGAATATGTCCGTCTTTGAGCGGCACAACTTGACCTGTACCTTATCTTCACCAATGGTCACATCCCCCAACCGAATCCCACCAACCCCTGCTTTGTTGGTGCTAAGCAGCTCCCCAATACGGAATGCCCCGAAGAATGCCCAGACAAACGCCCCGGAAAACAACACAACTTCATATTTGGAATAACATAATGCCGGTAGAACCTCCACTAGTCCTTGCAGCACCGCGAATGACACTGGCCTCCTCATATCCACCGATTTCTTACCCCTCCGAAAACCTCTTATGGCTTGCCTGACCAAGAAATGTTTCGTTATATCCTCCCATCCATTAAACTTAAATAGGAAGGCCAACGCCGACATGTGCCTGTCAACCATAGCTGGTGAAGCTTTCCTGGCAAATAGTCGACACAGTACCCATAACAGTATATTTAACCGATGTTCCTCTGAACAGTCCCCTCCCACTTGTGCCACCGACTCTTCCCATTCGTGCCAAACCTTCACATATGCCGCCCAGGTGCCCGGTGCCAGGGAATTCTTTATGAACTCCCCAAGCATGATGTCCCGAGCTGCCACATTTCTGCCGGACATGCCAATCCTTCCTCTTGTGCCTCCGGCGCTGCTTCCCGAAAACGTTCCCACTGTGAACGAGAAAGCGCGTCAGCCACTATATTCAAGAAACCTGGAACATGCCTTGCCCTAAACACTATATTGCTAGACATACATAAAAGTACCAAGTGCCTTAATAACCGTATCACTGCAGGAGATGATGCCGACAACCCATTGATAGCCTGGACCACTGCCATGTTATCTGAGTAAAATACTACTTTTTTGTTTGCGAGCTGCTTTCCCCATAACGCCACCGCTACTACCACCGGGAAAAATTCTAGGAACGCGAGGTTCCTTATCAGCGAGCTCGTCTTCCACTCCACCGGCCACTCCTCGGCGCACCATTGCCCCGCTAAATAAGCCCCAAACCCCACACTCCCGGAGGCGTCTGTAAACAAGCCTATGTCCTTGGAGGAAACTCCCGGCTCCCGAAAAAACACTATACCGTTAAATTCCTTTAGAAACCTTTTCCAAACCCCCAGGTCCGCTCTCATATCCACCGAAACTTTCACGTAATGATTCGGCAACCGCACACCGCTCGTCGCCTGGGCCAGCCGTCGACAAAAAACTCTGCCCATTGGAATCACCCTGCATGCAAAATTAAGACTCCCCAATAGCGACTGCAGCCC
>OW240914.1:94199527-94224527 GCA_933207985.1 Pelobates cultripes | reverse complement strand
AAGAATTGCTTGTTTAAATAGATTATTTTGATTACTTTTAAATATTGTCAGTATTGTATTACGTCCACAAATCAAGTCCACTTCTCTGTATATACCATTTGACTCCCACGCTTTCAGGGGTCTGCATTACTTATCCATTTATACAAATGGACTCAGCCTATGTTACAAGCCTCACTTCTGGGTTATTACTACAACACATACAAAGGATATAGGTTCATTTAAGCAATAATTCTCGGGTTGATACGTCCTTTCTATACAAATATATCATAGAGATATACATCACTTTACATCATTTTAAATCATTTTGGGGTATCCCTGCCTTTGGTTATTCTGCTACATATCATACATAACGCTGTGTTAATTAGGCCATGACCTCATCCATGTCCCTTTCTATAAAACCAGTTACATTTCTGTACAGATCATTGAACTCCCACGCCAGGAGTTTTATAACTATCCATTTCATTTCAATTCACTCAGCCTATATTACAGGCCTCATTTCTCTGTCATGACGATGACACATAAGGCTTAAATCCTTTTTATGCATACTCGGGTTGAATCACACGTACTGATCCAACCAATCATACGTTCCCTGCACAGTCATATACATATGTATATAACCTACGTTTCATGTTTTCCTTTACACACCATTATCACGTAACACATAGATTGTTTGTACATAGGCCACGGCCTCCCTCAGATGTCTTATTCAAGCATGCAAACATTTCTGAGCCACTCATAGCTATTCCCATGGTATCAACATAATTTTTATACATTGCTGCTACAGACTATAAGTCTGTTTCTTTTCACACTCCACACTCATCATACTACTCTCTTTTACCCATTTTTAGGCTGTCAAGCTTATATAATTGCTCCACATGGTTTATTCCTGTGATTTGTCATACTACCAGGTACGTACACCTGCTCATATGGTATTCTACCATACATTTCATTTCATCCCCCTAGTTTAGAGTACTGGCAATAGGGTCACAGGATTCCCAATAGGTATTTACCCTGTCTTGGCTGTCGCCATCAGTTAGTGGTCCCGCGAGGCCAACACCCCGCCTCAAACGTTCCAGAGGCAAACACCCATCGGGCCACACGTTAGCTAGCCGCTTCGCATGTTGCAAAGAGAGGGCCTCACCTGTCACTCCCTTCCCCTGTTTTCTAGCCAGTCCAACCCAGGGGACATACATGCCATGTTATCCTCACTCATGACATCCATGGGCAAGGTCAACTCCAGGCTGGAGAAACTTGAGTCGGTCACTAGAGTCGGTACACGATCCAACTGGGGAAGGATTGATACCGTCTTATTTTGCAGACACTTTGCAGGTCTAAGAACACCAGCTTGTGCATACTGCTCCTCCACAGCCCATACTACTAATTTTTGTCCCAACACGGCAGACGGACATGCCTCCACACAAGGAACTAGTTCCTCTGGGGATCCAGGGAAACTATCCAAAGACAAATTGGGACGCCTAATCAAGTTTCTGGGCAAGTCCCAGATATGTAATAATTTCAATGTTGGGTCTTGTAATTACAGTGGATGTAGACTATTGCATGTCTGTTCAAAATGTTTTAGGGCACATGCAAAGACCATGTGTCCAAATAAAATGTATTCCAAGCCTTACCTTACGTCCATTAATATGCCAGTATTCACAGCATTGATGTCTCAGCACCCATCTAGACACCTGGTAGACTTTCTTATTTCTGGTTTAACAGAAGGCTTCCACACAGGTATCCTACACATACCAGCTGGAACTCTGGAATGCCCTAACCTACAATCCGCCCAACACAACCCCACAGTGGTTGACACCCTCATAGCCCAAGAAGTGGATGAGGGCTTTGTATTGGGGCCTTTTAGAACTCCTCCATTCACAGAATGGCGCACCAACCCTATTGGTATTGTCACAGGGAAATCTTCCCAAAAACAGAGACTCATCATTGACTTATCGGCTCCCCACTCATCGGCCAACCCCAGTCTTAATTCCCTCATACCCTCTGAGGAATTCTCTCTGCAATACACCACCATAGATCACGCCATTACAGCTATCATACAAGCAGGGGTTGGAGCCTGGCTCAGTAAGACCGACATTACTAACGCTTTCAAACTACTCCCTATCCACCCCACACTGTGGCACCTGCATGGCATCAAGTGGTCCGGGAACTACTATTTTTTCTCCCGGTTAACTTTTGGGTCCAAAAGTAGCCCAGCTGTTTTCGACACATTTGCTGAAGCATTATGCTGGTTACTATGGAACATAGCCGGATGCCCATCGGTATTACATTACTTGGACGATTTCCTACTGGTCGAGGAGAATACTGCACCTCCCACTAGCCTCAAAGCTACCACTAAGCTGTTTGAGCAACTAGGTGTACCCATCTCCCCAAAGAAAACAGAAGGGCCAGACACGGTTATCACTTTTCTGGGTATCCAATTAGACTCTGCCACTATGCAAGCAAGCCTACCATACGATAAGATAGAGAATATTCTCACTTACATAAACAACTACCTACAACTCGGCACTTGCAACCGCATAGAGCTACAGTCCCTGCTAGGGTCACTAAATTTTGCGATGCGCATCATACCTCAAGGCCGCTCCTTTATTTCACGACTATTGCATCTTTTCCCACTTTTTCTACATGACACGCACAGGTTGTCCTTAGATGCCCAAGCTATGGCAGATCTAAAACATGTGGAAGAGGTTTTTAACCACTTGGAATGGTAAAAGTATGTTCCTCCCTCAATTGACTGAATCATCTCCTACCATTTGGTCAGATGCGGCATCTACCACTGGTTTTGCAGCAATTTTTGGGAACGAATGGCTTTGGGGCAGCTGGCCTTCAGCAGTTCTGGATTTGGAAAGTTTTTCCACTACCTCAGCTCTTTTTGAGATCTACCCCATAATGGCGGCTGCCGTAGCTTGGGGTCATTTATGGGCTAATACGCCAGTGCGTTGTTACTGAGACAACCAGGCAACCTGTCACATCATCAACAAAGGTCGTTCCAAATCTCTTACGATCATGAGATTTCTGAGGAAACTCACTTGGTTGGCAGCTTGTCATAATTTTTTCCTATGTTGTTTCCATGTGCCAGGTGTATATAACACAGCTGCTGACAATTTGTCTCGCTTTAAATTTCAGGAGTTCCATCAAGCACTCCCGTCAGCAGCACCCACAGCCACCATCACTCCAACATTTCAACAACTCATACTGGACTAGACGTCATCATGCAGCATAGCAGGACATTGTCTCAGTTGGCACTTTCAAACAATACAAACAAAACATACAGCAGGGCTTTCACACTATTCAAACGATTCCTTCTGGAACATAACATCATACAACCGTTTGTTATGACATCTTTTTGGGGGTTTGCTTCCTTTTGCCACCTTAAACTCAAAATGTCATACAACACCATCAAACTCTATCTCACTGGCATTCAACACCACATGCTCATCTTACACCCAAATAACAACAGTTTCATGGCCTCTCACCAAATTAAGACCATACTCAGAGGTATTCAAAATCAGAACCCACACATTTGGCCCAGAGGCTACCCATAGATAACCATATCTTCAAAGCATTATCTAACCTACTTGACCTAAAACCGTTTGACACTAATACGAATTCTATCATCAAAACAGCAATATACATCGCTTTCTATGGATTTCTACGACCCAGAGAATTCACTACGACCTCCATGACCCAAACCACTCCATTCCTCCTCTATTCCCACTTGACAAAACATATGGATCATTACATCCTGTCTTTACCTCACTCCAAAACCAGCCAGCACATACCTGTAAACATTCCGTACTATCCTACGCACAACAGATGGTGTCCCGTCAAGGTTCTTGATGCCTACATACAGTACCATCACTTACTGCCCTCGCACCCGTTATTACAACTACAAGGTGCAGTACTCACCACTACAACCTTCATGACTTACGTCAGGTCCTTGCTCACACAACTGGGCCTCAACGCAAACAAATACTCAGGACACTCCTTTCGTATAGGAGCCGCGTCCACAGCCTCCAGTGTCAACATCCCAACTCATGTTATCAAAACACTGGGGCTCTGGAAGTCATCCGCTTACTCACGGTACATACCGAACCCAGTACAAGAATTAAGGGATGCTTTCATAAACATGTCTGGTTGATAAATGTATATGTATTGGTTGTCCGTTAATAAATTTGATTACTTAATTTTTGCCCTCTTCTTTCTCAGGCCTACCTCATCGTCGGTTTCGGCACACCACAACCGACTTGCTCCTTTTATCATCCTACGCTTATTCATGGTATTTCACACTGCACTATCTTAAGCACCTAACACAAGTATTAAGGCAATTTGCCTGCATTTGTGGGAGGTGCTGGTTTTCTACCCCTAGCCTACTTAAGGCACTCCCCTTACCTTGCTCCTTACCGTTCGAGGTCAGAGTTGAATGACCCTCCCACCACACCACTGTTAACATTTATTTCCTTTCTATTTCTTTTCCTGGATGGGCCCTCTTCTTTCTCAGGCCTACCTCATCGTCGGTTTCGGCACACCACAACCGACTTGCTCCTTTTATCATCCTACGCTTATTCATGGTATTTCACACTGTACTATCTTAAGCACCTAACACAAATATATATATATATATATATATATATTTTGCTACGGGAGGTGTAAGTCCACTGCTGGCAACATCATTACCCAGCCTAGAAAGAGAGCTCTACCAATGTTTAATCTGTGCAAAGAATACATATGCCACCAGCACGCATAGCATGCTAATGATGGACATTCAGTGGTAGCATTGCCACCTACACCTATGCCTCCTTAAGGCAGCTTCAGACCTGCCTCTGTGGTATCCCCCCCTTTCATTGAGGGGCAGTGATGTCAGGGAAATAGGTTTGGGCTGCAGGAAAAACTTGACTTGAGCACTAGTTCTAAAGTGAGCTTCGTTTCTCTCTCTTTTTTAAAGGTAGGGGGTACATGCCAGCACGAACTACTGCAGAAAAAAACAATGTTTTATTAAAATATTGTTATTGGTTGGTTTAACCTTTTAAGAGTAACATTGACCTCTATTGGCGAGTGGCAAGAATGAAATTATGCAAAAAGAGCCAGGTGAAAGCATATCTGTATTTCACTGGAGAGTGCTTATAATTTCAGAACTTATCTGAAGGTTGCACGATGAAATCAAAATAGAGCTCTTTAGCAACAGTTTAAAAGACTGTTTTTTAGTGATTCAAAACTTGTCGCACAGAAAAAATGTCTACTCCCAAAGTCAAGCCTCATTAACAGAGAACAAGAAACTGTCACAGTTAGAATCAAAGAGACATAGAAAAACGGGGACAAAATGTACTTCATTTTATAACTATATATACTCTCTACTGCTCCACCTACTGGCCAGACTGCCCCAAAAAACACACATTATGAATAATAAAAAGTGTTGATTTTCAATTACGATGATGATAGTGGACATAGCAAATGGGTTTCAAAAGGATCTATTGAATCTATGATTTTATATACTGCTGCAAGCTTACTGTATATTCTGTACCCAGGTACTGTGCCATCAATTGTTTTAGTATATATTTTCACTACTCCAGTATACATATTAAACTAAGGCTGCTTTTCATTTTTGTTATTGCTTTGTATTTATTGCTTTTATATTATGGTCCCTGAGGAAGTTCACATTTAGTGAACGACACGCGCAGGACCTATTGGCATTTTATATTTTACATTATATTTTATTATTACTGGGTGAAGTTTTCATCCCATCAATAAAGCTGCTGTTCTTTACCATCACTGGAGTCCTGCATTGTGTGTCCGTCGGTGGAACAACAGAAGGGATCACTTAGCCCCCCACTGCTATTGGGGGAGGCACCCTAGAGCGCTATTTTCACGTAATCTTGTGAGTGCATTTCATTAACACATTTTTTTTTTTTAAATTGGATTACACTATGTATGTTTTGTGATTGTTCTAGATTTACAGCCGTATCCCAATCTCTTTGGTTGTTTCGTATTCTTGCTGTGAAAAGGTCATTTTTCTCTGGGTAGTGACCTGGGAGGCTGTCACACAGTATTTTTAAATAAGTATTGATGTTTACTCTTTGGGCATATTTAGTGCCTATATATTGTTTTTCTACATATTAACCCCTTAAGGACCAAACTTCTGGAATAAAAGGGAATCATGACATGTCACGCATGCCATCTGTCCTTAAGGGGTTAAACTAAAACAGATATATTATTATATCTTAATATAATCCGTATATTATAATATGCTATCTTAATATTTAGGTTTTTTTTGTAATTCTTTTTTTTATTGATGCAAATAAAGTATACGTTACAGAAAAAAGAATAGGAGATATTATGTGCAAATACAGCACACTGTCATTACATAGATAGATCATCATAATCATAAATCTCCGGGGTGTATCTGCCTCTTTAATATAATTTGGAAGTAACAACTATAAAAGAAACACAAGAAAAACATGTGAGGGATATCTACCTTGGTATGCCTTTGAACTGACTTGTTGTACTTTCCCTGATTTCTGATCCCTGGGCAAAGAGGGAGAGGGGTGTTAGAGTTAATGGCATTAAGGCACCTAGCGCCCGATATATAGCCTGCGCTCTGTGATTCCATTTGCATTTAGTGTCTAAGTAGCATCGATTGAGCCATCTAGGCTGTTTGGTCTGCCTGTGGGGTGTAAGTGTAGTATCCCCCACCCTGGTAACAAGGTAAGCGATAGACTGGAATGTGCCTGTGTGCAAGTGGGCGCGGTTGTCATTAGCTTGTCACAATTGCCTTATTAAGGGGTTGCTGCTAATACCCGGTCGGGAAGTGTTGCAGAAAAAATGAGGAGTATGTTGTGGGTCCAAATATTAATTAGAGAGAGGGAGTAGTAGGTCGCTAATACTGCTAGTGCCATCTCCAACCAGGATTTTAATTTTCTTTGCTCTCTTCCTTATGTTGTGGAGCGTTGTGGGACTGATTTTCGACCCGGTTCAGGGTGAGTGAAATCTATATGGTGTCGTTAAATGGTGCAGGGAACGGGAGCTCAGCCACCATCCGTCTGTTCTCTCCGGAAACCAAGCCACGCCTCCTATTATTTTGTTTTTTTAATGTATATATGTTGAGCTGTTTTGCCTGATTTGTAGTAGTGAATAAGCTTCTGACAGAAAATGCTGCAGGCTGAACAAGCACTTGCTTTTGACAAGTAGAGCACAGTTGCAAAACACTAAGGATTGGGTGAGGTAACAGACATGACATGTGCACAGTCGTTATTCGGCATGTGCTAAAACCTTAATAAAATAACTCTGTGACACCATTTCTGTTGGAGTATAAAGTCCACAGCTTTATTAAAAATTTTAATTCAACAATTTAACAATTTCGGGTCATTGTCACAAGTATTAATTATGTCCGACCTTCTTGCCCAATACCCCCGACAATGACCCTACCAAATAACATAATAAAACATTCCAATAATACATAACGTTTAACCCATGGCCTACCAAAGAGGCCCCATAACCATATGTTTAACTGTAGGGGTGTACCCAGACACCCCTACACCCCCAGATTCGTAGCCACCAACGAGCTAGAACCTACAAACCATTTTCCACTCCGGCATAGTCCAGCCTAGACCTTGGCCTGCCCACTTCCTATTCCACCTAAATCCTCTTTAACCCAGGCCCTATTCCGCCACAGCACATGACTTGACCCCCTCAAGAACATGAGCGACCCCCACCACACAAAAACAGGGCCTGTGCAATACCATCCTGAAAACCCAAATTAAGTAAATCCGATCCCACGTCGGATAGATGAACCCCATCCTTCCTAAAATACCCGGGCAGCATACATTCCAACTCCTTGTGACGCACAACTACGCCACCCATCCGCCTCACGAAAACCGCCATGGTCTTATTGACCTTACCCCTACTTCGCGCTACCGCAGCCGAATCCCTGGCGTGTCTCCAATTAAAGCGAGGCACCATTTCGGACCAGACCACTACCACGCCAGGAACCAGCTTACGTAGCCGATCCAGATCCCTCTTCATCCTCCTCAACAGTTCCCGCTGCGGGATCAAGCCTAAATCGTTCCCCCCACCATGAACCAGAATTACGTTAGGGACTGACCCCCATGCCAGCCTATTGAACAGTTCCTTACTGATGCTCTGCCAACCGAAACCCCGGAAACCCAACCAAGTGAGAACCACCGCCTCCACCGGGAAGCCCAGTTGTGCTCCGTCTCTTCTCATCGCGGCCCTCCTCCGCGCCCAATAAACGTAGGAATGTCCGATCAGCCATACCAAACGACCTAAAAGAAATAGAACAGTGAACAGCAGAGCCCTTAACAAACAACGCCCCAGTCCCCTATTACACCAACTTGTCCGGTCTAACGTATGAGCGGAACCGAATGGACTCCCATCTTCCTATCTGTTTGATCCGCTCGTCTCCCAGACCTAACCGAGCCGCCTCCGTTGCGGCCCCAATTCTAAACGAATGTGTCCCGAAATGCATGGGTTCCAGGCCCAGCTTACCCAATCCTGCACGAAATATCTTAACGAACTGAAAACGGGACAAAGCCTTACCGTCAGCATGGATGAAGAAACAGCCTTCCTTCTCGGGGCGGACTTCCAAGAATTCGGCGCCACAAGCCACTGGGCAAACCCTAGACCCTGGCAATTTGAACAATGTTACCAAGCTTCCTTTGCCGAATATGTCCGTCTTTGAGCGGCACAACTTGACCTGTACCTTATCTTCACCAATGGTCACATCCCCCAACCGAATCCCACCAACCCCTGCTTTGTTGGTGCTAAGCAGCTCCCCAATACGGAATGCCCCGAAGAATGCCCAGACAAACGCCCCGGAAAACAACACAACTTCATATTTGGAATAACATAATGCCGGTAGAACCTCCACTAGTCCTTGCAGCACCGCGAATGACACTGGCCTCCTCGTATCCACCGATTTCTTACCCCTCCGAAAACCTCTTATGGCTTGCCTGACCAAGAAATGTTTCGTTATATCCTCCCATCCATTAAACTTAAATAGGAAGGCCAACGCCGACATGTGCCTGTCAACCATAGCTGGTGAAGCCTTCCTGGAAAATAGTCGACACAGTACCCATAACAGTATATCTAACCGATGTTCCTCTGAACAGTCCCCTCCCACTTGTGCCACCGACTCTTCCCATTCGTGCCAAACCTTCACATATGCCGCCCAGGTGCCCGGTGCCAGGGAATTCTTTATGAACTCCCCAAGCATGATGTCCCGAGCTGCCACATTTCTGCCGGACATGCCAATCCTTCCTCTTGTGCCTCCGGCGCTGCTTCCCGAAAACGTTCCCACTGTGAACGAGAAAGCGCGTCAGCCACTATATTCAAGAAACCTGGAACATGCCTTGCCCTGAACACTATATTGCTAGACATACATAAAAGTACCAAGTGCCTTAATAACCGTATCACTGCAGGAGATGATGCCGACAACCCATTGATAGCCTGGACCACTGCCATGTTATCTGAGTAAAATACTACTTTTTTGTTTGCGAGCTGCTTTCCCCATAACGCCACCGCTACTACCACCGGGAAAAATTATAGGAGCGCGAGGTTCCTTATCAGCGAGCTCGTCTTCCACTCCACCGGCCACTCCTCGGCGCACCATTGCCCCGCTAAATAAGCCCCAAACCCCACGCTCCCGGAGGCGTCTGTAAACAAGCCTATGTCCTTGGAGGAAACTCCCGGCTCCCGAAAAAACACTATACCGTTAAATTCCCTTAGAAACCTTTTCCAAACCCCCAGGTCCGCTCTCATATCCGCCGAAACTTTCACGTAATGATTAGGCAACCGCACACCGCTCGTCGCCTGGGCCAGCCGTCGACAAAAAACTCTGCCCATTGGAATCACCCTGCATGCAAACTTAAGACTCCCCAATAGCGACTGCAGCCCTCGCAAAGTCACTTTTCTCGCATGCCACGCTGTGTCCACTAGCTGACAAAGCTTAAGTAGCTTGTCCGCGGGCAGTCTGCATTCTCCTTTTACAGAGTCAATCTCCAGGCCGAGGAAACTAAGGCATGAGGTGGGGCCAACCGTCTTATCCCCTGCCAAAGGAACCCCAAAAGAGTGTGCTATCCATTGAAACACCCTCAATATCTGGCCACACCGCTCAGATCCTTCCGGCCCTACACACAAGAAATCATCGAGGTAATGCACGATTGATCCCCCAGCCGACTCCCGTCGTACCACCCATTCCAAAAAGGTGCTAAACTTTTCAAAATAGGAACACGAGATGGAACAGCCCATCGGTAAACACAGGTCTATGAAGAAACCCCCTTCGAAGAAGCACCCCAAAAGGTGGTGACAACCCGGATGAATGGGGAGCAGCCGAAATGCTGCTTCCACGTCCACCTTTGCCATCAGTGCACCGTGTCCCGCTCTCCGAACCAACTCGACCGCATGATCGAATGATGCATAGGATACGGAACACAGCGCCGCGTCGATATCATCATTTACCGATGACCCCCGTGGGTGCGATAAGTGATGTATCAGGCGAAATTTCCCTTCCTCCTTTTTAGGGACCACCCCCAGCGGAGACACCCTTAAATCTTCTATCGGCGGGGACGGAAAGGGCCCCGCCATCCTCCCCATCTGGACTTCCTTCATTAATTTTTCCCGCACTACCCCCGGGTGGTCCCGGACTGATTTAAGGTTTGCACACATGGTTCCCGGACCTTTGACCTTGAATGGGATAACAAAACCCTCTGTAAACCCCCGCCATAAGAACCTCGCCTCTTCCTGATTACCGTACTGCCTTAACCACGGCAGCATCGCGCCGACCTTCACCGGCGACGTTCCCAGTCGCCACTGCCGTGGCTGTTGTCCCTGCTGCAACCCTGAAGTTAGATTTTCCTTTCTTAAAACACCTGTTGACTCCATGATTTCCCCCGCATCTGGAACATTCATGTTTAAATCTACACGATGCCCCCCATTTGCACTGCCCTTCATTGAACAGCCAACAGAACCCCTTCTTCTGTCCGGCCGGTACAGCGCTTCCCGTGGCCGTACCGGCCGTCCCTTGAAAGGGCGCATTTTTCTGGACCATCATTATTCTCATCCATAAAGGCAGGTCCATCTGATCCCACCTCATACTCTGATTCCCTGCCAACCGTTGGCGGAATTGTTCGTCGTACCGCCACCATGCTAATCCCCCATAAGTCCTGTAAGCGTCCCCTATCCCGTCCAAATGACAAACAGCTGCGAACATCGTTCTGGGTGCTTTTCCCCGACTACGCTCGCCAAAATACAGAAGGCTCTGAGCCAATTCCCAAAAGTCTTGGGTATCTTCCGATACCGCCGCTTTTTCTCCTCTTCTTCTTTTTTAGCGTCCTTCTTATCCTCTTCCTTCAAGTCGAGAAATTCCTCGAGTGGAAGTAAGGAGAAGATTTCCATGAATTCCCCCTTCCCAATTTTTTCTTTTACCTCCGCTTTCAGGTGACATCCTAGTGGTCCCGCGAAGGACACATGCACGTTTTGCCGTGCCACGTCCGCTATCTCACCACCCCCGACCACCTGTTGGCCAGACCCGACTGCCTTTCCGGTTCCCGACTCACCGTCCCCCGTTTCGACGGCACCCGACTTGTGTGTCACCATCCTCTCCGCCCCTTGTTCTTTATCTCCCCCGTCCTCTGGCGACCATACCCTACCAAACTGCGGGGTTGACCCCTCATCTCCCGCCCAGGAGTTAATGAAAGATTTTAAGCAACCCAATAAGGACCCAGTGTGTGGTGTACTTCGTGACTCACCGCCAGTGCCCCCGACCGTGGCCGGCCGCAGGGTTGCTGTCCTTCCGTCCGCCATTTCAGGCTCCGGAGACTCCTGTTGCCGCCGACTCCTTTCCGCCTGGCCTCTCCTCGGGACCGTAGGTGTCACGCTCCTCGACCTGCCGGGAAAATATAACCTGGGTAGTCTGTCCACGTGTTGTCCTACCCGCCTTTCCTCCCGGCGTTCCTTCCTCCTGTCACTATCGCTACGCTGTCTCGCTGCCTGACCGTCCCGGCCGTAAGACCTCCTCTGCTGGTCCTTTAAACTCCCGCCCGATGAACTGGAAGCACTGCGTCTACATCTTAGCCTCCGTTCCCTGGTGCATGACCTCTGCCTGCTCCGGTGGCTCCTGGACTGGCTCCTGTCCCTGCTCCTCCCCTGCTCTGCTGACCTCCTCTGGGTGCTGCTCCTGTCCCCTTCACTGCGCCGCTCGCTACTCACTCCTCGCCTCCTGGCCCAGCTCCTGTCCTGCTGCGCCTGAGAGCGGCCCATAGGGGGCTCCCGCTCGCCTCTGACCCCTCTGCATGTCTCCTTCCTCCTCAGCCCCTGCGGCTCCTCCATGTCCCTGCAACCTCCTGTCGCTGACCTGCCGTCTCCTCTCCTCTCATCCCGGCAACTTCCTGAGGGCAGGGATTCACCCCCCCTCGCCATTCCCGTCTGCCCGGAGACGCTGCTGCCCCTGTCACCGCTACCTGTCCTGGACCTATTCCCTGTGAGGGTTAAGCCCGTCCCTGACCTGCCATCTGCCTCTCCACCTGTCACCTGAGGGGGCGCTGGCGTCGAGCTGTCCTCAAGCACCCCATCCTCCTGCCCCTCAGTATCGCCACTAGGGGCGGACTCACCGGGGCGCTGAAGTTCCGGACCATCACGGCCCTGCTGCCTGGCTGCCATCCCAGCTGTACAGGATCCAGCCGTGTCCTTCTGCCTCCCGCCCGCAGACTTGCGGCGGGGCCTTCTCCCACCGGCGGCGCCCGCCCGGCGCACTCCGACTCTTGAGGCCCGTCCTTCCGCCTGGGCCGCCTTTTCCCCACTTTGCGGCGCTGGGCTCCTCCTCGCCGCTGGCGGTGCTCCCGGGCTGAGTCGTTGGGGCGGACGTGCCCTCCTGGTCGGCCTCCTCTCTGACACCGCAGTGGGGGGAGCAGACGTGCTCGGGACCCCCAGTTGATCCTGCAGCCACGCCATCCCCTTCTCTTCCACCATTCTTCTCACACCAGCCAAGATTTCTTCGGCAGAAGCCATCCCTGCAAGAAAAAGAACAGACCACACAAACCTGACAAGTATCAAGTAAGTGTGATTTTGATTAAAAAGGCCAGCTCACCAAATTGGCTGTTATTTAAACCCTTATTCTCCTCCCCCCCCCTGTCCAGACATTGCTTTTCCACACCCCTTGACCTTAACTTCACCTGCCAACTCTCTGGCCCTGTCAAGGCCCACTCCCCTCCTGTGTTGCTCCATGGGCTTCATTCTGACCAAGGGTGCACAATGAATGTTTTTTCAGAAAGGGTGAGTGAGGAAGGCATGCTAGTGATTTCTTCAAAAAATTCTATATACGTATATGAATTAAAAAAAATAATAGCATAAAAGTTTAAATTAAGATATTGAAACCATTTAATGTATTTTCCTTTAAGGTTCCACATGTGGCAGAGGTTTTACATGGTGTAGCTGTTCCCATTGCTTCCCACTCCCTCCAGTTACATTTCTGCAGAAGGGTACTAAATGTAACATGTTTGTGATAAATCACTTGTGTTTCCCATGGTAGAGACTAACACCATTCGAGTTAATCATTTCCGCATTTGCCTATCCTACATTTCCCTGTATATCTTTTTCCACACTTTGGTAATTGAATGAGAGGAACGAAAATGGGTGAATTTGGGCGAGTATGAAAGTATGTAGTCAACAAAAAAAACAATGTATATCATACAAGAGGTATGTATAGAACTCTACTAGTAACTGCTACATTATTACTCTGGAACCAAAACTAATTATTGGTTCTTTTCTGCAAGTTTGAAATGGACATTTCTCAAATTTTAATAAGAAAAAAATCTCTGCTTTAACAGTTATACAGCCACTTCAAGTTGTTTGAATATCATAGTGATATAAAGTCCTAAATGTACTAGGAGATCACATGTGGGATAGCTTAATAAGATATGGTATATAACTAAGTGCATATAATATAGCATGGACTAGATCAGAAATGTCCAGGAAAGACATAAAAAAATAAAATAAAAGAAAAAGGGGATCTGCTAACTAAGCAGTGAATCTGTGAACAAATTAGAAGTGGACTATTTTTTAGCAAAATAACCAAACACATGGAAAATAGTATCTAGTTTCACTTAAAATAGAGAGTCTTAGAGTAAATATCATCCAATGAAAGTCTGTAAATCCACAGTATTTGAAATGGATATATTATAAATAGAGATGTCGCGAACCGTCCGCGAACTTCTCGCAAACGGTTCGTCACGGTTCGCCACGAGCTGTTCGCGGCGAACTCCGGTCAGCTGACACGTCCCGGCCAATCTCCAGCAGACCCTCCCTCCCAGACCCTCCTACTTCCTGAAACATGGATGCTGTCCAGGAAGTAGGAGGGTCTGGGAGGGAGGGTCTGCTGGAGATTGGCCGGGACGTGTCTGTAAGGAAATCAAGTATAGCTGAACCGCTTTGATAATTCCTCCTGCAATGCCAGCGTCTAAGGTAGTTCTAAGCAATGAAGTCCATAAGAAATATAACAGCTTCCCAAGATAATCCCCTTGGTAAAGCATACGAATTCCCAAATAACAGTCAGAGTCCAGAATCAGGATACAAGTAGATCTGAGGTCTGGAATCTCCAGCCTGCTTTTTATTGAGGTTACAGACAAAAAGTACACACCCAGGGGGAGGCATTAAATCACCAATCAGGTATAGGTTACAGCCCACACCTCCCTCCCCTCTGATAAACAGTTAACTTCATTAAAACGTGCACTATTTTACCCCAGTTCTGGATGTACCCCAAAAACAGGGGGTACACTTTTAAATTTGGTACCGCTGGATAGTTCTCATTTGTGGGGACAACATATCAAAAAATCAGTCCATTCGGATGAATGGTTCGGGACTTATGGAACACTAAAGTTTTGACCGACCGCACGGACCATCTAGCCGAAAATAGTTCCATAAGTTTTGGCCCTGCGGTCGGTCTCGGTTTAGGCGAATAAAAGAGACGAAAGCCCTGCCATCTATTCGCATCTTTGTGATCGTTGAAATCCCCATACTAAGTTACATGTAACTACCGAACGGCCGGTGATTCGGTCGTTCCCGTGCGAAGTTCTGGATGTATGGAGGTCTCAGCGGTGTTCGCCTGTTCGCGTATCCGATTTTAGTTCCACGCGTTGACGGGCAAACACCGCTGTTCACACGGAAAATGGCCGCGGCCACGTGTAAAGTGCCGAAATGGCGGCCACCTATATTTTACACAGGGAATTCGCCTGAATCCATCCGAAGGGTAGAAATGAAAGCTATATGCCGAATTCCAGCTGAATTTGGTGAATTAACTGTACAAAAAAGTAGAAATCCTGATTAACGGAGTCATTTCTTCACAGTGTCAGCTGACCGGAGTTCGCCACAGCTTGTGGCGAACCGCGGCGAACCGTTCGCGAGAAGTTCGCAGACGGTTCGCGACATCTCTAACTATAAAGCGCACATTAGTACATTTGAATTTATACCAGAGGCCATCCACCCATATTGCCTTTTCCTTTTCAGACGGTATGTGTTGGAAACACTTTGCCTTTCTAAATTACTCTTCATGATTCTAACTATTTTTTTGCTTTGTTTCACAACCTTAACCCCTTAAGGACAGAGCTTCAAAAGCGTGTCTTTCACTTAATGACAACAGCATTTTTTAAATTTTTTGCTGTTTGCGTTCAACTGCGAATTTGCATTTTACTAATTTGTTGCACAAACACATATTATACATCGTTTTTTAAAGGATAGAAAGGGCTTTAATTTGATGTAACACACATATATTTAAATGCTTATTTATTATAAAAAAATACAGAAAAATGTAAAACAAATGAAAATTTTGTGGTTTTTTTTACAGTTTTTGCAATAATAATGTGTGCATAATTAGTGCAGGTTAAGAAAAGTAATTAAAAATAAATTAATTTAGTTGTTCTGATTTACAGAATATATAATGTGTCTGGGATTTTAAGTTTTTTTTGGTAGTTACAGGTCACGAAGCACAAGGAGTAAAATAGACTTTTAATGTGGAGCGATTTTAGAATTTATGTTTGTCTTGTAAGCTTAATAGCCATAAAAGAAAACAAAATTGCCACACAAAAGTATATATTTATATAAAGTAGACATCACGGGCTATTTACCTAAGGTTGTTTTGACACTTTCTATGTAGCCATTTCACCGCCAACCTCTGCTAAATATTGGAGTAAAATTGTGGGTTTTTTTGGTTTTTTGCACACAAACTTATAACAAAGAAATTCTCGTGTATATTTTGTAAAGTTGGTGTGTGCTATTCCTGTACAAAGTTTTATTTTGTGTTCAGTTACATCTGCTGAGTAAAATGACACCTCCATTGTATGTCTTTGGAACTATTTTGTGAAGTTACAGTGCCATACAGGATACCTGTCCTTTTCAGTATTCAAAGTAGAATTTTGAGAGATGGATTTAATGAGCCTTAGCTTCCATTTGGGGTATTATAACAGTTTGACTGTTCATAAAACCCCCACAAAGGCCAACCATTTGTAAAAGTAGACATTCCAGGGTATCTCACAAGGTGCATATTGTGCCTTAACATGCCCCCATTTTTTCACCAATATATGCCAAAGTATGTGGTAAAAAATAATTTTGTGCAATTTTTACATACGGATTGCATTTTTGCTGGGCGTTTTGTATATTTCATATGTGCTACTAAGTTCAAACCCCCCAAATTATGCTCAGCTAAGTCCTCTGAGTAAAATGACACCCCATATGAATGTCTTTGGCACTATTTCGTAAAGCTACAGTGCCATATAGGAGACCAAACCATATCTGTTTTTACCGAACTTTGAATTTTGACGCTGGGCCTATGTGCAATTTCCAAGCATCTTCGCAGGTTTTAAATTGAAACTACCCCGCAAAGGCCTACCATTTCTTAAAGTAGACACCCCAGGGTGTTTCAAAAGGTATATTTTGAACCTTAGCGTGGGATCATTTTTCCGCTAGCTTGTACCAGATGTAGTGGTAATAAGCATTTTTTCTGCCTTTTTGACATACTAAGTGAGTTTGCACAGTATATTTTGCAAACCTTATGTGTGCTACGACTGTATAATACTTCATATGTTGCTCAGCTATGTCGGCTGAATACAGCAATACCCCTGTATGTACCTTTGCCAGGTATGTGTGGACATCGGCGGGGCACATTTGGGACACAGCCATTCCAGTTTTTTTCAAACTTTGAATTTTTACGCTGTGCCTATGTCCCATTTTAGAGTATTTTACTAGGCTATATAATCCAAATACCCCATAAAGCCATACCATTTCTTAAAGAAGACATCCCAGGGTATTTCAAAAGGCATATTTTGAACCTTAGCGTGGGATCATTTTTCCGCTAGCTTGTACCAGATGTAGTGGTAATAAGCATTTTTCTGCCTTTTTGACATACAAAGTGAGTTTGCGCAGCATATTTTGCAAACCTTATGTGTGCTATGACTGTATAATACTTCATATGTTGCTCAGCTATGTCGGCTGAGTACAGCAATACCCCCGTATGTACCTTTTGCCATGTATATGTGGATGTTGAAGGGGCGCATTTGAGACGCAGCCATTCAGTTTTTTTCTAACTTTGAAGTTTTACGCTGTGTCCATGTTCCAATTTGGAGTAGTTTAGACGGTTGGTTATTGAAACTTCCCCACAAACACATACTATTTATTAAAGAATACACTCTGGGGTAATTCAAAAGGCATATTTTGAACCTTGGCGTGGGATAATTTTTTCTCTAGTTTGTTCCAGGTGTAGTTTTTAAACTTTTGTTTTGCTTATTAATTTTTTTTAAAACTTTCCTAAACTTTCTTAAAACTTTTTTTACAGATTTAACATTTTTCTAAGCTTTTTTTTTACCGTTAACCCCTAACTAGTAGTAAGCAGCACTAACAGTAAATTCCCCATTTTCCCATAACTCCCACCCACCCCAGGTAGCAAAATATATAGTTATAAAATATTTAAATTAATTAAATAAATTGAACCCCTGAGGGTTAAAAAAATAAATAAAAGTTAATCCTCAGGGGTTAAAAAAAACTAGATCACAGTATAATATCTGTATTTGATCGCTGTAGGCAGTGATCGACTGGCAGGGAAGGGGTTAATTTTTATTTGGACTAGGTAAAGGGGGGTGTTTTTTTATTTTTTACTTAAACGTTATTAAAACTTTTTTAAGCTTAATTTTTAACTTTTTAAAGTTTTATTTTAAAACTTTTTTTAACGTTAACCCCTAGTTAGCCTAACGCCAAATCCCCCAATTCCCCACTAACTTCCACCCACCCCAGCTAGCTAAATATATAATTTTAAAATATTTTAATGAATTAAATAAATTTAACCCCTGAGGGTTAAAAAAAAGAATTAACCCTCAGGGGTTAAAAAAAAAAATCAGATCATAGTAAAATGTAATCCCTGCCAATTGATCACTGTAGCCAGTGATCAATTGGCAGGGAAAGGGTTAATTTTTTATTAAAATGGTTAAAGGCGGGGTGGGATTTTAAATTAACTTTTTTTACAGCAGAGGGCAGGATCAGCACTGTTCCGGCTCCCTGCACTTCACACAGAACCAGGAAGTGCAGGGAGGCGGAAGGTGAGTATACAGAGGCATACCGGAGCACCATTAACCCCGCGATTGCCGCGCAGGGTTAATTTTACCACGTGACGGACAAGGTCCGTCACTTGTCATTAAGGGTCTCCCCTCTGTGACGGACCTCGTCCGTCACCCGTCCTTAAGGGGTTATAGATAGGTTTTAGACAAGATTCCTTTATTTATAAATTAAATAAATCTATTACTATTAATTTTAACAAATTCATTGTTCGAATTGCACTAGCTGAAAGGAAATAGTGTTCCTGCTTGTTTAAATGAAGTGTATCTCAAATGATATTGAGGGATTTTTATATATATACATACACTACTCAAAAAAATAAAGGGGACACTTAAACAACACAATGTAACTCCAAGTCAATCACACTTCTGTGAAATCAAACTGTCCACTTAGGAAGCAACACTGAGTGACAATCAATTTCACATGCTGTTGTGCAAATGGGATAGACAGTTCCTATGCTTCCTGGCTGATGTTTTGGTCACTTTTGAATGCTGGTGGTGCTTTCACTCTAGTGGTAGCATGAGACGGAGTCTACAACCCACACAAGTGGCTCAGGTAGTGCAGCTCATCCAGGATGGCACATCAATGCAAGCTGTGGCAAAAAGGTTTGCTGTGTCTGTCAGCATAGTGTCCAGAGCATGGAGGCGCTACGAGGAGACAGGCCAGTACATCAGGAGACGTGGAGGAGTCTGTAGGAGGGCAACAACCTAGCATCAGGACCGCTACCTCTGCCTTTGTGCAAGGAGGAACAGGAGGAGCACTGCCAGAGCCCTGCAAAATGACCACCAGCAGGCCACAAATGTGCATGTGTCTGCTCAAACAGTCAGAAACATACTCCAAGAGGGTGGTATAAGGGCCCGATGTCCACAGGTGGGGGTTGTGCTTACAGCCCACCACCGTGCAGGACGTTTGGCATTTGCCAGAGAACACCAAGACTGGCAAATTCACCACTGGCGCCCTGTGCTCTTCACAGATGAAAGCAGGTTCACACTGAGCACATGTGACAGAGTCTGGAGATGCCGTGGAGAAAGTTCTGCTGCATGCAACATCCACCAGCATGACCGGTTGGCCCTGGGTTCCTCCTAATGCAAGACAGTGCTAGACCTCATGTGGCTGGAGTGTGTCAACAGTTACTGCAAGATGAAGGTATTGATGCTATGGACTGGCCCGCCCGTTCCCCAGACCTGAATCTAATTGAGCACATCTGGGACATCATGTCTTGCTCCATCCACCAACGTCACGTTGCACCACAGACTGTCCAGGAGTTGGCAGATAGTTTAGTCCAGGTCTGGGAGGAGATCCCTCAGGAGACCATCCGCCACCTCATCAGGAGCATGCACAGGGAGGTCATACAGGCACGTGGAGGCCACACACACTACTGAGCCTCATTTTGACATGTTTTATGGACATTACATCAAAGTTGGATCACCTGTAGTGTGTTTTTCCACTTTAATTTTGAGTGTGACACCAAATCCAGACGTCCATGGGTTGAAAAATTTGATTTCCATTTTTTTTATTTTTGTGTTATTTTGTTGTCAGCACATTCAACTATGTAAAGAACAAAGTATTTCAGAAGAATATTTAATTCATTCAGATCTAGGATGTGTTATTTTTTTGATCAGTGTGTATATGTGTGTGCATATATATATATATATATATATATATATATATGTGTGTATGTATGTATATACAGGGAGTGCAGAATTATTAGGCAAATGAGTATTTTGACCACATCATCCTCTTTATGCATGTTGTCTTACTCCAAGCTGTATAGGCTCGAAAGCCTACTACCAATTAAGCATATTAGGTGATTTGCATCTCTGTAATGAGAAGGGGTGTGGTCTAATGACAGCAACACCCTATATCAGGTGTGCATAATTATTAGGCAACTTCCTTTCCTTTGGCAAAATGGGTCAAAAGAAGGACTTGACAGGCTCAGAAAAGTCAAAAATAGTGAGATATCTTGCAGAGGGATGCAGCACTCTTAAAATTGCAAAGCTTCTGAAGCGTGATCATCGAACAATCAAGCGTTTCATTCAAAATAGTCAACAGGGTCGCAAGAAGCGTGTGGAAAAACCAAGGCGCAAAATAACTGCCCATGAACTGAGAAAAGTCAAGCGTGCAGCTGCCACGATGCCACTTGCCACCAGTTTGGCCATATTTCAGAGCAACATCACTGGAGTGCCCAAAAGCACAAGGTGTGCAATACTCAGAGACATGGCCAAGGTAAGAAAGGCTGAAAGACGACCACCACTGAACAAGACACACAAGCTGAAACGTCAAGACTGGGCCAAGAAATATCTCAAGACTGATTTTTCTAAGGTTTTATGGACTGATGAAATGAGAGTGAGTCTTGATGGGCCAGATGGATGGGCCCGTGGCTGGATTGGTAAAGGGCAGAGAGCTCCAGTCCGACTCAGACGCCAGCAAGGTGGAGGTGGAGTACTGGTTTGGGCTGGTATCATCAAAGATGAGCTTGTGGGGCCTTTTCGGGTTGAGGATGGAGTCAAGCTCAACTCCCAGTCCTACTGCCAGTTCCTGGAAGACACCTTCTTCAAGCAGTGGTACAGGAAGAAGTCTGCATCCTTCAAGAAAAACATGATTTTCATGCAGGACAATGCTCCATCACACGCGTCCAAGTACTCCACAGCGTGGCTGGCAAGAAAGGGTATAAAAGAAGAAAATCTAATGACATGGCCTCCTTGTTCACCTGATCTGAACCCCATTGAGAACCTGTGGTCCATCATCAAATGTGAGATTTACAAGGAGGGAAAACAGTACACCTCTCTGAACAGTGTCTGGGAGGCTGTGGTTGCTGCTGCACGCAATGTTGATGGTGAACAGATCAAAACACTGACAGAATCCATGGATGGCAGGCTTTTGAGTGTCCTTGCAAAGAAAGGTGGCTATATTGGTCACTGATTTGTTTTTGTTTTGTTTTTGAATGTCAGAAATGTATATTTGTGAATGTTGAGATGTTATATTGGTTTCACTGGTAATAATAAATAATTGAAATGGGTATATATTTGTTTTTTGTTAAGTTGCCTAATAATTATGCACAGTAATAGTCACCTGCACACACACAGATATCCCCCTAACATAGCTATAACTAAAAACAAACTAAAAACTACTTCCAAAAATATTCAGCTTTGATATTAATGAGTTTTTTGGGTTCATTGAGAACATGGTTGTTGTTCAATAATAAAATTAATCCTCAAAAATACAACTTGCCTAAAAATTTTGCACTCCCTGTATACACACACACACATACTTTTCACACACTTTACAAACAAGTGTATATTCACATTTACACACAAGTGGATATACAGGTGATACTTCAAAAAATAGAATATTGTGCAAAAGTTCATTTATTTCAGTAATGCATCGTAAAAGGGGAAACTAATATACGAGATAGACACATTACATGCATAGCAAGATAGTTCAAGCCGTGATTTGTCATAAGTGCGATGATTATGGTTTACAGCTCATGAAAACCCCATATCCACAATCTCAGTAAATTAGAATATTGTGAAAAGGTGCAATATTCTATACTCATAGTGTCCCACTCTAATCAGCTAAGTAAGACATAACACCTGCAAAAGTTTCCTGAGCCTTTAAATGGTTTCTCAGTCTGGTTCAGTAGGACTCTAAGACTCTATATTTCAAGTGGAACTAGATACTATTTTCCATGTGTTTGGTTATTTTGCTAAAAATAGTCCACTTCTAATCTGTTCACAGATTCACTGCTTAGTTAGCAGATCCCCTTTTTTCTGTTCTTTTCTTTTCGATTTGTGTTTTTTTGCAGGGGCAGCACCTTTCCTGGACATTTCTGATCTAGTCCATGCTATATTATATGCACTTTCAGTACTATATATATATATATGTTTTCTGTAACATATATATTTTTACCCTTAGGCTTTGGTGATTTACCAGTTGACTGTCCACCGAGATTTGGGGCAATTCACTTTCTTAAGAGGGGTTTAGTTATATAGCATATTTTATTAAGCTATCCCACAAGTAATCTCCTAGTACAGGGATAGGCAACCTTTGGCACTCCAGATGTTGTGGACTACATCCCCCATAATGCTCTTACATCTATAATGCTGGCAAAGCATCATGGGATGTGTAGACCAAAACATCTGGAGTGCCGAAGGTTGCCTATGCCTGTCCAAGTACGTTTAGGACTTTATATCCCTATTTCTCACTATTCATTTTCGAAGCCATTATGGGGGCTTATCTATACTAGTTGAGAACGTCTGTGAGCTAGCTCATCATTCTACGGGGTAGAACCACACAGAATAATTCTTGTTCATTATCCAATTTTTCCACTGTACCAGGCCAGCTTTGTCTGTCCACACCATCTTTGTTTGAATATCATGTTGGGCTTCTCTTTAGAATTAGTTTATTTAAGAGTACCACCAATTACATACTGCCAGCCAACTTATTCTAATATGAATATTAAATCAGTAAAGCCTGCATTATGATCCCTCCAGTTTTGACTTTTAAAGTCACTTTAAACTACCGCTGTGATGTGTTTGTAATTATGTGAGGTATTTTCAGCATAGCAGTATCAGTCTGTTCCTGCCAGGTAAGCATGAAACCCATAAGAGATTAGTTCCTAGCAGTGACATAGCAACCATCCTGCCACTTTCAGAAACTTGAGATAAAGCATTGGATTTTAGGCAGATTTGGGAAAATTATGCAACTTTGAAGATGCTTTAAAATAGTATCTTTTTAAAAAATTAACAGTTTATTCTAAGACATTCTTAAATGGTACACAACAAGCCTTAGACTCGGGGGTTTCTTCATTGAACAGGGAATACCGAATTGTAGTGAATGGAACTCATTAGCCGAGAGCCGCTTGAAGCAGTATAAGCAGAAAGTATTGCAGTTAGCATGCTAATCTCCCATGTTAAAGCTAAAGTATGGCCCATAATAGTAGCACTAGACTTGTACATTTGGTTTCAAATCAATTGTAATACATCAAGTTGGCCGATCACTGGGTCTGTCGTATTCCATAACTTCGAAACGGACATATCGCAAAACAAAAGACACACACAATTCATGATTCGCGGTTCCCTCTATGGTACTAAAAAAAAAAAGAGATGATTAAAGGTTATGGGCAGCCACTAAATGAAGTCAAATTAAATGAATAAAGTAAAAAAATAAATAATATAGACATAAACTAGGGATTTCAAATACAAAAAGAAAAGTCCTGCTCACTCCCATCACTCCTGGGTGGCAGCAATGACCACAGTACACATCAGCTAATACATATAGTAAAAACCAAAGGAAAAAAAAAAAGTTACCTGCGTTCTCACCTTAATCTCTATGAATATTTAAACAAATGGAGGTCATTTAGTTACTCCAATGGCCACTGGAGGGAATGCCCGCCTGCCAACCAGGTATTACCTTAAACTACATAACAAATTGCTCAAAAGCCCCCGAATGCACAATCTCGACTACTGACAGAATGTGGACCACATTTTTGAGCAATGAGAGGCAACATAGTTGAACATAATAATTGTTAATCATATAATCAAAATCAATGTACACAGCGGAATATACTTATTTTAGGCATGCATGTGTTAATTGTGAAGAGAATCACATTTCTCAGTTTTCAATGCTATATATATGAAGCAGTATAAGCAGAAAGTATTGCAGTATATAGTATACTAGTAGCAGTCAATATATATAGTAGCAGTCACTGCCCAGTTACAGGAACAGTTTCCTAAAAACTAGCCTTGACCCCATGGAGGTTGTCAAGGTTACAGCATGATCTAAAATTTTACTCAGACAGGCAGATGGAAAGTCTACTTGAATATCGCTATTTGTTGTAACTTTTGGATTCCAGAATTAAACCAATTAAGCATTTGCTTTCTGTTTATAAGAATGTTAGTGTTCTTAAAACAAAAATTGCAGAAGGAAATTGATCTTAGTCATGCTAAAGGTCCTAAACCCACATTTTTGGCTGTCTCCATTAGGCCTAGAGAGATACAGGGATTAAAATTTGAAGTCGTATTCTACTAGCAAGGTCTTAAAATTTACTTGCCACTCCAAGCAATAGCATACTCACTTTTTTTGCAATGGTTTGCACTCTTACCCAAGTCTCACCTGGGTGCTGAGTCTCCTCTGAAGCTGGTTAGGCACATCCAACTTTTACAGAGTTGCAGATTCCAATCCTGGCAGCTATTTATTGGCAGGAAGCATCAACTAGATTTTCACAAAGATTCCTGTTTTGTGTTATGCTTGTCATTTGAATATACTTCAATGCGGTTTAAGTTTTGTAGTAAGGGTGCTAGGATATCAAAGGTGAACATCAAGTCGTCTTGTGGTCTTGTTCTAGATAATTTACTGCAAACCAATTAGTTTGAATGAC
>OW240914.1:94089515-94199427 GCA_933207985.1 Pelobates cultripes | reverse complement strand
TGCATTTTTCACACACAAACAAATACTAACGCTAACTTTTGCCAGTGTTTGTGACCAAATGGCTACTAAAAAAGACTGGACATACCCCATTTGCAATACCTTTGGTTGTCTACTATTGCAAATGGTATGCCATTATGGGTGTAAATTTCATTCCCGGGCTACTATACAGTCTCAAAGGCAACGTAACCAATCTGGCGAATTTCAATTTCAAATGTAACGTGCTATATTTGACCTGTAACTTCCCAAAACGCCATAAAACTTGTACATAGGGGGTACTGTTTTACACGTGAGACTTTGCTGAATACAAATATGTGTATTTTATTGCAGTGAAAGCAAACAGTATTATGACACTGACCGTTTAAATGTCATGTAGAACTAAAAAAATCCAATAAAATCGTATTTTCTCCCATTTTTTTCATATTAAATTATGTTTCATAGCTAAATATTTGATATTAAATGAAAGCCCTGTTTCCCCTGAATAAATGATATATAATAAGGGTGGGTGCATTTACTATGAAAGAGGTGTATTACGGTTGGACAGACATGTAGCGCAAATGCCAGGTTTTGTTTACATTTTGTTTTGTTCACAATGTGTACATTTGGCTCCGTCCTTAAGGGGTTAAAGAGAATGGATCCAAGTACAGATCCCTGAGGTACCCCACTGGTGACAAGCCCATGCTTCGAATATACTCCATTGACTACAGCACTTTGTTGCCTGTCACTCAGCCACTGCCTTACCGATTCAACAATATTGAAATCCAAACTTAAAGATTGCAGTTTATTGATAAGCCCTCTATGTGCAACAGTGTCAAAAGCCTTACTGAAATCTAGGTAAGCAATGTCTACTGCACCACCCATATCTATTATTTTAGTTACCCAATCAAAAAAAAATCAATAAAATTAGTTTGGCATGATCTCCCTGAAGTAAACCCATGTTGTCTCTGATCTTGAAATCCATGTGTTTTTAGATGTTCAACAATCCTATCCTTTAACATAGTTTCCATTACTTTCCCCACTACTGAAGTAAGGCTTACTGGCCTATAGTTGCCCAACTCCTCCCTACTACCTTTCTTGTGAATGGGCACAACATTCGCTAACTTCCAATCTTCTGGGACTGATCTATTATTTTAGTTACCCAATCAAAAAAAATCAATAAAATTAGTTTGGTATGATCTCCCTGAAGTAAACCCATGTTGTCTCTGATCTTGAAATCCATGTGTTTTTAGATGTTCAACAATCATATCCTTTAACATGGTTTCCATCACTTTCCCCACTACTGAAGTAAGGCTTATTGACCTAGAGTTGCCCGACTTCTCCCTACTACCTTTCTTGTGAATGGGCACAACATTCGCTAACTTCCAATCTTCTGGGACTACTCCTGTTAACAATTATTGGTTAAATAAATCTGTTAATTGTTTTGCTAGTACACCACTAAGCTTTTTAAATAACTTTGGGTGTATTGCATCAGGTCCCATTGACTTATTTGTCTTTACTTTTGACAGTTGAAATAGAACCTCTTCCCCTGTAAACTCATGTGTAATAAATGACTAATTTGTCCTTTTTCCTAACTGAGGCCCCTTTCTTTCATTTTCATCTGTAAATACTGAACAAAAATATTCAACTAGTAGATAATCTAACTCTTCTATTTGCCCTGGAGGCCTATAAATCACACCTACACGAAGTACTGTGTGATTACCAAATTCTAACGTAGCCCAAACGGACTCTATGTTCGCCTCACTAACTTTTATTAGGCTAGATTTTATGCTATCCTTCACATACATGGCCACCCCTTCCCCTTTCTTGCCTTCCCTGTCTTTTCTATATAAAAAATATTGCTATGTCCCAGTCATTTTTCTCATTATACCATGTCTCAGTAACAGCGACTAAATCTACATTATCAGTTGCCATTATTGCCACAAGTTCATGGATCTTATTCCCTAAACTGCGAGCATTTGTAGACATGACTCTAAGCTTATAATTTTTTAACACACTTGCTACAGGCACCTTCTGTCCTTGTTTTGGGGGACAATTGGATTGATGTTTTATCACCCTTTTGCCCCCCTTCCTAGCTTAAATACATCCTAGCAAAACCTCTGAACTGCTCACTGAGAACATTTGTTCCCTTTTGAGAAAGATGCAAACCATCCTTTTTGTACAGTTTATTTCCATTCCAAACAGAGCTACCATGAGAAATAAAGCCAAATCCTTGCTCCCGACACCATTCACCAAGCCACAAGTTAAAGTCCCTAATACGCATCCGCCTGTCGTTCTGAGTGTTATGCACAGGCAGAACTTCAGAGAATGACAGTGTGGAAGCAACCTGCCGTATATCATTGGCAAAACACTAAAAACTTCCTTAACCTCTGAAACCTCATTGCAAGCCAAGTCATTTGTCCCTAGATGGACAAGTACATCCAATTCCCCTTCCTGCTTTGCTCGCTTAACAATATTACAAATACGTCTCCTGTCTCTGTGAGCAGTAGCTCCGGGAAGACATCTCACAAGACCACCATTGTCCATCTCCACACCTCTTATGATGGAATCCCCCAACAACAACTGCTTTCTATTAGGCCTCACCATAGTCTCCAAGCCTGTCTCCACAACACCACTACCCTCAGTACCTGAGCCTGTCTCCATAACACCACTAGCCTCAGTGCCTGAGCCTGTCTCCACAACACCACTAGCCTCAGTGTCTGAGCCTGTCTCCACAACACCACTACCCTCAGTACCTGAGCCTGTCTCCATAACACCATTACACTCTGAAAGTGCAGAAAATGAATTATGTAGCGCAACAGACTGTGCAATATACCTTTTATTTTATAACTCTAAGTCTACCAGATCCTACAGTGATCCATCTGCCATTCCTAGTACGTCTCTGCGGCAGTGGCTTTGCAGCAGTTCCTGTCTTAATTTGCTTACCAGATAATTTACAAATCTCAGACTTCAAAAATACAATCTCCTGCCGCAATATAGAGAACTGTCTACAGATTAGACAGCATCCAAATCTCCAAAAAGTGAAACATGAAACAAATGCATAACAACTATTACACTGAACTAAGTCTGCCATTTTAATGAGGTGAATAATTTAAACCAAACAAATCTTAATTTTTTTATTTATCCTCCTGAATACCTCAGATTACCTCCAGTTTATCTCCAGAATATCTCCAATCACACACTTTATAGCAGCACTCCCCAGAATATCTCCAATCACACACTTTGTAGCAGCACTCCCCAGAATTTCTCCAATCACACACTTTATAGCAGCACTCCCCAGAATATCTCCAATCACACACTTTATAGCAGCACTCCCCAGAATATCTCCAATCACACACTTTGTAGCAGCACTTAGAAGCAGCTGGCAAGCTCTATTAGCCAAGCTAATATCTACAACCCTTCTATACACTCCTAAAGGCACCACCCTCTAGGAATGTTTAACACCTGGGTAGGCCTATTCTTATTTGCAAACAATAGCTAATTAACCAACAATTAATAGCAAGCACCTAGCTAATCAAATGAAATGCCTTACCAATTACCAACAGGATATCAAACCTTGTGCAATCAGTAACCTTTTCCTACAGATGAATCTTACCTGTTACAGTGAAAAAGAAAACTCGTAGCAAAATCTTACACAGTTGAAGATTCTGTAAACCTCTGCAGAATCTCCAATCACACACTCTGTAGCACCACTTAGAAGCAGCTGCCACGCTCTATTAAAAAAAAAAAAAAAAAAAAAGTTAAACGTTAATGCCCATCTTCCATTCACCTTGCAAGCCATCTCATCATTGGCCAGGAAGAGAGACTCCTGGTTTGGCTGTGATGCCCGCTACATTCCTTTATCCAACAGATTTGGCAAGTGCTTAACCATCTTTTGTTTCTTGTTTTATGCCTGATTTCTAAATATAACATATATGATCCAAACGTTGCGTTCCTAATAAAACATTATATTTGTAATACCAACACAACTGAACATTGACTAATGTAACAGGTAGGGGAATGAGAATATTTATTATTGCAATGTTATTCTGTAGATGCTTTATTTATCTCCCTTGTTTTCTATTTTATCTCAAGGAAAGCTCATACCATTAAGCAACCAAGAAGAAGACAATGTACCTGATATATTTGGGTTTGAGGGTGGGAGAAGGATAATATTGCTATAATGTGTTTGCACCTTTTATCTCTTGTTCAAATCTTGCATTTAAACATATTGAAGTCATATGGGGCATCACTGTAGGTATAGAATCTTTTGACTCAGTGAACATCATTAGCCATTTCTAAGGTTGCCAGATCCTCCATGGTTTCTTGGACACTTAACCTTTTTTATTCTGTGAAATACTACATGAAAAGTGTTGATCAGTAACAAGCCGACCTCATACAATTATGCAGGAGGTCATTGAATTAATCAATAAAGGATCTTAAATGGACCACCTTGATTTAATTAGTTAATTTATTTCCTGTATGCTGAATATTAAAGTGCAGAATTTTTCATTTTTAAATATTTATTTATTTATTCTCAACTAACTGGTGTGAGAAATGCTTGAAGTGCAAATTAAAGATATTTGAATTATACAATAATAGGTATAAAGCCAGTAAGAGAAAATAAAATACACTCTTGGCAATTCCAGTAAACAGAGGATATTTCTTTTAAACCACTAAAATACCAATACTGATGTGCCATTTTGTGGTAACAAAAACTATAAGGCTACAATTGGTACACTATAGCTGGACATTTGAAGTGAAAAAGAAAAACAACTAACTTGGCAAAGACTCAAGAGTCAGTATTAAAGTATTAAAATAAAACGTGAGAATCCAAAGAAGAAGCCATACGTGCCTCCTATTCATTCTGGATGTAACGGATCACCTGGCACCCCGAATGGGTACCTCCGTTGAAGGATGCTCCTAGCGCTTCCTGAGGGCTCCAAGCATTCCAGCCGACACCATAACCCTCGTAGACTCCTTCAGAGAGCAAGACAAGGACAAGCTCTTACAAGAGCTCAGTGATTATAGCAAGGGAATATGCAGAGCATAGCAATCCCTTGTAGCAGATTCCCCCAATAAGAAACAGGAGTCAGATTGAGGGTGAAGTAGAACTGTCTGTACTGGCACATACAGCCTCTTTTATTCACATTCTACACACATAGTACTACCCACAGGGTTTTGCCGAACAACCAATCAATATGTACAATACACTCAGACACTCCCACACAAAATCCTCCCTTCTGCCTGTGATATAATTACTGAACACAATGGTCTAACTTAATTATCACAGGCAGGAAAATACACAGTTTTACACAATATTCCTAATTCTAAAAGTATACATCACATTCACATAATCATACGTCAAAATCATACAAATTGGTCCAGTGGGTCAAAAGTTAGTTGAAAGTCCTTTTGTGACCAAATGAAGCATGGCTTTTCTGCCCAAAACCAGTTCCACACAGTCTTCTATCCTGGAGATAATTGGGAAGTAATCCAATTATCTCCAAGGACAGAGGCAAAACTCCCTTAACCACATGGTAGCAAAATACAATAAAATACATAAAAATATATAACTGTGCAGTTATTGCATAAAACAGGTACATCCCCAGATAGCTTAGATCTGAGCGCACATTATTACTGAATGGTGCTCAGATCACATACATACAGTTCAATTGCCATGGAGCCAAAGTCTTTCACATAGTCTTTCGTTATACGAATGGCTCCATGGCATAGCTATCTGGGGTAACACTGCTCACGTAGGGAAAGTACCAAATGACCCGGTTTTTGGGTCTTTGCAGGGGAAAATCAAGAATTTCAACATGAGGCCATAGTCACAGGGTAGGAGGCTGGCAATCAGTCTTCTCCAATGCCCAGTGGCGAGTCTGGTTCCGCCACACTGGACAACAGACAAAAGGGTAATTACAATTAGTAACCAGAGCTAGGAGGCTGGGAGCCATAAGAAAATTACGCCTCAAGGCCTATTATAGCCCTAGTATCTGTATATTAGTGGAATTTGAGGGGGGATTGTTGGACATTAAGCCAAACTATCTGAAGACAGGGTACACATCAATGTAATTGAAAACAGAATAAAATGCATGGAAAATTATAACAAACAAACTATCTATAATTGCAATAGAATAAACATTCTTGGATATGTATATGTTCAGGTAGTAGCATTAGTGTAGACTAGTTGAGGGATGAACACAGTAATATTTGCTGGATCCCATCAATAGGTAATTTTGGCTGCCTGTAGTGATCTGGGCTGCCGCAGAGAGACCTGTAGGAGGCAGAGAGTTAAGGGCAGAACTTTTCATTTAATGCACATCCCCATGTAGGAATGATATGTGTCCAGGAAAATGTGGTGGGGGTATGGAATCTTTCTCATTTTCAGCAGCAAAATATTTCTTACCCTAACTTACATCTAAACAGATATATTTTAGTACACATTCATCCCATGGGACACAGTTCTCAGATATGCAAGATGAATTAAAAATGTATTTTCCATTTCTCAGATAAGTAGAGGATACTGGGCTTCGGCAAAAAAGATTTACTTGATAAAGACATGCAATGGTATTTACTTGTATGATGTGAAACTAGAGGCATATGGTCTATCTGGGTGAATTGCAGGAGAAGCCAGAGGACTGGAGATAGAAAGATTACTGAGGGAGAGCTCTGTAATCCATGGTTGTGCTATGCATATATAAACTGAATATTTCATGTTTCAGGAGTATGCTGAGCTGAAGCCAGAGGCTAAAACCATGTTCTTATTAAACAGTGACTACAATAGTAAAAGGGAGTGCACTGAGCATGATCTATACTAAACTGCTTAGTACTTACAATGCTAAAGAATGGAAAAAATAAAGTTCTACATGATGCATACAAGTTCATACCTAATCCATGGATGTCAGTATACAGCATAAAATGGTGACATTAAGAGTGTCACTATCCAGCAAACGTATCCAGTTAGTCAGATTGTAAATCCAGCATAAAATTTTCAATTTTGAAAGGCCTCTGGTGCCCTGATTTATCTGCTGCTTTAGCATGACATGACTTCTTAAATTTGATTTAGTACAAACCTTTCAATATTGAACTTTAAATGGTGTCAGAATATTTTCCATATACTGGTATATCTGGGGGAAAAAAAGTAAAAAACAAAAGTGTTGGCAGGCATGAAAGCTGAAACCATAATTTGTCAGGCTGAATTTCTGCATATAAAATATAATTCTCAACAGATTACAACACCAATCCACATGGTTTAACAATATATTAATCTAAAAGAAATGGTATGGGCCTGCACTTGTGGCATACCATCCTAATTTAGCCAATCAAAATGCAAAAATCAGCGTGTAGTATACCCAGGCGCTAAGAAATACACAAGTGGCAGTGCTACTAAAATTCCACCGTAAAATCAACCACACAATTTCACAATAAAATACAAAAAACACACAGAAAAAAAGCGGACAGCGCACTAGTGAAGCATGCACAGGTGGATAAAGAGAGTAATGTGGTAATATCTAAAATTCATATATACCATGTAAAACACCTTTCCAGTAGTGCTGCAAGAAATAAAAGCTCACATAGGGCAATACAATCTAGCTATAAATAAATTGCATCTAAATCTTTATAAGTACCACTCCCATTTTCAGGAGCCTGTATATAACTGGCTCAGGTATAACAGCGTAGAGTGGTATCAACGCCTTGCAGTGGTTTCCTTGGTGCTCCCAGGTTGTAGTAAAAACAGAGGGAATCAGATTAGAACCAAGTATACATTTATTAAAACAAGAAGCATTACATGTAAGTAGGCAAGATACTGTGGAATGAAATAAAACAATGTGTTTTGGCTATTAGGCTTTCCTCAGGTATAGATTCTGGCTATCTATATTCCCACTATTTAAATCTAAATTTTTGGCGCCATCTTGCTATACCCGAAAGTCCTCTGTCGACTTGTAGCGTTCCTCTTCCGCCAGAAACAGTTCGGCGGCCATTTTGTGTGTGCCATTTTGGTTCTGTAGTGGTAGGTGACATTATGCAGTCAAAGTAGTTCCATCATTTATTAGTTGGTCCGTCAACAGGACAACATATTTTTGATGAAATAATTGATTAATAAAATCACTTGGATAAAGACCTTTTGAGTGCACCTTTCAACTTATTGGAAATTTTACAGTACGCTGGTTACACCAAGGCATGAAGATATGAAACATTTATAGGGGTGAGTGCCAAGGACTTTGGGATTACATATATATATATATAATATAATATATACACACACACTTTTTATATTTTTAATACATATAGATAAAGATATACACAAAACATAGTTTTAATTCCATGAGATGACATTTAATCAGTACATTTTTGCTTCTATAGCAACCGACAACCAATTACTATTCTCAAATTTAAAACAAATTCACATGAAAGCACTATTTAAAAAGCAAAATTATCAGCCGGTTTGATCTGACCAACACCTTAACTTGTTCTCTAAAAAAACCACACTTTATCAATCTAGTTATAACCGATACTAGCTATATTGCTTAAAGAACACTGGATAAATGGAAACTAAAAGGCCGTTTACATCCACTGTGAATGGCTAATATACAGAATAGTTAATTATGCTGGTATTTTATTTGCAGGGGTGGTTTTAAAAAGATCTACTTATATATCCTGGGCATAGGATCTCACAAAAAAAAAAAAAATCACAGTAGAAAAGACAGCTATCATAAGAATGCAGTTTTTCACATGAAAAAGTGGAACTTACTAACGTAAAGGTTACAGTATGGCTGGAGATATGGCTGAGGCAAAGAATATTCCTTTTCATCTTACAGATTCATATTTGCAATAGGTGATGTAATATTCTGGAAGCGGTCAGCTGACCCTCTCAGCCAAAAACAGCCACCCATTGCTGTTCAGTCTTTCTCATTAGTCCAAGCAGCGCATATGGGCTGCTTGGGACTCATTTAGCAATTAATTGTTTTTGTTAAATTTAATATTCAGTGCACTAGGGGACTCCAGACACTATAACAACTTAAATGAAATAAAGCAGTTAAAGTGCTTATAGTGTCCCTTTGAAGTATAGATCATGCATCTGCAATCTCATCACACTGCTCAGTTCTCTGCCATTTAGAACTTAAAGGTACACTCTTGGCACCAGAACCACTACTTTATTAATGTAGAGATTTTGGGACAACGAAACTGTCCCTGCATGCATAGTATTGCCTTTTCAAGGTGAACGAGTGGCAAAAGACAAGTTAAAGGGCATTATTCTTTAGATCCCCCCCTCTAAAACTCTACAAAAAAAGTATAAAATAAGATTTGACTCACCTGAAATCTAACGCCAAGCTGTGCTTTGCACACCCCTTCTAATGTCACACCTGCAGTTGTGCAGTCAAATCAAAGGCTTCTTATAGATAAGCCTTTGATCGGACCGTTTAGCTGGTTCCGAGCGCATGTTCACGCTCTGAGCTGGAAAAGGGAGGGCGAGTGGGGAGGAACACAGGGAGGAAATCTAATAAAATTTAATGGATGGGATAGGTGGGTGAGGGAGCTGCAGGGAGGGAGAGATGGGAAGACACAAGCGCCATGATGCCAGCATGCAGTGACGACAAATGTGAAATATGCACAGAATTGACATTTGACAAGGTTTCCACAGTCATCCCACTCTGTCTGGACACATCCTCCACCTCACCTTAGCCCTTTAGCCTTTAGACTTATTAACTGATCCTTTTTCAGTTGGCCATACCATCTCCTAATGTCACCTCTCTATCCTTGATGGCTGATCCTCTTCACCTGCTCAAACCATTTATTTCACCACACCAGTCTTCCTGAACGTTCACTGCTGTGTACGTCTTCACATTACTGCACCCTTCCCAGTCACTACTTTGTCATTCCAGAATCTTTTCTTCCTTCTAAAGTCCATATTTGCTTGACTGTAGTTGACCTCCAACTTCTTGCTAGTTGTCTGTTAATTGCAGGAGAGTCAACCTTTCATATTTTTACCATCTAAAAGTTGATGTGGTGCCTGACATCCTAGTCTACCAACATTTTAAGAAATGACTGTGCCATCAAGGGAAAACCTGAGATGAATATAACTCCCTCTCTCCTTATTTCCCCCAGGTATCCAACTACAAAAGACATGCAGTCTTTGTCAGAGAAAAGCAAACCAAAATAAAGAGAACAGTCAATATCTGTATACTCTAGTACCTTCTTACACAAATACTGAGGGGCTGACCACTATTCATTGTGAGCTTTTATAGACTGGAAACAAAGATTCTGAATTAAAGGGACCACTCGGCACCTATGGCACCTACATTAACATCTTCAGAGAGCCACAAGTCCTTCAGTAAGCACTTCTGTTAGTGCTCCTAAGCTAAGCCCTGAAGTGATGGACTTGGCACATTGGTTGAGAGTATCAGCTTATTGCTCTCAACCAATGAACTTGCTTAGGATAACTAATAGAAGTTAAAGCTTAGAAACTTATATTCAAACTTCTTACAAAGGGGAACTGGTTATGGTGCTTGGAGTGTTCCTTTAAGATTGGGACCATTCATACATTTTGCCTGTCCATGACAAAATCTTGAACTGATTTTTTTCCCTAAGTACTTAGGATCACCTTATGCAGACCTATATATTAAAAAATACTTTAATATGTTAGCCTTAACTGTATGTGGCAATGGAGGGGGTAACATAAATCCTACTTTGCATTCAAAGCAGGGGAAAGTGCTTGTTTAATCTCTATTATGCAAACGCATGATTGTGGTAAAGATGATGGGTAATTTTTTGAGTGCCTGAAACTGCAGAAATAATATTACACTTGAACATGACACACATTAAATATCAATTAATATTTAATAGCCTTAATGATTCAGAGTACATATACATGCATGTTTTATGGATAAACCTTTCGCTTGCCAAATGGATGAAACATTGGAAATTAAAGTTTTAATGCCAGGTCATAGAAAGCACACATGTGGGTACCAATTTATAATACATTATTGAGCTTTAAAAGTAGGTCATTTAAAGTCGCATGACCTACATTTAATACATTTGAAAATACAAACTAGACTTTGCTGTTGAGCCTGAATAAATTCTCAATAGAGTGAAAGGAATAAGACACTTAAAAGGGTGAAAATCTTACATAAACGCCTTGCTTGCAGCTTTTACATGTTTTTTTTTTTTTTGCGGTTTGCAATCTTTTATGACATTGTCGTTTTACGGTTTCGTTATTTAGTAGTTATGAAGTTTTTATTATTTGGGTTCACGCAGCTGGAAATTTTTAGCTCATTTTACCATTGCACAAGCACACTTTCAGGGGTATTCATTAACCTCCATATTTCTTCATTTTGTTTTAGACACGGTTTAAGAGGAATTCGGAAGCAGGACATCTGCTCATTTCCTGAGCCCAAAACAAAGTTTAAATGTCATTCATTTTGAAATTCAAGACTCTTCTCCAGCAATGTAATGCCCAGAACCTCCCCCTAGGTGTGCCGTGATCATTCCAGACAGTTCATACCCCTAGAAATTATATGTAATGTCCTCATCTCTTCAAATTGTGATTTTATCAATTGAATTTCCCAAGTCTCTGTCATAACACATAAATGGCACTCCCAAACTTGATGATATCTAATTTCCACCACCCTCAACTATTTAATGTCACCTCAGTGTAACTACTGATCCCACATCTCCTTTCACCCTTGTGTCTCAAGATTTCTTCCTATTACACATTAGTCAGGAAATGTTGTCAGTTGAGGTTGAATTGCATATCTGTTTGTGCAGCATATTCTTTTTTTCTTCTTGATTTTGATTAAGATTCACTCTGACAGTCTGATGTGCAATGGGCCAAGGGGAACAAGAGATAAAACTGTGCCATTGCACTACATAACTCTGCCAATTCCCCAAAACTGAATAGCAGATAGAGTGCGGGACCCCTGTATGGAGGAGGGAGAATAACAATGAAATATGTGTGTGTGTGTGTATATGTTTATTTATGTGTGCTGGTATGTGTCTAACTAATTGTTAGTGTGTGCAAGTATGCATGCTAGTATGTGTTTATGTGTGTTTGCTATCTTGTATCTGTGTATTAAGGTGCATATGTGTGTGCATTTGTGTGTCTCTACATATGTGTGATAGTGTGGGTATGTGAATGTGTTTTTCTAGCAGTACTGAATCGTTTGGAAATATTAAATCGAATCCTATTCTGGTATATAAAAAAATAATAAAGGTAAGAGGGTCTTTAATACTTATGCAAGTCTTAAAAACACAGCACACCTTTAGCCAATCATCGTAGAGTTCAAGCAGCTGTGATGTATCTTGAATACAATTATACGCAGTAAGCGCCCCCCAATTACAACCCTGGCACACCAAGCTGACCCATCACCTCCAAAAATGTTCTAGAACTGCTGAACGCTGCTGGAGAAAGTCTCACTTTGCATCTGACTTCCTCCACTATAAATTTATGCTACGCTCCTACAGCCTGGTTCTCTCCACTGCAAAAGTAAATTACTTTAACACCATCATAAGTACACTGTCCCATCAACCAAAACACCTATTTCACACTTTTGATGCTCTTCTTCGCCCTTTTACATCCCCTCCTTCTACCACCTTGTCCGCCACAAACTTTGCATCTCACTTCACTGAGAAGATCTCTACAATCAGAGAAGAGATCGCTAATTTCTCTCCTTCCCCTGCCAATACATCACCCAACCCCACTCCCTCCACCATTCTACACTAATTCGCACCTGCTACAGCAGAAGAGGTTTCTTCTCTTTCCCCTACCATTACATCACCTAACCCCACTCCCTCCACCACTCTACACTCATTCGCACCTGCTACAGCAGGAGAGGTTTCTTCTCTGCTCCGGTCCTATCTCATCCGCACTATGTCTCCCTCTCTAGCTCTTCCCCTCACTAAAATTTTCAATCTCTCCCTTTCCTCTGGCACATTTCCCTCACCCTTCAAACATTCAACCATAACCCCAATGCTGAAAAAGCCCAGCCTAGACCCCAACTCCCCATCCAACTACCGCCCTATCTCGCTACTGCCATTTGCTTCCAAGATCCTCGAGAGAGTTGTGTACACCAGACTGACTGACTTTCTCTAAACAAACTCTCTGCTTGACCCCCTTCAATCTGGATTCCGCACTGGTCATTCTGTCGAAACAGCTGTGACCAAAGTATCCAACGATTTAATTGCTGCTAAATCTTGTGGCCATTACTCTATCGTAATTCTCCTTGATCTCTCTGCTGCCTTTGATACTGTTGATCATCAACAGCTTCTTTGCATTCTTGGTAATTTTGGTCTACGGGATACTGCTCTCTTCTGGTGCTCCTCCTACCTCTCCCAGCGCTCTTTCAGTGTTTCTTTCTCTGACTCTGCCTACTCCCCCCAACCACTCTCTGTTGGTGTCCCCCAAGGTTCTGTCCGTGGTCCCCTACTGTTCTCTATCTACACTGCCTCCCTTGGTAAACTCATCAGCTCGTTTGGCTTCCATTATGATTTCTATGCTGATGACACGCAAATTTACCTGTCCTCTCCTGATCTCTCTCCGCCCATCTTAACTCGTGTCTCTGAGTGCCTCTCTTCGATTTCCAAATGGATGGCTGCTCACTTCCTTAAATTCAACCTGTCCAAAACAGAACTTCTGGTCTTTCCTCCCTCAAGTGTTACTACTCCCGTGTCTGTCTCCCTCCAAATCAACGGCGCTACCATCACCTCTATCTCGCAGGCTTGCTGCCTGGGTGTTCTTTTTGACTCCAACCTCTCCTTCACCCCTCACATCCAATCACTCACCAAATCCTGTCGCTTCCATCTCAAAAACATAGCGCGCATCCGCCTCTATGTAACCCCAGATGCAGCTAAGGTGCTGGTTCATGCTCTTGTTCTCTCTCGCCTGGACTACTGCAATACTCTTCTCAGTGGTCTTACGTGTTCCCAGATTGCACCGTTGCAATCTATAATGAATGCAGCGGCAAGGCTCATTTTCCTGTCCGCTCGCACCTTTCACGCCTCCCCACTCTGTCAGTCCCTGCATTGGTTCCCAGTTAGATATAGGGCTCAATTTAAAATTCTGGTGCTTGCTTACAAGTCCCTTCATAATGCTGCTCCAACCTACCTATCCTCCCTAATACACAAGTATGTTCTGTCAAGGCCCCTAAGCTCTGCCAAAGACCTACGTATATCCTCTGTCCGTATTCCCACCTCTAACGCTCGCCTCCAAGACTTTTCCAGGGTGGCACCTCTTCTGTGGAACTCCCTTCCCTCCTCCATAAGAATTTCACCCAGTTTCCACTCATTCAAAAAATCATTGAAAACTCACTTCTTCAAGAACGCATATCAATGAAACTGTTAGCAAGTCTTTATCCTCCACCCTCCATGACTCCTCTCTTGCAACTGTCAAAAATTACCTACTAATCCCTCAGCTTATATTTTTCTAACAACTTAAATTCATACCCATACTTTTACCCTTTGTGTCACTATACCCCACTCCCTCTAGCATGTAAGCTCATTGAGCAGGGCCCTCCAGCTCTCTGTTCCTGTATGTCGAGTTGTCTGGTTACATTTAAATGTCTGTTAGTCCACCCTTTGTACAGCGCTACGGAATCTGATGGCGCTATATAAATAATAAAATGATAATAAATAATAATAGATGAATTTCGGCTTGCAGCTCAAGCCTTGTTTTCGAGTCGTAAATGCGTTTCAGTCTTGGGCCGATACATCATATCTGTTTCCTGGTGTGCGTTCCACCGGAATTGATGCATTCCATCAAAATCTCAATCCAGCTACAGTTTGGGATTTAATTGTAGAAGTGTATTTTTGTAGGCTATTTGCACTTTAGAGGTGCTGCTTTTTGCATGAAGCTTTGCACATATTTTTTTACAATTTTTATAGTGCCCCTTTAACTTTTTTTTTTGTAATGTTTTCTATTTTGGTATATGTTGCAAGTTATCCATGAATAATTCTGTATGCATGTTTCTACCTAAATATTTGTAGTGGTCATTTATTCACATGTCATTAAACATATGCTGACTTTTAAAACTTCTACTGAATGAGCCTCTCATGCAGGTCTGTAGGATCTGACCTCATGCCATAAACCCTGATCTATAAATGCTCAGCAGTAGTTACATTTATCACTTTATTGAGTAGAACATTGTTAAATAGGACTAGTGCTGTTATTAAACAAAGGCTGAAGCTAGGACAAGATAATGGACAAAAGCTAAGACAAGACAAAAGACTGAGCATATAATAGAGAGGATATAACAGAGTATGAAAACTATGACAAAATAAAGGATGGATGCTATGACCAAGTAAAGGCATGTAACTAAGAGAAGATAAAAGACACATGCTATGATTAGAGAAAGAAAATTGAGATTTAGTAAAACTATGACTAGCCTACACCCCAACAATCCCAGATCTAGCTGGACCATCGTGATTTCAGGTTCCTGTCCCACCTCCCAGGTTTGTTCCCAATTGCATCAGCAAGCACAACATAAATTCATCATTAGTTGAACACACCCTGTGCTGAATAGTGTCAGGGCGTAGTATAATGCAAAGAACGCTATGGGTCTTGTCTGACCTAAACAGAACTTGTTTAGTTGTTTGGTGTAAAAAATGTGGCATGTGAAATGAAATAAAACATCCAAGTTTATTGAGTGGAATAGTTAAACAACATGTAATGAAGGACCTTGATTGCTGTAATGTTTTGTAATCACATAGTGCAATTAAATGGCTTCAGCAAGCTTACTCTAAAAATAATTTCAAGGACGGCCATGTGATTTTGTCCACCAGCCCGGTTCCTTCCTGAGCAAAGCCTGCGCTATTACTTCCATATTTTCTCCCTAATGACTCTTTCATGTGCGTACATTGTGCTTCACCTGTCTCAGAACAATTAATTGTGGGCAATGATTAATTACACAGCTGTGGAACCTTGCCAGATGGAAGGATGTTTTGTAAACCTTGTGAAAGCTATAAAATAGATGAGCATAATAAAGGAATTAAGGATTTTATAAGCAATGCTAATAAAACGGAGATTGACATGGATACAACGACTTATAAAAAAGGATAAAAATGTTTATTGTGGGCAGTTTAAAATGGAAATTAGTAGGGCTGTAAACAAATAATTGTTACTGTACATAGTTCATCTTGTTAAAGAAATCAATTTCCAAAATGGTTTTTATCTGATACCTGTAGGCAGTATTAATATGAATAAATCAATGTTTAGCTTTCCTGGTTTTCTTACCTTCTGCTTGGACATTCACTGGAAAAATTAGGTCTGGATTGTATGTGGTCCTTAAAGACCACTGTTAAAGAAACTATAAAACGATTATGTTTCCATTCACGTTTACTTTGAAAGGTTAACATTTAGAAGAGATCAGTCTAATTTTAGGTCATACTGATGTGATACTCCAAGAACAGAGCTCCTTATGAAGGTTATGGTACCTAGAGGTTCCCGTCCAGGTTTCCCAGCAAATACATATTTATATCTTCAGAGATTTGCAAAAATTGCTGCACATGTAAACCCCTCTCGTTCTTCCTTTATGCAATATTGCATATTTTCATTGCAATATATGTACATTGCAATGCAAACTTGGTAAATTCCAGCCTAGAGGTGATTTAGGTGCTCTAATTTTGTCCACATTACCTTCATTAGTATGCATGATAAGAATATGTAGTATGTATGTAGCATCCATTCATGTTGTTATTTCAAATCTCTCCAACAAATAGGCGGGCATTTTTGTACCATATAAACAGTATCTTTTTAGTGCTTTAGAATGTTATATTGGACAACTGTAACCAGGGCCAAATTTCAAGGTGTCAGGTGTGTGATGGACCGTCTGCTACCCCGACCGGGTACCTCCTTCAGTCGCTGCTTCCTAGTACTGACGAGTACCATAAGCACTGTGCTGGAACACCATAACTACTGCAAACCCCACAAAACACCGCAGCTTGGTTGGGATATCGCTGTCTCCTACTCACCCTGGATCTATGACCAGGATCCAGCTTCCAGTGGGTAGACCTCTCTTATTCCAGAGAGCGTAGCAGGAACACGCTCTTACAAGAGCTTAGTGATTATACTCAGGGAAGTATAGTGATTATAGCAATCCCCCATAGTGTAGTTCTCCAATCCCCCAAACATGAGCCAAAACTTCATGAAGGTGCAAGATGATCTGATCTTTAATGGTTCAGGTTGGCTTTTATACAATTCTCCAGGCCAGAGGAACACCCCCCTGGACTATGGGCCCAGGAACACAAAGGACACAAACATACAGTCTGTGACACACCCATGTACAGCACACAATCCCTCCCCTCTGCTTGGGAGATAATTGAGTAAAGTCCTGCAAGTAATTTAATTATCTCCAGGCAGGGCCAGATTAAGAGCCCAGTGGGCCTGGTGCTGACAATTATGATGGGCCTAATTACAGAATCTTATCGACCAAAAACAGTAAAACACTCCCAAGCGTCATGTATCTGATGGAGATGGTGCTGGAGAGAAAGAAAACAGCAGCTATAAGAAAAAACATACCCTAGGCTTCTATCTCTCTAATTTATGTTTTCATCTTTCAGGTAAATCCATAACCCCTAACAGCAGTGTCCAGTCAAGCAGGAAGTCAATGGGCATGGTAAAAGGGTGTGCCACTGACACAAATCACGTAACCTGCCAAAAGGGGCGAACATGCCCAAAAAGAGGACATGTCTGCTCAAAGAATTAGAAGGCCAGCCTGGCATGAATGCATGTCAGGCTGCCTGCCAATCATGCAGTTGGCCAACTAAGGGCGTACTATACAGACAGCACCCTGAGCTTGGCATAAATGCATCTAATGATGCGCTCACTCAACGCTTTCTAAGGACTGTCCCCTAGAACTCGCTGGTCCACTTGTCTCCTTACCTTCTTACTAGCCTGCAGAAGCTCCTGGTATATAGTCTGGGACAGAGAAAAGCTGTATGTAGTGAGTTTAGAAGAAAGGGAACATGCCACAGTGTTAGAGAGACCAAAGTCAGCATTACCTTAAAGGACCACTCTAGGCACCCAGACCACTTCGGCTTAATGAAGTGGTCTGGGTGCAAGGTCCAGCTAGGGTTAACCCATTTTTTTTATAAACATAGCAGTGTCGGAGAAACTGCTATGTTTATGAATGGGTTAAGCCTTCCCCCAAAGCCTCTAGCGGCTGTCTCATTGACAGCTGCTAGAGGCGCTTGCGTGATTCTCACTGTGAAAATCACAGTGAGAGCACGCAAGCGTCCATAGGAAAGCATTGATAATGCTTTCCTATGATCAGTTGAATGCACGCGAAGCCTTGCCGCGCATTCAGCCACGGGCGGAACGGAGGAGGATCGGGAGGTAGAGCTCCCCGCCCAGCTGGAAAAAAGGTAAGTTTTACCCCTTTTCCACTTTCCAGAGCTGGGCGGGAGGGGGACCCTGAGGGTGGGGGCACCCTCAGGGCACTATAGTGCCAGGAAAACAAGTATGTTTTCCTGGCACTATAGTGGTCCTTTAAAGGATCACTATAGGGTCAGGAACACAAACATGAATTCGTGACCCTACAGTGTTAACACCACCATCTAGCCCCCCTGGGCCCCTCATGCCTCCATAAATATAACAAAATCTTACTATATTCAAGCCTGAAGCTGTAACTCTGCATGCTGTTAGACTCATAAAAACAAGCAGTCTGCTGGCATCATTAGAAGTGGTGGCATGATCCAATCACAGTGCTTCCCCATAGGATTGGCTGAGACTGACAAAGAGGCAGATCAGAGTCAGAGCCAGCATGATTCAAACACAGCCCTGGCCAATCAGCATCTCCTTATAGAGATGAATTTAATTAATGAATCTCTATGAGGAAAGTTCAGTGTCTGCATGCAGAGGGAGGAGACACTGAATGTTTGGATGCATTTTAGGCAGCCATGACCCAGGAAGGATCTCTAACAGCCATCTAAGGAGTGGCCAGTGAAGTTATCACTAGGCTGTAATGTAAAGACTGCATTTTCTCTGAAAAGACAGTGTTTACAGCAAAAAGCCTGAAGGTAATGATTCTACTCACCAGAACAAATTCAGTAAGCTGTAGTTGTTCTGGTGACTATAGTGTCTTTTTAACTATATTCATTGTCAGCCAGTCCACACAAGTTTTGTTCCCATACATCCCTCTTAAGTTTCCATACTTAAGTAAGAGTATGTGAAAAGTAGTTAGGGTTGCCACCTTTCTTGGAAAAACAATTTGCATAATTAAAAATGTATGGGTGACATCACATGATGTAAATCACAAGGAGTGACATAAGAGAAAATGCTGTAAAATCACCAAAAAACTACTTAGTTTGACTCTGCTGTATAGATGGATTCCTCCCAGTGCCCCCATGTCTCCCAGAGCCCTCATGACTCAGTGGCCCCATGTGTCGATTACTCCAGGTCTCAGTGTTCCTATAAATCAGTGTCTCAGTGCCCCATGTCTCCCAGTGTCCCCTAGTGTCGTGTCCCCTGGTCTCCCAGTGATCCTATGTATCACAGTGTCTCAATGCCCCATGTCTCCCCATGTATCCCAGGGTCCCCATGTCACTAGGAAGACGGGGAGACCTAGGGACACGGAGACACCAGTGACACTGGGAGACTAGGGGACTCTGGCTGGGACACATGGGGACAATGGGAAAATAGGGGACACTTGAAGACATGGGGACACAGACATCAAGGACACAGACACTAGAGACACTGGTTGAGGGACATGGGGACATTGAGACATGGGGACACTGGGACACCAGGGCCACAGACACTAGGGACACTAGCTTGGGGACATGGGGACACTTGAGGCACCGAGAGACATGGAGACACTAGGAGACATGGGGACAGTGAGATACTGGCAGACTGGGGGCACTGGGAGACTAGGGGTCACTGGGAGACTAGGGGGCACTGAGACACCAGGGACACTGTGTCCCCATGTGTCTGTGTCATAATGTCTCCCAATGTCCCTTAGTGTCTCAGTGTCTGCCATAATGTCTCCCAGTGTCCCTTAGTGTCTCAGTGTATGTCTTCTTGCAGCCTTTCCCCCATCCCTTACTTCCCTGAGCTGTAGGCTGTCTCTGCAGGGTGGGAGTTGCTGTCTGGACTCTCTGTAGCTGCACCCCTGCAGATCAGTGAGTATAGATAGGCAGGGAGGGATATGCTGAAACTTCCTATTCCTGCCTGTCTCCACATACACCGACCCCTACTGGACAGTTCTGGTATTGCAGAGTAATCTCTTGTTTATACTGAGAACAATACCAGCATTTATATTGCCAGTATCACTGCAATATTGTCACCAGCCAGGCAGCCTCAAATACTGGCTGTGCCAATAAAATAAAAGCCAGGTAGAATCCCTAAGAGTAGTGTGTGGAAAAAAAAAAAAAATAATAATTCTTTTTTTTTTTTTTTAAATCAATGGGCCTATTCCATGGGCTTGGGCCTGGAGCTGCAGCTCCATCAGCCCCTATGTTAATCCGGCCCTGTCTCCAGGCAGAAAAAACTAATTTTCACAAAGTTCAGAAAGTACCCAAAAACCTAACATATTCCCAAAAATGTTACATCCCCGGGTTGCCCTGATCTGGGAGGTCCTGGGAGGTTAACAAGCCGCACACTCCACTTGCGTTTGTTCCGACGGTTTGTTTGGTAAACGAACACCATAAGCCTAATCCATTCGGTAAGCCCCATATAATGCACCATAGCAGGGAAAAAGGCACGAACCGTGTCTTTAGGACAAAGTTTACCACAGGGCCATGGTCACAGGGCAGGAGGCTGGCAAACAGGCCCCTCCAAAAACTCATGGTAAAAAAGAGAAAAGGGGGAGTTTGTCACAAGATGCATATAGGCACGCCATTCTAAGATGCCCTTTGCCGCCAACCCCCCAAAAAGGCACACATATAATGAATCTATTAACTGAACATTTCAAGCCTAAAAGCATCTAAAACAAATATATAGTCATAACTGACATATGTATATGTTTAAATGTATGTTCACTGAGCAGCCACAAAATTAAAAGCAATAGAAAATACAAAACAAAGTGCTTAAAAAAACAAAAAAAAACAGCTTGCCAGGGTAGCCTTCCCAGATGGAACCCACACAAGATAGTATATGGTTATATAGAAAAACAGCTGTAATACCTAAGATTATAAAAAAACAACAAAGTACAATATGCTTTAAATATACACAAATTGACACGCTGATATTTAACACTCAAAAGATGTTGAGTATAGAATCGCTTGAAAGGCGTCTCCCCTGACTAAGCTGGGGGCTAAAAAGACCTTTTTCCTCCCTATAGTGATGGAACTTCAGGAACCAAACGGAGCAGGAATCAGGTTAAATGTGAAAAACATTTAAATAAATTAAATTAAAAAAATAGGCCCAGTCCTACGCATGTTCTATTTATAGGGGTACAATGAAACATATAATCAAGAACGCAGTAAAACAAAATAAACCGCCTGACTTACCTCCCCCTTCCAAAGGGATTAGTGAATTACGGTTAGAGTTGGTGAAATATAGCATTTCATAAGGTGTTTCATTTTTAAGACTAGTTAAACATTGGATTAACGTAATGAGTTTATTTTCAGTTTTAGACTTTAAGTACTGAAACAAGTAATGTGTTTTTTTATGTTTTAGGTGTGGTTACATTTAGGGCAAGGGAAAGTAAGTGTTTAGGGCATGTGCCCTGCATGACAATTACATTACAAAATACTCACCCTCCTTTGTCTTCTGTAGACCAGTCAGACTCCTGTAATTGATGATATTAGAGCTGCAGGATCTGTTACAACTATATATCCCACCCACCAGCCACATAAAATATGTCTAACTCTACCTGGTGGGAAATCTGGCCTTGACGTATAACAACTTTCTCTTTGCATATGCATCAATAGCTCTATAAGGTATATTAGTAAGAATATGTATATATATATATATATATATATATATATATATATATATACACACACACACATATTCTAGGATCCTATTTTGTATGTAAAAAACACACACACACACACACACACACACGCTTATTCACTAAACAATGATTTAAAATCTCACAGATTGTAATAGTTTTATTTAATAACACCTCACCAAGGCAACTAATGGAGGTTTAGTTATATTATATGATCATATACTGCATAAGCCAGCCACAACGTCAATGTACCCCATTCTTGGCAGGTCCTCCTCTAGCAGCCTAATTTTTGCTCTTATGAGATTAATCAACTTACTTGGGAACTACTTCCTTACTGAGACTGTCTGCAGGTCAAGGCTAAATAGGGTCCTGGAATGAGGCACCTGTGACAGGGAGGGGTGCAAAACCAAGGAGTTGGCCTGGACTCCCAAATATATAAATGAAACCAAGAGGACTGCACTCACCTGAACATGCATTCACTATAGGGTGCTGCTCGGGCCAAAATACATAATCCAGCGCACTTGCTTATTCACTAAACAATGATTACAAATCTCACATAAATAAATAAATATATATATATATATATATATATATATATATATATATATATATATATACACACAGTGCCTTGCAAAAGTATTCACCCTTCTTGGCATTTTTCGTGTTTTGTTGCCTTACAACCTGGAATGAACATGGATTGTTTGAGGATTTGCTTCATTTAACCCCTTAAGGATGGCGGGCGTTCTATGCCATCATTAGGGAACCAGCTCTAAACGCTGGAGGGTGGCATAGAACGCCCACAAAAAAACATCCTTTCTACTTACCCGGTCGCCGGCGATCCCACGCCGGCGATCGAGGTATGGGGACTTACCTGGGAGCCCAGGGTGTCCCCCTCTGTCCTCTTGAGCCCCTCCCTGGGCCATGTGATCGCGAGGTCCTTGCGAGTACCTCGCGATCACATAGACGGCATAGCCGTCCAAGGTATTGCCAGCAGGGGGAGTGCCTGTAATGACAGGTACTCCCCCTGCTGTCTGTTAAAAATAAAATAAATGTTAAATCAGTGTAAAATACAATTATATATATACTTAGATCATATATATACTTATTATATATATGATCTAAGTATATATATATATATATATATACACACACACACATATACATACATACAGATACACTGTCTAAGTGTATTTTAATATTAATATATATAATTATATATATATATTAATAGCAAAATACACATACAATGATATTGATTAAAGATACATATATTATTTTCATTATATATTTATATATAATATATAAAAAATAAACATGTAAAAACGTTAAAAAAATTCAAATAAAAAAATATTTAAAAATAAATTATATATATATATATATATATATATATGTGTGTGTGTAAATTCGTCCTAACTGTATTTTAAAATTAATATATATATAAAGATAATCAAAATACATGTTGAACGAAATAATATATTTATCTATATACATACATCGTAGTAGCTTGCACTCCAAGAAGACTTTTGTAATGCCCGGTGCTGGTTGTGGCAAAGGTAGACATGGGTGTTGAAACAATCTCACTCCTGGGACTATATCACTATATATATATATACCTATATATCAAGGATTATGACTATGATTATGCTTTAACAAGATATGGAATAAAGAAAGAACATTTTTTTTGTTAAAGAAAAAGACCTTGAGTGCAAGCTTTCTTTTACTACTTATTCTATGATATTTGGCTGTGGCTGGAATGCACCCGGCATTTAGAAAATCTGAAAGTGTGTGTGCATGGATAAAAAGGAATATTGTATATATATATATATATATATATATATATATATACACACACACACACATATACATATATGTATATATATATAATTCTACGTATATATTTATGTAATAAGATTTCATAATTAGGTCATGTTAGTAATTACAATTAGCAGGACCTGCCTGACAACAAAAGTCCAGGGAATTTAATTTGCTAGCACTATATTTAACCATGTATATTTCCAAGACACCATAAAACCTGTACATGGGGGGTACTGTTTTACTTGGAAGACTTTACTGAACACAAATATTAGTGTTTCAAAATGGTAAAATGTATTACAATAAAGATATTGTCAGTAAAAGTGACATTTTTTGCATTTTTCACACACAAATGGCACTAGCACGGACAATATAAAGCTGGTTCCTTTTTTAAAAATAACTTTAGGGATTTGTGGAAGTTGTTGATTAAGAAATTCATCTTCTAAAAGCAAAGCCCAATGCTTCTCAATGATTCTTTGGACATCAAAGGCTCTTGAATTAAATTGGGTGTTAATAGCGAAATCGTAGATGGAATTTCTATTAAAATCTTTTCTTTTTATCTAAAAGAAGATAATTTCTTTCCATATCACCCACTTTGTATAATTTATGTGTCTAAAAAAACGTTCTGAATATGCTTTTTCTAAAAATCGTTTTTTTTAAAAACCCTGCTTGTTTAAAAAAGATGTCTTCATCGTTACAGTTCCTGCGGATACGAAGAATTTGGCTTTTGGGCACTCCTTTAAGCCAGTTGGGATGATGTCCGCTTCTTGCATCAATGTAGCTATTAGTATCGATGATTTTGAAAAAGATTTTGATAATTTTGTTTTCTAAAAAAGGGTCAAATCCAAAAAATCTATATCTATTAGTCCAATCTTAGATGTGAAAAGAAGTGATAAATCATTTGTATTGACATATTTAAAAAAATCTTTTAAAATGTTGACAGGATGACACCAAATTATTAAAATGTCATTTAAATAATGCCTCCATAGCACCAAGTTCACACCAAAATGATTATTATTCCAAATTGTTGGTTTCTCCCAATAATCCATAAACACGTTGGCATAACTCGGTGCGAACTTGGTGCCCATGGTATTTCCCTTTATTTGTAAATTAAAACCCCAAAAATTATATGTCAATCATATCAGATGAAATCGGATGGATTAAAAAAAATGAACTAAAATTGGGATCAATGTCATCATCATTTTAACATTGTATTCCCAGGTTGGGATCTATAATAATATACAGGAATATAACATCTAGAGTAGCCCATATAAAGTTGTCCTACCACTCAATCGAATCTAGTTCTTGGATTAAGTGTTTGGTATCTTTAAGATATGACAGTGCCTTTCAGGAGTATTTCTGCAAATAGAAACCGATGAATTCTGAAAATTTGCAAGCAAATTGGCCTACCTATAAGTTCATATAAATGAACGAAAAGCGTAGGGCTGTTTATAGTGTGTTTAGACTTTACCATTTTATTTTCCTTTATTGCTGGATGCCATTTTACTGTTTTTGTGAATAAAAGAGGAATCCTCCTCATCTTGGATACATCTACCTGGGAGTTTCGTTCCTTTCTGCCACAAGGATACATTGTGATGTGCCTGAATACTGCCTTCTTTTTGTAAGTGCAACTTGTATTCAACATTCCCACTGCAATAGGAACTCTGTACTATTATTATCTCTTTTTTCCTTTCATTTGTATGTACCGCATCTGGCATGAGGATTTCATTCAGCTAAAAGTGATATGCCTTCAATCAATTTGGGTTTGTGAGTGAATTTATTTGATCTACACCTCACCCCATTTTTTGTACTTTGCTACTTTATGGTTTTTCATTATATTTTGTATTGTAGATAACCTTTTGGGGGGCATTGGTTGCATATATGCATATAGGTAACACGTACAACCTTCCTAAACACTTACTGCAAAGAGTCATCTAATGTTTATACTTACTTTATTGCACAGTCTGTTTAATTTAGAATGTCTTATGTCCTGTTCTGTTAATAGCTTGCAAGACCTTGGAGGAGCCTCCTGTGTGTGATTAAAGTTCAATTTACAGAGCTTAATTCTCTAGTTATGGTAAATTTAAAATTATGCGATAGTGTATGTTCGCTCAACTCCCTAAATTAAGTTCAGAATAATTTCTTCTATTCTTTTTTTTTTACAAATGAAGTTTATCCACCCTGGTTTAAGTCTTTCAAAAAATGTCACAAAAGAGTGTGCAGATCTATTCTTTGACAAATCTCACATTGAAATACTAAGGCATGGGTGCAAAGGTAGATCCCTAGATGTTTTAAAACTACAGCTTCCATGATGCTTTGTCATTGTAAAGGCATGCAAAGCATCATGGGAGATGTAGATCTACAACATCTGGGGATCTACCTTTGGGCATCCCTGTTCTAAGATATATCACATAAGTGTTCTGCCTTTTTGTGTATTTCAGTGATAAATACCTACACCTACAGCAAATATGTACAATATGTGCACAACCATTAGTTTATTTGACTCTTTATACATTAGACATCATGTTTGACATATATTGAATTATTTCAATTAAATTAATTTAAATGTGTTATTTCAACTGTTTTCATAATCACATCACACTTGACGAAATATATTGCAATGTGTAACACCTTTTACAACCAAAGATTCATTTGATGGCATTCATTTCCTACTATAAGTGTAACATGCTTTAGCTCCAGAGACTTTCTACATCAGTGTGGTGTACTGGGTGTCATACTGCCATTACACTGTCTTTTATGGAGGTTATCTGATATATTATAATATTCAAGCAAGCAATTCTAGTTACAAGTATGACCCAGAATAGCAATATTATTAGACAAATCACTAGTATTACTTTCTTTCTTCATACTTATTATTGTAAGAACACAAAACCACAGACCGATCTCGCATTACTTTAATTAATCCATTTAGGACTAATGAAACCATACATAACATTATATGCTACATAGAAGGAACTGCCTAAAACCTGGTTACTCTTCAGGCATTAGAGCAGAGAGAGAGATATTAACACCATGGTTTCCAGTAAAGATTAGATTACGTAGTTGCAAAGTGAGTCTATCAAGTTCAGCCATTCTCACACCTGTTTTGCTGTTGATCCAAAAGAAAGCACAAAACACAGTTTGAAGTGCTTCCAATTTTGCAACTAATTAGGATTCTTGACCCCAGAATGGCAGTCATATATCTCCTTGGATCAAGAAGCTTTTACCCACAAATTAAAAACATGATATCCCTGAATATTATTCCAGTTGCTGTTTAAACATCTGTACAAACTGATAAAACCACCTCTTCAGGCAGAGAAGTCCACACCTTTATTGTCCTTTCTGTAAAAAAAAATCAGTTTCCTTTGCCTTAGACTAAATTTACTTTCTTCCAGTCTACATGCATGTTCTATGTCTAATTCTGTTTATGAATAGATTTCTAGACAATTGTTTGTATTGGCTCCTATGTAGAGATTTTTTTCTAGTTCAGCTATATTGACCTTAAATTTGTTGTTCACTCGGAGTTCTTACTTTAGTGAATAACCCTGTTACTTTTGTGAAGAAAGCCTAAAAATACAATTTTGTTAAAGGGACTCTCCACTCCTAAAAAAAAAAAAATACAAAATCACTGTTTAGTAGATATATCCCAAATTAAATTTTGCATGCATTTATTAATACATTTTTTTTATAGGGGGTGTATCTAAAAACAACTGGTAAAAGTCACAGTTCTTTAATCCCTTCCTGACCGGTGACGTACCAGGTACGTCCGCCAAAAAACGGTTGTTATTGACCGCGGACGTACATGTTACGTCAGTTAGTAAATAGCCACTTACCTGATCGCTGGCAATGCCCCACCAGTGATCGCAATCCTGGGGTCTGGCTAGGAACTCAGGAAGACCCCCACTGCCTGATCCGGCCCACCTGGGCCTTGTGATCGGGGGGGTCCTCGCAATCACATGGCTGGAATAGCCGGCTTGTGCAGTGCCTGCAGGGGGCCTGCCTGAGCTCTAAGGCAGTCCCCCTAGTGCTTGAAAAAAAGTTTTGAAAGTTAGAAAAAGTTAAATAAAAGTTTATAAATAGAGTTGAGCGAACCCGGACATATCACTGTATGTTCGGGTTGGAGTTCGGTGTTCAGCGATTTAATGGAGTGTTTTGAAAGGCTGCAGGGCAGCCAATCAACAAGCGTTTGACTCGTGTGCCCTTAGAAGCCATCTTAGCCATGCCTACTAATGGCATGGCTGTGATTGGCCAGTGTAGCATGTGACTCAGCCTCTATATATAAGCTGGAGTCGCGTAGCGCCGAAGGCACATGAGTTCTTATCAGTATAGGGAGTGGATGCGGTCGCTGTGAGGAACAGCTTAGTAAATAATTCTGCAAACTAGTACATTAGTGGGGTGCACTTCATATCTGACAGTCAAATAGAAGCGTCAAATACTGCGGTTACATCAGAGTTTTAAAAAGTCAATTTTGTTTGGTGCTAAATCGTACATTAGTGGGGTGCATTTCATATCTGAGAGTCAAATAGAAGCGTCAAATACTGCTGTCACATTGCAGTTTTAAAACTTAAAATGTTTTGGGTGTTAAAAAGTACATTAGTGGGGTGCACTTCATATCTGAGAGTCAAATAGAAGAGTCAAATACTGCTGTCACATTGCAGTTTTAAAACTTAAAATGTTTTGGGTGTTAAAAGTACATTAGTGGGGTGCACTTCATATCTGAGAGTCAAATAGAAGTGTCAAATAGTGTGCTTACAGCGCAGTTGTAAACATTCTAATTGTTTTGCTGCTAATCTGCTAAATAGTACATTTTGGGCGTGCTCTTCATATCTGAGAGTCAAACAGAAGCGTCAAATAGTGCACTTACAGCACAGTTGTAAACATTCTTATTTTCTTGGTGCTAATCTGTTAAATAGTACATTTTGCGCGTGCTCTTCATATCTGAAAGTCAAATAGAAGCGTCAAATAGTGCGCTTACAGCGCAGTGGTAAAAAGTCTTATTTTCTGGGTGCTAATTTGCTAAATAGTACATTTTGGGCGTGCTCTTCATATCTGAGAGTCAAATAGAAGCGTTAAATAGTGCGCTTATAGCGCAGTTGTAAACATTCTAATTGTTTTGCTGCTAAACTGCTAAATAGTACATTTTGGGCGTGCTCCTCATCTCTGAGAGTGAAATAGAAGCATCAAATAGTGCGCTTACAGCGCAGTTGTAAAAATTCTAATTGTTTTGCTGCTAATCTGCTAAATAGTACATTTTGGGCATGCTCTTCATATCTGAGTCAAATCGAAGCGTCAAATAGTGCACTTACAGAGCAGTTGTAAAAATTCTTATTGTTTTGCTGCTAATCTGCTAAATAGTACATTTTGGGGCCTGCTCTTCATATCTGAGTCAAATCGAAGCGTCAAATAGTGCGCTTACAGAGCAGTTGTAAACATTCTAATGGTTTTGCTGCTAAACTGCTAAATAGTAAATTTTGGGCATGCTCTTCATAGCTGAGAGTCAAATAGAGGCGTCAAATAGTGCGCTTACAGCGCAGTTGTAAAAAGTCTTATTTTCTGGGTGCTAATCTGCTAAATAGTACATTTTGGGTGTGCTCTTCATATCTGAGAGTCAAATAGAAGCGTCAAATAGTGCGCTTACAGTGCAGTTGTAAACATTCTTATTTTCTGGGTGTTAATCTGCTAAATAGTACATTTTGGGTGTGCTCTTCATATCTGAGAGTCAAATAGAAGCGTCAAATAGTGCGCTTACAGCGCAGTTGTAAACATTCTTATTTTCTGGGTGCTAATCTGCTAAATAGTACATTTTGGGCGTGCTCTTCATATTTGAGAGTCAAATAGATGCGTCAAATAGTGCGCTTACAGCGCAGTTCTAAACATTCTAATTGTTTTGCTGCTAAACTGCTAAATAGTTAATTTTTAACGTGCTCTTCATATCTCAGAGTCAAATAGAAGCGTCAAATACCAATATAACAATATTGTAATTCGGGGGCAATACCCTCACAAGTCAATCTGAGAGGTCAGTTATTGGGAAAACTGTTGCCTGGATACAATTCTAAAACAATTTCCATATGTCCTTTGCAGACTTTACATGCTGGAAAAACACAGGTGCCAACTGCTGTGGCTTTCTGCAGTGTGCAGACCGGCAATGAGGGCAGGGTTGAGGAGTGGGTGGAAGATGATGTGGAGGATGATGAGGTCCTAGACCCCAAATGGAATCAAGGTCATGCGAGTGACGTGTGCAGTTTGGAGGAAGAGGCACTGGTCGCACAGAGGCACCAGCACAGCATAAGAGGGAGAAGGGTGCAAAAGCGTAGCGGCCGTCCCTTAGCGCTCGTCGGCATGTATTATCTTTAGAATTCCCACAGTTATCAAAGTAACAGATTCAGTGGTAAAAGGAACCATAACAGATTTAACGAGCCATTCGCAGTTTCGCAGTCCGGTGACTGGGACCCAGACACTGTATGGGAGGCGGTCGGACGACCGGGACCCAGTATACCTGATGTTGAAGTTAGGAGTCACAGTGTGGAATGGATTAGCAGGGTCTGGTGCAGGGTAACCGCACACCCCCTGGTGTTGAGCACCAGCATTTGTGTGGCCACATACCAGGACCCTGATGCAGCTTCAGTAAAAAGAGTACTGGATACCAGAAGCCATCACCAGACTGATCCGCAACTTGGAACAGGATGTGACATTCACTGTAGTGGCTGTGTGCGCATTTGGCGTTCTCACCCTGCTGCTGTTTGCCTGTCTGCACTGCAGCGTAACTTTGGCCTTCCCGCTCACCGCCTTATATGCGATGTGCCCACAAGGTGGAACTCCACCTTGCACATGCTGGAGAGACTGTGCGAGAAGCAGCAGGCGATAGTGGAGTTTCAGCTGCAGCACGCATGGGTCAGCCGCTCTGCACCAGACTTGCCCTCCAATTGATCAGAGTTAAAGGATTTCAAGTGAACTCATTACAATTACAGGGCCTCTAAAGAGTCCTGTATTGTTATTTGTCGTCAATGCCTTCCCGCGTCGGGAATGGGTCATTTGCGCGCCTGCTGCCTTCCTTACATGAGCACAGCAGTCAAGTTGGCCTTGTTACGCCCACCAGACGTTATTCCTCTTGCTCCACACAAGTCCTGCAGTGTAGGTCGCTTTAGAGCACTGTAGTCCATGGGTCTGTTGGCAGGGACATGGGATCCCGCCGCTTGCCACCAATTGAAGCAGGTCCTGGGTAATGGTTATCCCCTTCGATTAGAATAGGTCAGACCCATTTCCCCAGTAACCGGATGGGACACAGTTCCAGGATACAATGTTTGACAATCTTTATTTGGGTACAGAGCTTTGCCTTTTGTTGCCTCCTCCTCCTCCACCGCCGCTTCCACCTACACAGCCACGGTGTATACCCAGATATATCAGAGCTGCTGCAGAATGTGCGGGCCGTCTGTTTGTGCTTTCAGCGTTCTCACTCTGCACCTGTCTGTGCTGCAGCGTAACTTCGGTCTTCCCGCTCACTGCCTCATGAGACTGTGCGAGTAGCAGCAGGCGATAGTGGAGTTTCAGATGTAGCACGCACGGGTCAGTCGCTCTACGAAACAGTTTTCTTTTTTTATATGTCCCAATATTTTGGGGGCTACCTCAATTAAAAAATATATATATAAAAAATAGTGTTGGCTACCTCCTCCTCCTCCACCGCCGCTTCCACCTATACCCCCACGGTCACCGCCTCCTCAACCTATGGGTCACTTAGTATAAACGATGTACACAATAGCAGAGGCTTGTGAAGACCTTTTCTCCATGCATCAGGAGTTGAGCTCAGTTTGAACAATGAAAGAGAATATCCTGCACTCCAATCCTCTCTCAAATGGATAATTCTGGTGATCAGGGCCGTCTATAATATGAATAGGACCCCGGGCAAAGCCTTTTCTTGGGCCCCCTGGGCCCTGTCACTGCATCCTCCCTCCCCATTACGCCCAACCCGCAATCACACTGACAGACATACTGACACATACACACACAGACAGACACATTAAAACATTCGCAGATACATACTGACACACACATACACTGACACAAAAATATATACTGGCAAACATTGACACACATTCAGACATACTGATACACACACAGACACATACATACTCACAGACACATACACTGACAGATATATTGACACAGACACACACAGACACATACTGACAGGCGTATTGACATACACAGACATACTGACATACACACACACACTGGAACACAGTGAGATGTGTTAGTATGTCTGTGTCTGTGTGTGTGTTAGTGTGTTAGTATGTGTTTGTGTGTTTGTATGTGTGTGTGTTAGTATGTCTGTGTCAGTATGTCTGTTTGTGTATGTATGTCAGTATGTCTGTGTGTGTCTATTGACATACACACACAGACATACTGACATACAAACACACAGACATACACACAGTATGTCTGTGTGTGTTAGTATGTCTGTGTGGTGTGTTAGTATGTCTGTGTGTGTATGTCAGTATGTCTGTGTATGTCAGCATGTCTGTGTGTGTATGTCAGTAGGTCTGTGTGTGTTAGTATGTCTGTGTGTGTATGTCAGTATGTTTGTGTGTGTATATGTCTGTGTGTGTGTATGTCAGTATGTGTGTGTGTATGTCAGTGTGTGTGTATGTCTGTGTGTGTGTGTATGTGTCAGTATGTCTGTGTGTGTGTGTATGTCAGTATGTCTGTCATAGACACACACAGACATACTGACATACATACACAAACAGACATACTGACACAGACATACTAACACACACACATACTAACACACAAACACATACTAACACACTAACACACACACAGACACAGACATACTAACACACACACAGACATACTAACACACACACACACACAAACATACTAACACACACACATACAGACATACTAACACACAAACACAGACATACTAACACACACAGACATACTAACACACACAGGCATACTAACACACACACACACAGACATACTAACAAACACACACACAGACATACTAACACACACACATACTGACATACATTAAGCCACCCTCCAGGTTCTTACCTTTTTATGGAGGGTGGTTTCCCTGGGGTCCAGTGGCAGGCTGAGGCAGATGGGAGTTCTTCTCTGGAACTCCCCTCCTCCCTGCCTTCCTCCTCCCGCGCGGCTATCTCCGGTGGGAGGAAGTGACACGCGGTACTCACTTCCTCCCAGCCGGTACAGGAAGGGGCCCGGTCGCGCTGTTTAAGCGTCACAGCGCCCGACCGGGCCCCTTCTGCCACATGCCCACAGGGTGGCCCTTAGTGCATGGGCCACCCGGGGGCCTCCTTAGTCGCCGGGTACATGGGGGGCTGCTGAAATCACAGGGCCCACGGGGCAGCTGCTCTGGGCCCTGCTGGTGATCCTCCTGACAGCCATGCTTTAGATTTTGATTTATATTCTTCCAAAGCTAAATTCAAAGATTCCATCTAGTGCTATTTTTGGCTCAGCTGTAATTTTTTTTTTTATTAATTATATTTTTATTGATTTTCAAGTTTCATAACAGTAATTATGTATACATTAATTACATCCGAAACCACAACAGCGTGGCTTTAACAAGTAATGTTGCATAACATTTACAATAGATATTGATAATCATAATACAGATGATGACACATATTGAGTTTTGGACAAGCATTATACAATTAATGATGAATATTGCATAGGATATGTTTCTCCCAGAACAGTTTTCATACTACTAACTACGAAGTGTGAATGGTGCTACATATTCGTGCCCTTTAAGAGTTGTACTTGTGGCAATTTGATTATTCCCCCATATCTGGTGTTGTTATTTGTGCTGTTTCCTAAATCTTACTTCTCATTCCGCCCCTTCTAGGTATATCGACCAAGGTTTCCATGTTTGCGCGAAGGTTATGTAATTTTTTGATAAGGCGTATGTTATACCTTCCATCTGTCTAATACTTTCTACCCTGTTGGTCCATTCCCTAATAGAAGGGATCTTTTCCTGTTTCCAGTATACTGGAATTAGGTGGTTTGCTGCCATGAGCAGTTGGGATGTCAAATAATTTTCCTTTTTAGTGAGATTTTGGAGAGGCATCATAAATATTAGATGTTCCGGTGCGAAGGGTATCTGTTTGTGCATAATAATCTGTGTGAGTTTGTGTATGCGGATCCAAAACTTTTTGATTGTAGGACATTGCCACCAGATATGTGTTGGATTAGCCTCCCCCTGCCCGCATCTCCAGCAAATATTTTGTGTTCCTGGGAACATTTTGCTTAGTTTGGAAGGCAGGTAGTGCCAGCGGGTTAGGTGTTTATAGTTACTTTCCTGGTTGGAAGTTGCAATGGATATTTTGTGGGTTCTGGTGAAAATGTGTTTCCATTGCTCCCCTGAAATGTCTAAATTCATTTCTCTAGTCCACTTGGTGGCGAAACCAGGAATGTCAGTTTTGTCTGAGTGTAACAGTAATTTGTACATTGTAGATAACAATTTCTTTTTTAAAGGATGTGTTGTACACAGCTGTTCAAAGGTTGACAGTTCCCTGTTTACCCCTGGCAGCAGCTTCTGGCTACCCATGAAATGTTTCAATTGTGAATAATGTAATTGTTGCATACTCGTGGGGGGTTGGCCGAGAGTTAGATCTTGCAATGTTAGTGATGCATTACCCTTGGTCAAGTCTTGGAGTGTTATGTTTGCGGCCCCTCGGTGAAGCTCATAAGTTCTACCTGTGATACCTGATGGCAGCAATGGGTTACGCGTAATATGGTATCTTGGCGATGTCTGTAGTGTAGTTAAGATGAGCGGGTGTTGTTTATGTTTGAGAAGTGCAGTGTTCAGTTTGTGCCATGGGAGTGATTCAAGGGGTGCTAGGCATTGTTCCCTCTCTATGTTCACCCACTGCTGGGAGGGTTTTTCCTTCGTCCACTCATAGATCCGAGACAAGTGCACCGCTTTATAGTATTGTTCTATGTCAGGAATGCCCATTCCCCCTTTCTCCCTTGGTTGAGTTAAGAGTTGTAGTGGTAATCTAGGTTTGGATTGTGACCAGATGAATGATGTCAGTGTCCCCTTGATTATGGAGAAGAAACTAACTGGCAGCTTTATTGGGACTGTTTGTAAAGTATAGAGGATGCGTGGCAATATCATCATTTTTATAATGCTTATTCTACAAAACCATCCGTAGCATGGTTTATTCCAAGCCTTAAAATCTTTAGAGACGGCTTCCAGAAGTGGGCGTAGTTTAAGTCATAGAGGTGTTTTAGTTGGTGTGGCAGGTGTATTCCGAGATATTTTATTGATTTCGTTGCCCACGTAAAATTGAAGTTTTTCTGTATGTACTTATCTGTATCTAGGGTTGTGTGCAAAGGGAGGATCTCACATTTTTGTGAGATTTGCTTGGAAATTTGAGACGTCACTGTATGCACTCATTTCCGCTAGTGTATGCGGGATAGATTGCAGTGGTTTAGAGATCGTGAAAAGCAAGTCGTCTGCAAAGGCAGAGACTTTGTAATCTATATTTCCTATTGTGATGCCGTGTATGTGTGGGTTATTTCGTATTCCCTGAATGAATGGTTCTAGCACGAGGATAAAAATCAGTGGGGTGAGTGGACACCCCTGTCTGGTCCCGTTCCTAATATATATCGCTTCTGAGAGCTGGCCATTGATGCGTATTCGAGCAGTCGGTGTGGAATATAGTCTCCCCAACCATTTTAACCACCTGGGTCCTAAACCCAGATGTTCCATCGTGGCTGTCATGAGGGACCAATCAACCCTATCAAATGCCTTTTCGGCATCAATAGCCAGTAGTACACTCTGAATTTTATTGACTTTTGCCCAATGCATTATGTTGATGATTTTCGTGGTGTTGTTTTTGGCCTCCCTACCCGGCACAAACCCCACTTGGTCTTGATGTATCAGGTCAGGAAGAAGCGGTTTCAGTCGGTTGGCCAGGATCTTGGTGAAGAGTTTTAGATTCACGTTCATTAGGGATATAGGTCTATAACTCCCACAATTTGTAAGGTCCTTGCCTGGTTTGGGTAGTAGTGTTATGGTGGCATTTAATGTCTCTTGTGGAGCCATACTCGTGTTGTGTGTAGAGTTAAATGCTCGCACAAAAGGTTCTGCTAGGATCTGTTGTGCAACCTTATAGTATTTGCCTGTGTAGCCATCTGGCCCAGGACTCTTTCCTAGTGGGAGTTGTTTAACTACATCGTGGAATTCTTCAGTGGTGATGGGTTTGTCCAGAAATTCCGCCAAGTTGCGCGGAATAGTGGTATTAATTCGACTAGCTAGAAATTCCCGTATCTTGTCTTCGGGGGGGTACTGTGTCTCTTATATTATAGAGGGAAGAGTAATATGTGTGGAATGCCGACATGATTTTCGGCATTAATTGTGTCACTGAACCATCTGGTAGCTTAATGTGTGATATGAATGTTGATTGTCTTTGTTGTTGTAGAGATTGCGCGAGTAGTTTACCACATTTGCCCCCTTGTGTAAAATATGAGTGTTTGGTCCTTTGCACAGATCTGATAGCCTGTAGGTTGAGAATGGTTTTAAGTTCCGCCCTTTTAGCTATTAAAGTGTTGTAAGTGTGTATCGTAGTGTCCTTACTGTGATTGAGCTCTAGGTTTCTTATATCCCGGGTTAAGGATGCTATGTTAGCTTCTCTAAGCTTTTTCTGAGCTGAGGCTATTTTAATGATTTCTCCTCTGAGGACGCATTTGTGAGCTTCCCATATCACATCTGGCCTAGTGTCCTGGCTTGAATTGGTTTCGAAGTACCTCTGCGCACTTGTTTTAATTTGTTCTATGACCTCCTCCTTATTTAGGAGAAGATCATTCAGTTTCCATTGAGGGGCGGCCCTATTTAAAGAGGGTATTGTTATATCTAGGGTCAGTGGAGCATGGTCAGACCATGTGATGGGACCATATGATGCTGTTTTTATCAAATTGAGGTAGGTATGGGGTAGGAGCAACATGTCTATTCTAGTGTATGTACCAGAAGTTGTGGAATAGAATGAGTAATCTATACCAGAGGAAGGATAAGAAAAGGGAAGGAAACCCAGGGGGGAAGTAGAACACATTCTGCTACTTATTTCTATCCCCCAAGCTATCCGTCTCCTGCTAGGCAACAATGCATATCTATACTGGTATTTCTCTCCGTGGTGTCGGGGTCAGAAGTGAACTATATTATTAACATCAATCTCAAGGCCAACAGTGGACTTTTTTATTTTATTTTATTTTTTATACAATGTGATATACGACCTTATAATCAGTTGTCACCCAGCGTAACTGAACCAGTCCTTCCCGAGCTCTGTGTCCCTGGTCTTGGGTATAAGAAATGTGAAGCCCAGGAGGCGTAGTCCATATCGACCCTTGGTGTGGACGTGCGCTTTATCTTGTCAAATGTTCCTGGGTAAGACTTGGGTGGCTTGGAGGTCCCATGTCTACAATCAACAGATATAAGAGTATGTTAATTGCGCCGGTTGAAGTTCCCAATGATTGGATGATCTTGAAAATCGTGAGAATCTTGTGTGGAGTTATATCCTTAAAGTCCAATGTATGGTCACGGTGGCTATTTCCAGTTAAGCTTTTGCCCTTAACCAGACAGTCATGTTGCCACAGACCAGACGTTGTAGCCCAGGGAGTGGAGACTATGGCCTAGTGGGAGTCGTCCCTTTGGTTCCCCAACGTTCTGCCCCTAGGGGAGAAAAGTCGTTGGTCAGTCCTTCTTTTCTTGGCCGGGGTAGTCCATCTTTGTCTTTGGGGTAGTATAGAATAATCTTGATTTGGTTGAGGTGCATACCAATCTAGGATGGTAGTGTTCGGCAATTCCAGAGCCCTCAGGAAGGGTTTTACATCCAGATGTGAAGCTATGGAATGCATCACTCCCTTGTGGTGAACGATCAGAGCGAATGGGTACCCCCATCTATATTTCATATTGCGGTTGCGCAAAAGCTCCGTGATTGGTTTTAGTGCTCGTCTTGCTTGTAGTGTGAACCACGATAAATCTGGGAAAATCTGTATGTGATTTTCGTGGTACATAAGGGGTTGAGATGTTTCTCTGAAAGCCCTGAGAATGGTATCCTTCACTGAGAAATAATGGAGCCTGCAGATTACATCCCGTGAGGCTTCAGCTGCCGCTCCTCTAGGGCGTAGTGATCTGTGAGCTCTGTCCATTAATATTGGGTTGTCCACAGGGTCCCCCAGTATAAGGTTAAATAATTCTCTCAAAGTAGCCATCAAATCTTCCCCTTGCATTTCAGGAAGGCCCCTTATTCTCAGGTTATTTCTCCTGCTCCTGTTGTCTAAGTCATCTATTTGCCTCTGCATAGAGGACAGGGTCAGTGCCTGTGTGTCTAATGTGGAGGAATTATTTACAATCTGGGCCTGCATTACATCCTTTTCTTCTTCTAAGTCTGTAACTTTAGACTTACTTGCTGTATGTCTGCACCCATGGCATCGATTTTAGACTGCAGAGCTGCTTATATTGGCCATGTCTGCTTTGGAAGGCAAGTTCCTTAGCAGTTCTTTTATGTCAGGGTCAGTTGCCTGTGTGTGAGTACCGCATGAGCCTTCCGACGGTGCCGGGCTTAATGGTGCCGATTCCGCCGCGGTATTGGAATTTGCTGCCTCATCCTCGCGGGACGTTGCGTCTTTGAAATACCGTGTAAAAGTGCTGGATTTCACGGTAGGTGTCTTGCTGGGTGCCCCCTGAGCGTTGGTGTTCTTTTTGGGGTTCCCCATGATTCCTCCAGACCTCCGATGGCGTTGGATTGCACCTCGTTGTTCAGGGAGCTGAATCAGTGCACGTCCATTCAGCTCCGTGTCAGGCCACGCCCCGTAATTTTATTTTTTATGTTATTTTAAGTGATTTCCCTATCCACATTTGTTTGCAGGGCACTTGTCCTACTCTTACCCCCATTTTACTTCCTTTTGCAGCTCTCTAGCCCTTTCCAGGACTTTTTTGTCTGTGTCTGTATGTGTATGGACTCAGCAGTCTGTGTGTCTATGTGTGTGTAAGAACTCAGCAGTCTGTGTGTGTATGGACTCAGCAGTCTGTGACTGTATGTGTATGGACTCAGCAGTCTGTGTGTATGTGTGCTGAATTTTCCCACGCTGTGTAATTTGACTCATTACACTCTGATTGGTTACTTAATCCACCAATCAGAGTGTTATGAGTCAAATTACACAGCGTGGGAAAATTCCAAAGAACTTTCCCACGCTGTGTAAAATGACACAGAGCACTCTGTTTGGTGGATTTCAAGCCAACCAATCAGAGTGCTGTGACAGGTAAATGTAGAGATGTAGAGACTTACCTGTCAGTCTCTTCATTTACCTGCCAGAGCACTCTGATTGGATGGCTTTAAAAATGGGTGAAGATGGATACATTTTTTTGCGCTTATTTTATTTTTTTTTTTCTTCAGTGCGTCGGTTATTATGGATTTTTATTTGTTTTTTTGGGGGGCTGAAAAAATAAGATATTAGAAGAAAGAAAACATCAAATGGTAAGTTGTATTTTATTTTTACAGGTACTTAGTTAAAGGTCCCCCCTCATTATTTTTTAGGTGAGGGGGGTAGGTAGGGGTTAATTATTTGTTTGGGTGGGGGCCAGGGGGGAGAATATTAGGTACCCCCTCAATTTTTATGTAGGGCCCCACCCACTGCTCAGGGGTGGGGGCCAGGGGGAGGACATTGGGTTCCCCCCCTTATTCTCATTTAGGGCTCCCACCCACTGCTCAGGGGTGGGGGCCAGGGAGGAGGACAATAGGGGGCGGACCGAACATCGCATATGTTCGCCATCCACCTTATACTAATTTTGGGCCCCCACCAGCCGCTCAGCGGTGGGGGCCAGGAGGGAGGACAATAGGTCCCCCCCTTATTGGTATTTAGGACCCCACCTGCCGCTCAGGGGTGGGGGCCGGGGGTGAGGACAATAGGTCCCCCCCATTATTTTACTTTAGGGTCCCCACCCGCCGCTCAAGGGTGGGGGCCGGTATTGTCCTCACCCCTTTTTTTACTTTAGGGCCCCCACCCGCCGCTCAGGGGTGGAGGCCGGGGGGGCAATAGGTCCCCCCTTTAGATTAAAAGCCCCCACTCACACGTCACGAGTGGGGGCTCAGGAGTAGGGCCCCGGTTTAAAAAAAAAATGTTTAACAGTGAGCTGCCACGGGCTGCTCACTGTTTAATAGACATGCCCCTACTAGCTTATATAGAGGCTGGGTCACATGCTGCACTGACCAATCACAGCCATGCCATTAGTAGGCATGGCTGTGATGCCTTGTAAGGGCACACGAGCCAAACGCTTGTTGATTGGCTGCCCTGCAGCTTTTCAAAACGCGCCATTAAATCGCCGAACCCGAACTGTTACTGAAATGTCCGGGCTTGGGTTCGGGGTCAAAAAAATCGTAATGTTGGGTACAAACCCAATTCGGATTCGCTCAACTCTATTCATGAGTAGTGATGTCCCGAACGGTTCGCTGGCGAATAGTTCCTGGCGAACATAGCGTGTTCGCGTTCGCCACGGATGGCGAACATATGCGATGTTCGGTCCGCCCCCTATTAATTTACTAATACTAAGTAAAAATTACTTACTATTAGTAAATTGTGCACCTACTCACAATACCGCGAGTAGGGGCATGTCTATTAAACAGTGAGCAGCCTGTGGCTGCTCACTGTTAAAAAAAAAGGGTCCCCTAAATACAAATAGGGGGAGGACCTATTGTCCCCCCCCCTGAGCAGTGGGTGGGGGCCCAAAAAATGAACAATAAGGGGGGGACCTATTGTCCCCCCTGGCCCCCACCCCTGAGCGGTGGGTGGGGGCCCTAAAATGAACCATAAGGGAGGGACCTATTGTCCCCCCCCGGCCCCCACCCCTGCGCGTCGGGTGGGGGCCATATTGATAATGAGGGGGGGGGACCTACTGCCCCTTCTGGCCCCCACCCCTGCGCGGCGGGTGGGGGCCATATTGATAATGAGGGGGACACCTACTGCCCCCCCCGGCCCCCACCCATGCGCGGCGGGTGGGGGCCATATTGATAATGAGGGGGGGACCTACTCCCCCCCTGGCCCCCACCCCTGCACAGGGGGTGGGGGCCATATTGATAATGAGGGGGGGACCTACTGTCCACCCCCCCTCCGGCACCCACCCCTGGGCGGCGGGTTGGGGCCATAAAGATAATGAGGGGGTGACCTACTGTCCTCCCCCCCCGGCCCCCACCCCTGGGCTGCGGGTGGGGGCCCTAAGTAAATTCTCCCCCCCCTAAAGGTGACTAGGGTTCCCCAAGCCCCTAGTCACCCAACCCCCCCCCAAATAAAAAGTCCCTACCTACCCACCTCACCCTAAAAAATAGTGAAGGGGGAATAAAATAACTAATCTGTAAAATAAAATTAAACTTACCATTCGACGTCTTCTTTTTTCTCAAATCTTTATTTTTCAGCCCCAAAAAAGGCCAAATAAAAAACCATCATAACCGTCGAACTAAAAAAAAATCCAGAGCGCAAAAAAAAAAAACCCGACGAAAAAGGAAAAACCCGAGCGCAAAAAAAGAATCCATCTTCACCCATGGAGGGCTCCGCGCAGGCTGAGCTTGAAAGCCATCCAATCACAGTGCTCTGTGTCATTTTACACAGCGTGGGAAAGCTCTTTGGAATTTTCCCACGCTGTGTAAAATGACACAGAGCACTGTGATTGGATGGATTTCAAGCCATCCAATCACAGTGCTCTGTGTCATTTTACACAGCGTGGGAAAGTTCTTTGGAATTTTCCCACGCTGTGTAAAATGACAAAGAGCACTCTGATTGGCTTAAACCCACCAATCAGAGTGTTCTTAGCTTAATTGCAGGGCGGGGCAAGGCTTTATAAGCTTTCCCCCGCCCTGCGGAGCTCAGTCTGCGCGGAGCCCTCCATGGGTGAAGATGGATTATTTTTTTTTTTTTTTGCGCTCTGGTTTTTTTTTTTTCGTCTGGTTTTTTTTTTGCGCTCAGGATTTTTTTTTTTTTTTTAAGTTCGATGGTTATGATGGTTTTTTATTTGGCCTTTTTTGGGGCTGAAAAATGAAGATTTGAGAAAAAAAGAAGACGTCGAATGGTAAGTTTAATTTTATTTTACAGGTTAGTTATTTTATTCCCCCCTCACTATTTTTTAGGGTGAGGGGGGTAGGTAGGGACTTTTTATTTGGGGGGGGTGACTAGGGGCTTGGGGACCCTAGTCACCTTGGGGGAGAATTTACTTAGGGCCCCCACACGCAGCCCAGGGGTGGGGGCCAGGAGGGGAGGACAGTAGGCCCCCCCTATTATCTTTATGGCCCCCACCCGCCACCCAGGGGTGGGGGCCGGAGGGGGGGATGGACAGTAGGTCCCCCCCTCATTCTCAATATGGCCGCCACCCGCCGCGCAGGGGTGGGGGCTGGGGGGGCAATAGGTCCCCCCCTCATTATCAATATGGCCCCCACCCGCCGCGCAGGGGTGGGGGCTGGGGTGGGACAATAGGCCCCCCCCTTATTGTTCATTTTAGGGCCCCCACCCACTGCTCAGGGGTGGGGGCCGGGGAGGGACAGTAGGTCCCCCCCTTATTGTTAATTTTAGGGCCCCCACCCACCGCTCAGGGGTGGGGGCCGGGGGGACAATAGGTCCCCCCTTATTGTTATTAGGGCTCCCACCCACCGCTCAGGGGTGGGGGACGGGGGGACAGTAGGTCCCCCCCTTATTGTTATTTTTAGGGCCCCCACCCACCGCTCAGGGGTGGGGGCCGGGGGGGACAATAGGTCCCCCACTTATTGTTATTAGGGCCCCCACCCATCGCTCAGGGGTGGGGGCCGGGGGGACAGTATGTCCCCCCTTATTGTTATTTTTAGGGCCCCCACCCACCGCTCAGGGGTGGGGGCTGGGGGGGGACAATAGGTCCCCCCTTATTGTTATTAGGGCCCCCACCCACCGCTCAGGGGTGGGGGACGGGGGGGACAGTAGGTCCCCCCTTATTGTTATTTTTAGGGCCCCCACCCGCCGCACAGGGGTGGGGGCTGGAGAGGGGGAGGACTGTAGGTCCCCCCCTCATTATCTTTATGGCCCCCACCCGCCAGAAAGAGTCCCTGTGGGTTTTAAAATTCGCCTGCCTATTGAAGTCTATGGCGGTTCGCCGGGTTCGCCCGGTTCACGAACATTTGCGGAAGTTCGCGGTTTCGCGAACCAAAAATTTCATGTTTGCGACATCACTATTCATGAGGCATGGAAAGCGCTATGTAAACTCCAACACACATACCTAGTCAGTCTATGTTAGGAATTGCAAATCCATCTTTGGGAAAATACATCTGTTTCTATGGTTTCGCTCTGGCTGGAAGTTTTTTTTTTTTGATGGTTGACATTATGACATCAGCTGATTAATAGCTTTTTGGTGTAAGTTTGCTGCAATAAATGGTTTTTGGCATCAAGCTGCAATAATTCAACCAGCTTGTCTCATTGGTTTTCCTTTCCTCAGCTAACGCAGCAGTGGTCAGAATGGTGACTTTCTAGACTCATACTACATCTGTAGGTTTTTTAATACCTGAGCTGCAGTCTTTTTTTTCAAGGCAAGGCTTGTTATGTGTCTCCAATCTTGTCTGTATTGTAAGCTCTGCGTGATTCTATGTGCCTGGCTTTGTACGGTTATCTCTGCAATTAAACAGGGCAAAAAGCAGCAGAATTGTCTGGAAAACAACTTGCTATTTGATTAAAAAAAAAAATGCTTTGGAATAGAAATGTATATGAAAAACTGAAATAAATAAATAATGGTTTCGCACGTGTGTATGCTGAATAACAATACCAATATTTCTTCTGTAACACAGTACGCAGGACTTGTTAAAAATACTTCATCAATGCCAATAATGCTTTGCAGGAATGACCTTTAACTCATCTTGCTGTTGATACCTGACTCATGCAACCTCATATGATGAAAGGTTTCCATGGTAATGCTGTGTGAAATAGAGGCAGATTCAGCCTGGTGTCATATTAAATGTTCATGAAAGGGAAGCAACACAGCAGGAGTCAAGGTGAGGGTCACTTTGGCGTCAAACAATGCTACAGCTTGTTCAAAGCGGAGAAGTTAGGTTGGAACTTCGTGGCCAGCTCGGGGAGACTGACACCCCCCAACATCACCTGGAGTGTAAATGTTGAAACGAAGACAATACAGCCTGTCAATCTGGCTTTTCAAAGAGCTAAACACTAGCAATAGGACTCTGCTAAGCTGCCGAGAGTCAAACTTTACTGCAATAATGAGGATCTGTTGGAAGTCTAATTGAATGGGTATTTCAGTTGGAGTCTTCGGCTATTCTCATTAATTTCGAGAAGATGGTTCTTTTAGTCTGCCCCCTTACCTCTTCCTCTCTGTGAGGCTCAACTGAAAATGTTACTTATGAGGAATTTATGAGGTCTTCATTTTCAGGATGAACAGAAATGCAAGATATTTTGAATTCAGAAGAAAGGGGATGGGGGAATATCCCCCCTTATCATATTGTCAATACGTCTGATAGCTATCTCCAATTAGCATCCACTTGTCTCCTGAATTCTAATAATTGCTGGAAACCGGATACAGTTCCATTGATTCTTTATTATATTATATTAAGATATTACATGAGAATTCTTAGTAAATGTTAAAATATTGTTATTATGAGGTTAAAGTTATACATCTGAAGGAAATGGTAATCTGCATTACCAAATTACTTTAGTCTTTGTCGAAAGGATGAGAGGTAAGGCTTCTGCTTATCCAGCTATTTAAAGAATGTTCAATATTCATTCATTCATGCTTTAATTATAGCATATCACGTTTCCCTTTCTTCCTACCCTCCTTCTCTTTCCCATCCTCCTATCACTCCCAGCCGTTCCTTCCTCTCTACCCATCGTTCCTCTCTCCGACCACCCTCTAACAATTTCAATCCATTCCTCCCTTATCATCCTATCATGTCCAGTCATCCCTTCTACTCTGCAACCTCCCATCACTCCCAACACACATCTTTGCTGCTACCCACAGCCACACACATCACTCACAATAACTCACATACAGCAGCAAACGCCACTCACAGCTCTGTATATGTCACACTCTGCCACACACATCACTCACAGCTTTCCACATATTACACACATTACTCACATCTACCCAAGCATGAGTCACATATAGCCTCGCACATTACTCACACTTACCCACATACAGCAACACACATTACTCACAGCTACCCAAATGTCACTCACATATACCGACACATCACACTCATCACTCATAGCTACCCACATAGCGCATATACCTCTCACGCCTATGTCTCAGTGATTGCTAATTTTGGCAGTACAGATGTTAATAAGCTATAATTCCCTTGATGTTAAGTAAAAAAAATTATAAAATTAGCCACATAAATAAATTACTGAATGAATTCAAATTTGAAACATCAAAACATGTTGTTAACCTTGTAATAAATGTGTTTGACTTGAAGAATCAATAATTAAATTTGACTGACACTAAAAGAGACGGGAAATGTAAATGTGAAAGATGTCAGATGAGATACATTTTCAGACCTTTTGTGCTTAAAAGAAATTCCTAAGTAGCCTAAATTGACAGGCCTACAAATTAGTCATTTTTTAAGAAGAAATTTATAAATTGATACTAAATAAAATCAGATATGAGTGAATATGTTCTATTTTGTAACTGTTTAAACATGAATATGAATACAGTGTTAACAGTTACATTAGAGTAAATATCATCACTTTAGTGCCTTTACAACAGTTGGCATGTTATAACCGTAATGATATCACTGTATGTGCCTTGTCCTGACTGGAACAAAGAGTCTATACACCACACTCAGGGATCCACTTGGTCAGGCACAATCCACTGTGCTACTTGCGGGGTACATCAACGGTCGTAAATAATAAGCAGTCTGTAGGGGCTTTTGATATGCCAATATATGGTTTATGCACTAAACCTTCCTGCTTGCCCATGTTTCTACATACTATGTAATAAAACCAACTATGTCATATGTGATAAGTGGTAAAGCATTTGATAAATTCTATAAAGATTGCAGCTTTTTTTATATAACAGATGATCAAGACAACTTTAGCTTAATGAAGCAATTTTTGTGTTCCTGCAGTCTCACTGCTCAATTCTCTGTTATCTAGGAGTTAAATCACTTTGTTTATGTTTATGTAGCCCTAGCCACACCTCCTCTGACTGTGACTAACACAGCCTGCATGAAAATATGTTTTCATTTTCAATCAGATGTTAATTTGCTTTAGAAGGTTTCATGTGCTCTGTAAATTGAACTTTAATTATACACAGGAGGCTCATGCAGTGTCTAGATTACTATTAAGATAGCAGGAGACAAGACATTTCAAATGAAACAGACTGTGGAATAAATTGTGTTTAAACATTAAAGGGACAGTATAGTCACCAGAACAACTACAGCTTATTGAATTTGTTCTGGTGAATAGAATCATTACCTTCAGGCTTTTTGCTGTAAACACTGTCTTTTCAGAGAAAAAGCAGTGTTAACATGACAGCCTAGTGATAACTTCACTGGTCACTCCTCAGATAGCTGCTAGAGATCCTTCCTGAGTCATGCTGCCTAAAATGCATCCAAACATTCTGTCAGGATTACAGTATGATCCAGCATGTAGAATTGTGTAACACAGAGGACTGATAGGTAACGTATACCGGACCTTAGAATGGCCGGACTAACGTACCAAAGAATAGTCAGGAATAGCTAAGGTCAAGGGATACAGAAAGAGACACAATGATAAGGAAAAGCCAGGGGTCAGGGATGCCAGAAAACAGGTAAGTCAAAAACAATGCCAAAGTCAAATAACTAGAATTACCAGAATCAATAACACGCTCTCGGACAACCACAAGGGAAACCACGACAGGGCACTGAGCAGAGGAGAACTGGGCCTTAATACCCCGCCTGTGGATTTGATTGGTTGTAACCATCCTTTGACCCCAAAGGCAGTTACCAGGTTCCTATTTGCATGATTGCTGCTCAGCACAAACCCTCCTGTGGATTGATTGCTGCTTGGCACAACTTTTCCTGTCTAGACAGTAATGTTGCTCAGCACAACTTTTCCTGTCTGAACAGTAAATTCCATTAATCACATTATTATAAGCGGATGAATACGTGACACATTCAGTATCTCCTCCCTCTGCATGCAGACACTGAACTTTCCTCATAGAGATTAATTGATTCAGTTCATCTCTATGAGGAGATGCTGATTGGCCAGGGCTGTGTTTGAATCAAGCTGGCTCTGCCCCTGATCTGCCTCTTTGTCAGTCTTAGCCAATCCTATGGGGAAGCACTGTGATTGGATCAGGCTACCACTTCTGATGATGTCAGCAGACTGCTTGTTTTTCTGAGTCAAACAGCAGAGTTACAGCTTCAGGCTTGAATGCAGTAAGATTTTGCTATATTTATGGAGGCATGAGGGGCCCGGGGGGGTGGGGGGGGGTAGATGGTGGTTTTAACAGTATAGGGTCAGGAATACATGTTTATGTTCCTGACGCTATAGTGATCCTTTTAATCTCTCTTTACAGGAAGCATTTAGGAAGGCTATGCAAATCACATACAGGGGTGTGTGACAAGGTCTGTATACACAAATTGATTTAACTCCTAAAAAGCAGAGGATTGAGCAGGGACTGTAGATCTATACACCAAAATTGCTTAATTTAGCAAAAATTATTTTAGCGAAAAATTACATTTTTATTTACATCTATTGGCTTTGTTGTGTGATCATTTCTCAATTGGTGAAATATCTGATGATTCCCTAAAAAAAACTTTGGCCTTAATATTGTTGGATAAGCTTTGGATATAATTTAATTGTCAGGATACTAGTTGACCAGCACGCAGAACTGTATTACACTTAGGACTAAAGGTAACGTCTTACCGGGCCTTAGAATGGCCGGACTTAACGTACCAGAGAATAGTCAGAATACTTGCTGAGGTCAGGGACAAGAAATGAGACACAACAATGAGGGAAAGCTAAAAGTCAAGGGTACCAGAATATAGGAAAGTCAGATGGAGCCAAAGTCAATAACCAGAAATAAACGCTTTAGGAACACACTCTCGGAAAACCACTAAGGGAAACCACGATAGAGCAATGAGGAAAGGCAAGAAAGGAGTTTAAGTCTCCTTTAAATCCAATGGGCTCTGACCCCAGAATGTGCGTGCACGTCCTTTGTGTGATGTCATACGCACGTTGACATCGTTAATACCGCGGGTGGACATGGGGCTACAAATTGGCATGGGTCCGCAGCGACCGGCGTCTTTCAATATGCCGCAGGAATCAGACACCACGGTGCAGGACTGCCGACCTGCATTTCCACCAATGTCTGGAAGGTAGTTATCCCCAGAGACACCACAAGGTGAGGATGAACATGTGACATTAATATTTTTGGAGAAAGTTTGAAAATGATTTAATATTATGAAAAAAAAAAAAAAAAGTTTTATGTATTGGTATCTTTTTATTTATTATATTTTTTTAATATATTTTGATATGTTGAAAAAATAATTTCACAGCATAAAAAAAAAATCACCATATAATTAAATAAAAAGACTGTGGGGGTCAATAAGACATTACAATAAGGGATAACACCTCCCTATGCTCCAATCTGCAATACAGCATATAAGTTCATGTCTACTAAACTTTGAAAACCATCTTACTAGTTGCTAGAAAGAACCCATCCCATGACTATGCACCCACGCACGCCTCCCCATGCCCACACCCTTGTACATCCGGTGGGGAAGTTTAAAACACATAATCGGGAGTGGACAGATTATGGTCCTCCTCCTTTCCCTCATTAAAAAAATTAGGGGGGACATCCCTATGTCTTCCCTGACTAGCATCCATGGGGGCTATTATAATATTCAGGTGGGAGGACCTAATGTTTCCTCCCCTTCCCCAACTATTGGTGGTGGGTTGAGGACCTAATACTAATAATCACAGGGAGGACCTAGTGTCAACTAGCGCCTCAAGTCCACCAGGTAGCTAGGGGTCCTTAATCCAATAGCCACCTTCCATTAAAAAGGAATGACCCTACCCACCACCCTCACTCTAATAATTAATTAGCGGGAAATAAAATTTTTACCTGTAAAATAAAGTTATACTTACCGATCAGAAATCTTCTTTCTTCTAATCCTCTTATCTTCAGGCCACAAAAAGGACAAATGAGAATCCAGAAACGCAAGCCCCCTCCCCACAAAAAACGAAAATATGGCAAAATTTAATTAATCCATCTAAGCCCATGGAAGACTCCACGTGGACTAAGCTCTGGTAGCAGGGAAAGCCCTTATATAGGCTTCCCCACACTATGTCAGCAATTGTATTGCATGGGAAAAATTCCCAATGCTATGTAATATCAGTAAAAGGTAAAAGTGCTCTGACTATTAAGCCAACCAATAAGAGTGTTCTGACAGACAAGTTTTGAGTCGTTGGTTTAATAAATGTATTATATAATATATTATACATGCATAGGGAGCTGTTAAACCTCCCTTATTGTAACATTGACACCTCCCTTATTGTCTTGACATCCATAGGGTTTTTATTTATTTATTTTAAAATATTTGATGTGGTGGCTCGCAAACACTAGCCAACCAGCACATAAATAACCGTAATGCCGCGAATGCGTTTTCAACTATTTGCCTTCTGGTTGCTAGCGCAGGCAGTGGGAAAATAGTGAAAAAAAAATTCAAATCCAGGACCAAATTTGAAGCCTCCAGACACGGATTTAATTCATGTGGTCAGGATATCAACCATTCAGCCAGCCATTGTTGAATTTTGCGATTGCAAATATTTTTTATGTGTCTGATACAGGACCATTTGGACTTGAATAACCCTGGTAAATGTTATAGCTGTGCTAGTGTACAAGGAGGAAGGTCCATTCCCACAACAAATCTACATACATGGTTTGGAACTGGAAGTTTCCAGGTTACAATATCTATTTCTGGTGCACAGGGAAAAGACAACTTGCACATATTCCCACCCTTACTCCAACCTCCATGACTACTTCTGCTGTTAGAAGTGGTCATGGAGAAAGGAATCTGTATGTGCAGTCTATTTACACTTTTGTGCTGGGGGCTAGTTTTACCACCGGCACACATGACATAGGTAGCCCCTGGGCCCAGCTGCCGAATGTTAATTTTGTGCAAAAATAATGTCTGTCATCAGCTAATGAGCCAATTTTTGCAACTTTTTTTGTCCTTCTGATTCAATACTTCAATCACTTTTTCATTACCGAACTTATGCCAAACCAAACCAACATATTGGCCTTCTGGAAATTTTTATTTATTTCTTTTCAGAAAAAAATGTTTCTTACATTACACAAGTCTAACAAATAAGTGAGTTCCCATACTTTTTAATTTGAAGGAGGGGGATGCTGATTACAGTCTATGAGCATTCATACAATAAACTTGGTATTACAAAAGTTAATCGAAGGAAATTAATAAGTTCCCCAATTAGGTTTATGCAGCTTTAGTATAGATTTAAATCTCAAGTGGTTTCTATAAAATCCTGTTTCTCTTCCTTCACACAAGGAGGTCATTATTTTGACGAGTTGATACGCTTCTAGGCTAGCCCATTCACAGGCAGACACAGTCTCCAATGAGTTACGTTAGATTAAAATATTGCCTTTCTATGTATGTTGAACATGTGTGATGCTGTGTAAAATTATTTTGATTGTTCATGTTTAAGTATTTGACAATGAACCTCCCACCACTATCTTCGGTTTTACCCACAACACAATCACATCTCTATCCTGTGGAAAAGCACAAATAGAGGTTTAATAGATAAGTATTTATATTTTTATGATTTTATAGTAAAAATATTTCTTTACCATAATATTGTTATTTCTGTAGTTTTTAAAAAAACACACAAAACTTATTTTAGTTTTTTAGGCTATATATTGAATGTATGTATTCCTTTATATATATTGTAGCTACACGAAGAGGCAACAACATATAGAGCATAAAGATATGCAAAGAGTGTAAAATCGTGGTTTGGCTAAGATGCCAGAATTTTACAGACTGGCCCCGTCTGTACTTAGATCATTCTGCTTGGCAATAGTGTGGAAAATGGAAGAAGATACATATTTAAAGGGACTCTATAGGCACCCAGACCACTTTATCTGAATGATGTGGTCTGTGTGACATGTCTCCCTCATTTTAATGTATAATATTGCAGAGTTTAAATGCCTCTAGTGGCTGTCACTTTGTCAGCCACTGCAGGCACTTCTGCCAAATAGCCAAGTTAAACTCGGTTATTTCAATCAGCTGGTCTTATCGAGATCATCTGATTTGTAAAACAGTTTTCTGCACGTACTCTAGTCTCACAATGCTTTTCATTGGGAAAGGCTTGAACTGACTGAGATCATCAGTCTTGATGATCTCAGCCATGGAAGCGAGGTGGCAGTGCAGAGACTATCACTGTGTGGGAGAAAAGGTCCAACTGGGCACTAAATAAAAATGTGTATTCGTAATGCTACAGTGTTCCTGTAATTTAGAATATAAGGGTGGACAGTTAAAAGCCAAGTTACTTAATAGATGGGAAGGGACGGAGAACCTAAGAACTTCCAAGATATATATTTTTTCAGGCTTGACCACTGAGGATATTTAAAGAGTTTTTAGAACATTGTACATGACTGCAGAGTAAGACACAGTACTGAAGGCAAAAATAGATGAACAAATAAGGTCCTTAATAAGTGTCCTCCAACTTTAGGGGCTTAACCCTAAATTAAAATCCAAATGTTGCGTTCCAAAAGAGGAACCAAAGTTATTGGAGTAACACTTTAGAAAAGAGCAAATTCAATTAAATTAAGTAATAAATCCCAAAATAATAACTGTGCAAAAAATAGGGTATTTGTAATAAAATCAAAAGAACATCATATATAAGACAATACCATAACATAACCAATGCTTTCTTTTAGGAATTCCTTTATTATTGCTAGGATATATGTTACATGGTATGTCTACTAATTGTTAAAAAGAAGGGGAAGGCGGAAAAAAAAACCCAAAACACAAGATGGATAGAAACACTTCTTAAAAGGACATAAATGCCCTAAAATGTACTTCAATGCGAGTGTTAAATAAAACTTCTCATAATAACGGACTTAGAGAGTGTGTATCCACTTATAAATTGATACTACAATTTGTCTGCTAACGAAGTATTATGTATGTAGCCTAAATGCAACAAATAAGCAGCGGAGCAAAAATGAAGTCTGAATAAAGTTTGGGTCCCCCGACCCTACAGTAAACCGGTCCACCCCAGCCTCACCCTTAATAAACAGTATGGGTCGTACCGGAATTTGTTTAATCCGCTCGTCTCAGGGAGCTAACGGTAAGCCTGCTATAAAAGGATACAATACACACAGGCTATCAGTATCTAAATCCGTATAACTAAAGCAAAGTCTATCACTTGTTGTAAAGCATATGGGTAAAAATCCTTGATATTACCATAAATATTACTAGCAACAAAGCTTAAAGTAATAAACCCTAAATGGTATAAATGGTATAACCCGAGTCATAGGATGTTGAGACTATCATAGTGACAACAGACAGTCATCTAAACCCATTAACACTATTCAAGGATAGAGAGTTGCTCGTTCAATATAACTCGCTATACTATCTACCGGAATGCTGAAACTGTAGTTACTGACAGCTCGTCGTCCAAACCCTAATACAGCTATGGGATAACCATCTCAAGGAACCGGTCAAATTCACTTGCTATACTCGTTTTCGATATAACTCGCTATACTATCTACCGGAATGCTGAAAAGTCTGCTGCTGGAAGATGATGTAATGTTCAAGGCTTTCTAATAAGCCTCTTTAATACAACAAAAAAGCAGTTAATGTATTGCCAGCAGGTGTGATTTAGCCATGGTTTGTGTAAGAACCTGTATTAACGCATGGTTTGAGTTAAACCCTTTAATCTACAGATTATAATATTTTTCCAGAATAGGTGACCTCTGGTATTTGAGTCAATGTGAGTTTCTACTCCATAGTGACAGATAATTACATCAGATAAGAGACATATTGTTCATTTAATCTGCCCTGTTCCTGTTTCTAAAATACAGTAGCCCCATGCACGTCTCAAGCACCACTGAGTTTCCTAAAATTGTTGGTTGCTATAACTTCTGATGAAAAACTATTCCAGGTATATTGAAACTTATACAGGGAGTGCAGAATTATTAGGCAAGTTGTATTTTTGAGGATTAATTTTATTATTGAACAACAACCATGTTCTCAATGAACCCAAAAAACTCATTAATATCAAAGCTGAATATTTTTGGAAGTAGTTTTTAGTTTGTTTTTAGTTTTAGCTATGTTAGGGGGATATCTGTGTGTGCAGGTGACTATTACTGTGCATAATTATTAGGCAACTTAACAAAAAACAAATATATACCCATTTCAATTATTTATTATTACCAGTGAAACCAATATAACATCTCAACATTCACAAATATACATTTCTGACATTCAAAAAACAAAACAAAAACAAATCAGTGACCAATATAGCCACCTTTCTTTGCAAGGACACTCAAAAGCCTGCCATCCATGGATTCTGTCAGTGTTTTGATCTGTTCACCATCAACATTGCGTGCAGCAGCAACCACAGCCTCCCAGACACTGTTCAGAGAGGTGTACTGTTTTCCCTCCTTGTAAATCTCACATTTGATGATGGACCACAGGTTCTCAATGGGGTTCAGATCAGGTGAACAAGGAGGCCATGTCATTAGATTTTCTTCTTTTATACCCTTTCTTGCCAGCCACGCTGTGGAGTACTTGGACGCGTGTGATGGAGCATTGTCCTGCATGAAAATCATGTTTTTCTTGAAGGATGCAGACTTCTTCCTGTACCACTGCTTGAAGAAGGTGTCTTCCAGGAACTGGCAGTAGGACTGGGAGTTGAGCTTGACTCCATCCTCAACCTGAAAAGGCCCCACAAGCTCATCTTTGATGATACCAGCCCAAACCAGTACTCCACCTCCACCTTGCTGGCGTCTGAGTCGGACTGGAGCTCTCTGCCCTTTACCAATCCAGCCACGGGCCCATCCATCTGGCCCATCAAGACTCACTCTCATTTCATCAGTCCATAAAACCTTAGAAAAATCAGTCTTGAGATATTTCTTGGCCCAGTCTTGACGCTTCAGCTTGTGTGTCTTGTTCAGTGGTGGTCGTCTTTCAGCCTTTCTTACCTTGGCCATGTCTCTGAGTATTGCACACCTTGTGCTTTTGGGCACTCCAGTGATGTTGCAGCTCTGAAATATGGCCAAACTGGTGGCAAGTGGCATCGTGGCAGCTGCACGCTTGACTTTTCTCAGTTCATGGGCAGTTATTTTGCGCCTTGGTTTTTCCACACGCTTCTTGCGACCCTGTTGACTATTTTGAATGAAACGCTTGATTGTTCGATGATCACGCTTCAGAAGCTTTGCAATTTTAAGAGTGCTGCATCCCTCTGCAAGATATCTCACTATTTTTGACTTTTCTGAGCCTGTCAAGTCCTTCTTTGACCCATTTTGCCAAAGGAAAGGAAGTTGCCTAATAATTATGCACACCTGATATAGGGTGTTGATGTCATTAGACCACACCCCTTCTCATTACAGAGATGCACATCACCTAATATGCTTAATTGGTAGTAGGCTTTCGAGCCTATACAGCTTGGAGTAAGACAACATGCATAAAGAGGATGATGTGGTCAAAATACTCATTTGCCTAATAATTCTGCACTCCCTGTATATAAAATATTAAGCTTGCAAAAAGCCCCCAATGTGTAATGAATAATTCTTTTTTGAAAATCTTTAACTCAATCATCCTCCGGCTGCTGTAAGCTCCAAATCTAATTATTCGCAGTTCAATTCTGTGAGTTTCAGGTTCCATCAAAATAAAGAATAGTTTGTTGGTAGACTATCCTAGGAACCTGCAACAGCTGGAGCGCAGAGTGAGTCATCGATCTTAAGTTATCTGTATTGTACCTTTAAAGAACAGTGAAGTCAGTCTGCATTTAGAAGTCAGTATTCTGAAAATACTAGTCATGTGGAAATAAAGACACAGTAAAACAGAGATTAAAAGATATTGTAGGATATATTCACAATTTGTAGCTATAGAGATAGTTCCAAGCCTAAAGAGATCTATCCAGGCATCAGTCTTCACTCCTGTTAGTAGGATTAGATTACAGGAAAGTCAGATGGACTTCTCATTCATTTTCAAATAAATTCTACTGTTTGATTATTAATATTTATTTCTGTTGCACTTGCGAGACTGGCCATTGTGCATTCTATTTTATAAGCTACACTGTGTGGATTGAACCAATAGTTGCTCTGACATTGAGATTTGTGGAGTGTTCAAACATTTGCTTTGCTGCATACTTATCCCATGCATCAATAGAACAAAAATAGTCCATGTATTACTCCCATTTAACCGGAGAAAATACTTGACTTAACTATTTCAGAGCCAATAGACAGACAAACCGCCAGCTTCTTATTGATTGTAGAAATAAGACGGCAAAGAGATTAATGTAAGAGATCATTCACACTTTTATTAAAACCATTTTCTTCTCTCATAGGCTGAATTTTTTTTCTTAGAAATGTTTTTCTCGATATATATATCCGTGCACAATTCATTTGTAGAACAGCACACTTACTTTATGATATGAAAATTATTTGAGTTGCAGAGAGGTATATGAATCTAGACACTTTAATTACAAAGAAAGATAAATCTCAGTTTAATTGGAGATAATAAGGCTTAGGAGGACGACATTAAAGGAACCATGGGGTGGATTAAGTTGTCTCTTCTTGTCCAACATTTTGATTTTTTAAATGTAATAACCAAATGCTATAATGTGTACATAGGTAGGTTCCTTATTATCAAAATAAGACACAGAGTATAGAAGAACGGCAGTGATGCAGAATATCAAAATGCTGGACGTGAAGGTTGTATGCTATGGATGAGAAGATTAACAAGGAATAATGAAAGAAAATGTTGTAGATGATAGCATTAAGTGAACAGAAAGGTGTGGTAAGCCTATAATGAAAGTGTAAAAGTACCTGTCACGGCAAGGGTACATAAATTATTATTGCACTATATAAATATGGCTATTTAATATAACTTGTGCAGTGCATCAATAACTGGACCCCTGGCTAGAGGACAAATGACAGAGAGAAATTGCTCTTTTGATCAAAAGGGGCTTCTGCAAGGTGTGAAACGGATTGCCCTTTTTGATCTATCAAAGCAGACATTTTACACTTAAGCCGCCAGTAGGTCTAGTTTCAATGTAAACTAACTGACTTTGACCATATGGCTTGAAACTATCAATGGATAGTTCAATCCTTTGATATGGTAATGGTATTAGTTTCATGAAGACCAGCAGATTCCAGTATCATATCCAAGAGAAACATTAATACTTACACACAGCTTAATAATTAACCCTCATTTTTATTATATTTGGGATGGGACAAGCCCAATCTCTTAATTAAGCCTAAAGATAAGTTGCACAACTTAAACCGTGTGGCAGGAATTGTGATGTCCGTCCTATTGGATCATGGGTCGGGCGTGCGACATGTCTATAAAATGGGAAAATAATAAATTTGTAGATGCAATTATTATTTCTGTGGCAGGTATATAAAAGCAGAGGAACAAAGGAGGTGGTGACTTATTTTTTCTGTAGGTACGCCTTTACTCCACCCCTGGACAAGACTTGATAATCCACAGGGTATATATCCAATGATTGGGAGGGGTGTGGGTGTACTTGCTTGGGGACCAGAATCTAATTCTAAGTGAGTCACCATCTTTCCTTGCCAGAGCCCCCCTGGGCAGAAGTTGTACTTTCAAAACCTAAGTGAGTTATTAGGACTTCTGTATCTTATCCTTTTTGTTTTTATCTGTTGTTGGTGTACATCATTTGTTTATCATATATTTTTATATGCACTGTGACTATTTTTTTGCTCATAATAAACATTAATTGATTAAGTTCTGCCTTTGGTTAAGAATCACGTTACCTGAAGAGACTAACTAGTATTTTTGCAATTCCTTAAATATTGTGCTAAGTAATATTTGGTGGGCTTTATTATTCATTTTCCTGGGGGACCAATGCACTCAATTTATAAATTGTTTTGGTGGTGGCAGCGTTAAAATAGTAATAATTTTATTATTATGTTTAAGTGTGGGTGGTGTTAAAGGGGGATTTTGCCATTATTTCCGGTCTAGTGCACACAAATAGTGAACTTTAACCCCTTCACCACCACAACTACGTCATGCACACTCTTGGAGTAGGGTGCGAGCGTGACAGTATCCTATAAGTGCAAGCAGTGTAAAACTTGTGACTGGCCTTTATATGACCCCATGGTAGACCAACTGGTGTCAGGGATTGACACAACTACTTCATGGGTCCCTGAAGAAATAGGGCATCAGTAGAGCAAACAATGGAAGGGAAGGGCAAGGTACGAGGAAACCTAAACCAAGGATTGTGAAGTTTGTGAGAACAGAAGATTGAGATGCCCGCAAGTTTATTACAGTAGTTGTTCGTAACCATTGGAGACTAAGCTATAGTGAGCACTATCTCAAATCACTAAACATATTTAATTAAACAACTGAAGTTTTTTTAGTGTCACTCAAGTGGCCATTAAAGTTCACATCAACGCAAGTCTCTTAAGTGAGGCCTGCTCTAACAAATAACCTTGTACCTTTCAGCTTAAAGGGAAAATCTCTAATGAGACAGAATATGGTATGTTTCTAAACCCCTACACATGTTAGCCCTTAATAGCATATATTGTGGTGGGCTACAGCACTGTAACATAGCTGTATAATATAAAAAAACAAACACAAACACAATAAGATAATAGAACTGGGTACACTTCATGACCTCATGTTTGCCGCAAATATATATACTATGTTATCATATTGTTATCAAGGTAATTAATATTTTGAAATCATGGTAGCAAAGTTAAAAAATGCCATAGAGATGCTTTAACACAGTTAACTATTTAAAGTTGCACTGTCACTGAAGACTTTGCAGAATTAGAAGTGTAAGGTAATATACAAAGACAAAGTAGTGCTTACTTTGTCTCAGTATGTCACTTAACTCGGCTGGAATTTCATTAAAATTCCAACACAGTCAAAATAAATATTTCATAAAGATTGTATTTATATGAAATATTCACTTTCCGTTGCGGTGGAGATGATGACAATTTTTTAAAAGGACAATATTTTACTAATCAACTTATTACAGAGGACCCTTTGAACTTGGCCAAATAGATAAAGCCTAGCTGACTGAACTGATTCGGGCCACACAGTGGTGCCCAATTGCCTAGGGTAAGCTGTAGAAAACCTGAGCGATAAATCTGACTGTCTAGAACTCTGGCTCGGATTAGAAGTCAGCCACAGTCCAGCAAACTTTAAATTGGTTGGCTATTGGACATAGTATATGCCATCAGGGTGCTTTTTGGTCTGAAGGTAGCTGAGGTGGCAAGCTATTGAGCATAACTAATTTGCTCAATTCTGATTCTATGCTTTTGGTAGGCGGTTTTGGGGTCAGGATCTCCCAGCGCCCTGTATGGAGAGAACTCAGTGGGGGTTTGACTGTTGTCAGCCTCGACCCCATGGAGGGTGAATATACATTTTGTTCACTATAAGTATGTGTGTGTTTCTCAATAAAGCATACTTCTTTTCACCCTTAACCAAGTCTTGACTGATGTTTGGAGTGTAATCACTCTAGGTATTCTACGGGACAAAGTCTTACTGCACACTTAATATGAAGGACATACATAATCAGCATTTTTTTAAAAAATATTCCTTGATTTTGAAACAACTAGAAAGATTATATTTATCTACTAACGGTTGATGTGCTGCCAAAGAACTATCTTTTTAGGATCTTCTGGAATTTGTACAGGCCTTACATTATTCTGATGACTAATTGGCAGAGAGTTCCAAAGTTATAGTTCTGGCACTAATCTGATCAACTTCCTATACATTGTATGCTAAGTTAAAGTACTCTATAGACCATGGTGTGGGATTTGAAATATATTCCATAAAACCGTAACCACATATGTACATCTTCATGGCTGAGTGCCATTTCAAAAGAGAAATCAGTAAGAGGCAATTTGATTTTCTATAAAGAAAGAAAACTACACAAAAGCCTCTTAGAGTTGAGATCAGCAAAACCAAGCTTACAAAAATAATGATGCCAAATGTACAAGGAAGCTCAGCATATTTTCAGCTAGTTAACAAAATAGGGGGAGGAAGGGGGACATTGACAAAATCTTTGGACTTAAAAAATAATCACATACCTATAAAAGCAAGATAGTTTGAGGAAGGGTAAGTAAACATGGTCAAAATATATATCTATTTTAATATGGGAAAATAATTAATAACTTGTCAAAACAGAGCAGTCTGTTCCCTCAAAATTAATTATTTATCACATGTATGGCCTATTAAGTCTAAAAATAAGATTCACTTATGTGAATATGATATGGGTACTTTACAAAGTGATTTGGTGTTGAATATTTAACAAGATCCAGCTAGTTTTTGTACTAATACACTTACAGTTGTATCAAAGAATTTTGGAATTCCCAAATTTATATTGAAAATTGATCAAGGACATTGCAATAGTCGAAAATCTATGTTTATAAAATAACATCAGGAGAAACACAGAGCCTTTTTTTTTAAATTCCATTGTTCAAATTGTTTAAGTAAAACATTATATCAGTTTGATCATCTTCTGTTGTCTTTGCATACTTTGCAAAGACTCCAGATGGTAACTGCTCCATACAGTCCTCTTCAGCTTCTGGCACTTCATCTGTTTCACACGGCCGGACTGGGGTGGCCTCATGCTCGTGCCCGGCCGGACCGACCAGGCACCCGCGCCCGGCCGCCATGATCGTGAGTCCATGCCCAAACAGCATGGACACACAGAAGGTAAACTTACCCCTTGCCGAGTCTCCCTCCGCTCTCCATGCTACATGTCCGGAAGTCGCGCTGGTATCTCCATGAACGCCGGATGCTTCCAAAGGTCGCAAAGGGACAGGCAGAGAATGCACCGCTGGATGTACGTTTTGGCATCACCATGTCCATACAACCAATGGGAACACTTCTTAGCTTATTGAAAGTCACTTTGCCTATCGTTTGATGCCCTGTCGTGGTTTCGATTTTGTTGTTTATCCGAGATCGCATTTATTTTTTGTATATTCTGGCATTTTGACCTTGGCTCGTCTTTGACTATTCTTCCTTCTTATTGACCTTGACCTTTGGCTTTTCCCTTGTATTTATTCTGCATTCTGTAATCCTGACCTCGGCTTGTCTGGTACTATTCTTGGAGCGTTCAATCCAGCCATTCTAAGATCCGGTAATGCACGTGTTGTTGTTCTAGTATTTGTTTTCCTTATATTTGCCTGTATAACTTATAACTACAAGGAATTTGTAACTGAGTTTAAGCTATCCTTCGAACCACTAGGGAAGGAGAAATCAGCTTTGATGCGTATCCAACAGGGTAATCATTCAGTATCTGATTATGCCATAGAATTTCGTACGTTGGCTCATGAGGTCGACTGGACCAATAGTGGCTTGGTTAAAGCATTTGCCGAGGTCCTGTCTGAGACCTTTTTGGACGAAACTGCAGCTAAAGATTTACCTGAGAACTTGAATGACTTTATTACATACATAATGCACATAGATAATAGGCTCAGAGAAAGGGAGAAGTTGAAAAGCAGACCAAAGCACTTAGCTATTCCTTTTTGCTCCTCGTTTTTCTCCTTCCCCTGCTGCTTCCCAACCTGATTCTGAACCCATGCAGCTAGTGGTAACTAAATTATCAAAGGTTGAGAAGCAATACAGTAGAATTGAGGGATTATGTCTGTATTGAGGCAAACAAGGTCATTTACGTTTATTATGTCCCATCCGTCCAGAAAACTTATGCACCTAAGGACCATTAGGTGACCAGCCTTAAGTGTTATGTATATGTCCCCTAATATGCATCTTAATTGATTTCTGCTTCTCATCTCTCTACCTCGGGGTGGTACTGTGTTTACATCCTACGCTCTTATAGATTCTGGAGCTGACGAAAATGTTATTGATGCAGAATATACTCACTTGCATCAAGTACACTAAAAAGCATAAAAACATCTTTGGCAATTGAGGCCATAGATGGTAGACCCCTCAAGAATCCTTTGATTACTCAGGAAACATGTTCTGTTACTCTATCCATATGTATACAGCGCTATGGAATTTGCTGGCGCCATATAAATGATAAAATAATAATAATAATAGGTGTTTTGCATAAGGAGTCTGTTATTTACCAGGTTATATCTTCTCCTACCTGCCCTGTTGTCTTAGGTTTCCCCTGGCTTTCTTTACATAACCCCCGTATAGATTGGGATCGGAAGGAAGTATTATCATGGGGTGACTCATGTAAGGAGAGATATATAACCTGTCAAACCTATTAATACTATCAATGTACCTACAGCCGCACCTTTATCTACGGAAATCCCATCTCAGTATATGTCAGTTTAAGAGGTGTTTAACAAGAGCCATGCTGAATACTTGCCACCACATAGACCTAATGACTGTGCCATTGATTTGTTGCCTGGTATTATGCCTCCTAGAGGTCGGGAGGATCCATTGTCCCTGCAAGAAAGCATGATAATGGAGGAATACATACAAGAATCACTCTTTAAAGGTTTCATACATCGCTCCTCTTCTTCTGCTGGTGTAGGTTTTTTCTTTGTCTCTAAGAAGGAGGGGGACTTGAGACCCTGCATAGACTAAAGAGATCTTCATAAGATAACCATGAAGAATGCCTATACAATACCCCTTATATCAAAATTGTTCGATAGACTCAAAGGGGCCACTGTTTTTACTAAATTAGATCTCCGTAGTGCCCATAATTTAGTAAAGATAAAGGAGGGACATGAATGGAAGACTGCGTTTAACACTAGGAGTGGGCACTATGAGTATTTGGTAATGCCCTTTGACCTGTGCAACGCACCCGCTGTTTTTCAGGACTTAGTTAATGATGTCTTGAGAGATTACATACACTCATATGTCCTAGTATATCTTGATGATATACTCATCTTCTCTCCAGGTTCTCTGCTCACTTTACATCACATATACTCATTCATGTGAGTATTGTCACACAGTCAGGGTGGTCTCATGTCTGTGCCCGGTCGGTGCAACCAGGCCCTGCGCCCAGCTGGCGCGACCAGGCACACGTGCCTGTCCAGCATGATCATGTGCCTGTGCCCAAACAGTGCGGACACACTGAAGGTAAACTTACCTCTTGCCGGGTCTCTCTCCGCTCTCCGCGGGACTAAAGCTCGCCTCCGTGTCATTAAGAACATCATGACTTTACGTCATGTTAATAGTAAAATCTTGGAATTTTATTAATGACACGGAGGCTCCTATTATGCTAGTTCAAAGCTGAGTCACAACCTGAGAAGAAAAATGGTAAATCAGGTGGAAATAAAATTTGTGTAACCAATCTGCCGCTTTCAACATATCATCAAGACGACAACCAATCCTGGAAGCTTTACACGCCATGGCCCCCCTTACAGAATGAGCTGAGAATGTCGAGGTATCAACACCCCCAAGGATAGAAGTCCTTTGACCCAACGAGCTAAGGTGGGTGTAGAAACTGGAAGGAAGGGGACCCAAAACGAAATAAACAGTTGACACAAATCTAGTGAACGTCCGAGTACGATCCAGGTAAGATACACAGGACAGGTAGAACGGAATACCTTGGATAGGAAACCGACTTCATAGCTGCCTTAGTCCTCCGAGATATATTAAATGATACTCCTTCTGGTGTAAAGGAAATCGTGTTCCAGTTCAAAGCTCTAACATCCGAAACCGTCTTACAGGAGAACAAACAAAGAAGCATGAGCAGCTTCCAAGAGAGGTGTTTCACGGACAACTCTTCATTCGGTAACCAGGAATCCAAGAAGTGCAACACCACATTGACATCCCAGATCGATGAGTATCTGGCTCTTGGGGGCCTGGAGAAATGCATACCCTTCAATAAGCTACAAACAAAAGAATGTTGTCCAATCGGGGAACCATGCAAACCATGGTGTCCTGCCGAGATAGCTGATCTATAGACATTAACAGGTTGGTGGGCCTTTCCTGATTCAAAAAGTGACATAAAAAAATGCAGTTTCGTATTAAGAGAGACAGAAACTGGATCCAACGACCTTTCCACGCACCAGCTAGCTCACACGCGCCATGCAGAACGATAGGTGGATCTAGTCCCAGGGGCCCAGGCTCTGTCCAAGAGTTTTGTAGTCATCTGTGGAACGTCTGCGACTGACCAGGGACTCCGGAAATTAGCCATGCCGTTAGTTGGAGTATGCCCTGGTCTATCAATTTGTGCGAGTTCCCATCTGGATCCAGGAGCAGGTCCAACCTCGTTGGTACCAGCCGTGGAAAATCTAAAGACATTTCCAGAAGTCAAGGGAACTATGGTTGAGTTTGCCACAATGGAAGCACTATCCCCAGCAAGCAGTCTTGTCTGCACAGGTACGACAATGTCTGAGAAATCAGGTTGAACGGAGGGAAGGCATAGTGATGAGAAGGCGGTCACGTCTGCAGGAAGGCTTCCACTCCCAGAGCCGCTGGCTCCGGCCACCAACTGAAGTATCGGGGCAATTGGGTGGATGCAAATAGATCCACATATAGTGGTCCCCACAAGCGATCCAACCGCTTGAAGGTCGACCGGAACAGGTGCCAATCTTCCCGCAGGTATCTGGAGTTCCAATCCTCCCACGTGTTGTCCAGCAGGATGTACTCGGCTATTACTGACACATCATTGTGGAGGCAGAATTGCCAGAAGTCTTTTGCCAGGTTCACCAACAGTTTGGACTTCGTGCCTCCCAGGTGATTTATATACCGGACTGCAGACACATTGTCCATGCGGAGCAGTATACAACAATTCCCCATAGTCGGTGAGAGCCTGGATTCGTCCGTGGACCACTTGCCACCTGTGGAGATGTTCCCACAACGTGCGCCTCAGCCATGTAAGCTTGCATTTGATTTGATGATCTTTTCCGGAGCGTTGCCGAATATTGCTCAACCGTTCCACGCCTCCATGTGGTAGAGCCACCACGCCAGTTCCTCCCTTGATTCCACGTCCAAACTCAGTTTGGATTCGTACAAATGACTCGACTTGAGGTGAGAGTCTTTCAGTTGTTACAGAGCATGGTAGTGCAGGGGTCTCGGGAAGATAGCCTGGATCGATGAGGCCAGCAGCCCTATCACGTGTGCCAACTGTCGGATGGAAAGGGATGAAACCCAGAGCATGCACCTGATCTCCTTCTAGATGGCTTTCAACTTCGCCACTGGGAGGAACAGAAACTGGGAGACCGAGTCGACATTGAACCCTAGGAATTCTATCTTTTGCACGGGGTTCACCATGGACTTCTCCCAATTGATGAGGAAACTCAAATCTTTGAGCACTTCTACGGTCCACTGCAAGTGATACAGAAGCTGGTCGGGTGAAGAGGACATGAGCAGTATGTCGTCCAGGTAAATTATCATCCGAACGCCTCGAGATCTGATGAATGCTACTACAGGCTTCATGATTTTTGTGAAGCACCAGGGAGCCAAGGACAGTCCGATGGGTAGACAGGTAAATCTCCATTGCTGTCCTCGCCACGTGAAATGTAACAAATCCCAATACTCCTTCGCTATAGGGATAGTCAGATACGCGTCCTTGAGGTCCAATTTGACCATCCAAACTCCTGGTCATAGACGATCTCTGAGGCAGTGAATGCCTTCCATTTTAAAATTCTGGTAGTGGAGGAAGGCATTGAGGTTTCGCAGGTTTATTACAGGCGAACACCTCCGCCCTGTTTGGCCCCCAGAAACAAATTGCTGGTGAATCCTGGAGTGTTGTACTGGACATACTGGATCACTCGCTTGGAGTGAAGTTCCACAATCTCTGAAGAGATAAGGACGGCTTGAGCTGTCAGTAAAGACAAAAAGAAATCAGGTCGAGGCAGATGCCCCTGATATTGTGTAATAGCCAGGCATCTGTAATGATCATACCCCATGCTTTTGTAAATAATGCCAGCCTTCCCCCATGCTTAATAGGGAAGAAGGGTAATTTAGAGAACTCACCGTAAGGGCATCTGTGGGAAGATTGTCCATGACCTCCATGACTTGCCAAAGGGCATCCTCGGGAAGGGGAGAAGGGCACAGGCTTGTACTCCTGGTAGGTGCGGGATGCGGGAACCTCTGTTAGTCCTCGAGGGACCTCTAAATCCTCAGCCGGGTGGACAGCTCCTAGATCTCCTGGCTCCAGAGAAAACCTTAGGGCCGAAGACCCTTTTCAGGTTTGATTGAGCCTTATCCAAGGCTCTGAAAGATTTTACAAAGGATCCCAGGTCCTTCACAAATGAGTCCCTGAGCAGCATACCCTTCGCTGAGGAACTGGGCTCCTTAACTGCTAGATTGACTAGCTTTGGCTCAATTTTAAGCAGGATAGCCTTATGGTGTCCTGCTGACAGTGCCGTGTTCGCTTTGCCCAATAGGCATATCAATCTCTGCACCCAGCCAATGGCTTCATCAAAATCCATGGGAACCTCCCCCGCTTTAGCGAATTCTAGCAGCTCATAGAGCTTGGTAGCTGGCCCCAGGGTGTCCAGAATCTTATCCTGACAATTGTGTAGAGAGAATTCCAACTCCTTTCTAGGTTAGGTTTCCACCCCATTTTGGCCAGAAATTGGGTGATTTCAGGATCCACCTACGGCGTCTTACATGCCACTTCAGATACGGATGGCCTGGGGCATTCCGCCCTCAGTTTGCTGCGACTCTCCTTGGAGAGAGGTGTGCGCAAACATAGTGTCAGATACTGAGCAATATGTTCTGGCTGGTCCCACTCTGTCGAGCGAGGGTGACTGAGGTTGTCTGGGTCAAACAGGGGATAGCCCTGTGGGTCCCGGACACCATCCCCCATCCCCGCTGCCAGGTCAGTAGAACCAGAACCAGTTTCTTGGCGATTTTTCCCAGCTATTGGCTCTTTTGCGCGGTAATGCGCCATCTTGGACTGCTGCATCAGTGGGAGAGGGGACGTATGTTTGGATTTACTTTGTGCCTTGCTGGCCACAGGGGCCGCTAGGTCAGCGTGGGCTGGGAGCAATGGCGGTGAGCCATGGGGTTGTATAAGGGACTGTACCAGTGATTGGGAGATGGAGGAGGACACAGTACCCATCGCAGAGGCCAGGGCCCTCTGAATGGATCTGTTCATACTTGAATCCAGGAGGGCCTGAAATTCCTGGCAAGGCATAAGGCCTGCATCCCCTGCTAAGGGGGGGAGTGGGGACAGGGAGTCAGGGTTGGGATAGTTAGGGCCATCATTTTTGTTCATATTTTCTTTCAAGTTAAATTTTCTCTTTGCTGCTGAGGAATATATTAAAGAAAGAGAAAGCATAATAGGAGCCTCTGTGTCATTAATCAATTGTGTCTTATGATATTATTTGACTGGATTATACATAGTCTTTGAGAATCTCATAAAGATTTAATCTTTGGAATCCAAAATAGGTATTGCACACACTTGCAAAAAAATTATCAACACCGTAGTGCTTCACATACCAGGGAGACTACTAATCCCTTAAAACATATCAGATGAAAGAAAAAGATGTTTGGGTACACACCGGACATATCCCAATTTGCAGACTTTATTGCAGTGGAGTAGCAATGTTTCGGCTCCCACACAAGCCTCTTTCAAGCTACAAAAGGCTTGAGAAAGGTTTGTGTGCTACTCAAAACTTTACCATTCCACTCCAATAAAGTCAGAATGTTGGTATGAATCCGGTGTGTGTCCCTGGACATCTTTTTCTTTCATCTGAAAAGATTTTCACTTAATGAAATGCTCATTTTTGGGGGATGCAGGGGGTGTTATAGCCTATTTATAAAATCTGTAACAACAGATGGTGCATACAAAATAAAAATAATCTACTTAGGAGAACATGCCCTATCATAAAAAATAAACATTGGGATGTTTCTTTCTGTTTCATTAAACCTTAATGCATAGTTATTATAAATGTACACTTTTTTTAGACAAGCCTGCTTTATTGAATACTGATGATAGTTACTTATTACGTTTTAGACTTGTACCGTTACATACCCTCCAGGGGATGGATCATTTGGGCTATAAAACATGCTGGGAATGAAACCCATCTGTTAAAAGGTCATTTCCTTACAGAAGAATCCACTTCAAAATTTGCAACAGTAAAGATTATGTTAAAGAGGAACTGGCACGTCACACGAGTTAATATTATATTAACTGATCGCCTATATTTAGCAAATGTGTATTTATGAGGTATAAAAGTAAAATGAAATGTAATTTAATAAACTGCAATAATTACCTTTGAGGGTTAACTACAGCTCTACTGGCTGTCACATTAGGTCCCCCCTTCGGCATGTGTCGCCAGTGAACGAGCAGAGGCAGAGCCCGAACCAGTGCCGAAGGACATCGGTGCTTCAGTCAGATAAGTCACAGAAGGAGTTTTTAACCCCTTCTGCACCACGAGGAGGGCCACAAGGGAGGGGGGCAATATAGGAGGCTATAGTGCCAGGAAAACAACTTTGTTTTCCTGGCACTATAATTTCCCTTTAATACAAGTTATAGGAGATTTTCAATCTTTCATTCAATGGTACAATTTTCAGAGAAGTGAAGTTTTCCTTCTAACAAATAAGATAATATGATCCCCAATAAAGATATTCCAAAAGAGGATGTGCAATGTCTGAGCAGTACAGAATTGTAGGTTTAATAAAACACTCAAATAAAATTCAAAGATAAAGAGAGCAGGGATTAACAATACTAAAATTTTTCACTTTTCCAAGGGACATACATTATTATACATTTAATATTATTTTTTTATAGCAGCCTCTAGCAGGCTACGTGGTTATCCACACCTTTTTGCAACTAGCAGTTCCTCTTTAAATACAGCTGTTGACAAAGGAAGTGCAAACAGTAAGGTTCACTCATTCTTACTCAGACACCCCATGGCTTCCCCATGGCACAAGCTTTTTAGTCTATATTTCAGTATATAGCAGGCTGGTTATATGCTTGGAAAGGGCACCATGATAAAATGCTGTTTAAAAGCCAAAACTGTCTTTTAAACATTGTTTAGCTTTGTAAATCAACCACAAATTTTGCTGTAAGTTAGAATTTATAGGCCCAATGAATCCTTGCCCGGGTGAATTAGTGACAAGGAAATCTAAAAGATCCATTTATCAGTAAGTATTGGCTGAGCTCCCTGAGCAATGCGTGCTTGGAAATCCTTCAGTCCAAAGACATTGTACTTGTTCATCCCATTAGGTCTTGAGTACCCTTGTATTGATTTAGCACTATTTTATCTTACCAAAGAGTACCTAATTTCATACATCATCATTTCCTCAGTGAAATACTAGCTTAGACCGTATTATAATAAAAAAGCTGTCGAATTAAACTGCAAAACAGGTGTATTATCACATTACAACTGGTTCTGTTTATTGACCTTTCACTAAATATGACACAAATGTTTGTTTTCTGTAAGTGGCAATGTATTGCGGAGGTCATATGAAAGCTGTCATTGATCTATAAGATCATTCTCCTTAGCGGCTAAACAGTTAACATTGGGGTAGATTTACAGTTCAGCCTGACTCGAAGATTCTAACAGTGATCACTTTATATCTATACTATAATAGAATGATGACTATCATAAAAAGTCAGTCTGTTTCTGCAATGCTCTCTGGCTACTACTGTTATATATGTGTGTCAGGTTAAGAGCATTGTTAATAAAACTTCATTACTGTAGCAGTAAAGTGCCAGTGAGAGAGAAGTATATTTTAGGAGAGCCTACTCAGTACACCTTTAATATTTATTCAGTAATATCGGTACTCAGAAATCACCAGTCTATTGATATTTTGTGTTATTGTTCAATTTTGTTTTATAAAAAAAAATAATCTTAGTTACTTTATCTAAATTGAAAAGTTAATCGTTGATAAGTTCACTGCTACCGTGATCTTGTGTAAATTTGAGATTTTACTGAGTTATTTACTAAAGTGTGAATTCAAAGTGAATTTCAAATGTGAAGCCACAGTAGCCAAATCTTTCCGTTTCACTATTTTACCTTAAAGGGACACTATAGTCACCAGAACAACTACAGCTTATTGTAGTTGTTCTGGTGAGTATAATAGCTCCCTTCAGGCATTTTCATGTAAACAATGCCTTTTCAGAGAAAAGGCAGTGTTTACATTGCCCCTAGGGACACATCCAAATGGCCACTCCTTAGATGGCCACTGGAGGGGCTTCCTAGCTCAGGGCTGCACAGTAAGCAGCCCTGCCATTCAGTGTCCCCATGTTCTGCATGGGGATGCTGAATTTTGCTCATAGAGATGCATTGATTCAATGCATCTCTACAGGGAGTGCAGAATTATTAGGCAAGTTGTATTTTTGAGGATTAATTTTATTATTGAACAACAACCATGTTCTCAATGAACCCAAAAAACTCATTAATATCAAAGCTGAATATTTTTGGAAGTAGTTTTTAGTTTGTTTTTAGTTTTAGCTATGTTAGGGGGATATCTGTGTGTGCAGGTGACTATTACTGTGCATAATTATTAGGCAACTTAACAAAAAACAAATATATACCCATTTCAATTATTTATTATTACCAGTGAAACCAATATAACATCTCAACATTCACAAATATACATTTCTGACATTCAAAAACAAAACAAAAACAAATCAGTGACCAATATAGCCACCTTTCTTTGCAAGGACACTCAAAAGCCTGCCATCTATGGATTCTGTCAGTGTTTTGATCTGTTCACCATCAACATTGCGTGCAGCAGCAACCACAGCCTCCCAGACACTGTTCAGAGAGGTGTACTGTTTTCCCTCCTTGTAAATCTCACATTTGATGATGGACCACAGGTTCTCAATGGGGTTCAGATCAGGTGAACAAGGAGGCCATGTCATTAGATTTTCTTCTTTTATACCCTTTCTTGCCAGCCACGCTGTGGAGTACTTGGACGCGTGTGATGGAGCATTGTCCTGCATGAAAATCATGTTTTTCTTGAAGGATGCAGACTTCTTCCTGTACCACTGCTTGAAGAAGGTGTCTTCCAGGAACTGGCAGTAGGACTGGGAGTTGAGCTTGACTCCATCCTCAACCCGAAAAGGCCCCACAAGCTCATCTTTGATGATACCAGCCCAAACCAGTACTCCACCTCCACCTTGCTGGCGTCTGAGTCGGACTGGAGCTCTCTGCCCTTTACCAATCCAGCCACGGGCCCATCCATCTGGCCCATCAAGACTCACTCTCATTTCATCAGTCCATAAAACCTTAGAAAAATCAGTCTTGAGATATTTCTTGGCCCAGTCTTGACGTTTCAGCTTGTGTGTCTTGTTCAGTGGTGGTCGTCTTTCAGCCTTTCTTACCTTGGCCATGTCTCTGAGTATTGCACACCTTGTGCTTTTGGGCACTCCAGTGATGTTGCAGCTCTGAAATATGGCCAAACTGGTGGCAAGTGGCATCGTGGCAGCTGCACGCTTGACTTTTCTCAGTTCATGGGCAGTTATTTTGCACCTTGGTTTTTCCACACGCTTCTTGCGACCCTGTTGACTATTTTGAATGAAACGCTTGATTGTTCGATGATCACGCTTCAGAAGCTTTGCAATTTTAAGAGTGCTGCATCCCTCTGCAAGATATCTCACTATTTTTGACTTTTCTGAGCCTGTCAAGTCCTTCTTTTGACCCATTTTGCCAAAGGAAAGGAAGTTGCTTAATAATTATGCACACCTGATATAGGGTGTTGATGTCATTAGACCACACCCCTTCTCATTACAGAGATGCACATCACCTAATATGCTTAATTGGTAGTAGGCTTTCGAGCCTATACAGCTCGAAAGCCTACTACTAAGAGGATGATGTGGTCAAAATACTAATTTGCCTAATAATTCTGCACTCCCTGTATGAGGAGGTGCTGATTGGCCAAAATTTTGTTTGGCCCCGCCCCTTGCTGATTTTAGGCAATCCAATGCTTTCCCCACGGGAAAGCATTGGATTGGCTAAAAATCTGCTATTTTGATGATGCCACCAATGGGACGGGGCCAGCACCGGTGGACCCGTGTAGAGCTGAAAATAGGGTGAGTTTTGATATCTCACAGAAAGAATGGGAAACTATTTTCCTAAATGCGCACAAAGCTACCACATCTACTATAGCACAAGAGAGTAACTACAAACGCATAGCCCGCTGGCACTATACCCCAGCTAAAATACAACGAATACATAATTCTGCCCCACAGACCTGTTGGAGATGCCAACATGAGGCAGCTCACCATGCCCACGTCTGGTGGCAATGCCCACTGATAGTATCATACTGGAAGAGAATCCATGCCATGACACAATTGATACTCCAAGAAACCATCCCATTCGCACCACTACATTATCTATTCTCATTACCCCCCCTCCCCCCAGGTATTAGGAGAGAAAAAGCCTCCCTTTTCAGTTTTTTGGCTATGGCAGCCGCCCACCTCATACCTAAGTACTGGAAACACACGCAAACTCCCTCGATCAGAGAATGGATAGGTCAGGTGAACGAAATCAGACAAATGGAAGAAATAACATATGCACACACTAAAAACTTCCAATCCTTCACTCAAATTTGGCAGCCGTGGCAATACTTTATGGCAGCCAAGCATACTGCCTAACCGAAGTCCTACCACATTTTCTGCCTCCCACCTTGATTCCCCCACCCTCCCTCCACTCCCCCCTCCTTTCCCTGTCTACTAGCCGCACACCCTAGAAAACTACATGGGCCAATCCTTGACAAGACCAATCTGCTAGGAAGCACGCTTCACCCTGCCCCTTCTGATTCACTGCATCAATGACTCCGCACTAGTGGAAACCACTTTGACCTTACAATGATTGTTACTCTTGAACATGTAAGCTCAGTGAAATACTTGACTACTTATCCATTTCCTGCATTAACCAGCAATACTGCAATACACACACTAAGTTGTGTCACCATGTTTAAACCTCCTTATTCAAGTCAAGCAACACGATTACCACTATTGTTAACTATTATAAACCGTTGTTTGTAAAACTGTTCATCTATCCTACAATGTGATCTTACTACTCTGTTAACAAAGATAACTACAGAACTTTTGTATAAGTGTCTAGCGAAATATTGTTGTACTGCATTATCTATTTAAAAATAAAAAAAATTTGAAAAAAAAAAAATAGGGTGAGTTTTATGCCTGAGGAGGCTAAGGGGGGGCAAGCCACCTAAATGGTGGGTTTTCACTATAGGGTCAGGAATACATATTTGTGTTACTGATGCTAAAGTGATCCTTTAAATTTGACATTCAATTTGAATTCTCACTTCAGTGAATATCCCTGTAAGGGTTCTCAAGCCGGAATAGTCCTTACTTCTCTATTTTCATGTTCTTTTTTTTTACTATGTATTTAGATCATGTAAGTTGGTTTTAGAACAAAAATGTATTCCATTCCCACAAGTGCTTTTTGGGAAATCAAACACACTGATGCTTAGCTTTCATATGGGTCCTGGCATTCATGTGGATGTTACTCTGTATCACCTACCTAGAGATTGTTGCAGACAACGTACACCCCTTCATGCCAATGGTGTTTCCTGATGCCAGTGGTCTTTTTCAGCAGGATAATGCACACTGTGACAATGCAAAAATTGTTCAGAAATTATTTGAGGTACATGACAAATAGTATAAGATGTTGCTTTGGACTGCAAATCAAATTCTTCAGGTTTCAAGCTGATTGAGCATCTGTGGATGTGCTGTAACCCACCTCACAACTTGCAGGACACAAAAGATCTGCTGTCAATATCTTGGTGCCAGATAACACAGGACACAGCAAGAAGTCTTGTGGAGTCCATGCGGCAATGCATCAGAGCTATTTTGATAGCACCAAGATGACCTACACAATATTAGGGAGGTCATTTTAATCTTGTGGCTGATCAGTGTACATTCCCTCAAAATGTCCCATTCTTTGGTATTGTCACAAATTTCTCAGCGAACATGAACGGACAATATTCTTGTTTAACCAATCTTATATATTTTAAGTGTAATGCTGTTGTCAGTTATGGATTTTTCCTTAGGTCATATAAATAAAAGCTGTATGAATACATACATTGTTGCAGACAGTTAGAATATTAAGCCACTATTTGACATATGTATTTCAGCTGCCTTGTATGAACAATTCTGAGTTCAATTAATACCACTGGCAAGTAAACCGGCACTGTCAACCCCCTCTGCAAAATGAATATTTTATAAAGATATAATCTTTATGAAATACTTATATTAACTGTGTTGGAATTTCACTGTAATTACAACCTAGTCAAAAAATATTATATAATACTACTTTATCTCAGTATTTGTTCACACCTTTCCCTGTGTGTAAGTCAAACGCAGGAAGGTGTGATTAGGGATGCATTAACAACGTGATTTAACTGCTGAATGGCAGAGAATTGAACAGAGAAACCACAGGGACATGGTATATACACCAAAACTGCTTAATTAAGCTAAAGTTGTTTTGGTGACTATAGTGTTCCTTTATTGTTAAGATAGCCAGGATAATTTTACTTTGAATTTTCTCTTTAGTGAATAGCCCCAATACGTGCATTAAACAGCGCCGTCAAAGCTGATCGTTTCATGTAAGCTAATATAATAATAACAATTGTAGATTTAACCAATTTTGAATGCATTGTCTCCTTTTTGGAGATATATTGGCAGGTGGTTTCACTTTTGTTTTGTTTTTGTTTTTCTCTGGAAGTAAACAGAGATTACTTATTACAAATCTTGTTGATCCATATCTTCAAAAAGAGACAAAAAGAAAAAAACAAATCTTAAATGGTCATGTTCATATAGCAAACAGCCTACACCCAGTCTATTCAGATTTAGAATAACATTATATGTGAAATGCAGAAAAGGACACATCATTCGATATCAATAGCTATTTTCCAAGTGATGGTTCCCCTACAACCTCCTTTATTTTGTTTTTTATTTATATTGAACATTCTTGTGGAAGATTGTTGTTTTTCTGGGCTTTTTTTATTAAATAAAATATTTGTTTACTGTCATAACTACAATGTAGTCATTTATTGGTTGCACCTATTAATGCTATATCACCTGCATAACCCAGAAACACTAAACATGTTTTGCTGATGTACGAACGTCATTAATAAAGAATGAAAAAAATAAAAACAGGGAACACCATTTATATAATCTGTTTGAGTTTCCGACTGAGTTGGAGAAAAGCTGTGAAACACTTCAATGGATTGAAACTTGCTACAGCCGAGTGACACAACACACTATAAGACTGCTGAAGAGAAAGAAGTAGGAAACTGGGAAGGGAACCACATCACATGGAGTCAAATATAGAACAGGTCCATGAAAGAAGGGAGGAAGTAAAGGAGTCATACTGGATGGGGAACTGCAAATATGACAAAGGAAAGGAATTAACAAACCAAAATCGTCTAGAAGTGCTATGCCAACCAAAATATAAATCAGTGTTTTTGGCTGGAGTAAGCCATGCTGCCATTTTTCAACTGTAAACGGAAAAAAAAAGAATGAAATAATACAAATTAATACTGTAGATCCCACAGTGAGGCTAAGTTCTCCCTGCATCCCAATCATTCTCCGATGACATCACTCCCCCGACTGATGGGGTGGGTTTGACCCAGTAGAGCTTTGGAGATCACTTAGGCAGCACATGTTATGCTTGCTTACAACAGATGCCCAATATGTACAGAATTAACATTGACCAGCGCAGAACACTCACTGTCAGAGGTGGACTGTAACTGAAATTGGAAAACACTGAAGTGGTCATGGTGCTTAGCGTAATCCTTTAATATATGGAGTTCATTTTACACTCACTCTGGTTAAAGCTAAAAAGATCCTGGAAGCATATTAAACATATTGTGCATACAATACATATTTTTCTTTTTGCAAGGAAAACGTAGATTTTAATTTTCAAAAGTTATATTTTATTTTAAAAATCACTTTTGTTAGATAGAATTCAATACATATTCAATAAATATGTTGGTTTAAAAAAAAAATGAAAATTCCTATGGTGCACACCTTAATGTCACATGTTGCACATATTTTTAACCAGCATCCGCAGGGAGGCCGGGCTCCCTGGAGTGACAGGCCCGGTCGCAGCTGCGACCCCTGAGACCCCTATATGTACGCCACTGGTAACAGCTCTGAGTGTTCTCCTATAATGCCTGATGAGGCTGGAGTACACAAGGCAAGATATCTAAGACCATTTCTCCATACAGAATCTTTTCAGATCCTTCAAATACTTAGGTCAACTTCATGGACTCTCCTCTTCAGTTCACCCGACAGATTTTTTTTATTTTTATAAAGCTCAAGTCAAGACTGGGATGGCCATGGCATTTGATTTTGTGGTCAGCAAACCATTTGTGTGTTCATATCCAGCATTTCACATTTGGACTGTCACATGGGTGGGATCAGCCTGACATATACATGATATAGATTCTCTTTGTGATAGCACAAGTGAGCAAAGATTCTCTGAGCTTTTGCCCGTTCCCAGAGTTCTCATAGCGCCGCTAGCTGGCAAACAGTTTTGATTTTTTTTTTTTTAATCTGGACCTAAATTTAAAGCCTTCAGGCCAGGATTTTCAGCATTCGGTCTGGATTTCAGCCTGTAATTCGGACAAGATTCAGGACCATTCAGGCCTTGAATGACAAAATCCAGACATTGTTAAATTGTGAGAACAATGTCCGGATTATGCAGCTGTACGGTTTTGCCTCCGACTTTGGTAGAACAGTGAATGACTTTCTAGCTTTATTTTGAAACATGTAGCTACCATGCATAGGTAAAAATCTTTTATCTCAATAAGCACTTGCATTTTCAATGTTAATGTTTTAGTAGCACTTAGGAATCTGAAATAATTTTTTTTTTTGAATTTGACAATTTTTATTTTTATCGGATGGGGAGATGGGGTACAGAAGAGAGCAGGGGGGGGGGGGGGGGGAAACAGTATATAGCATCCAAGCTCAATACTTTGTGTACATAGTCATTTTTACAGTCAGCAATTTGATTCAAGTGTGCAAGGTTAGTGTGTGGGCAGAGTCTTTTGATTTATTTCTAGTCCCCTGGTCGTATGTGCCTCATGCTAGGTTGCCATGTGTAACATGTTGTTGCAGAGGGTGTCTGCTCGTTAAGGTGTTCCAGCATAGGGGGGTGTCTGTACCCTGTCAAGGTGTGTTTGTTTGATGGTGTCTTGTGTCTCGTCCCTGCTGCTGTTGGGACCGTTCACTTTTTTGCCTGGGACCTTAGCCTATCTTTAAGTGTATATGTTGGTGTATAAGGTTGTCATTAGTCGGTATGCCTATGCTTGCATTTGTGCCTTGGGGAGGGAGGGTGGGTGAAGGGGGCAGGGTGGCTTGGCAGGGTGGCTTAGCGGGTTGTGGGTTGTGGGTTCCCCTGGTTCTTTTGTTGGGGTACTGGCAGAAAGAGGGAAGTGCTTCCGTCGTGAAGCAGGTTGTGAGGAAGCGGTTGAGTGTCCTCCTGTGGTGTTTTTATGCGGTGTGTTGGATGCGAGTTCGTCTACAGGGTTGTAGCCTATTCTCGTCCCACATTTCCCATGCTGTGGTGTAGTATGTTGCTTTTGGTCTCGCTTTCCTTGCCATTATTTCGTAGCGTTTGGAGTCGTCAATTGCTTTGATACATTGTTCTATTGTCGGTGGGGTTGCTTGTTTCCATTTCCTGCTTATGGTTGCTAGTGCTGAGATGATGATGTGGTAGAGGAGGTATCTGTGGCTTTTCTGCAGTTTGTTCGGGAGTAGAAGTAGAAGAAATGTTTCCGGTAGGAGTGGTAGGTGCGTTTTGGTGCATCTTGCCGCTAGTTCCTTTACTTCCCGCCAGTATGTTGTGAGTTGCGGGCAGTGCCACCAGATGTGGATCATGGTGCCCTTGTCTGCTTGGCATCTCCAGCATATATCTGATGCATCGGGAAAGCTGAGCTTGAGGCGTGTGGGTACCAGGTACCACCTGTAGAGAACTTTTCGGGAGAGTTCCACATGGTTCGTGCAGAGTGTCATTTGTTTGTGTGCTTTGTAAATATTCTGCCATTGGGCTTCAGTGAGTGGGTGTTTGATGTCTTTCTCCCAAGCTGTTGGGATGGGGATTTTTTCGCGGATTGGGTATGTTCTGAGGTGTAAATCAGTGAGATCAGTTTCTTGACTGGTTTGGTTGCTAGACATATCTTTTCGACTTCCAGTAGGGGTGGTTCTGGGAAGGTTATCGCCAATGTCCTTGTCTGTAGAGCGAACCAGGCTTGCAGTTGCCTGTAGGGAAAGGCAGCTGTTGCAGGTAAGTGGAATTCTCGTTGGAGGTCTGGCCATTGTTTGAGGTGGGAGTCTGTCGTGAGTTGGGAAAGGGTTCGTACGCCGTGTTTGTTCCATATTTTGTAGTTGAAGTCCGTGATGATGACGCCCAGAGCTTCCAGTGGGAGGGCTGGGGATATTTTCGTCAGGATGCCCATCTTTTTGCGATAGTTATCCCATATCGTTAAAGTGAGTTGGGTTGTTGGTAGTAGTGATTTGTTGCTTGGTCTTTGGTGTTTCGGTATCCAGGCCATAGTTGGTAGGGAAAGTCCATTAGCGTATCTCGTTTCAATTTCTGCCCAGGCCATCTCTTCTTTGTGGTGGAATGCTGAGAGGAGCGGGGCTATGTTTGCTGCGCGGTAGTATCCTCTTACGTCAGGTAAGCCCATACCTCCTTGTGAGAGCGGTCGGAACATAGTGGTGCGCGCTACCCTGGATTTTGTATTTTCCCAAACATATATGTTGATTTGTTTTTGTATTTCTAGGAGATGCTTTGTGGGGAGTTGGAGGGGGAGCGTTCTAAAGAGGTATTGTATCTTAGCTAGAAGTATCATTTTCGTCGAAGCTATTCGTCCCATCCATGATACGTATTTGCCTTTCCATCCTTGTGTGGTGGATTTGATTTCCCCTAGAAGTTTTAGGTAATTTGCTTTAAATAAAGTGGCTGGTGTGGGTGTGAAGTTGACCCCTAGAAACTTGATATGGTCTTGTCTCCATTCATAGTTAAAGTGTGTTTTCAGGGCGTTCAGGTCGTGGTTTGGGATGTTAATGCTCAGGGCTTGTGTTTTTTCTATGTTTAATTTGTAGAAAGAGTACCTACTGTAGAGAGCCAGTACCTACTGTAGAGAGCCATTTTTGTAGGACCGCTAGTAGGAACGGCCAGTGGAGTCTGTCGAATGCTTTCTCGGCATCGAGGGATAGGAGGATGCTTGGGGCCCTTTTCTCCTTCAGACTATGTAAGAGATTTTGTACTTTCCTTGTGCCGTCGGCTCCTTGCCTGCCGCTGACAAATCCCACTTGGTCTTTGTCGATTAGCTCAGGGATGATGGGGGAGAGTCTGTTCGTGAATATTTTTGCAATGAGCTTGACATCAGTGTTCAGTAGGGAAATTGGCCGTAAGTTTTGACTTCTGTTGGGGGTTTTCCCCGGTTTCGGTAGGGTAGCTACGTGAGCCATTAGCATCTCTTCTGGCAGTGTTCCCGTTTGTAATGTGTGGTTGATTAGTTTGCGTAAATGGGGGGCCAGGGTATGTGCGAATTGTTTGTAGTACGAGTTAGTTAACCCATCGGGGCCTGGGGACTTCCCTATGGGGAGTGCATGAATTGTGTCTATGATTTCTTGGACCGTTACTGGGGCCTGCAGACTTTGTTTGTGTGCTATAGATAGCGTGGGTAATGTTGTTTTTTGGAGGTAGTCTTTGATGTCTTCGGTTGTGGGTTTGTGTAGCGCAGGGTCAACTTTTAGGTTATATAGCTCTTGGTAGTAATCTGCCATTTCATCGTTTATGTCTTGTGGGTTGTGGATTTTTCCTCCCTTTTTATTGAGCAGGTACGGGATTTTAGAGTTCGCTTGTTTTTGTCGAAGGATGGTTGCTAGGTGTTTCCCTGCTCTATTACCTTGTGTATATGTTTTTCATCTTCAACTTTGTTAAGATATGAGTTGTCTTGCTTAGGGCTAGTGTGTTGAGTTGATTGGTTATGAGTGCTATAGAGTTGGCTAGTTCATCGGTCGGTTTCAATAGGTGTTCATTGGTCGTGTCTCGCAGTTTCTTTAGGAGGTCCAGATGTTCCCGTTCTCGTTGTTTTTTCAAGAATGATTCTTGGCTTATCATAAGGCCTCTCATAACAGGTTTGTGGGCCTGCCAAAGGGCTGCGGCGGGGGTTTCCGGGAGGTCATTGAGTTCAAAGTATGTTTTCAGGCTGTTCATAAGTTTTGTCGTGAATACAGTGTTTTGAAGCAGGGTGTCATTTAGACGCCACGGTGGCTTTCCTCGGTGTTGGTATTGAGTTAGTATGGTCATTGTAAGAGGTGCATGGTCAGACCAGACTATGTTCCCTATGGAGCAGTTAGTGATGGCCGGGAGAAGTGTGCCTGATATCAGGATATGGTCAATCCTTGAGTATGTTTTGTGGACTTGTGAGTAGAACGTGTATTCTCTTTCATTCGGGTTGCGTGTTCTCCATGTGTCGTATAGTCCATATTCGTGGATCAGTTTCGTGAAGGCTATGTTCGCTGTCTTTAAGTTAGTGTGCCTAGCGGAATCGGCTTTTATTGTGGAGTCCATGTGGGAGTTCATGGTGTGGTTGAAATCTCCACAGATAACCGTGGGTGTGTTCGTCGTATGTGGCAATTTCGCGAGGATTTTATGTAGGAAATTTCTTTGTTGGTCATTTGGGCTGTATAAGCATACCAGCAAGAATGGTAGGTTGTTCAATATGCAGTGTAGGATCAAGAACCGACCTTGACTGTCTTTTTTAACGTGGAGTATTTCCGTGGTGAGTGACTTATGTAAGAGAATAGAGATTCCTCGTGATTTTGAGGAGTGGGTGGCGTGATACTGAGTGGGGTAATCTGGGAGTGCGAATGTGGGAGTTCTGTTGGTGGCAAAGTGTGTCTCCTGGAGACACACTATGTCTGCTTTATGGCTTTTCAGATCTTGCAGCAGCAGTCTCCGTTTGTGTGGTGTATTCAGCCCCTTGGTGTTGTGGGAGTAAAGGGTCACGTGTGCCATTTTGTGGGTCCAGAGGGTGCAGTAGATTTGTGCGTGATCTTATCGTCACTGGGTGTGGGGGGGGGGGGGGGGGGGGGGGGGGGGGGGGGGGGGGGGGGGGGGGGGGGGGGGGTTGGGTGGAGAGACTGCGGGAGGGGTGTAGCAGTATGTACAACGGCCTATTTAGGTCTGGTACGCTAGTCGTACCGTGGGGGATCGGAGTAGTGGTAATCCAAGTGGGTGGCTTGCGGGATCCGCTTGTTAACTAGGGTGGAGCAGATGGTCATATGGACATGCGCAGTCGTTGCGTAGGGTGGGGGGGAGCTTCAGCATAGCAGGCAATTGTGCTATGCAGGCAGTACGTTTCAGTATATCTTGTAACAATGTAACATTTTAAACAGTAATAACATTTGTAACATTTATAACATTTACACGTAACTAAGTGTGTTGCAGCAAGTGTGTTGTCTGTTTTGTCGTTGTGCTGTGCTCATGTGTGGCAACGCCATGGTGGGTGTCTATGGGTCGTTCAGTGCCACGTCTTCTCTGTGGTACAGTGCGGGTCATCGTGTGCGGGGGGTCAGCTCGGATTAGAGGTGTCAGTTGGTGTGAAGTATGCATGGTAGTGATTGAGATTGTGTTGTTTGGAGAGTTGTACCGTGTGTTGTGTGGTGCAGCTTCGTGCCTCCATGTTGCGTTGTGGGGTTGGGTGCTTGTGTACGAACAAGAGCTTGTCCCTCCGTCTCCACATGTGTCACTGCATCTGGGGATTTGTCGGACTATGTGACGTCGGCAGGAGGGGGGAAGCGTCCGTTCCTGGTGTGCCCTAGGTGGTGGGGTTGCTGTGTGGCCAGTCTCTTATTATTAATGTCACCTTAGATTTTTCAGAATCGACCCGCCCTCACCACACCCCACCACCCACACCCCTAAAAAGCATCCTTTTTTGTCCACTTCATACGTTGCAAGACATGGGTTAGAGTTATTTAAAGTGAGGGTTTGGAGGAAGTGGGACAATACGTAGCCATGAGTGATATTAGTTATAATGAACAGAGTTTTGGTAACATCATGAATATCAGCAGCATATCCAGGAACACCCTAATGTACCCTCACTGTCCGCCATTTAGGCCCCCTTTGCATCAGGAGATGCAGCTCGTATCTCGTTTTATAAGGGTGGCAGTATGTATATCGGGCCCTAGGGCTGTCGTCCCCGTCTATGGTGACAGTCGGTGGTCACCAGTCGGCATGTTACTGCTTGGACACGGTGCACCATAGCCCTGCTGTGTGTGGTGGTGGTGGCTGCATCTAAATTGTATATATGTGCTTAATCATCGAAAGCGACATGTGAAACCACAAGAGTTAACATTATCAATATCAGCAGTGTCAGTATACTTGCGCCATAATGTAGATTTTTTTTTTTTTTGTAGTTAATTCATTCGCTCAGTTCGTGTGGATTTGCGGCTGTGGGCCGAGGATGCTGGGGGGGTGCTCTGTTTACTACGCGGACTCCATCTCGCCAGTTCGTTCATGGCATCTTCTGGTCGCGAGAAGAGCTTCGTTTCTCCATTCCTCGTCAGTATAAGCTTGGTGGGGAAGCCCCATCTATAGCGGATGCCTCGGTCCCTCAATTCTGTTGTGACTTGCTGGAAGTCCCTTCTTCTCCTTAATGTTGCGGCTGATAAATCCGCCATGATAAGCACAGACGGGTAGTCATCGTGCGGCTCTCGTTTGTTGCGGTGGGCCCGGAGCACAAGTTCTTTAATATGGTAATAATGTGCTCTGAGTACAACATCGCGGGGCACGGTGTCCGGTAGGTGCTTTGGTTTGGGGACCCTGTGGACTCTGTCGACCAGTAGCATGTCTGAGGGGATGTCTGGGGCATAGGCATGCATCAGGCCCCTAACGTACAGTTGTAGATCGTCTGGTTGGACTGATTCAGGAACACCTCTTAGCCGAAGGTTGTTCCTGCGGGCTCTGTCCTCATAGTCCGCCAGCTTTCCTTCCATGGCCTCCATTCTTTGCTGTAAGGTGAGTAAATTTTCGGAGATCCCGGTTTGTGCATTTTTTAAATCTTGGCAGTCGTTTTCCACTGAGGCTGTTCTGTTGGAGAGTTCTCTAACTTCAGTTTTTATTTGTTCAGCTGTGGATTGCCAGGTTCGTATCAGTTTTGCCGACATTGCCTCCATTGCCTTCTCAAAGTGGGTTATCGTGAGGTGTTCGGTCTCTGGTATCTCGTCCCGCAGTGTCAGGGGAGAGCCTGCATCTGGGCTGTCGGCGCCATCTTGCGCGGCGGTAAGCATGGCCTGCGCGGTTTCTATTGCGGCAGGTATTTTATGTCCGAAGAAGTTACTTTTGTCAGCTTTGGGTGCCGCTTTCTTCCCCTTAGCCTGTGACATGCTTGGGTGTTGGTTTATGTTGTTTCTGCTCGTTTATTTCGCTTATGTGCGGATCCCATGTGCCGGAGCAAAATCTTAAGCTGCCATTTTGTCCGGCGGTTAGCCACGCCCCCCCGGAATCTGAAATAATTTTAAAGAACACAAATAGTTTCAATCATATTTTGGTTAAGAGGGCGAGCAGCAATAAATTGTCTTGTCCATTCTAAACTGTTAGTTTTAAAGAGTTTATGTTGGCTGTTCCATTCAGAGCTAGAATGAGACTATGGATTGTAAGCCATTTAATGTAAAACCAAGTACATATCTTTAAGTGTGTTCTGGTGTCCAAAATCCCTTTCGGTACGAAGTATGTGTGACAGTATAAAGTATTTTTTGAGGAGTAACATTTTTATTTTAGGCTTTGGCTATCCAGCTCAGATTTCTGAAAAGATCATTACCACTAGTTGAAATTTGATAATTAGATGAACTTATCAGAAAATACAATATCCTTCACACACAAATATCGCTGTGCTGAACTGGCGATTTTATTTAGTCATATAAGTTCTCCCAAGTACATCAGTACCCTTATTTAATTACTTGCTTTTGGCTTTTGTGCAATATTTTATTTTGAAATTCTCCAGAAAGGCTTTTCAGATGATACATAATCTCTGTTTGTGTTAATGGAATATCAGATACAGTCAAGTGGCTTTGTAGCTCCATCTTTAAAAGCCTTTGCACTATCACAGCTTGGGTCTACTTGGCCAAACTTTGTCTTAGTGAATAAACTGGAATATATTATTTTGAATATTTTCATGAAAGGGCATTACAGCCCTTAGCTTCAAGGATTGTGGCACATTTTGCATGTCATAAGCACAAGTTTGATTAAAACAGCATGTCATCATTTTAAGATTGAACTTTGACAGGTTTGCCATGGTTATCATTGCTATGTGGAATCAGAGATGTCGGCAAAATATTCTGTTCTCTTGTGAAGATATAATCAATTGAAATCAGCATGTAAGAATGCAAAAATGCCCCTATAGCAAGAGTACACATTGTGATTGCAGTGAAAAAATATATATTTTCTTCAGCTAGTGCGTGGCTCTGCTGGGGCTGACCTCTCAATCACAAATGACTTACTGACACTTTTCATTTAGTGTTATTACTGATATGATTTCCAACTGTCATTCAGCATAGCTAAATCTATTCTCCTAAGTGTACAAATGATTTTAATACAGTTATTGATGTACATTTCATATTCACATTTGTACACGATTGGCATACATTTCTGAAGTTCTCATGCTTGAAAGACACCATAAATACCTGAATATTGGAATTTTAATACTTGTCAGCAGACTTAACCAGATAATAGACCAGTCCATTCTTTTAATTATACATAAATGTATGTATGCATGGGTAAGCATAGGCACCCTAAAGCACAAACACACGTTGCGTGTATATGTGTGTATGTATGTATATATATATATATATATATATATATATATATACATACACACACACATACATAAACTGGTGTGTGTGCTGTGTGATGTGTGTGTGAGGGTGCTGGTAGTGTGCTATGTGGGTGAGGGTGTTTATGTGTGTGTGTTTGTGAGGGTGCTGTTAGTGTACTGTGTGTGAGGGTACTGGTAGTGTGCTGTGTGTGTGTTTGTTAGGGTTTTGTTAGTGTGCTGTGTGAGGGTGCTGTGTGTGTGAGGGTGCTGTTTGTGGGTGTCGTGTGTTTATGAGGGTGCTGTTAGTGTGCTGTGTGTGAGGGTGCTGTTGTGTGCTGTGTGTGTGAGGGTGTTGTGTGTGTGTTTGTGAAGGTGCTGTGTGTTTATGAGGTTGCTGTTAGTGTACTGTGTGTGTGAGGGTGCTGTGTGTGTGAAGGTGCTGTCTGTGTGCTGTATGTGTGTGGGTGCTGTGTGTGAGAGGGTGCTGTGTGTGTTGGTGTGCTGTGTGTGAGGGTGCTGTATGTGTGAAGGTGCTGTGTGTGGGAGGGATGCTGTGTGTGTGTGCTGTGTGTGTGTGGGTGCTATGTGTGTGTGGGTGTGCTGTGTGTGGGGGTGCTGTGTGTGTGGGGTGCTGTGTGTGTGTGTGCTGTGTGTGTGTGAGGGTGCTGTGTGTGTGTGTGCTGTGTGTGTGTGAGGGTGTGTGTGTGTGTGTGTGTGTGGTGTGTGTGAGGGTGCTGTGTGTGTGAGGGTGCTGTGAGGGTGCTAAGTGTATGAATGTTTTTAATACAGTAATTGATGTACATTTCATACTCACATTTGTACACGATTGGCATACATTTCTGAAGTTCTCATGCTTGAAAGACACCATAAATACCTGAATATTGGAATTTTAATACTTGTCAGCAGACTTAACCAGATAATGGACCAGCCCATTCTTTTAATTATACATAAATGTATGTATGCATGGATAAGCATAGGCACCCTAAAGCAGAAACACACGTTGCGTGTATATGTGTGTATGTATGTATGTATATATATATATATATATATATATATATATAAATATATAAATATATATATATATATATATATATATACACACATACACACACACACACACACACATAAACTGGTGTGTGTGCTGTGTGATGTGTGTGTGAGGGTGCTGGTAGTGTGCTATGTGGGTGAGGGTGTTTATGTGTGTGTGTTTGTGAGGGTGCTGTTAGTGTACTGTGTGGGAGGGTGCTGTTTGTGTGCTGTGTGTGAGGGTACTGGTAGTGTGCTGTGTGTGTGTTTGTTAGGGTTTTGTTAGTGTGCTGTGTGAGGGTGCTGTGTGTGTGAGGGTGCTGTTTGTGGGTGTCGTGTGTTTGTGAGGGTGCTGTGAGTGAGGGTGCTGTTTGTGTGTGAGTGTGCTGTTTGTGTGTGTGCTGTGTGTGAGGGTGTCGTGTGTTTGTGAGTGTGCTGTGTGTGAGGGTGCTGTTTGTTTGTGAGTGTGCTGTTTGTGTGCTGTGTGAGGGTGCTGTGTGTGTGTTTGTGAAGGTGCTGTGTGTTTGTGAGGTTGCTGTTAGTGTACTGTGTGTGTGAAGGTGCTGTCTGTGTGCTGTATGTGTGTCGGTGCTGTGTGTGAGAGGGTGCTGTGTGTGTGGGTGTGCTGTGTGTGAGGGTGCTGTATGTGTGAGGTGCTGTGTGTGTGGGGATGCTGTGTGTGTGTGATGTGTGTGTGTGTGTGTGTGTGTGTGTGCTGTGTGTGGGGGGTGCTGTATGTGTGTGGGTGCTGTGTGGGGTGCTGTGTGGGGTGCTGTGTGTGTGTGGGTGCTGTGTATGTGCTGTGTGTGTGAGGGTGCTGTGTGTGTGTGGGTGCTGTGTGTGTGAGGGTGCTGTGTGTGTGGGTGTGCTGTGTGTGAGGGTGCTGTGTGTGTGAGGTGCTGTGTGTGTGTGCGCTGTGTGTGTTTGAGGGTGCTGTGTGTGTGTGGGTGCTGTGTGTGTGTGAGGGTGCTGTGTGTGTGTGTGTGCTATATGTTTGGGTGATTTGTGGTTGTGGAGGTGGGGCAGATTAGTTAATAAATATTCCCCCTCCCTTCTTACCTTTTGTAGGGAGGGGGGATCCTTGTTTCTGCTGCCTTCCCTGGTGGTCCAGTGGAGGTGGGGGCAGAGTAGTTGATATCCCCCCTCCCTTCTTACCTTATGTAGGAAGGGGGGCCATGCTGCTGCCTTCCCTGGTGGTCCAATGGAGAGTGAACTCTAGGCTGCGGGGCTAGAGTTCACTCTCGCGAGATTTGAGCGTTGCCACGGCAGCGCTCAGATCTCGCGAGAGGAACACGGTGGAGCTGCTGACTAGAGCTCCCCGGGTCCTCTCCTGCCTCCCTGAGGCAATGCTTTCCTATGGGGAAGGCCTATTGCTCATGCAGCACTAGCCGCACATGCGCATTATGTCCCCCATCAGCTGACATCGACAAGGAGGAGCCTAACTCAGTACTGAGGGTTGGGGGGGGCAGGCTGGCTGTTGTAAGACCAGTAGGAAGCATTATTAAGGTTAATTAATACTGTCCAACAATGGGTCAAATGATGAAATCTGAATTTGTATTTCTGGTCTCTGCTTCTTAGAAGAGCACACATCTGTCTCCTACTAGAAGTTACAGCCAAATACTAATCTATCCCGATTTGCATTTATAAGCTGGAAATTTCAAGCATAAAAAATAAATCTCCACAAGCAGCATAAGGCACAGAGAAATCTGCTGGTAAAGCAAGGGATACAAGTCGTTCAAGAGCAAAATATAGGAATTGGGGCACCAGGAATCCATCGTATAGGTCACAAGTTTCAAAGGGCCCATATGCAATGAGCCGTAGGCAGACATAAGACGCTCTTATGTGCAATGGGACTAAAGCACGCGTGGGCCTCTCCAGTTATTAATCTGATCCAGAATAGTATATAATGGTATATTTGGCACTTTGGTTGTTTTAGACACGTTTCTTATAATGTTCCGCCAGATTAAGGAGCTGTCTAGAACTGCGTGATCAAATACTATAACGATAGCACTCAACATTTCAGGAAAGCAGCAGATCACAAAAAACAAAACAAAACACAGGCACCAAAACACAGCTTGAGCCTATTGCAATATTGTAAAATGAATGTTCTCACTTTTTAAGATTAACATTTTAATTTTTAAATGACCACCACTTGCACCAAGTTATGATTTGTGTGTGGTGTTTTTTTAATCATACAGAAACGTCTAATACCATGCAGCAGTCTATTAATTGCAGGTCACTTTCTTTTTAAACAGGACAAAAATATTACAGAATATATTTACCTACAGCACAGACGGAAATCCACTCAAGCGCACGGAAGTAGAGTGCACAAGTGTTATGAAAATTAAGCTACAAAGTAAAGCTTCAGTCACTGATTTCAAATAACTGAGCAGTGTCACCGCTGTGTTAATGATACTATTGAGCAGTAATCATTGTTTTTGTAGCCTCTGAATGCCTTGGAGTATTTAAAGAAAGAATAAAGAAGGCAGGTTTTATCTGCCTGGTAATGTCTGGCGTAATTAAGTGACTGCCGTGTGTAAGAGTCCTTCATAAAGCTTGGCGATTGGCAGATTGCTAATTTGCTTTCCTTAAGGGGATTATCGCTCTTTTTTTATCTTTGTGTTAATACTCATTTCTGTATTGAGCATTTGCAAGTAATTTAAACATGTCCAACCAATCTGAGATATTAACACTATTTGAGTGCCACGGTCGGAAATGTACAGTATATGCGTTTCTTACTGCGCAGTCACTAAATTAGTTAACCCTTGTAATTCCTGCCTTGTAGTTTGAAATTTTGACAGAGCTCGGGCATGTAACATAAAACGTGTCTGCCATATATTAAAAAAAAAGGGATTTATAACATGACCACAACAAAAATAACCCACTGTTCCACCACATTTCTTTTATAATGTAAGGTAATGGTCCCCCAGTCGAATTATAAAAAGGATTTACATTGGTCTATAAAATACTGGCCTACAAAGGTTTCTCTACAGTTCCTGCTCTCCATCTTTCCCTGCAGTATTGTACCATGAAATAGCCCAGCACACCTCATACAACATTTAATCAATCAAAAGAACAGCGTTGTGAGACTGCAGCCTACAACTCCTGTATATTTGTGGCCCAGGGGGCAATTGTCCCTCATATAAAAAAAAAAAAAAAAAAATCAGGTCTGCATTTTGAGCGCTGCACTTCCTAGGTGGAGAGATCGTAGAGAAAAAAAAGACAAGCTGCTCTGTCAATCGTGGTTGATGCTAGTGGGATATCAGATATCTATGTAATGGATAGTGACTTAACCACTTGCTGAGCAGTTTATGTGGAATGCAATGCCAATAAATGTAATCCAGTGTTCGACTGAGCCTGATAAGAATTTTAATCCACAACAGCTCTATATAGCATGTTACCTTTTTAATGAATATATAACAATTAATACTTATAGGAACACTATTGTTTTAGAAATAAAAAACTGTATCTGCCCGTGTAGCCCTCCTCCCCCCCCAGCAAATAAAGGGTTAAATAACCCATTCGCCACTTATCTGATTCCAGCTCCAAGGGATTGCTCTCAACCTCCTTTTCCATCAGCGATGGGGAGAACTTAATGCTTACATTTATTAGACCCTTATGGGAGATTTGAAAGTGCTGGATGTCGTCATGCATAGCGTGCAAAGCGTGATGTCCAATAAGATGCAGTGGTCTGGGTGCCTATAGTGTTCATGTAAAACAGTACTTCAACTAATTCAGTCCTAAGGTATGATTTCCTTCTATGATTCCATAAACTCAATAAAAAGACAAGAAGAAGATTTGGACTGGAGATTCATCCTCATTACTTCTCTGTGAGAAACATTGGATTGGACAATGCCCGACACATACTGGGATGTAAATGGTGGGCATAAAGAGAGCACATTTTTTTATGAGTTGCAGAAACCAGTTCAGCAGCTAATCAAATTTAAGGTTTTAGGGCTTAGGTAATAGTTATGCAAATTATAGTAAAAATCTTTTTTTTTTAGCAAATATTAATTATAAGCTTTACAATTATTGCATTTTTGGACAGGGAATTTAATCTTGTGCATGCTGGAAAAATTGGGTTCTTCTCAATCAATTTGCGGAAAAAAAATAATTGGGATGGCAGTCTTAAGTCCATACCACAATTTGGCTAGGGATCATATTGGGCATGCATTATGTATTGGGGCTGATGCACACTATGGTCATTGCTGCCTCCCAGGAGTAGTGGGAGTTTGAGTGCAGGGCTTAAATTTGTGTGTTTGTATAAGCAATTCAGACTGTTGAATAAGGAGAAGGAGAAGGAAAAATAAGACTATGACGGTGGTCACATGCAAAACAGCTCTAATATTTACTGGCCTAATGGCTACACAATATCAGCCATTTTTGCAATGCCAGCTCTGAGTTGCCAAAATTAGATTATTAGTGAGTTCTTAGTTCTTCGTATTTATTTTATAATGATTTATTGATATATGTTTCCTTTTGCTCTTGTATTAATGCAAAATTAGGATCAAGATTCATTTTAAGTTAAAAAAAGGAATTTATATAAAAATGAGAGTAAAAAGTCAGTTGGCAATTAGCCACACACACCCCTTCCGTTCTGACAAGAACACCCTATTCCACACATCCAGTCTACAGCATCAGTGACTGTCCTTTAGTGTAGAAACAAACAGTATCCTATCAGCGTCTCCCAAATACATCTGTGGAGATAGCAGGCAACGAAAGAATTAGACAAATGGTAAAAACAAAGGTACACTGTGCAATGCAAAGCGCTTAGGTTTTAATAAAACACCAATAAAGATTTTATAGCAGCTACAACACACATGTAAGTACCTCCAACTTAAGACACAATCACGCAAGATTATAGAGTGGAATTAAACCACTATAAGTAAACCCAGTGGAGCGCTAAAATTATAATTGCACACTTACCCTTTTTAAATAGAAACATTTTAAAATGGTGAAGAAATGCAACTGAAATAAGATAAAATAATGAAATATAATGTAGTATGTGTAGAATGACTAGAGTGGTTAAAACACTGCTAACTTTAATGACAGCCAAATATACAAGGCTCTCAGTATGGTGATGTGTGTGCCTTTAAGAGGGCACAACTCTTTTTTTACTTTAAGGTAGAAATACGCAGGAAAACACTGGACTTAATGAAGTGGCTTATATACTTAACTCAACAAGAAAACAAATGGTAAAAACAAAGAAATAAAACAATAAAAGTAAGCCGGATACCAATATGAATAAAATTGTCCTAATCGTTCGAGACACGTTTCGCCTTTTCCCAAGGCTTTATCAATCAGAATTCCTGCTCTCTAATGAATTCTGTGTTTATACTGGTTGATTGTCCTATGATTGGAAAGTACATTTTTTTTAGATATTAAAAAAAACAAAAACACTATATGGTGCCCAATGACATTTTTTTTGCCCTAAATTGTTACAGGGGTCTTTTAGATTCCCCCTTTTTTTCATAAAAAAAAGAGTAAGGAAATTAACCCTTTACTCACCTGTAAACCAGCACCAAGACAGCATCTTCCCTGTATCCTGTTTATCCTGATAACGTCCTCAGGCTTGTCCAAACAAATGTTTCTCATATAGAAGAATTATGCATGTAATGCACATTACACCAATCAAATGCTTCTTGTAGAACCGAACAGCAAGAACTGAGTAAAACTCAATTCTGGACAAAGTTTAATGGGGTAAAAAGTAAAATGAAAGACAGCAAGACCAAATTCAAAGAGACAGTCTAGGCACCATAAGCACTACTGCATTATTTAGTGGTTATGGCGCAAGGAATCCCCTGGTCCCTTCCTACATCAAGTAGTGAAATAATTTTCAAATGTTTTCACATGTACCTGGGATCCAGTGCATGAATTCTGTCTAAATAATTCCCTCCTCTGTGGTTGTCGTGTGGTCATCTGATAACATTGCGTTGATTTAATCTTTTGTGCTTTTGATTTGAACAGGTTTTATACTTGTTATTGTTATACTTGATAAAAGCCACTATTAGAGATGAAACATTGATGGAGGGCTCTTAATACAGTCACTGTTACGGGAGATTGTGGGTACTGGATCTTCTTTTTGCTTTTGTTTATAACCTAATGATTACTGTTTAATGATGGACCAAACTGACATCACTAAAGCATAATGAGACCTTCTACATCTTCAGTTTTACAAAAAGATGCTGGATCAAAGGAACCTGGGCGAGCATGGTAAGTGTCAAACTTTCAAGTGTCAAAACATTTTGACTACCTTCTGTGGAACTGCACCAGGATACTCGAAACACCATAGCCACTGCAATATGTTAGAGTAAATTGACAATGATAAGAAGTATAAATTAAGCATTATTAATGTGGATGAGGGGGATATGGTCCCTGGTTACCATAACAAACTATTACTAAATGTTTAAACAAGCCATGGTGGTAATGTTGTTTGAAGTACCACTTTATGTTTTCCAATTTCCAGCTTGTTCATTTCAGTTCACACTCAGCCTTCTCTCTCTGTTTATTTAAAATCAATTTCTATTCAAACTCACCCCTCCCTATTCATTATAATTAAGTTGTGTTGACATTTTAGTTTCCTCACTAATTGTGTCATTTCCTCCCCACCCTTCTATTTTAATTCTTCCCCTACCTTTCTTTTTAGTTCCCTTCATATTTACTACAGTCATTTTTAAAGCTCTATCATCTTTTCTTTTCCAACTCTTTCTGTTTTTCTTGGGCTTTTCCACCTTTGCTTTGCAACTCTTGACCATTTTTCTTTGACGGCAAATTACTCAGGTTGTCTCTGGTACAGCTGCAGACCAGGGTCAGTCTGCAATGATCGCAATGTGGAACTTGCTTATGGCTTAATGACACAAGCGTATCATAGGTCAGCTGACAATTTTTTTAGCCTGCATGGACATTTCTATTTGTGCTTCAAGCGGGTTTTTATCCTTTTTTGCTGAGTAGTGTTCATTAAATATCCAAGCACAACCAGTGCCCTCATCCATGTACGGACATTCTAAACAATCAGGATCATGGGTTTATGTATTTATATCATTTCCCTGCAAATATCAGGCAGTACCCAGAATGGAACAATTTGCAAACATCTAGCAGAGAAGAATTCATAAGCAATGACAAGGAAACTATCATCTAGACAATGTGTTATCACTTGTCTATTTATTTACTTATGATATACGCCACTGAGACAACATAACACTTCAACCCACGCATCATTATATTATTATATTATATTATTTGAAAAGGACTTCCATGGCAATCTGGATTGCTATTACGCTATATTCTTCTGCAATCCTTGCAACAGAAATGTGTTATTGGTATTAATCCAGTGGTGCTTTTCCCAATGCTCATTTTCCAGCTCAAGGAACAAATAAAGAGTTTGCTTTGATGTTGAAGCACAAAAAAATCAGTTGCAACTCCCGCTTCACACAATGTTGAGCAGGCAATTTACTTTTATTGTCCTGTAGCTCTGACTATCCATCTGTACATATGGTGCTAATAAGATTATTAGTATCCTGAGAGAAAGCAAACAATCTTTTATAATGCCCCTATTAAAAGGGTGTTTATGATTATTGAATCACACGAAGGGTTGATAAAATTGGGTTCCATATCCCACAGTATGTTATTATCTTTGTGCCCATGATGGTTTGAAGAAGATGTGAATGAGCAATTCTGAGTCAGTTTCACTTTCTCTTGGTTTATTTTCCCAAAATATTAAGAGCGTCAATCACAAAAGATTCTTGAACCACATGTTACAAAACTTGAAATAATGGCACCCGTTTCTACCCAGCTTCAAAAGCAATAAAATCACAAACTAAGACTCCAAACAACCCAAGAGGACAGTAGTCAGGATCATTGATATCACCTTCACAAATCCAGAAGGCATTAAACGGCTGTACAAATTTTGAGTTGTGGGAATAGTGAGGATACTCAGAGCTTACCTTATTTTGGTACACTTGATATCTAAAGCACGACCTCACAGACAGCACACAGAGAATGGCAAAGGTATCAGTCACACTTATAAAAACAGCTTAACTATAAATCTTCACCTGGGTTCACAGATCCATTACATCTAGGCTGGAATACAGGACCTCTGCATTAGCATCACTTTCTACCATGCTTTGTTTTTGTTTTGTTTAATCTACATGAAAATGCATTATTTGTTGATTGGTAAATGACTATTTTAACTTTCACATGACATCTGCTCTGCATGTGTTTTGTTCCAAATAGAAATAACTCTTGATTATAGTAATGTCCCAAAATATTTATATTAGATGCTAGGCACAAACAGAGGCATACCCCATTTGGAAAGTCTTTCTGGCATACACCGCTTACATTCAGCATCTTTCCTTTGAAATGATTGTCTTTTGTTAATTTTGCATGTTTAGGTTACAGTACTATTTTGTTAGGTATCACATGGGTTGATCTACCCTTGGTTAAGCTGTTATACCAAACCCAAACTGCAAGTGACGAAACAGGGCTGGTCACATAGAACAACGAATGACAGACGACCTTTTTACATCATCACTGAACAAGAATAGCACCAGATTCAACCTCAGACGAGACATATTTTGTTTTGTAGATGTGGCATTGGCAGTACTACTGCTTCACAGGAATGAAGAAAAGGCCCACAGCACAACTCTATGTTGTGCCATACTTTCCAGTACTGAATGTGGGTAAATCTAAATGTTTTTAGATATCTGACACACTAGTTGACTATTACATCAACCACTATATCGTCTTTAAACCTTGACTTTGATGCTCTATTGAAGCCAACAGTTTTCAACGCTGTTACATTTGGACATTTACAGTGTTACTTGCTTTCTTCTTCTGTCCGTGTCCCACCGATGTTTGGTGCACATAGTAATAGGTTCTATAATATGCTATGTGGCTTCTTCACATTCTCCAACATTTAGTTTCAAAGCCCCTTGCAGATGCAGATTTTTTAAAGCTTTGAATTCCAAGGGCATTGCATGTGGCCCTGCCTGTGAGGTGTAGCCATATTTTAAACTGTCATAGTAATGGTACTTTACAGGATTCTGGTGAAGATCTCGAGGGAACGGCCAAAACCCGTACAAGTAGATTCTGTTGCAGAAACGAGTTGCCAAAGTATACATTAGGAGTCCAGTTGTAGGTCTTTTAATATGTACCTTATTTGTCAACCAATACCTGTGGAGAGAGAAACAGAACATTACTTCAATATAAACTAATAGTATAGAAGCTAAATAGCTATTAAGAAAAAAATTGTTTTACTAGTTCACAAATTGATATGACAAATAACGGTTTGTAAATTTTAGTTTGGTAGCACAATATAAATGTCGCATCTGAGTGTAAAATTATCTAAAAAGTGTTAACCAAAAATAAATAAAAACACAGTTAAAAAAAACCACCATATGCACATACATTTTGCGTCACTTTATAATACAGCAAATACAGGGAGCCGTATGGTTGAAATCATACATTTATTTGTGAAGTTTTATTTCTGAATATGACTCAGACCAAGAAGTTCAGTGAAGCTGCCCTGTACAATGGGCTCACTGCTTTAATTTCTTCTCTAATTTAAAAAAAAAATCCTTTATTAATCAGTCTGAAAGCACTATTCTTGCTGTGGGAAAACAAATGATCCTCCTTGAATATTAAACATATATAAGTACAGTATATATATATATTTAATCTACCAATGTATATACATCACATTTGCAGAGGACACTAATGGTTTTATAAACTCTGAAATGTTTTGATGTAATACACTTGTAATATTCTTTTATAATATAGTAGGTATCCACTTGCGGTTAAACTTAAATCTCGAGCTTTTGTATAGTTTTGGAATGTTAACTTTTTCTTAAAACCAAATAGCAAACAAAGGTATAGATTGTGTGTACTTGTGTATTCAGCTCGTTGAAATTACCTTCGTAACCGTAAGATTGAGAATCTGAGCTGGGGCTGACCCAGGCTAGATCCCCTGTGTGGGACCCCCAAAAAGCATTGGTTGTAAAATGTACCATTTTTTGGGTCTAAAATGTGCCCCCTGTTCTGTGTCTGGTCAGAGCAGGACATGCAGGGATAATAATAAACCTTGCATGCTCCCCGTTACTGTAGCGTGGCCAAGCAGAAGCACCTACCCTCAGCTCAGCAACAAGCTCAAGGTTTATAATCGATGTGGAGGGGTACAGGACATAGCTCCCTGCTTCACACAGAGTGGTGTTGAGGCTGGGCTGAGCCTCTACCAGGTCACTGAGAGCACTGTATTGGATTAATGTGACAACTCTTTCATATATTTCCTAGTTCCAGCCAGAAGGAGCTGTTACAGGGGTCACCAGTACATTCTTTTTTTTCTTAGAATGTTCCAAACTGTTGATTTGGCCACTCCTAATGTCCCTGTTATCTCTATAATGGAATTTTTTTTACAGCCTAAGGTGTTACGGATATAACTTACCCGGACACAGAAGAAGCACTGCTCCGAGAGTGAAGGTAATAGGTAGAAAAATAAACACTTTTTCTTACCTCGCTGCAGCACTTGTTCACAGTCAGAGAGGCACAGATTCTCCAGTTCCAAATCAGTGAACCCTCATTATCGGGTTTCGGCACCAATTTGTTATGGATATAAAGTTACCCAGAGATATGTTCAGGTGGAAACCAAATTGTACTTCAAGTCTGCACTCAGTGAAGCAATCAAAGCAGACCAGTCAATTTGTGATTAAAAGATTACTTCCTCTTTTATTGGTTTGCTTTCAGACTATATAGTGCTTGGTAAAACAGCTTTGTGACTTGCGCAACAAACACAGGATGCTTGAAGTCACTTGGTACCATAAAAGTAATTTACAGAACTAAGCATATTTCAATGGATATATATAAAAAAGCATTAGGACATAAGTTAGGACATAAGAAGGGGAGCTGAGGGTGAAGCTGCAATCGTCTACTCAGAAACCACAGAATGTCACAAGTCAAGATTTTATGCTTACTTGTCAGACACTGAAACTAGACTAAAAGTTCAAAGCATAACATGAAAGTAAAAACAGACTGGACATTCAGCCATCTGTAGCTTGAGCCTTGGGTCAAGGTGCCTTCCATCACAAATGATGGCCTGTTTCAATTGCATCGATTGCTCTTCACTCGTGTCCTAATTCCCAGCTTCTCCAAGGCCCATGAGTGCAATAATGTATATGTCTGACAATGCAACATGATTTCACTGTGATCTGAACATCCACTAACTAATTGCCTGCTCTCCACACATGAACAGGACTGGTTAGTTACATTGGAAAAACAGTCATGGGAAAAACAAAGTACACCCTCTTTGAATTTTATGGTTTTACATATCAGGACAAAATAACAATCACCCGTTCTTTCACAAGTCTTAAAATTAGGTAAATGCAATATTTGATGAAGAACAACACATGGTATATTACACAGTGACATGATTTTTTTTAACAAAAATAAAGCCAAAATGGAGAAACCATGTGAGAGAATCATTTGACTGAATGAGTGTGGAACTTTCCACACATGCTCATCTCGTCCCCAATTCTTCTTTATGTGAAGCATTGGATTAGGTAAGAAGACGAAGATGAAACCGACTCCAGGAAGACATTAAGGGAGACAGGGCGGGCAGCTGCACAAGGTGAGCTGCAGCGCTGGAAAAAATGCCTTTTTCTAAAATTAAATTTAGAGGGGCTGTGAATCTAAAAAGGAAGGAGAACATTACAACATAAGGAATACATGTTTGTATTCCTATTGCTATAATGTTCCTTTAATATTGAGTATGAAAAACAAGCTATTAGTATATGGCAAGTGTACATTTTCAATACAACAATATAACAAAATATAATACAATATAACTGTTACTCCATTTAAATGAAATTGGTTAGAATTTTTAGTACAGCTTGTTTTTCTCATTCTATTCTATTTTTATAGTGTGCTTGTAAAATATAATTTCATGCCAACATATGCCTGAATACATTTATGTTTGGGTTTGAACAGAATCTACACATTTTGTTTTGAGTCTGGGATTTTTTAATTGCTACAAAACTAAATGGAAAATGAAACGTGCAGTCCAGCCAATGCAAAAAGGCTTGGACTGTATTGAAATATAACTGCATTAATCAATTTGTAAATAAATGTATGAAAACATGATCTGATGCACTTACAATTTGCAATAAATACAAATTGATATGTAATGATCAAATAAGAAAATACTCAAAAAAACTGATATTATGCTTACTCATGCTAGGTTAGATTCCCCAAAGTGTTATATATTTATTTGGGGGGCCCAGCAGTAGTGGACACTTGATTATGGTTTGCAAATGTCATGACTTAGGGCAAATAGCAGAGTGTATGTCTATCTATAGCTATCCTTGCCGCACTGAATTCTTTGGTCAGTTTACCTTCTTCTCTAAAATCCCGTAAATTAAAATAAGAAAACAATATAAAAAAATACAATTATTTAATTTTGGTGCTATTATTTTAAGTGGCACTCTTAGCATTTATGATATTAAGAATTAGTAATAATTATAGTGGACAGCATTTGTTGCCTTATAAGAATTCAGATATGTCGTACTTTACCAGGAATATTCTCTACTATACTTCAGATGATACGTATACAGCTGGGACCCACAAGATTAATTATGATTTCTTCTAAGTGGTCTTTGTCATCATCCAAATGATCAGAATATGTCTATTATTAACCAGACCTAAAGTTTTCTACTGGGGAGCAGTACATATTATACCATACAAGTTAGTAACATTCAATAATAATATAATTTTGAAATGTGTTTTATCTTTGACTCTAAATCATACTAGCAGACATTCCAGAGTTTAAGTATTTATTACTATGACTTTAGATAGTACCTAAAACTCCACTCGAGAAAGAGTTCATAGGGACTCCTGCTATTTCAATTCTCATTTATCTAATCAATGATCCGTTTCCTACCCTGAGAGAAAGAAGGAAGTATTTAAGAAGAGAATCAGTGTAATCTCCAATCTTCCCAGGTATGCTTGCTCATTGTCTGAATAGCAAGCTAACCCTTATTGTTAAACTAACTTCTTTTTCTTATGACAGTGGTAGAATGAAATGTATAAGTCATAAAGTTTGTAGGTTAATCTATGGCTTAGAAATATTATTTTTTTTAGAGGTTTTGAAAAATAAATGTATAAGCTTAACGACGACAGTACTAAAAAAAGTCAAAATACTATACTATCTTCAGTTGACAGACTGTCCAACAAAGGTTAGAACATTGTCAACAAAGCATAACAATATTTTTCTCCATTTATCAAACAACTAGCTTAGCAAGAAAGGAAAAAACTTTAGTTGAAGTTAGAAGAATGTTTAAAATATTGCACATTTCCTTTTTTCAAGTGAAATATAGATAAAATGTAGAGTGAGACTAGAAGTTAACTTTATCAATAATTTATTATGAATATGAAACATTTACTATGTTATATGTTTTGTGTTAATACAGTGGGACCTCGGTTTACAAACACCTCGGTTAACATAATTTTCGGTTTACAAATGAAAATCTATTGAAAATAATGCCTCGGTTTACAATTTTTTTTTGCAATACAAAGCAAGTTTCCCCAGGATGCATCGCACCTGGGAGGTTTATAGCACCGCCCCCTGCATGCTGGAGCCTGTGGGTAGCACGTGGCGTCGAATGTTGGAGAGGCTTTTGCATCGAGTTTTGGAGCCATTCTTGAAATTATTTGCAGTTGTTTTTGGGACTTTTTGGTGCATTGCTCAAGCTGTGGAAAGGTAGGGAGCTGAGCTTCGTCGTTTGCATGCCTTTTATTGTGTGTTCTGCATTGTGGGTTGGTTTCCATGCCTGCTCATTTTGACTTTTTTCTGACCTCCAGAACGGATTAATTGGTTTTCAATACATTCCTATAGGAAACTGCGTTTCGGTTTACAAATATTTCGCAATAAGAAACGTCCTGGAGAACGCATTAAATTCATACACTGAGGTCCCACTGTATATCTCACATTGCTTTCTAAGCAAAAGCAAAAAATTAAAAATAAAAGGCCAACTATTCAGCATTCCACAAAAACACCTCCTTAATCTCAGAGATAAAATTCATTATTTGCATATATATAGCACCAACACATTCCACAATGCTGGTCTATACTTGATTTATACCGGTTTAAGCTGTTCTATGGAACTCTGTCATGCATCAGGCATTTTATGTTGATAAAATAAGCACAACATTTTAGTCTGTTCATATAATATTACAGATGAAGTGGTTTTCAGTATTAATGCTGTGAGAACATGATTTTTAAGCTGAAATGGCTATAAAATATCAAATGAAAATAGTATTTAATCAAATCATATACCATAAAAGAAGAGGGTGGGAAGGAAATTGCTATAGCATCTACTTAACACTATCACAAACAACATTAAACAAGAAACATGGTAGAAAATAATATACATTAAATGCAGAAGTGCCTGATATTTTTATTGATACATTGTAGGCACTGCAAATGCAATGCTAATATTTTCAGAGCAATTGGGAGGTTTAAATATTTGCAAACCTCCTTGTTGTTTACAACATGGCACATTAATACTTTCATGATTTTGTTTTATGGCCTCTTGTATTACAGGTTATAAATACACAAAGCATGCTCATTTTTACTGCGTACATTCACATAGCCTTAATTGTTATATTCTAGATTAGCTGAAGAGAAAGTGTGGTAAAGAGTGTGAAAAGGAAAAGATGAGTACAAAAGGAATCCCGAAAATATTAGTATGTGGTGGAAAAAACAGAAGAACTTGTTTTAATAGGGCTAATACTCACTGAAAGCTGGAAGGAAGCATGGGGAAAGAGATCCCCAGGTATCAGCTTAAGAGAAGACATACTGGGAAGCAGACCCCAACAAAAGACTTAGGATATGAAGTGAATAAGGACCTGACTTGTCCATCTTTATCTACTGGTTAATGAATTGGCTATATAATAATATCATGGCTAAGTTTGTCACCACAGTGGTTTGTGAACTACATTTTCCTTAATGTTTAGACAGGCTAATATGCCCTCAAACTGTCCTGATTTCGGGAGGACAGTCCCAATTTTGGGAGCCTGTTTCACTGTGCTGACTTTTTTCCCTGGTGTCCCACATCCACTAGGGAACAAAGTCAGGTGGGACAGGTCCACCAGTGTGGGGTCGGCATGACAGGTCACTTCAGTGAGCAGACCCACCTACCCACCCATTCTGATTTCATATCTCCTAATATTGTGAGATATGGGCAAAAGCTTATTTAGCTTCAGGATAACTTTGACACCACAAATGTTTGTGAGATACATTTTGTATGATGTTTATCTACCAGTGATAGTACACATACTCCAAGGATATCCAAGTTATCCATGACAGACAAATGAATGAATACATCCAACAGTACAACCAAAATTGCATCTTTACAAGTGGCTGAAGTAATCAGTGAACAGTGTAGGCAAATTTCACCTAGTGGCTTATGATGTATGAGGCCTCACAACCATCCCAATTTAAGTGGGACAGTTCTGATTTTTCGGTCCTGTGAAACCGTGCGTGTTGCAGAATTTCCTTTTTAGTGGGCTGGTCTAGTTGAATGGCAGAAAGCCTTGCCACACTGGCCTGTCATTTCTACAGGTGACCCACCCCATCTCTGTAAATCTGACTTTACAGATGGCCAGGGACACAAATCATGTTATTTTCCCCACTCCTTTTAGCCCTTCCAACTGCGTCCCACTTCACAGGATTCATGAGTTATAACATGAGAAATGAGTAAGGAAAGAATCTGAAAGGGATGGCATGATTGCATGACTTTAATGATGTATATTGAAATACAGCAGGGACACTGGGGGGGAGGTGTGAGAGGAGAGACCACTAAGGGACACTGGGTGGGAAGAGGAGAGACCACTAAGGGAAAGATGGGGAGGGAGGAGAGACCACTAAGGGAAAGATGGGGGGGGGGAAGAACTGTAAAGGAACAAGGGGGAGGGAGAGCACTATGTGAAGGGGGGCAGGGGAGATCACTAAAGGACAGGGGGCATGGGAGAGCACTAAGTGGTGGCATGGGAAAGCACTAAGATACAGGGGGCATGGGAGAGCACTAAGGGACAGGAGAGGAGGGGAGATCACTAAGGGACAGGAGGGCAGTGAAGATCACTAAGGGACAGGAGGGCAGTGAAGAACACTAAGGGACAGGGGAGGAGAGAAGAGCACTAAGGGACAGGGAGCAGAGGGGATCACTAAGGGACAGGTTGGAAGGTGAGGTCACTAAGGAATGGGAGAGCACTATAGGATAGGAGCACACTAAGAGACAGGAGGGGATGGGAGAGCATTACACGACAGGAGGAGAGAGGAAAGCACTAAGGGACCAGAGTGGAGGGGAGAGCACTAAGGGACAGGAGGGGAGGGAAGAGCACTAAGGGACATATGGAAGTGGAGATCACTAAGGGACAGGTGGGAAAGGGAGAAGACCAAGAGAGGGGAGAGGAAAGTTCTAAGGGACAGGATCGGAGACCACTAAGGGACGGGGGAAGTGGAAGAGATCATTAAGGGACAGGGGAGTTTAAGACACACAGAAGGGGTGAACGAGAAGCACAGAAGGGCTGGTAGGGGAGACAGAGACACACACAGGGGCCCAGGAGAGACACACAGAGTCGCTTGTGAGGGAGACACACAGAGGGGTCTCGGGGGGGGGGTAAAGAGACACACAAAGGAGCTAGGAAGAGTAACACACAGAGGGGCTTATGGGCTTAAGGGAGTAAGACATGCAAAGGGGTTGAGAGGATGTGGGAGACATACAAAGAGGGGGGATAAGAGACACACAAGGGGTTTGTAAGAGATACACTAAAGGGGGTGTAAGACACTAAGCTTAAAGAAAAAAATATACAAAAAAAATTATATTAACAAAATAAATATAATAATACAAATAAAGAGCTGCTCCCCTCTCAGCCCCTATCCTACCCCACAAACCCTCTATTTCACACTACACACATACACAATGCATCCTTATACATACACAGAAACACACATACACAGAATGCATACCTACTCACACACATACAGTGAAACATACAATGCATCCTACACTCACACAGAAACACACAATGCATCCATTACACACACACAATGCATCCCTTACACACACAATGCATACCTCACAAACACACACACACAATGAAGCCCTTGCACACATACACAGAAGCACACAATGCATCACACACACACACTGCTTATCTTAATGCATCTATTACACACACTCAATGCACCCCTTACAGGAACACACATTGCATTACATTACATACACAGAAACACACCTTGCATCCCTTACACATACAAACACAGAGTCACACAATGCATCCCTCACACACACACACACACACACACACACACACAGAAACACATAATGCATTCTTTACACACAAACACACACTGCATCCCCTATACACACCCACTACAGCCCTTACACAAATTGGTATCCCTCTACATTACATTCCATAAGTACACACACACACACACACATTACATCCTCTACAATAACACATAACACATCCCCTACACACATACACCCCACTCCCTGTGAGCAAACTCATGGGTGGGCCTTGTAGGCATCAGGCATAGGGGGAAGGCCTTGTAGGCATACTCACGGTCTGGCCCTGGAGCTGATTCCTGTTTGTTTTTTTCTGAGCACTGCTTTCAGAGAGTCTGTTTTAATGCCAAACCAATGGAGCCAAACTGTAGCCTGAGCCCATCATCATCCTCTTGCCCTTATCTGGTGGTAAGTAGGCAATCCAGTATATTATTAGTGGCACTAATCCCCAATTTACCTCACATTAAAGGGATACTATAGTCACCAGAACCATCTACTGCTTAATGTAGTGGTTCTGGTGTCTATAGCCTGTCCCTGCAGGCTTTTTAATGCAATCACACTGCCTTTTCAAAGAAAATACATTGTGTGCAGCACTGGCGTTGGCTCAAATGGCAGATCATATGGATGGGGCATTGTGACTGTTATATTTGAATACAGACATATTCTCTTTTGACAGTAAATGCTATTTTGAATAAAAGTGATTTAAGAAAGAGTTACCTGTGGTGATGCACAGTACAATCCTGTCAAGAAACTGGTCAATTAGTAGTGCAGAGAGTTAAGATGTTGAGCTGAAATCGACTAACTCATTCAGCATTGTATGTATATAAAGTAAAAATAAAATGTGTTGGTTATTTTACATCTTAGGTAATAAATCAACTATATACAAAACGCAGGTGTCCTGAAAGTCTAAGGAAACATACTGTTTTTTTTGCAAAGAAAACAATCTATGTGGTTTGACACACTCTTATCGCTTAGAGAATGTTATATAGTTACAAAGCTGAAAAGAGACATGCATTCATCAAGTTCAGCTATTCTCACATTTGTTTTTGCTGTTGATCCAAAAGAAGGCCAATAAAAAACAGTTTGAAGTTCTCACAATTTTGCAACAATTGAGGACAATATTCCTTCTTGAGCCCAGAATGACAGTCAGATATCTCCTTGGCTCAAGAGGCTATAACTCCACTAAATAAAAATTATATCCCTGTATATTATGTTTTTGCAATTATTTATCCAATTGCTGTTTAAACAACTGTAGACTCTGATAACACAACCTCTTTAGGCAGAGAATTCCACATCATTATTCTTACTGTAAAAAAAAAACATTTCCTTTGCCTTAGACAAAATCTCCTTCTTTCCAGTTTACATGTGTGACCTTATGGCCTATGTATAGTCATGTTAATGAATAAAATGTTGCAGTAAAATCTGGATGTGATGCAATAGAGCAACAATGTAATATTTAATGCAAGCAACAACTTAATATATAACACTTTGCTTTATATTCCCTCTAAAGTAATGTTTTATGGTAGAAATATAAACATGTACTGTATTTCTAATGTAGATTTTTGGGTCCCCCCTGGAAAGTCAAATACATTTTCTTACCTTCCTTTAGTCCCTTGTCATGTTGATCACCATGTTGCAGGCGCTCTGTCCCAGCTAAGATAATCATTGATAATGGTTTCAGCCAATCCATATCTTCCCTATAGGATGCTACTGCACTGCACCAATCAACGTCTCCTCATAGATATGAATTTTCTCAATGCATGCTAACTTAGAGCATTCAGCATCCTCGTGACAAATTAGAGTAACTAGTGGTTGTCAGAGTGACAGTTACTTGAGGTGTCCCTAAGAAGCAATGCAAACACTGATCTTTCTCAGAAAAGTCAGTGTTTACATTGCTGAGACTGCTCGCATAGACTTTTTGCATGAGAACCACTACATTAGGCTATAGTGGTCCTTGTGCTTAAAGTGTCCCTTTAACAATTTTTACCAGTTTTACTATATGAGGATTCCACAGAACCCCTCCTCACATGCACTCCAGGTAACTCTCATTCTCCTACAGTAAAAGACTTGGAATTACCTGTAATGTCAGTTTAACATATTTGGAAATGTTTCTTTTTAAGTATTGTTTGCAACTCAACGCAACCCTTTTCTATTCTGTTCTACAGTGCATTTGGTTTCTTTTTACATATTGTTTTGCATGTTTTATGCTTGATTGCTGTATATGATGCCTAAGCATATCTCTATTCCCTCTAAACTAAAATAATCTGCTAAACTCTCCTTCATAGAGATTAATATTCTGTGGGAACCCATTTATTTCAATAAAGATACATTTGAAACTTGAATAGGCTCAAACCTTCGATTATATACTGTAAAATTATTCAGCCAGATCTAAATATGTTTCATAGCAAAATGAAGAAATTAACGTTCTTGAAGGCAAATAAAACAGGAGCCAAAAAAACTGCATTTTTATGAAACCTGCATATTTATAAATCTGGAAATGATTGTTGCTCTTTATTTATTTAGAACTATTAAACTGAATGAGAGTGTCCCCTTTAAACTGATTATAATTCATACATTTATTATAATACTTTGCATTTGAGGAGGAAAAGCTATTAACTCTTTCTATCGTGCGGTCTTTTAAAAATATTTAATTATGAATTACAAGTTAAACAATGCCCTGCTTCGTGGTGGAGTGTTTTATCTACATATAACATGCAGTCATGCATAGACATAGAGTAGACTATGACATTAAAACGAATATCATTGAAAATAGATTTAGAGATCTCTGTGCACAAATCCTGTTTCAGTCCTAACAATCATTGCCATTGTTTTCTGTGTTTGGAATTATATAGCAGTCTTCCGTCGGTGTTGTCACCATATGTGTGGGCTCTCGAGAATTCAACAGCTGTGTTTCTGAAATAGTATGTCTGCAGAGAACACCAGAAAAAAAAAAAGGAAAGAAGTGGAAGCTGGAGAATCTTGTTGTTAGAACATGTAATAATTTAAGCAAAAACCTAAATGAGGAAAACAAACCTGGAAACATAAATGGTATGAGAATGTTTATCTAGACTTCTAGTGGCTAGTCTACAAGGCGAAGCAAATTCTACCTTCACACTTTTCCAGATTCTCATTAATGTAATGCATAGATGTTTGAGAATTTTGCAAAACATTTGATATTTTACAAAGCATTTCATATTTATAATTTTGGCATGCTTTTAAAACAGTGCTGTCAAAATGGTGAGTTAAAAATGGAGAGATATTCTTAAGCAAACCATTTCCAGCAGCCCTCTGAAGGTGAGGACACACATAAAGTTGGGATATACATGAGTTTTTAACGGGCTACTAAACTGGTTCATGGATTGCAGGATAAAACTTACCAGGAAAGGTTAAAGGATCTTAACATGTATAGCTTGGAGGAAAGACAAGACAGGGGGGATATGATAGAAACATTTAAATACATAAAGGGAATCAATACAGTAAAGGAGGAGACTATATTTAAAAGAAGAAAAACTACCACAACATGAGGACATAGTCTTAAATTAGAGGGACAAAGGTTTAAAAATAATATCAGGAAGTATTACTTTATTGAGAGGGTAGTGGATGCAGGGACTAGCCTTCCAGCTGTAGTGGTAGAGTTTAAGCATGCATGGGACAGGCATAAGGCTATCCTAACTATAAAATAAGGCTAGGGACTAATGAAAGTATTTAGAAAATTGGGCAGACTAGATGGGCCAAATAGTTCTTATCTGCTGTCACATTCTATGTTTTTATAGAACATAAGTGCCCAAACTTCATTGCCATATGTAGGCTAAGTGGGCTGTCTACCATGGGTTGGTGTAACATTTTGGCAATATAAAATGGCATGATTTAATGTATGTTCCCCTAGGGGTTTGTTATGAATGGTGTCACCATAAGGAACTCCAATAACACCAAGAAAATGGTAGACATTATGACTCTATTTGCATTAACACTGCACTCCTGTCTAAATAGCACCCTTAAAGAGTCTCTATAATAATTCCTAAAATGTATATAATCTTTTTAATAATGATTTCTTAAGCTCATATATGTACTCATAGCAAAGCATACATGTATTCCCACTTTCAGTGTTCATTGAGAAACCTAAATCTGAGACTATGGAATTAGAACTCACATAATTCAAGTTAAAAGTGTTTTAAAGGGACACTATAGTCACCAGAACAACTACAGCTTAATTTACAGTCAGTCCCTGTTGGCCTTTTGCAGCAAACACTGTATTTTGAGATAAAATGCAGCGTTTACATTTTAGCCTCGGGATACTGCTCAGATGGCTAAAAGAGGTGCTTCCTGGGGCATTCAGTGTTCCCACCCTCTTCATGGAGACACTAAACTTTCCTCATAGAGATGCACTGATTCAATGCATCTCTTTGCATCTCAGGAGGAGATGCTGATTGGCCAGGGAGTCATTTGATCTATGCTGGCTCTGCCATTGTTCTGCCTCCTTGGCAATCTCAGGCAATCTAATGATTTCCTATGGGAAAGCATTGTGATTGGCTGAGATCACCATTTCTGAAGATGTCAGGAAAGAAGGCAGATCAGCGGCAGAGCCAGCACCAGCAGACAAGGTAAGATTTTACTATATTTAGGGGAGCAAAGGCAAGGAGGCTAGATTGTGCGTTTCACATTATAGGGACAGGAATCCATGGCAGAATGATACACACACTGACACATAGAAGAACACTCAGACACTCACACTAACACCTTGAGACACAGATACACCCACTGACACATAGACTGACATATACACCACTGACATGCAGACTGACACAAACACCCTGACACACAGATACACACACTGACACATAGACTGACATGTACACCACTGACATGCAGACTGACACAAACACCCTGACACACAGATACACACACTGACACATAGACTGACATATACACCACTGACATGCAGACTGACACACAGATACACACACTGACACATACAAACACCCTGACACACACATACACACTGACACATCCAATTACACATACCCATGGTGGGCTACTATTGCCGACTCCTTACAGCATGGTACTGCATGTCAGCCGCCAGACGTCATTGCGGCAATGTCGTGAAAATTTAAATTATTCAATCCCTTCTGATGTTTTGGTGTTGTGGTTTTAAAGCAAAAAACACTCACCTTTAAATCGAGAGCCCTTTGCCTTTGTTCAATGCCATATTTTGGTTCTCCTGTTGTTCCCTCCAGTGCTATTGCATTTCCTGATAGTTTTCTCTGGTTTTTGACTTGGCTTGTTTTTGGATTGTTCTGCTTTACTGATATCCTTGACTGGACTTGTTTTCTCATTTACCTATTATTCTTATTTCTCATTTTTCATTTATCCTCTTATTCTGGTTTCCTAACTTGTCTATTCCTAATCGGTATCCTCATCTTTGGTTTTCATAGACGTTGGCTGTTTCCTGAGTATTCTCTAGCTAACCACATTAAATCTGGCCATTTTAAGGTCTGGTAATATGTGCTCTCTATTTAGGTTTACTTCAGCGCTTAGGGTCACTTTGTCGTGACACACACACACCTTGACACACAAATACACAGACTGTCATATACACACACTGAGACACAAGTACACAGACACTTTCACACACATATATGTCATAAGTTTTATATTTGCTGCCACCCTCCTGTTAACATACCTTTTGTGAGCAGGAGGCGGGCTTGCTGACTGGTGTTGATGGGAGTGTGGGTCTGTGGCTGACACTGTCCTTGCTTCTCTCAGCAGCTCTCTCTTTTTGCTCCCCTCTCCCCCATGTTCCCTGTGCCGCCTATGCCTCCTCTATCTCCCATGTGGACTCTCCCCATAACTCGCAGTAAGTAACCGGCGATTACTTCCTCCCGGCATTGCTGATACTACAGGGGGCAATACCCAATGGGTGGCCCTAAGTGCATGGGACACACGATGGTCATCCTCAGTGTGCGGCCCCTGGTGCTTCTGCACTGGCTGCACCGCTGGTAGTTTCACCACTTGATATATTTTTCCTGCCCTTACTATGCAACATATATCCTTTGCGGTATAATTTATATCTGACTGTCTACGCTATATCCAAAGAAAAAAAGGGAATTTGAAGGCAACCCCGGAACATGCATTTCTCAGCAGTGGTGGTGCCGTAAAGACCAACATTTATACAAGCTACAGATTAAGGAACAGTGCACACACAAAAATACAGTTTTACATTTCACAGGGCTAATTAAAATCACCTATCTAGGCAAACAAATATAGGGATTCATTTCCACCATATGGTCATATTGTGTTAAGCCCACCACAAGTTAGTTAGCATGTAATCACACAACAAACACTACATATCAATAAACAATGTGCTAAGTAGTAGTCTGAAAACACAGATGGTCGAAAGCCCTCTAGAATAGTAGTTAAACACCAATGCAGTATATGTAAACATTCTAGTGATTGCGGTTCTGCTGATCACATTCAACACAGTCCTATTGTTTGGCTCTCTTCAAATCCATAAAATCCTTAAAATCCATACCTCTAATACTATTTACAGACAATTTGAGCATCACAAGTGTTATACAGCTTCAAATCACAATTGTACCCTTACTTTATGCCAATAAAACTATTGATGCATGCCTATACCATAAGACATTCTTCCTGGAAATATATATATATATATATATATATATATATATATATATATATATATATATATATATTTGGAAACATTTGTTTTATTTGGTACAGGTTTGTTTGACAGATTTTTGGTACAAAGAGGCAGATTCAGATGAACATACAACTAACATTTTGATTTATATAATCACAGAATACAGAATTCCTGAGGAAGAGGACTATGGAAAAAGATGACTTTTGAGGAAGCTGAAAATAAAGACCTGTAAACTATTGCAGCATAAAAATGTAAGCAAAGCATTTAGCATACTAGATCAGCAGGAAGGATAAAACAATTACAAATGTAACAAAGGAAATCATATCTTTCACTTCGTATAGTTGCCTATTTCTCCCTTTCAGTTTGTGCTTTCAAACTATTTTTTGACTGATTTTAAAGTCACAAGAAAATCTTTGAATTTCAAAATAAATGATGAATATAAAGAAATTAAAACGTTTTGGTTGTTTTAGTTTTATATTTGTTGTATTTGCTGGGCTCCTACCACAGTGACTAATTTTCAGAAAAAAAAAAGAGTATGTATAGTATAGATTTGCTTTGTACTGATAATGATTCTCTGCACCTTTGGCATCCCACCATACTCAACTATTACCCTTATCAATACCAGTCCATTAAAATTCATGAATTGTCCTTTGGAACTCCTTGATGTTCGAGACTGATAAACATGGCTAACCAACTCCGATTGTAGAGATAGATGCTAATGACTGGTAAGGAGTTAAAGGGTCACACTTTACGCCGCATAACTATTGACCTTACTGAAATGGTTATTATGCAAAAAACCCAGTCCCTGCAACTTTTATATTAAAAAAAATTTATCAATTCCTGAGGTAAAATAGTTTTTTTCTTGTCTGTGAGCATTTGAGCTGGAATACTCTCTTCTACGCTGGTAATATCAGTTTTGTGCAACATTTTCTTCTGATGTCAGCATACACAACATCATAACCACAGACACTGTAAACAGGCAGCCCGGAGCTGGGTGATTAATACATACAATGTCAAAGAACAAATATAAATTGGCTCTGTTTTGTTCTTACCTCTGCATTTGTTAGGTACAGAGGTCAGAAGGAAAGATGACCAAGCCTCTCAGTTGGGAATTCAAGTCTCATTAAAGAGAATGTAAAAAAAATGCCTCATACTGCTGGATTATAACTCCTGCCATACTTAGTGAAATTCTGACTGAGACGTTTGAGAGTTAAAATATGAATTTGATGGGATAGGGGGCTCTAATACTAAATATAATGCAAAGCAAGTTCATCCAGGGTATAGCTAAGCCAGACGAATTTTAATCTGCAGTAGCTTGAGCTATCATATTTCACTATTTTAATG
>OW240914.1:94054467-94082344 GCA_933207985.1 Pelobates cultripes | reverse complement strand
CTCGACCCTTCCCAGACAGTGGAGTTCTTGGGTTTCGAGGTGGATGCGAAAGACTGCGTTCTACGTCTGCCTCTGACCAAGTTAACAACCATTCAGAAGGAGATAAGGAGGATCCTACGGCAAGACTGGATCCCCCTTCGAATGTTAGCTCGCGTGGTGGGCCTCCTCTCTGCCTCTTTACAGGCTATCTACCCAGGCCCGCTCCACTACAGGGCCATGCAACGGCTGAAGGCTCATTTTTTACGCAGGAGGCCCTCTTACGACCTGTTGATTTCCCTGTCCCCGGACGTGAAGACCGAACTGCGCTGGTGGCTCCTGCACATGTCAGCCTGGAATAGCAAGGCGATATTCGGACCAACATGGACTTTGTGCTGAAATCGGATGTGAGTCTGTGGGGCTGGGGTGCCATCTGTGTGGCCGGATCCACGGGTGGCCCGGCTCCAAAATCGGAGTTCCACATCAATTGCCTGGAATTGATTGCGGGTTTGTTTGCCATTCGGAGCCTGGCAAACCATCTCTCGGACTGCTATATCCTCCTTCGGATGGACAATGTCTCAGCGGTACAGTACATCAACCACTTGGGGGGCACTCGTTCTCGAACACTGTCGGAAGTGATGAAGGAGATTTACAGCTTCTGTTTCCAACGCAACATCACCCTACAAGCGGAATATCTTCCAGGGGAATCGAATCTGACGGCGGACTGGTTCTCCAGACATTGGAGGGATGCCAGCGATTGGAAGCTCCTTCGGCCCATCTTCCTCGAACTCGCGAATCAGAGGGGCCCATTCACGGTTGATCTATTCGCCTCCAGGACGAACTACCAGATCCAGACTTACTTCAGCTGGCTCCCGGACCCAGCGTGCTCGGCGGTGGACGCCTTTCTCCAGGTGTGGCCTTCGCAGGGAGCATATGCTTTTCTTCCATTCGCTATGATTCCCAGGGTGTTGCTACAAGTTCGACGTCAACGTGTGTCCTTGGTGTTGCTGACTCCGCTATGGTGGAGTCAAGCCTGGGTTCCGGAGCTCCTGGATCTCTCCCATCGGGATCCTCTGCTCTTACCGTCCCCTCGAACTTGGACTCCCGGGGCAACCCGCACCCCCTAGTGAGGGACGGCCACCTGCACTTGGTGGCCTGGACTCTTTCAGGGGTACCTGGAATGTCGAGGCATTATCACAATCGGCTAAAGACCTTCTCTGGGATTCCTGGGCTCCCAGGACGAGGAGATGCTATCTCTCAGCATGGGGTTCCTGGTGTCGTTGGTGCGTGGAATGGGATACCAATCCCTTTACAGGCCCTGTAACTAGCGTGCTGAACCTTTTTGTCTCACCTCTTCGACTTGGGACGATCGTATCGCTCGGTTAACATGGCTTGGTCAGCTATCTCAGCAGTGCATGTCTCACTTAGAGGTTTTCCCATCGGCCAGGATCCGCTAGTCTGCAGACTTCTTCGTGGGATGAGGCTGGCACGTCCACCGGTGCCTAAGTACTCCTCTTTCTGGGACGTTCGTTCAGTTTTAGCGTTCCTTCGGGATTGGCCGGATAACCAGGACCTTTCCCTTCGCCAGCTTTTGGCAAAATTTGCCCTCTTATTGTGTCTGGTCTCGTTCAGACATGTTTCTGATGTCCGGCCTTTGATGTCGACGTTTTCGCGTTCTCTCCGGAGGGGGTCACCTTCAAGGTGGTTAGACGTACCAAGTCGGATTCGACGGCTGTGTCGTACCCTTACTTCAGGGATTCGCCTAAACTCTGTGTGGCGAAGGCGCTAGCTCGTTATGTAGCGGTTACCGCTCCACTTCGTTCTTCTCATTTTGGCCAGTTGTTGATCTCGTATGTCAGACCCCACAAACTTGTCTCGTCCCCTACCCTGGCTCGATGGATAAGATGGTTATTGACACTGGCGGGGGTGAATGCGACCTTTGGACTGCATTCAGTTAGAGGTGCGGCAGCTTCTGGAGCTTTCATGGCAGGCACTTCCCTTCAGGACATTTTGCGTTCGGTGGACTGGTCCCGTGAAGATACTTTTCGCCAATTCCACTTTAGACCGTCGGACCATGCTTCTTTTGCTTTGCTGTTGGAGCGTTAAAACAGCAAATATGAAGCCTCCTGTCATGTTATAAAATTGTAGATTATACTAGCTTTAGTGTAACTATAATCTTAATGTTATTAATGACAGGAGGCGAATATTTCCCGCCCGTTTTTTTCTTTTCCCCCCCTTGTTAGGATTGATTGTTTTGACTGATTTTCTGTTTATTTGCCTGGTCTCCTAGGCTAGATTTGATAATCTGGGGTGATATCTAGGGAAGTTGGGGGAGGTATCTGGTATATTGTATTGCCGGTAGTTGATGATGGGATTCATGTTATTGTACTATCAGTACTGGATGATGGGATTCATGTTTTCTCAGTACATTTCGTTCACTAATCAGTGTTTTCAACTCTGTTTATTTTGTTTCAGTTTAATAGTTCGACTATAGTTCATAGAACCGACTGTCTTGCAGGATGAAGATCAACATCCCATCCATTCTTCTAAGTTTTCTTCCAGATGGCATTCATCTTTATGTTATGTTTGTTCTTCCTTTAATTTGTTTATTGGCATTATGTACCTTATTTTGTCGCAGCGTGAAAGAGGAAATAGTTGGTTGGGGGGAGCCTTTTATGGATTCCTTATATTTTTGTCTTTGGTGTTTTTCTCTCTATGTTAATGTGCTGCTGTGGAGTTCTAGTAAAGAGAGACTTAAGCAAATATTCACCTCCTGTCATTAATAAAATTAAGATTATAGTTACACTAAAGCTAGTATAATCTACAATTTTAGGGTACACTGACAATTACACTCACAGCTATATAAGCAAATGTACACATAGAATATTACTGATAGCTAGCATCTATAAAATATATAAGAAAAAAAATCAACATAAATAGCAATGAATTGAAAACATGAGCAATATGTATAAGACATGTTTATCTATTAGTCCCCTGTCACCATAGATCACTAGTGAGGTTTTGTATTGCTTCTAAGAATGATGAATATGTAGCCTTGGCCTATGACTGTATTGTAGTTTGTTAACACTGTATGCTTTTTACAGCAATATGTTTCTTAATGAAGCTGTTTTGAGTTCCATACTGTTCATGACTTGACTATACCTATATTTGTGTATAAATTGGTTGGAGGTGTCCTTGCTACAGCAGCTACTGGGTTAATTGCACTATAAGGTGCCTCATTCATGGCCAATATAGAGATTCTTTCTATTTATCTTTTAAGTTTGAATATCTCTCCTGGTCACCATAGAGACAATAAATGTGACTTTCATCTTAAAAGGGAGACTATTTGCAGAGCAGAAAAAAAATAAGTTAAATTTACATATGTAAATGAGAACATTAATGCCCATTCATAAAGGGCCTTCTGACATCTTGTTTAAGCATACAGTGCATATAAACTCTTTACCATACATTTATTGTAATGCATTAGTCATACTGCCGTACACAAATACTATCTAACCATAGATACATAGTTATCTAGGTTAAAAAAAAAAAATATATATATATATATATCTCATCAAGTCCAGCATTTGAAACCTATCCCTTTCTGCTGTTGATACGAAAAGGAAGAACACCCAGCGGTGTATTTACCACGAGGCTGACAAGCCATTTGCCTTGGGCGGCACTTTCATGGTGGCGGCCACAAAAGCCGCCCCCTACCGCCCTGGCAAATGCCTTTCCACCCTCTTGTCCTGGGGGGCCCAGAAGCTGGCCGGTTGGCCACCTTAGCCCCCCCCACTGAAGGCATCCACTGATGAGGGAGGCGGGCAGCGAGGGAGCACTCTCCCCTGGGCTCTTCCCTGCTCAGCTCCCTCGCACACAATGCAGTGATGCCGGAGCCTGAATATGACAACATATAATGGCCCCGGCATCACTGAGAGACATGCAAGGGAGCTGAGCAGGGAGATCAGGGCTCCCTCGCCGCCACCTCCACCGCTCACCTGTCTGTCAGACCTCCCGACCCCCCCCACCTCCCAGCCAGGCTGTAGCCAGCCCCACTGGACCTCAGGGAAAAATCTACTCCATCACTCCCAAAGGTAGGAGGCTGGGTGGATTGAAACTTAATTTTTCTTTTTTTAATTGTGAGTGTGTTAGTGTGTGTTTCTGTTGGTGAGTGTTAGTGAGTGTGTGTCTGTTAGTGAGTGTGTGTCTGTTAGTGTGTGTCTGTTAGTGAGTGTTGGTGTGTCTGTTAGTGAGAGTGGGTGTGTGTCTGTGAGTTTTAGTGTGCCTGTTAGTGAGTGTGTCTGTAAGTGAGTGTTAGTGTTTGTCTGTTAGTGAGTATTAGTGTGTGTCTGTTAGTGAGAGTGTGTGTGTCTGTGAGTTTTACTGTGTCTGTAAGTGAGTGTGTCTGTTAGTGAGTGTGAGTGTGTGTCTGTTAGTGAGTGTGTGTTAGTGTGTGTAAGTTAGTGAATGTTGGTGTGTCTGTTAGTGAGAGTGGGTGTGTGTCTGTTAGTGAGTGTGTGTGTATGTCTGTGAGTTTTACTGTGTCTGTAAGTGAGTGTCTGTTAGTGAGTGTTAGTGTGTGTTTGTTAGTGAGAGTGTTAGTGTGTGTCTGTTAGAGTGTGTATGTGTTAGTGAGTGTGTGTCTGTCACTGAGAGTGTATAGGTGTTTGTCAGTGAGTGTGTATGTGTGTTTGCCAGTGAGAGTGTATATGTGTTTGTCAGTGAGTGTGTATGTGTCTATCGGTGAATGCCTATCTGCCAGTTAGTGTATATGTGTGTCTGTCGGTGAATGTGAGTATGTGTGTAACTGTGAGCATAACTGTGAATGTGTGTGTTTCAGTGAAAGTGTGTGTTGGTTAAACAATGTCTGTGACAATGACTATGTATCTGTGAGTGTATGTCAGTGCATGCATCAGTGAGGGCGTGTGTCTGTCATGAAAAGTTATTTGGAAGGGGGGAGGGGGAATGCCTGAGTTTTGTCATGCCTAGGGCATGGGGGAGGACCAAGGACATCAGTGGGGTGTTTACAGTGCTCCAGTGTTCCAGGTAGCAGATAATATTAAAATACCTGTGTGCAGCACAACTGTTGATTTCTTCTATATATAATATATATTTATAAGAGTGAGGGTGGGAAATAAAAATAATTTCTGTTGAAAAAATATGCTTACAATCAGAAGTCACAATTTTAATTCTTCAGTCCAAATAAAAATCCATAAATCCTTACCCAACTAATGAAAATTAAAATATAAAATGATTAGAAGAAAATGGGAGAGATCCTATTAGAAATTACCCTATAGCCAACCACTCTTGCACATCATTTTCTAACAGGAGTAAATGAGTTTAAATCATGCATGCTGAACTACAACTGGAAATGTATTTGAGATGAATGGGGATTGCTAAAGCAAGTAAATAGTCGTCTGTCATCATTTATTTCTCTTATGAGTAAAGGGCAGATCAGAGATGTGGGAAAACAGGCAGGAAATGGTGAGTATATTAACATACTATTATTATAACACAAAAATAATACCCAGTCACACTCCATGGTAATGAACATGAGTGCTTTCTTCTAATGTGGATACATATTAGATTTTTTTAATGCTCTGCAATATTGAGGTTTTCCACTGAATCTGGTCCAAAAACACCAACTATTTAAAAAGGGTTCAAAATCCTTGCCTGGAAATTATAGACCTGTGAGTTTAACGTCTGTGGCTGGGAAAGTATTTGAAAGGTTATTAAGGCATAATATTCAATAATTCCTTGAGCAGAACATGGTTATCAGCAATAATCAACATGGTTGTTATGAAACATAGGTCATGTCAAACTAACCTAATTGCATTCTATGACGAAATAAGTAGAAGTATAGATCAGGGTGTTGCAGTGGATGTGATCTGCTTGGATTTTGCCAAGGCATTTGATATGGTTCCTTACAATAGGTTGGTCTTCAAACTAAAAGAAATTGGTCTAGATTAATATTTTTGTTCTTGGGTAGAACATTGGCTTAAAGCGGCACTGTCATGGCCGAATCCCGTTTTTTTTTAACCCCCCTCCCGACTCCACTACATCTAATTGACCCCTTAGTCACCCCCAAATGCCCCTAAGCTCCCCATATTACCTATTTTTTATTCTTTATTTTCTGCCCCGACCTATATTCAGGGCGCCGCCATCTTTGTGTGGGTAGAGGAAGCACTGAGATTCCCGCATATGCCCTGGTAAACACTTGGGCATGTGAACGGGAATTTCATCTATTCATTCATTCATTCATCAGAAAGACGAATGAATGAATAGAAAAATCAGACGAACAAACAAACACTGTGTATCAGTGTTTGTTTGTTCATTCAGTTTATTACAAGGAGGGAGCTACCGGCGCGCAGCTCCCTCCTTGTAATATGTAAAGATAGAAGTCAATATGACCCCCATAATAGCATAAGGGAGATTAAAATCTCCAGCATGCCCCTACTCGCTATACCGTGAGTAGGGGCATGTCTACTAAACCCTACTATCCGGCCCCACCCCTGCACAGCGGGTGGGGCCCTAAATAACAATAAGGTGGGCCTATTGTCCTCTCCCCGACCCCCACCCCTGGGCGGTGGGTGGGGGCCATAATGATAATGAAGGGGGGACACCTACTGTCCGCCACCTGGACCCCACCCTTGAGCGGTGGGTGGGGGCCATAAATTACAATGGGGGGACCTACTGTCCTCCAACCTCGGCCCCCACCCCTGGGCGGCGGGTGGGGGCCATAAAGATAATGAGGGGGGACTTACTGTCCTCCCCCTGGCCCCCACCCTTGAGCGGTGGGTGGGGGCCATAAAGATAATGAAGGGGGGACCTACTGTCCTCCCCCCGGCCCCCACCCTTGAGCGGTGGGTGGGGGCCATAAAGATAATGAGGGGGGGACCTACTGTCCTCCCCCCTGGCCCCCAACCATGAGCGGTGGGTGGGGGACATAAAGATAATGAGGGGGGGACCTAATGTCCTCTCATAAATTACAATGGGGGGACCTACTGTCCTCCCCCCCCAGCCCCCACACTTGAGCGATGGGTGGGGGCCATAAAGATAATGATGGGGGGACCTACTGTCCTCTCCCACCGGTCCCCACCCCTGGGCGGCGGGTGGGGGCCATAAAGATAATGAAGGGGGGACCTACTGTCCTGCCCCCGACCGGCCCCCACCCCTGGGAGGCAGGTGGGGGCCATAAAGATACATACTGTCCTCCCCACCCCTGGGCGGTAGAGTGGGAGCCCTAAGACAAATTCCCCCCCAGCATCAAATGTGACTAGGGGTCCCCAAGCCCCTAGTCACCCACCCCCCCATGCAAATAAAAAGTTACCCCTTACCTACCCCTTACCCTAAAAAATTGTGAGGGGGGAATAAAATAACTAACCTGTAAAGAAAAATTTAACTTACCATTCGACGTCTTCTTTTTTCTAAAATCTTAATTTTTCAGCCCCCAAAAAGGCCAAATAAAAAACCATCATACCCGTTGAACTGAAAATAAAATAAAAAACCAGAGCGCAAAAAAAAAACCTGACGAAAAAGAAAAAACCTGAGCGCAAAAATAATAATCCTTCTTCACCCATGGAGGGCTCTGCGCAGACTGAGCTCTGCAGGGCGGGGGAAGGCTTATAAAGCCTTGCCCCACCCTGCAATTATGCTAAGAACACTCTGATTGGTTGGTTTAAGCCAATCAGAGTGCTCTTTGTCATTTTATACAGCGTGGGAAAGTTCTTTAGAATTTCCCCACACTGTGTAAAATGACTCAGAGCACTGTAATTGGTTGGTTTAAACCAACCAATTAGAGTGTTAGTTATTTTATACAGCATGGGAAAGTTATTTGGAAATTTCCCACGCTGTGTAAAAAGACTCAGAGCACTTTAATTGTTTGGCTTACACCAACCAATCATTGTGCTCTGTGCCTAATTGCCTTTATAAGCCTTGACCCGCCCTGCGGAGCTCAGTATGCGACGTGCCCTTGAATGGTGAAGATGGATTTTTTTTTTTGTGGTCGTGTTTTTTTTTGTTTGTTTTTTTGAGTTCGACAGGATTTATGGCTTTTTATTTGGCCTTTTTTGGGGCTGAAGAAAGAAGATATTAGAAAAAAGAAGACATCTAATGGTAAGTTTATTTTTTTTTCTTTACAGGTATTTAGCTTCATTGTCCCCCCCCTCACTATTATTAGGATGAGGGGGGCAGGTAGGGATTTATTTTATTGGGGGGATGGGGGTGACTAGGGGCTCGGGGACCCCTAGTCACTGAAAGGGGGGGATTTTAAACTTGGCCCCCACCAGCCGCTCTGGGGGGGAAACAATAGGTTTCCCCCCATCTTATTGTTGTTAATGGTCCACACCTGCTGCTCAGGGGTAGGGGATGGGGGGGAACAATAGGTTCCCCCCTCTTATTGTTGTTAATGGCCCCCACCTGCCGCTCAGGGGTAGGGTCCGGGGGGGGGGAACAATAGGTTCCCCCCTCTTATTGTTGTTTATGGCCCCCACCTGCCGCTCAGTGGTGGGGGCCAGAGTGGAACAAAAGGTTCCCCCTCTTATTATTTTTAAAGGCCCCCACCTGCCGCTCAGGGGTGGGGGCCAGGGGGGAGGCAATAGGTCTCCTCTCTCTTATTGTTAAGGGCCCCCACCTGCCGATCAGGGCTGGGGGCCAAGGGGGGAGGCAATAGGTCTCCCCCATCTTACTTTTAAGGGCCCCCACCCGCCGCTCAGGGGTGGGGGCTAAGGGGGGAGGCAATAGGTCTCCCCCCTCTTGCTGTTAAGGGCCTCCACCTGCCGCTCAGGGGTGGGGGCCAGGGGGGAGGCAATAGTCCCCCCCTCTTATTGCTAAGGGCCCCCACCGCTGCTCAGGGGTGGGGGACAAGGGAGGCAGGACTCGGCACAGGTGGGGGCTGGGGGACAATTGTGTTTTGGGGTTTTTTTTTTAACAGTGAGCAGCCACAGGCTGCTCACTGTTTACTTGACATGCCCCTACTCGCGTTATAGCGAGTAGGGGCATATTATCTTATATTATCTTTACTTAGTATTAGTAAAGTTGGCTGAAAGACCAATTTAGGTCTTTCAGCCTTTTGGAAGATCACTCCCTAATACTGTGGGAATTAGGGAGTTATCTACTAAGCGGCTGCAAGATGCAGCCACGGCACAAGTTGAATCGGAGTCTCATTCATTCGAATGTAATTCTGATACGAACAAAGTGCGGAAATGAGTTCTAAAACAAACGAACATACTGTTCTCATTCAGTTAGAACGCAATTAGGCAGTTTAGTCTAAAATGACAGGAAGCATCGCGAGATCACAGAGGAAAGGTAAGAATTATGGGAAAATTGCTCTGACCAGCGGAAATGAAGCACACTATGCTCCTCCGCTGGTCAAAGCTGGCCAAGCGGAGGAAACCTCCATAAGGCAAAAAGTCCCTACTTTGTCTTATGATTTTAAAGAAAACTAAAGAAGACAGGAAGAAAAGAAGAACAGATCCTGAGAGAGGGGGAGAAGAGCAAGAGATTGAGGAAAGGTAAGTTCGGCATGACAGTGCCGCTTTAAGGACAGAGTACAACGACTTGTCATAAATGGTAAATTTTCTAGCTGGAAAAAAGTGGTAAGTGGTGTCCCTCAGGGTCTGTTTTGGGACCGCTTCTATTTAACATATTTATAAATGATCTTGAAATAGGCATTGAAAGCCATGTTTTAGTGTTTGCAGATGTCACAAAACTTTGTAAAGTAATAAAATGTGAGCAGGATATTGCTTTGCTGCAGAGGGATTTGCATAGATTGGGGGACTGGGCACTAAATGGCAGATGAATTTTAATGTAGAGAAATGCAAAGTTATGCACTTTGGGATCAAGAATGCACAAGAAACTTACACCCTAAATGGTAGTGAATTAGGGATAACAACACACGAGAAGGATTTGGGAATTGTTATAGACAACAAATTAGGCAGCAATATGCAATGTCAATCTGCAGTTGCTAAGGCCAGTAAGGTTTTGTCATATATAAATAGGGGCATAAATTCTCGGGATGAAAATGTAATTTTGCTTCTTTATAAATCGCTGGTAAGAGCACACCTTGAATATGCTGTGCAATTTTGGGTACCTGTTCTAAAGAAGGATATCATGGCACTAGAAAAAGTGCAGAAACAAGCTACAAAATTGATAAAAGGAATGGAGCATTTTATTATTACGAAAAACATAACATACAGGGATATAATTTCTAATTAGTGGGGTAATAGCTGCTTGATCCAAGGAGACATCTGACTGCCATTTTGCAGTCAAGGAGGAATTTTTTCCTATTTTGTTGCAAAATTGGAAGCGCTTCAGGGATAATTATGAAAACTCGAGCTTTTGTGCCCAAGTATGACTTTCCAAAGCCCAAATTGAGACATGCGGGTGATGCACAACAGTAATTTTTCTAATTGCACTCTAGTGAGCTTTATTATGTTCGACCTCAACACAGTTTTTTTGCCCTATATATCTCCATTAAAATACATGTGAACATCAACTATTTCATTTTTCTATAGATTCTTATAAATCCCATCCTAGGTATTTGTTTCTTTAGATAGGCTGACATAAGCAACTTAATTCAAGCAACTAGTATATCCCAAATGTGTGTCAAGTTCAAACGTTTTAACTTGCACTCTTCATTTTTGAAGCTTGCGAGAGCAGCATGGAAAATGATTATCCAGACCTTCAGCAAACTTCAAGGTTATTCTGAACAGTAAAGCTCTGAATCTAGAGCACCGGAATTTCCAAAAGAATAAAGAATCAACCCAAAAAATAAAATTCCACAATCAAAATCCAAAAGACCTTACATTCTGTGCACTGAAAGTAGTCAAAAAAAAAATTGGAGGGGAGGAGACTACACTAAAAAAAATGGAATTGAAGGAATTTAATTTATTTTTAATCTAAATACTCTAGCACCCCATGGCTTAAATATTGATTTTGAACTGTGCCATTTTTTATCATGAGATGATTCTCATATTTTTATAGGTAAATAATCTTTTTTAAGATAGTATACATTTTTATATATATTTTAATGTAAGAGATATTTTTTTAACATTATTTATTTTTTCTCTTCCTCCCCCCAATATTCTCTTCTTTTTCTCTTTTAAATATCCTTTAATATTTATTTATAAGGGTGGTCTTTTATACATGTATACTTTGGTTATTTTGTATTATTGCTGTCTTTGTTTCTGTTTTGAGGAAAACTTTTTCGACCTTTAAGGACTTGGACTGATTATCAGTAACCTTTAAGGACTTGGCATGATTATTACAAACGGAGGTGGAACGCATGGATGCGTTCCACAAGATAGGGAAGGCTGCAGCCGAATCACGTGACCGAAGAAGAACTACACTTCCGGGTTCGCGGAGGTTAGAGCACGTGATCGGAACGTGCATGCTCAAGCACTAAACTCTTACAAGATGACCTTTATGCACATTTAATTTGATCACCCATTGTTGAACACAATGCAGAAATGTCCATTTGTGGGATATAGGCTGCAATATAAAAATGGACAAAAGAGGCTCAATGAATGATGTAGGGAATACAAATTAAAAACTGTGGGGCTGGAAAAGTAAAAATTCCACAGGCTATACTAACAGCTTAAAGGAACACCTAAAGATGGAGTTAATCATCAATTCTCAGTGCATTTTGAAGATAATGCATGACAAATATGCAGCAATACATGGGACACCTTGGTGCTACAACCAATTGTAGTGGGTATGGTGTAAGGAGTCTTTGTAGGTAATCAAGATCTTTGTGGGGTTTCACAAAAGCTGTGGTTCTTCTGGTTGCCACCTCCAGGCTCCTCTATGCTCCTGAGATAGTGCAGAGGGTTCTCTTTCCCATTGTCCATAGAAAATCTGCCCAGGTTTGGACAGCAATGAAATGCTGTGAGGGCTGAAAAATCTTGACAATGGTTGCATTCACAGTACAAGGAAGTGGCTGAACAATATCGTCCAATCAATGTTTCACACGCAATTGTAACTGGGGAGCAGTGAGCCCTGTGCTTATAATCAGGGACAGATTAACATGGGACTATCAGAATGCTAATAGTTTCCCAGTACACAGCCTAGACCGCGCACAGAGGCTAGGATTCATATTGAGCGTGCAGCTTCAAAGGCAGATACAGTATCTCACAAAAGTGAGAGTACACCCCTCACATTTTTGTAAATATTTTATTATATCTTTCCATGAGTCAACACTGAAGAAATTATATTCTACTACAATGTAAAGTAGTAAGTGTACAGCCTGTATAACAGTGTAAATTTTCTGTCCCCTCTAAATAACTCAACACACAGCCAATAATGTCTAAACCATTGGCAACAAAAGTAAATACACCCCTAAGTGGAAATGTCCAAATTGGGCCCAACGTGTCAATATTTTGTGTGGCTACCATTATTTTCTAGCACTACCTTAACCCTCATATGCATGGAGTTAACCCAAAACTTCACAGGTTGCCACTGGAGTCCTCTTCCACTCTTCCATGATGACATCACAGAGCTGGTGGATGTTAGAGACCTTGCGCTCCCCCACCTTCCGTTTGAGGATGCCCCCCAGATGCTTAATAGGGTTTAGGTCTGAAGACATGCTTGGCCAGTCCATCACCTTTACCTTCAGCGTCTTTAGCAAGGCAGTGGTCGTCTTGGAGGTGTGTTTGGGGTCGTTATCATGTTGGAATACTGCCCTGCGGCCCAGTCTCTGAAGGGAGAGGATCATGCTCTGCTTCAGTATGTCACAGTACATGTTGGCATTCATGGTTCCCTCAATGAACTGTAGCTCCCCAGTGTCGGCAGCACCTATGCAGGCCCAGACCATGACACTCGCACCAACATGCTTGATTGTAGGCAAGACACAGTTGCCTTTCTACTCCTCACCTGGTTGCTGCCACACATGCTTGACACCATCTGAACCAAATAAGTTTATCTTGGTCTCACCGGACAACAGGACATGGGTCCAGTAATCGATGTCCGTAGTCTGCTTGTCTTCAGCAAACTGTTTGCAGTGCCTAATCTTTAGAAGAGACTTCCATGCAGACCAATTTGATGCAGTGTGCGGTGTATTGTCTGAGCACTGACAGGCTGACCCCCCACCTCTTCAACCTCTGCAGCAATGCTTGCAGCACTCATTTCCCAAAGACAACCTCTGGATATGATGCTAAGCATGTGCATGTGTATCTTGTGGTCGACCATGGCAAAGCCTGTTCGGAGTGGAACCTGTCCTGTGAAACCGCTGTATGCAGGGCTGTCTTTAACACGGGCAAAAGGGGCAGCTGCCCTGGGCCCAGTCAGTCTTAGGGGGTCCAAAGCAGCTGCCCCTTTAGCCCTCCCAAACTACCACCATGGGCCGCGCGATGTGGAGCCTCATCGGGTCGCCAATGCTCTAAGGGCCACACAATGGTGATGGATTTTAAGGGGCCTGGTCCCTTTGAGAGCGCGAACGGGCCCCCTGTAATGATGTCAGAATGCTGGGAGGAAGTGACAGCCGGTCACTTCCTCCCAGCATTCACAGAGCTTGTTTGTATGTATGTATATGTCTGTCTGTCTGTATGTGTCTGTATGTATGTATGTATGTATGTGTCTGTCTGAATGTATGTATGTCTGTTTGTATGTGTGTATCTGTTTGTATGTGTGTGTCTGTTTGTATGTGTGTATGTGTATCTGTTTGTATATGTGTGTGTGTGTTTCTGTATCTGCATGTGTCTCTATGTGACCCTGTGTATCAGTATGTGTTTCTGTGTGTGTCTTTGTATATATGTGTCTGTTTGTATATGTGTATGTCTATATGTTTATATGTTTGTATGTGTACGTGTGTATGTTTGTATTTGTGTCTGCATGTCTTTGTATCTGCATGTGTGTCAGTGAGTATCTGTATGTGTGTCTGTGTATCTGCATGTGTGTCTGTATCTGTATGAGTGTCATTCTGTGTATTTGAATGTGTATCATTCTGTGTGTATGTGTAGCTGCATGTGTGTCTGTGTATCTGTATATGTGTCAGTGTCTGTATCTGTGTGTATCTGTGTATCTGCATGTGGGCCTGTGTATGTATCTGTATGTTATTGTGTGTATTTGCAATTATGTCAGTGTGTTTGTTTGTGTGTTAGTGTTTCTGTTTATCTGCATGTTTGTCAGTGAGTGTATCTGTGCTTCAGTGTATGTATCTGTATGTTATTGTGTGTATTTGCAATTATGTCAGTGTGTTTGTAGGTGTGTCAGTATGTATCTGTGTATCTGCATGTGTGTCTGTGTATGCACTTGTGTGTCTGTATCTCTCTACAGGGAGTGCAGAATTATTAGGCAAATTAGTATTTTGACCACATCATCCTCTCTATGCATGTTGTCTTACTCCAAGCTGTATAGGCTCGAAAGCCTACTACCAATTAAGCATATTAGGTGATGTGCATCTCTGTAATGAGAAGGGGTGTGGTCTAATGACATCAACACCCTATATCAGGTGTGCATAATTATTAGGCAACTTCCTTTCCTTTGGCCAAATGGGTCAAAAGAAGGACTTGACAGGCTCAGAAAAGTCAAAAATAGTGAGATATCTTGCAGAGGGATGCAGCACTCTTAAAATTGCAAAGCTTCTGAAGCGTGATCATCAAACAATCAAGCGTTTCATTCAAAATAGTCAACAGGGTCGCAAGAAGCGTGTGGAAAAACCAAGGCGCAAAATAACTGCCCATGAACTGAGAAAAGTCAAGCGTGCAGCTGCCACGATGCCACTTGCCACCAGTTTGGCCATATTTCAGAGCTGCAACATCACTGGAGTGCCCAAAAGCACAAGGTGTGCAATACTCAGAGACATGGCCAAGGTAAGAAAGGCTGAAAGACGACCACCACTGAACAAGACACACAAGCTGAAACGTCAAGACTGGGCCAAGAAATATCTCAAGACTGATTTTTCTAAGGTTTTATGGACTGATGAAATGAGAGTGAGTCTTGATGGGCCAGATGGATGGGCCCGTGGCTGGATTGGTAAAGGGCAGAGAGCTCCAGTCCGACTCAGATGCCAGCAAGGTGGAGGTGGAGTACTGGTTTGGGCTGGTATCATCAAAGATGAGCTTGTGGGGCCTTTTCGGGTTGAGGATGGAGTCAAGCTCAACTCCCAGTCCTACTGCCAGTTCCTGGAAGACACCTTCTTCAAGCAGTGGTACAGGAAGAAGTCTGCATCCTTCAAGAAAAACATGATTTTCATGCAGGACAATGCTCCATCACACGCGTCCAAGTACTCCACAGCGTGGCTGGCAAGAAAGGGTATAAAAGAAGAAAATCTAATGACATGGCCTCCTTGTTCACCTGATCTGAACCCCATTGAGAACCTGTGGTCCATCATCAAATGTGAGATTTACAAGGAGGGAAAACAGTACACCTCTCTGAACAGTGTCTGGGAGGCTGTGGTTGCTGCTGCACGCAATGTTGATGGTGAACAGATCAAAACACTGACAGAATCCATGGATGGCAGGCTTTTGAGTGTCCTTGCAAAGAAAGGTGGCTATATTGGTCACTGATTTGTTTTTGTTTTGTTTTTGAATGTCAGAAATGTATATTTGTGAATGTTGAGATGTTATATTGGTTTCACTGGTAATAATAAATAATTGAAATGGGTATATATTTGTTTTTTGTTAAGTTGCCTAATAATTATGCACAGTAATAGTCACCTGCACACACAGATATCCCCCTAACATAGCTATAACTAAAAACAAACTAAAAACTACTTCCAAAAATATTCAGCTTTGATATTAATGAGTTTTTTGGGTTCATTGAGAACATGGTTGTTGTTCAATAATAAAATCCTCAAAAATACAACTTGCCTAATAATTCTGCACTCCCTGTATGTATGTTTGTACGTGTGTATGTGTGCATCTCTATGTATGTCAGTGTTTGCATCTGTATGTGTGTTAGTGTGTCTATTTTGTCTCAGTAAGAAATGAAAGGGCTAAGTGTGTTTTTCTTTATTTTTGGGCATTGATGGCGTGATTGCATGCTAGGAAGGGGAAGGGCTAGGTCAAGGGGCCCCAATCAAATACCTGCCCAGGGTCCAATCAGTATTAAAGATGGCCCTGGCCGTATGCTACAGCTCAGTTTCAGGGTCTTGGCAATCTTCTTATAGCCAAGGCCATCTTTATGTAGAGCAACAATTCTTTTTTTCCTGTCCTCTGAGAGTTCTTTGCCATGAGGTGCCATGCTGAACTTCCAGTGACCAGTATGAGGGAGTGTAAGATCAATAACACCAAATATAACACACCTGCTCCCCATTCACACCTGAGACCTTGTAACACTAATGGGTCACATGACACCGGAGAGGGAAAATAACTAATTGGGCCCAATTTGGACATTTCCACTCAGGGGTGTACTCACTTTTGTTGCCAACGGTTTAGACATTAATGGCTGTATGTTAAGTTATTTTGAGGGATCAGCAAATTTACAGTGTTATACAGGCTGTACACTTACTACTTTACATTGTAGCAGAGTGTCATTTCTTCAGTGTGGTCACATGAAAAGATATAATAAAATATTAACAAAAATGTGTGGGGTGTACTCTCACTTTTGTGAGATACTGTATGTGACATCACAATCACACAGGAAGGAGTCCAGGTGTTGTGTAGTAGGTTTTCCATCATCACTAATCACAGGAGATTTATTTGAAGTAAAAGGCTCCACAGTCAATTCAGGCAAAGTTAAAAAATAAAATAAAAATAAAGGATTAATAAGCAAGTTTCAAAAATGACTCTAAAAGTGTACATATCTAGATTAAACATGCTAAAATGCTATTATATTATCAAGAATACTACAAAAGGAGTACTTAACATGTTCTTTGGCATATTCTAAAGAGATCCTTTAGAGCTCTGAATACCCTTGCAAGCTCTGTACAACAGTCATGAATTTTGCCTAGAGTTTCAGTATAACTAGCTTAGAGAACGTTTGAATTGCTGAACAAAATGCCAAAGATTCTTCCATTTTCAATGTAGGTAAAATCCAAAGCTGGAAGCTTTATGAAGCCTCCTGAGCAGGTGTACAGGTAGATAAGCCAGTCAGTACTGTTAGAAGAAAAATGATCCAGCCACAGGCATCCTCTATCTTGTTGTGTGTTCCAGAGATGAGTTAAGTAAATAATTGACTGTGGCAGCACAGAGCGAAAACAGAAAAGTAAGCAGCTGTCATGGAAAACATTTAATTCAATTACTGTTTAAAAGAATACAGTGGCAGAAGAAGAAATAGCTCCACGGGCTGAAAAGCTACAGATGGACTCATGACACTCCTCTGAGATTATGTCTATGGATTACTGGTGAAAAGACCAAAAAAAAAATCATAATAATAATATAAAAAAAATAAAAAAAATCATCTAGTTAGCTGTGAAGACAAGACATAAATCTAACTAGCAAACTCAATGGGGGATGCATTTCCCACCAGCCTTGACCACGTGCTTACATATCTGCAACAAGAAAAATGCTAACATACTAAAATATTAAAATTAAAAAAAATTTATCTATACTTTCTCCAGACTCACAACAGCATGTGGACTAATGATCAAGTATATTTAAAGGAACACTATAGCGTTAGAAATAGAAATCTGTATTCCTAACGCTAAAGTTCCCAGGTGGTCATTTAGGTTAACAGCCCCCAACTGTGGGTAGTAAAAAACGTGTTTTACATATCTTTTTTTCCCTCGCAGCACCCATCTCCTCACTGCAGTCCTGCCTCCTCTGCTGAGATCATTGACATCACTGCTTTCTCATAAGACGGCTTTGGGAGGGTAGAGCTCATGTGCAGCAAAAACAAGTGCTAACTGAACTAATTGAGCGTGACTGTGTCTCTGTAAGATGGCCAATTTTTGGTGGAAGTAAGAGTCTGTCACTTCCTCCCAGGTACAGGAAGAGAGCAGACTAAAGAGTGAGGGAGAAGCAAAGACAGTGCCAGTCACATACCGACACTTCTCTCATACTCAGCAAGCACCAGGACTCCAAGGAAGCCATCCTGCTGCATATAAAAGGTATATTAACAGGTGTTATAAAAATAAAAAAAATATTATATGTATGTGTACATCTGTGTATCTGTGTGATTGTGTATCTGTCTATGTGCACATCTGTGTGTATGTGTCTGTGTGTGCATCTGTGTGTCTGTGTGTATAAGTATTAGTGCATGTGTCAGTGTGTAATGGGTGTATGTGTTAATGTGTGTATATGTCTGTGTGTGAGTGCATATGAGTCAGTGTGTGTATCTTTGTTAGTGTGTATGCATGTGTATGTGTCAGTGTGTGTATCTATGTGTGTCAGTGTGTGTATCTATGTGTGTCAGTGTGTTTATTTGTGTGTGTCAGTGTATGGATATGCATGTATATCTGTGTAAGTATATATGTATGTGGCAATGTATGTGTATACAGCAATCTAACACAAACACCCACTGTAATAAAATGCCAAAATATATACAAATACTTTCATTCAAACACCAACACTACACAAAAGTACACCTGCATTTAAAAGCTAACACTAAATTCAAACAAAATCCTGCATTCACACACAAACCTTACACAGAAGTACAAATTTTTAAAACAGTGAATTATCAGCATCACATACAAGCTTTACCGATGCATAACCACTGTGCATAGGCTTGATAGCGGGGCACTGATGATAACAGGCAAGAGAGCACAGTACTGGGATTAGAAATGGTCTTATTTAATAGATGTTTATTATGCTAGAACAGGTTTATGGATGGAGGATAGCAAGTTATAGGCATTCTTTCTTTCTTTTTCTTTTTTTTTTCTTATAGCTACTAGAACAAATTACTTTACCTCTATACTAAGCTTGGACCTTTGTATAGTCCCCTGTTTCAGTTACATTGCCTAAGAAATGCCCACATATCAAACAATTGCTGACCTGTAGTGTCCATACTAAAGCCATTTATTTCAGAATATTTCAAACCACAGCTGTTTTAATACAATCTTTATACGTAAAGCTATTTACATGACCTATTCTGAAAAAGCAGTGCAAGTACCAACATTTCTGAAATTCATCCTATATTTCAGCTTTACCTGTTTTGTAACTGCTACATTTCCATTATCTTTTATGTTCTAAGAAGCATCTTTTGTTCAAATGATGTACTTCATTCTGAATACGATTAACATTCCAAAGCATACTGAGCAGGCATCCCTTTGCTAATCCATAATAAGATTTTCTAACATGCTGCAAAGTGCTGATTATGCCCGCCAGTGCTACATAAAAAGGTGCATACATGTATAACATAAATATCTTTAAATATATCATTACTAAAGTCAAATATTATGGGATGAAATGGAGTATATGGATTTTTTTTTTTTTTTTTGCGATAGCCACATGGGCAAAACATCACACAATCTGCCCCACTTGTCATATATAAGAAGCTACTCCTTTGAATATGTTAGATTCATTACAACATACCTATCATGCGAAAATGACATATGAACACTTTGAAGAGAGTACAATTTAATAACTACATTGTGCCAGTCAAATTGTGAGCAAATGCATTAGCCTTTAGGTTAATGGCCTTAGCATGGGCTATGACCATGCTAAAGTTGGACAATTGCATGTACTTCTACTTATATGTCATAGTGGTGTCTATCTTGGAGGAGAATGAAGTGATCTTCAAGTAAGGATATATTTAAAAGCAAACATTTGCTTGTGATTTCCCAAGCAAAATGTAAACATCAGATGTTTTCATATATACAGTATCTCACAAAAGTGAGTACACCCCTCACATTTTTGTAAATATTTTATTATATGTTTTCGTGTGACAACACTGAAGAAATGACACTCTGATACAATGTAAATTAGTAAGTGCACAGCCTGTATAACAGTGTAAATTTGCTGTCCCCTCAAAATAACTCAACACACAGCCAATAATGTCTAAACCATTGGCAACAAAAGTAAATACACCCCTAAGTGGAAATGTCCAAATTGGGCCAATTTAGTTATTTTCCCTCCCCGGTGTCATGTGACTTGTTAGTTTTACAAGGTGACAGGTGTGAATGGGGAGCAGGTGTGTTATATTTGGTGTTATCGATCTCACACTGATCACTGGTCACTGGAAGTTCAACATGGCACCTCATGCCAAAGAACTCTCTGATGATCTGAAAAAAAGAATTGTTGCTCTATATAAAGATGGCCTAGGCTATAAGAAGATTGCCAAGAGCCTGAAACTTAGCTGCAGCATGGTGGGCAAGACCATACAGCGGTTTCACAGGACAGGTTCCACTCAGAACAGGCCTCGCCATGGTGGACCAAAGAAGTTGAGTGCACTTGCTCAGCGTCTTATCCAGAGGTTGTCTTTGGGAAACAGACATATGAGTGCTAACAGCATTGCTGCAGAGGTTGAAGGGGTGGGGGGTCAGCCTGTCAGTGCTCAGACCATACACTGTACACTGAATCGAATTGGTCTGGATGGCAGCCGGCACTGGGGAGCTACAGTTCATTGAGGGAACCAACATGTACTGTGACATACTGAAGCAAAACATGATTCCCTCCCCTGGGCAGCAGGGCAATATTCCAATATGATAACGACCCCAAACACACCTCCAAGAAGACCACTGCCTTGCTAAATAAGCTGAAGGTAAAGGTGATGGACTGGCCAAGCATGTATCCAGACCTAAACCCTATTAAGCATCTGAGGGGCATCCTCAAATGGAAGGTGGGGGAGCGCAAGGTCTCTAACATCCACCAGCTCCGTGATGTTGTTGGAAGTGGACTCCAATGGCAACCTGTGACGTTCTGGTGAACTCCAAGCCCATGAGGGTTAAGGTAGTGCTGGAAAATAATGGTGGCCACACAAAATATTGACACTTTGGGCCCAATTTGGACATTTCCACTTAGGGGTGTACTCACTTTTGTTGCCAACGGTTTAGATAATAATGGCTGTGTGTTGCGTTATTTTGGGGAACAGCAAATTTAAACTGTTATACAGGCTGTACACTTACTACTTTACATTGTAGAAGAGTGTCATTTCTTCAGTGTTGTCACATGAAAAGATATAATAAAATATCTACAAAAATGTGGAGTGTACTCACTTTTATAAGAAAAAACACAGAGATAGTGTAATATTGACGAGATGTGAAATTGAATGTTATATGTATCGTATCCAAACTCAGATTTTAAAGAGCCTTTTTGGATTTACGCTCTAAACACAAAACTTGTGTGAACTTTTTAGGTGGCAACCAGACATCCAGTATTTCTCAGCTTACAGCATAAAGGACAGGAAAAAATATGAATAAATTAAATCTAGGTGTAGTATTTCAACATCCAAATAAGGTAATAATTCACACTACCACAGACATTTGTTCACACTATTCAGAGCCTTTAAACCTGAGTATATAGGTATTGTGTCAACTTTTAGGATGACACTTCCCCTTTAAACCAGGAAACAAAGTGTCAGTGCAGCATGATAGAGGTAAGTATAAAAGGAAATCTATTTATTGGACAAAATATTAACCTCTTAAGACCGCAGGGCGTTCTATGCCATCCCTATTTGGGCGGCTCTAAACGCCGCAGGGTGGCATCTTGCCTCCCACGTGGCCAGGGGCACATGGCTGCTGCAGATCGTGGTCGGGGGGCATGCCTAGCCCCCCAGGCAGCCCCCCTGCGCCCGGGAACCGTGGTCTGCAGCTTCCGATCGCAGTGACAGGCTGTCACTGCGATCGGTATTTACCATGTGTCAGACGATTTTAAAATCGTCTGACACATGGAGCCGCAGCATTTTCACTCTGCAGATCGCGGTCGAGGGACATGCCTGGCCCCCCAGGCAGTCCCCCTGCGGTCAGTGACCACGATCTGCAGAGTATAATAGCAATGACAGGCTGTCTCTGCGATCAGAGTTACTATGTGTCAGCCTATTGGTTGACACATGTAACTACAGGCAGGATCCCCCTGCAGATCACGGTGGGGGCATGCCTGGCCATCCAGGCACTCCCCCTGTGGCCAATTACCGCGATCTGCAGGAGGTGATCACAGTGACAGCCAGTCACTGTGATCAGCCAGTGATGTAAAATCACTGGCTAACACTGTCTCTGCCCCTCTCCTGTGAAAAATAAAATATTAGTTATAAAAAAAAAAAAAATTACAGTTACAAAGTTACAAATAAAATATACTTAGATCATATATATTATATATATGATCTAAATATATATATATATATACACACATACACACACACACACACACACACACACCTTTACACATACAGTGTTTAAGTGTATTTTAATATTAATATATGTATAACCCTGTACATAGGGCGTGCTGTTTTACACGTGAGACATCGTTGAATACAAATGTGTATTTTATTGCAGTAAAAGCAAACAGTGTTATGACATTCACAGTTAAAATGTCACGTAGAACTATGAAAATTTAGAAAAATCTTATTTTCTCTCATTTTTTTATATTTTATTCATATTAAATTATGTTCCATACCTAAATATTTGATGTTAAATGAAAGCCTGTTTCCCCTGAATAAAATGATATATAATAAGTGTGGGTGCATTTAATATTAAAGAGGTAAATTATTGTTGAACAGACATATAGTAAAATTCTGTGGTTTGTTTACATTTTTTTTGGATCACAACTTGTACATTTGACTGCGGTCTAAAGGGGTTAAAAACAAATTGCTGATAAAAACAAAGATAAAAGATGTATATAAAAATTACTGATCCAATGTCCTCTATCCTTGTTATATATATATATATATATATATACACACACACATATAGATTTTAAAAAGTCCCTCTAAATCCATCTCTTCGGACAAGCAGGATCCTCATCAACCTATTGTTTCTGTAACAATTTGTATTTGTCTCATTGATTGCTAACTTCCCCCTTTATAATATTGTAAAGCGCTGCGGAATAAGTTGGTGCTATATAAATGCCGATAATAATAACAATTATAATAATAACTATTACATGGCAAGTTAAAACTAATTGCTCACAATTTTGCAGAAGGTTTCAATTGGAAATGTGTCACGGCCCCTGGCTCGCCGCGAGGTGCGGTCGCACCCAACTGGTGCGACTGAGCCGACAAACTGAGCTTACCTGCTCAGCGCTGAGTCGGGAACCGCTCCGCCAGATCCTCCTAGCTGTCTGCCCTTAAACAATATTGCGCCGACCACACGGTCGCGGCCATATATAGCCCCGCCCCCCAGGCTCACGATGTCGACGCACACTCACGTTCTGGGGTCATAGGTCACCCTCTGACCAATCACAGCCAAAGAAGGGATATTTAAATCCCCTGAAGTTCCCCGGTTCATTGCCCTGTCGTGGTTTCCATTCCTGGTTCCCTAGAGTGCGTTTTCTTGTCCTGTTTTTAATATTCCCGGTATTTTGACCTTGACTATTCTGACTATTCTGATTTCTGGTTTCCCTGACTTGGCTTGTTAAATGATATTGTGTATTTCTGGCTTCCTTGACTTCGGCTATCTCTTGACCATTCTCTGTCTTTAACGTATTAGGGACCGGTTTATGTTTTCTGTTCTGTCTATGTAGATGTTACTTAGTTCTGCGTGTTGGACCACACTAGCAGTCGTGACAAAATGTCAATTGTGTATTGTGGAAACACACTGTGGCAGGTCCACTTTAACCTCAGAAAACATTGCATGTAAGAATTATTACAAACATTAGCCAACCTCTGACTACAAAGATAAATTCTTACCCTCGGACAGCATGGAGCAGGCGTAGGGAAGGATAGGCAGTGTGCACGTTGATGTGGTGTTTGATGATGAGGTCATTCACCCACTCCACACGTTCCTCTCCACCCTTGGCCATGAACGCTGGGATCCACAAAATGCTTTCATTCAGGCTTTTTAGACGCTGCAGGAATTTATCCTTCCATGTATCATTGACTAAGTCTTCAAATGCACGTTGCACCACTGAAGGGTTCATTGTTACCAGGTGGGTCTTCATGCCAACATCTCTAGCATACTCCTCTACAGGAGCCAAGTTGCACCTACAAAAATAACCCCAATACATAAATCCAGCATTTGAGATAAATGTATGTATTTAAATTACAAGTCAGAAATTGAAGAAATGTGTTTTAATGGCAAGAAAGAGATCTTCTTTAGCTCTACTGACTCAAGTAAGAGACAAGAAAGACACAGATTGTTCACATGTAAATACACCATCATATGACTTACAGGCTAATGTTATTCTTACAGTACCTGCATTAAACTGTAAAATACTGTGTTCTAAACTTCTCTGACAGGACGCTGTCAAGAGCTAATGGGAGACAATTTTAAATCTCATAGACTGTTCAGAATTTTGCCAGTTTGGATAAATATTAAAAAACATACACTGCCCAGTCTGATACGGCATCTTATACAGCACAGAAAATAAACAGAGCTAATTGTATATGATATATACTTGCTATTTTATATATACTTGTCATACACATATCCCTCCACCTTCTGTTGTTACTTGTTCTCCTGCAGGTGTATTTTCAGCAATCAAATGTTTTCACATTCAGGATGAATCTCAACACCTTCCAATCATTCTCCCTGCTATCTCCAATCATTGTGCAAGGAGGCACTTAGAAAGTAGCAGCAGATGCTGGGAGAGAGAGCAGACTCCATCGCTCAGCATGAGCACAACTGGAGATTTATCACTGCAAATCTCTATAAAACAAAGTCTTCCTTTATGACATACAGCTAATAGTTTAGCAACCCAAGAGTTAGCGCTGCTACATATGGATGCTTGTTTGCTGGCCAGCTTTAAAAAAGATAAAGAGTGCAGGAAATCTTACTATCAGGATTACATTGGCACATAGGCCTTTTTTTTTTTTTTTACTTAATGTCATTTGCCAGCAAACTGTGATTCATGGAACCTTGGTTACAATGTGAAAGAATGCAGCATGTATCCAAAAATAAAACTCTTCAGAAAACAATTATCATTCCAAAATCTAGTAATAAACAAATGTTGGTGCCAAGGCATCTAAAGTAACAATTAAGGCATAATTAGCATTTAATGACTTGGTGTACAAACAATGTGTAGACTTTATGCACCAGTCTCACTGGAAATGGAAAGGCTGTATGTAATCTCAAATATTCTGGAGTGAAAAAGGATTTACAAATTAGTTGAACGGTTAAAGTGTTATCAACACGTTTATTATGTGAATTCTTAATCACACATATAAACTATGTGTGTGGCTCTGGGGGTTGGCAAGTTGACAGTACTGTAATCAAAGGTATATTTCAGGAAAACCAATGCCAGTTAATAGTCAGGTCCGAGGGATCTGGCATAAAGAGAATTATCAGCTCCAGATTGGCTTGTAGTGAACGTGAATTTGTACAGAATGACAAAAGTCTTCTGGAGCTAAAGTGAGAGACTTTCTTACTCCCCAGCAAAGCCTGGGGATCAATGGTTCAGAGAAAGGCCCATTGTGAACATTCATTAATTGCCTGTCTCTAAGTCTTTGGTGATGGCTGTTATGTATGGCATACCGGATAGAATACCATGATACTGTAGACAGCCATGTTTTTAAAATCACTAAAAGCAGAGTATGCAGAACTTGAACTCCTGATGAGCTCAAGTACAACAAAACCTACATATGGTGCTAGTGGAGTCAGCATAGTTTAGCATGATTAATATTAGACTTTTAAAAAGGGATACTAGCATATTAAGAACCAGACATAACTGCTACCTCTAGACTGCTTATTACTATGTGTGAACATATGGCAAGGAGTCATTGGTCTAGAGTAGACAAAAGTGAAAAAATCTAGTACAAGTAAACTCCTGGAATCCAGGCCAGCAATGTTCCCAAGTGGATAAATAAAGAGGGGTGATTTTTTTATACATTTATAGTGATGTCGCGAACATAAAATTTTCGGTTCGCGAACGGCGAACGCGAACTTCCACAAATGTTCGCGAACCGGCGAACCGGGCGAACCGCCATACACTTCAATAGGCAGGCGGATTTTAAAACCCACAGGGACTCTTTCTGGCCACAATAGTGATGGAAAAGTTGTTTCAAGAGGACTAACACCTGGACTGTGGCATGCCGGAGGGGGATCCATGGCAAAACTCCCATGGAAAATTACATAGTTGATGCAGAGTCTGGTTTTAATCCATAAAGGGCATAAATCACCTAACATTCCTAAATTGTTTGGAATAACGTGCTTTAAAACATCAGGTATGATGTTGTATCGATCAGGTAGTGTAAGGGTTACGCCCGCTTCACAGTGACAGACCAAACTCCCCGTTTAATGCACCGCAAACAACCGCAAACAGAGGCGGCTCTCTAATTAGGCTCTCTAATTAGGCGGCCGCCTAAACTGCCTTATGGCAGACTGTGTCAGGTCCTCGGTCAGTGACCGAGGACCTGACACAAGGAGGGGGCCCGGCGGTGTGAGGCCCCTCCTGGCTGACCGTCCACCATTGCAGACACAGGTCTGCAGCTCCGCAGTGAGCAGAGCTGCAGACCATGTGTCTCGCGAGAATTGGCCAATCAGAGTGTTGCCGCGGGTTACCACGGCAACGCTCTGATGGTCTCGCGATATTACACGGTCTGCAGCTCTGCGGAGCTGCAGACCGGAAGAAGTGGCCACTGGACCACCAGGGAAGAGAAGGTAGGCTCCCTCACCACCCTCAGCCCCCCCCCAGCCTCCCCACCCCCCCAGCCTCCCCACCCCCCCAGCCTCACCACCCTCCACCTCCCCCAGCCTCACCACCCTCAGCCTCCCTCCACCAGCCTCCCTCCCTCAGTCTCACCACCTCCAGCCTCCCCTACCAGCCTCCCCTACCAGCCTCACCACCCTCAGCCTCCCCCCTACCAGCCTCCCCACCCCCACCAGCCTCACCACCCTCAGCCTCCACCCCCCCACCAGCCTCACCACCCTCAGCCTCCCCCCACCAGTCTCACCACCCTCAGCCTCCCCTACCAGCCTTCCCACCCCCACCAGCCTCACCACCCTCAGCCTCACCACCCTCAGCCTTCCCACCCCCCCCACCAGCCTCACCACCCTCAGCCTTCCACCCCCCACCAGCCTCACCACCCTCGGCCTTCCCCCCAGCAGCCTCACCACGCCCCCAGCCTCCCCAGCCTTCCCACCCCCAACCAGCCTCACCACCATCCCTCAGCCTTCCCACCCCCCACCAGCCTCACCACCACCCTCAGCCTTCCCACCCCCCCCCAACAGCCTCACCACCACTCTCAGCCTCCCCACCCGAAGCTAAGCTGGAGGAGGATGGTGTGTCAAGGTTCCGAGCGGAAGCTGTAGAATATTGGGTGTCCTGTGTTAGCCAGTCAACTATGTCCTCAGAACTTTTCGAGTTCAGGATACGTGGCCTCTGAACATTGGGCATTATTCTAGGGCCAAAGGGAATCACAGCACCACGACCACGATGGCCCCTGCGGGGTGGCCTGCCTCTGCCTGTCATTTTTTTTTTCGATTAGTGGTACTATGCATGCAAGCTACTGTGACAACAAATATGAGTGGCACTGTGCAGTGGCAGAAGTTGGCACAGTAGACGCTGTAGGCCTGACTCACACACGCTTGCAGACAACTAACTGCTATTCAATCTATTACAGTCAAAATTGTTGTTTTTTTTAAATGTACACTACTGTTACACCAGATATGAGTTGCACTGGTGTGACACTGTGCCCTGGCAGGCCCTGAAAAGCACACGCATGAAGGAAACTGACTGCTATTATATTACAGTCCAAAAAGTTTTTTTTTTTTTTAAATGCAAGCTATTGGGACACCAGTGAGTGAGTGGTGGCACTGGGCAGGCCCTGAAATGCACACTCGTGAAGGAAACTGACTACTATTATATTACAGTCCAAAAAGTTTTTTGTTTTTTTTTAAATGCAAGCTATTAGGACACTGAGGGTGGTGGGGAGGCTGAGGGTGGTGGGGGCTGGTGATGCTGAGGGTGGTGGGGAAGCTGAGGGTGGTTGGGGT